>OX638406.1:25764307-26489730 GCA_951813805.1 Limnephilus auricula | reverse complement strand
GTAGTATGTGACATATCCACTCATTTTTAAAAATTTAAAAATAAATTTTATGACAATAAGTTTGAAATACAACGGCGTTCAAATATCCGCTGCGGCTTTGCTTTGTGGCACCTATTCGGGAGGTCTAACTTTCAATGACTTTGTCGCGTAAATCTAGCTGAATTCGCTGGATGGCGTTTTTTTTTATGTTGACTTTGAGGGCGTCAATTGTTAGCGGTTTATTCGCATAGACCTGCAATTTTAGATAGCCCCAAAGGAAGAAGTCTAAAGGCGCGATCTCAGTGGTCGTCGCCGTTCATGTCGTGTTAAGTGTAAGTTCACACAATTTTGAATATTTAACCACGTTGTTTTAATGTTCTAACCTTTTATAGTAATTTGCCGTACACTACTAAACAAATAATAACAAATTTGAAAAAATTGAAGTTTGGTTTAGACCACACGACTGAAGGAAATTCTTCTTTAGTAATCTAATCTAATTTTCTTTCTGTCATCGAATAAAACCATTCAAATCATCAGTGTATAATTGAAGATTCGTTTGGAGCATCATCTATATTGAAGATTCGTTTGGATTGTTACCAATCATCGTGACAAATCAGTCGTTTCAATGCACTGAGTTCACACACTCTAAACAAAAATTTGATTAATTTTATTATGGGAATTACGCTTAGAGTTGGATTGTTGATTTAATTCTTACAAAGTTTAAATGAAAACTTTTTTGATGCTGATTCTAGTTGGAGAGCGACGTTTATTCAAATTTGCAGCAGGAAATTCAAAAAATTAGAATTAAAAAAGTGCTAGGTGTTAGTTAGATTTAAACGTTTAGTATGTGAGAAACAACAACACAACTAATGACACCATAAATGCCAGCACCCATTCCAAACGCCATTACTACGGATTTGAGCACTGTTGTTACGATTAGATTGTGAGGAATGAACCTCAAAATTAATTTTAATTTATTATCGTCTAGCGTGCGTAAAGAAGTATTTACTTCAAACAACATGGCTGCTATAACCTAATAAAGTTTGAGCTTCTGTAACCTAACAACGTTCGAGCTATAACCTCACATAGACCTGCGATTTTAGATAGCCCCAAAGAAAGATGTCTAAAGGCGTGATCTCTTTGGCCGTCGCCATTCATATCATGTTCAGTGTAAGTTCAAACAATTTTGATGATTTGAACACGTTGTTTAATGTTGTAAAATTTTATGATAATTTGCCACTACACTACTAAACAAATGACAACAAATTTGAAATATGTCACTCTCACAACATGGCTGCAATAACCTAACAACGTTCGAGCTATAACCTAACATAGACCTGCGATTTTAGATAGCCCCAAAGAAAGAAGTCTAAAGGCGCGATCTCTTTGGCCGTCGCCATTCATATCATGTTCAGTGTAAGTTCACACAATTTTGATGATTTGAACACGTTGTTTAATGCTGTAACCTTTTATGATAATTTGCCGTACACTACTAAACAAATGACAACAAATTTGAAATATGTCACTCTCACAACACGGCTGCTATAACCTAACAAAGTTCGAGCTTCTGTAACCTAACAACGTTCGAGCTACAACCTAACAGAGGCCTGCGATTTTAGATAGCCCCAAAGAAAGTAGTCTAAAGGCGCGATCTCTGTGGCCGTCGCCATTCATGTCATGTTCAGTGTAAGTTCACACAACTTTGACGATTTGAACACGTTGTTTAATGCTGTAACCTTTTATGATAATTTGCAGTACACTACTAAACAAATGACAATAAATTTGAAATATGTCACTCTCACAACACGGCTGCTATAACCTAACATAGACCTGCGATTTTAGATAGCCCCAAAGAAAGATGTCTAAAGGCGTGATCTCTTTGGCCGTCGCCATTCATATCATGTTCAGTGTAAGTTCACACAATTTTGATGATTTGAACACGTTGTTTAATGTTGTAACCTTTTATGATAATTTGCCACTACACTACTAAACAAATGACATTAAATTTGAAATATGTCACTCTCACAACATGGCTGCTATAACCTAACAAAGTTCAAGCTTCTGTAACCTAACAACGTTCGAGCTATAACCTAACAGAGACCTGCGATTTTAGATAGCCCCAAAGAAAGTAGTCTAAAGGCGCGATCTCTTTGGCCGTCGCCATTCATATCATGTTCAGTGTAAGTTCACACAATTTTGATGATTTGAACACGTTGTTTAATGCTGTAACCTTTTATGATAATTTATATAACCTAACAAAGTTCGACGTCCCTGCTGAAAGATCCTATATATTATTGAAGATGCTAATTGTTTTGTGTTTTCATTTTGACCAGGTCCTCTAGCAACAGTTCTTTTCTCGGGGACCTTTGAGCAGAGTTACATCCCTCACGCTGTGGCCTACATAGCGTGTCTGGGAGAGCAAGCTGCCAGGTGTGAAGAACAACACAACTACACTCAGCCACGGGTATGACCTCATACTTAACATGTCGATCGTCCGGTTGATTAGTCAGACATTTCCAAGTACTAAGTTTTGAGATAATGTGGAAAGCAATATTCAAATGTTCACCATAAATTAAATATTATTTAAACGTGCCTTTGTTTAATATATATATGCTATATAATAGTACCGCACGGAGAAAAATGTTATTCTAAAATATGATCATTTTGTTCGTAAAAACGGTTAAGACTGAAGTTCTTAGGAACAAATTAACAGGTTTTCAATGTTTATTGGCGGGAACATGTAAGAATAATTTGTCGGTATACGTACAAAATTGAAACACTGTTAATTTGTTCGTAAGAACTTCAGTCCCGTTTTTACTAATCTTCTTCTTCTTCTTCCTTGCACTTTCCCAACTCATTGCCTAGGTAGGCTCTTGGGGTCGGCTTTCCTCGTTCTCAGGTTGTAGCTTCTTCGGTTTTGGATATCGCTTTCATCCAGGCCGTTTCTACGTAAGATTTTGGAGCATTGAATCATCCAGGAGTTCCTTGGTCTTCCTCTGGATGACTGTCAATGAAGGTCCATAGACATTGACTGTTTCACTGTGTGGTCATATAAATACGAATATAATGAACGTATTTTAGAATAACATTTTTCTCCCTGCAGGAGGCTTAATGGTCCGAGACATTAGTAGGACATTTTGAAATAGCCTACTAGTAACCCAGAATACATCAACATTTTGTTTTATTCACTATGAGTTTTTATGAATTATAATTGATTTAATGGTGAGTACCAAAAAAATTTTAACTGCACACTCAACTCAAATTCTGATTTTTCAGTTATGTCTGACATAATCAAATGGTTGTTCGATGTCTTTGTTGAATATGTCAATTTATCCTTCTTCTGGAAGCCTGTCTTATTCGTTTACATAATTTTATAATATTCTAATTATATTAATTCTAATGCATCAATGAATGGTGTTAAGAAGTGTATTAAATAATTAAAATGATAAAATAAATAACATTAATTTTTAAATTTACCTCCACGCTCTTAATAAAACCTACATATATTGCATGTTCAGCGTGTACTTTTAGGTAAATATCTGTTTTGCAATAGGGCGTAGTCCAGACTGAAAAGCTGTGTCTACCCTAAAAATAACGACTCATGCATAAATTGAATTCCGAATTTCACCGACATAATATTACATTCTTCTTCTGAACACTTTAATTTTTCAATGATTTAAAAAATTATAACGATAATAATCTGTATACTTTTGAAATAAGCTATCACTATAGCCCAATATTAAATCTCTTCCCATTCGGTGTCCATTCTGTCCCCACATACTCTTCATCAATTCCTAGCCACGCCCCCACCCCTACCACAACACCTACCGATAAATTGTACCCACCCACTATTTTGTAATTGTCATCATTATATGTTTGCCCTGAAGAAGGAACGGTTGTTCCGAAACCGGTCGGCGTGTAACTAAATAAATCAGTGGTTGTAACTAAGATATATTGTTTCATTTAATTATATAATAATATGTATTTAGATACCGAGTTGAAAAAGTAATCACATAAATTTCCATTTTATTGGAATAATTTTTTAAGGTTATACCCATCAATTTTCATTAAAAAAGCAGACAAAACAATAAAACATGAAAGAGAACAAGACACAACAAATAAAAAAGTTACGATCGCCAAAACACGAGTTTAGGGCATTGGCTTGGTAAGACAGAGAACCTGGATTTGATTACCAATTGCGACCTTTACTTTTTTTTAATGAAGAGGCATCAAGAGTCCTCTACAATAATGAACTCTATGGTATCAACCAAGCTCCCAGACTCTGTACCCATTTAAGGCTCCAAAGACTAATAAAGGCCGGACAGATGCACCGAATATCAACTGAAGACGGTTCTAGCAAGACAACCGGGAGGTAAAAGAAAGGCAGGCAAATCTAGGCTGAGATGGGAGGATGATGACAGGAACCATGCTAGAAGACTACTCTATGTTGCAGATTAGAAGACGACGGCTGAGGAGAGGGGGCGTTGGAAGTTCATGTTGAAGGAGGCCAAGGCTTGAAATGGGCTGTAGCGATATTGAAGAAACATATTTTTAGGTTACGTTTTTAGATTTTCACGGCCAAAAGCATTTTCGTTGTTTGTTTTTGGGGTGTTATGCCGTGTTGTGCTACCTCCTTCTTTAGCCGACGTTTCGGACAGCGTTGCAGTGTCCATCATCAGGGCAGATCTGTCGATGTGAATTTGTAGTGTTAAGTGTGTGCTTATTTAGTTGGAAGCGATACCGTGCCGTTAGCTTCATTTCAGAACAACACGGCATAACACCCCAAAAACAAACAACGAAAATATTTTTTGGTTATTTTTCATAACAAGTCTAAGACCACAAACAAACCGTTTCTTAATTCGCATTTTTTGAATATCCTACCTTTTTGTAAAGTCTAGAAGGTTCAAGTGGATTTGTAAAGTATGTTATAATTATAATCTTGATACATAATTATTTTTTTTAAATAATGTCCTCAAACATTGTACAAACTTTTATTATTATTCATGTATAAAGTTTTAATTTAAAATAAAAAACAAATTAGATTATTTTTATATCAAAAACTGAATTAATAAGAGTTTTAAAAATGTTTTATAAATCTTCACAGCGTGAAAATTTGAAATTCCATTCTAATAAGCAATTTGCTGTTTCGGCGACTTGGCTAAAATTACAAACTCCAGTTTCACAACGCCAGTAAAGTAAGCACCCGCTGGTCATAATTGAAAATAAACAGCGTGTTTTGGATGTCCCAGAAATCGATTTACATAAAATTATGTCCATTGGCCATGGAAACGAGAAAATAAGAAACTAATTGCAGACAGAAATTAAGTCCATACACAAAAAATGCTAAACTATAATTAGGCAGCTATAATTTATATTTTGAAAAATAAATGGGTGTGATTTTGGTTTATAATAACTAAACTTTTTAGTTACGTAGCTAATAACTACTACATAATTTTAATCAGCGTTTTAAAATATTTTATGTGAATACCGCACAAGAGTCCCAACTGCTCCCAACCAACTGCAGACAGCGAGACTAAAGGTATCCTCAATTGCGGTATGTTGCGTCTTTTAATCCCAATGATTAATACTACTTAAAATGTGTGTGGAACTTCCAAATAAATTTAAGGTTCGTTGTGGTTTTAAAGATTTCAACGAGAATTATTCTGGACTTGACGTCATTCCTCCAGTAGGCCCTGAGTATTTCTGAAGCTCCAAGTCACCAGATTAAGAGTGTCTGCTTGACTACCCGATGCTTTCGGCTATCATCGGAACCGTTAGTTCATTAGACACGAATGGCAATAGATGATTCTGTTCTGAGATAAATATCTAACCGATATCTGTTGGGATATAGCAAAATTTGGTATAACTTACTCTACTGACAATATCCAATATCCTGTAAATAGGTGACCGACCTATAGGTACATTTTGAGACTTAAGGTGGTGGAGAGGGAAAGGAGATGGGAAAGAGGAAAGTGGAGAGTATCTTCAGAGCTGGTCACAAAACACCGCAAAAATTATTTTGAGCAACGCTTTAATTCTGGAAGGTAGTCTTACACAGGGGTGATATTTAAAGTGTCTTCCAATCTGGAACGTGCCGCAAATACATATAACATTTTTTTGTATTTAATTTTTAAAATAACAAAAATAGGATTAAAAATAATAATATCATAAGATTATTCAAAATGGTTTGATCCGCCATTTCGAAACGACAATGAGTAGGCATTCAGTGAAGTACTAAACAGTGTTTTAGATAATAATAGTAATATTTTTTGTAAACTTTAAACAAATTAATAATATCGGAATAACTTTACAAATTAATACATGTATATAATCATCATATATCTTATTTTCTTGGCATTATAGAAGTCCGTGAGTACGTAAATAAATAAACAAAAATACATCATAGAAAAAGTTCCCATACAAATTTAGCGCTAATGGGAAAACGCAATTACAATGACAATCTTATTTTGTGCCACTTTCCTCAAACGACATTATCTCCCAGTTTTGTGGACTTTTCGTGGAAGATTTTTTTAACGTATTTCATATTTTTTATTGTTCTTCTTTTGTCGTGTCCATTTGTACTTTCAGATGAGAGATTCTTTTTATTTGGAAAGTTTCTTTATTTTATTTCGGGGCGTATATTTTCTTTCTATCTGTTTACTACGCTCTATTTGAAACATTTTCCATTACCGCTGAGAGATTAGATTTATGATGGTCATTTCTGCCAAAGTTAGTTTTATTGCCACTACCTGAAAGTATCAAAGACAAAAATGAACTTTTGTAAGACGTTTAACTTAATTTAAATTAATTACTAAAAAAAGTGCAAATTTCAACATTTTAAATTTGGGAAACGGGTATGGTTAACGACGCCTTGGGATATTGGATAACCAACACCTCTGTTATAGGTCATCCTAAGTGGTTCGCTACGTTTGGCGGTGTGCACGTTCAAGGTGTGAGGTTTGTCTAGATCTTGGTAATCGGCCGGATTTGGAAAGACTGGTTAAACCTTTTTACCTCTCCAGCGACTCTCTCAACTCATCACCTTGTATCGCAGTGGGAAGGATGGATTCATACGTC
Organism: Limnephilus auricula; assembly: GCA_951813805.1. Lineage (NCBI taxonomy): Eukaryota > Metazoa > Arthropoda > Insecta > Trichoptera > Limnephilidae > Limnephilus > Limnephilus auricula. The sequence goes on along the minus strand of OX638406.1, from coordinate 26,482,674 downwards.
CCTCGCTTCTGGACACACTGACCCCCAGATTCCAACCCACCTTTCATATCTTTTTTCTTCCCAGATCTTCCTCTCCTTGCTTTCATTAAAAAACCTCCACACAGCATTCCCAAAGATGACATAAAAGTGATGTTATAATGGTTTGATAAGATCGACAATTTTTTCTTATAAGAATGAAATGCATAAAACCGTCACAATACAGATTGCAGATTACAATATCAAAATAAATTGATGGACATCTGATTAACTAATTACAATCGAATAATAAAATACCGAGGTTTCAATTTTTTTTTTTTTTTACATTAGGTCCACACAGGAGGCCCTGAGGAAAATAATTTCCCTCAGGGCCTATGTCACCTTTGGGGATGCTGTGTGGAGGGTATTTTTAAGGAAAGGAAGGAGAGGAAGTTCTGGGAAGGAAAAAGGTATGAGGGTTGGGTAGGAATCTGGGGTTCAATGTGTCTAGATCATCCGCCGCCAAGACCTAGACAATGAACCCCATGAACCCGGGCACCCTTGCTAAGTCACCAAACGTAGCGAACCACTTGGGGTGACCTATGGCAGAGGTGTTGGTTATCCAATAAATAGTTCCCGGGGCGGCGGTACCTATTCCCGCCTCCCAAATTGAAAATGTGGGTTAAATTTAGAAAAAAATAAGTAAAATAGCTCCTCCAATCACTAGACATAATCGCAACGCTCCGATTTCATACCACAAAACTAGACTTGTAGATGGGTGAGTAGATCGGCATGGAAGTTCCTTCAAATATTCCATTTCTATTAGATGATGTCCATGGCATAAATAAGGAACGGCCAATAAGTAATATGAAACATTATACAACGAAAATCTTATTTATACGAAATTGTAGATAGGCGGTATTGCACGCTGACCGATGATATAACAGAATTGCTGGATGGATCTTCGATAAATCGACCCTTTGGAATAACAAGGTTCCATCTGTGGCGGCAGCGTCACGCGATACTGGGATATATAGTTAGATACTTAAGAGTTCATTATCGCCCGACACTACGGCAACAGATGGAACCTTGTTATTTCAAAGGGTCGAAATGTAATAACTAAATACTCGCACTTGTTAATAATTTGGTTAAGTTCTACTAATTTCTAATATAATTAATATTTTGGTTAAGTTCTACTAATTTCTTAATGAAATCGTGTCTAATAACCTCATAATAATTGCTGAATATCTTCCTGGTAAATCAAGAAAGCTAATTCCAAAAACAAAAACGTGAAAGAATAATTTTGAGTGAAAAAAACAGTATGTAAACATATAATAATAATAATATTTGGATGACTTGCATAGCGCCGTTTTTGTGAAAAATCACCTCAAGGGCGCAGTACAATCCGAATAATTGAAATTTCTAATGGCGTCTCATTTTAGTTTAAATATTTTTGAAAATCATATATTTTTTATAAATTTATATCAAAAATTTTTTTTTCAAAATATAATGAAGAATATCAACAATTTGTAAAAAAAATTATGGCATCGGTTAGAAACGATTAGAAAACCTCAGTTTCTACAAAAAAAAATCGACTGCGTCTCCAAAAATCTTCCAGAAATTCCACCATAAAAACTTCTCATGTACCCGGAGAAAATTACATGGGTCTAAAAATATAATGTCTTTTAAGTTTTTAAAAACAATGCTCAATTACCGTATATAAATATATCGACTTACTAATATTTCTTATCTTAACTGCTTTTACATTTTTATTAAATAAAAAAGAAAAAAAATATCCATATTTTTATTTGTTTATATGATTTCAACCTTTTCACTTCCCTGCACAGGTAAAATGCACAGAAATTCAAAAAATGTTTCATCCATAGTGGTAGATTCTGACTGGGTCGACGTACGTGCCCATCGCTACGCCTAACAATATCTGGACTGCTTAGCAACCATAGATTTTCAATGAAAATTTATGTTTTAGAATCACATCGGCCACACGCATCGCGACGTGCGATGTCTGTGGCCATTTTCATAGAAAATGTATGGGTTGCTAAGCATTGTTTGAGTAGCGATGCGTACGTACGTCGTCCAGTCTGAACCTACCATAACTCTTCGTATTTTACTTTATTTTAAGGATTTTTTTTTTATTTCAAGAGCTTTCACGCTGATCTACTCATTTCTATGCAATAAATCTATGCCCGATGATTTATTTACGTGATCCGTAGAAGGTTTTTTGTTTAGTGCATGCATTCTAAAGAATTGAAATACGATTTTTTGGTATTTCGGGATTACGCCATTCGAGAAGTTTTTAGAATACTTACTTTTCGATTATCACACGGATTTATTCGTCTGAACTGCACCAAAGCTTTTTGGCGTGTTTGTGTAAATAATTGTTTTTTTTCTCAAATATCTTCCTTTGCATGTTTTTTATATTATCCTTTGCAGGTTTTTTTTATGAAAACACTATATCCTTCAAAATACAAACAAAGACAAGAAACCTCGACAATACGATAACAATATCAAATTACGTGGGAAAATTTCATTCTTATCTCAACAATATTATTTATTCTGTTCAACAGTGGGAGGCTATTATTCTAAAAAGTTTTTTCATTTTACCTTCGCCTTTTCTGTTCATTTTTTCTTTACCTTGCTATTGAGTTACGTCTTTATACCCAACAAAAACGAATATCATGACAATTTGCAAAACATAAGTAATTATTTGAAACCGTAATAAAAAATAATTACCTTCTTGAGATTTGTTCAATATTTCTTTACGATTACTTTTATTTAAAAAACCTTAACCATCGACATTATTATTCATGAAAAGAAAAACATTATTCAATTTTACTTTTAAAAAAAATAATGAACAATCACAAATAAAAGACTTGCTTCATTTATCTACAACAAAAGTATTATTAAAAAGCGCAAAAGTCGTCAAAATAAGTATTTAATTGAAATATATCAAATTATAGAACACGAGAGTGAGGAAATCAACAAATATGAAGATGCGATCTATAAAAATGAAAATGAGAAAATCAAAAATCATGGTAATGAAGAAGAATATCATGAATATGAGCAAATCGTAACAATTATGAATTAACACCTACACAGCAATCTTACAGTCCAATCCCCAGTGAAGATAACTGACAACGTACTTTTCTACTACGTATCTTTAACTGTAATTAAGAACTGGTGGTTCTACGAACAATAGACTTCGCGTAATGTTGATTATTCAAAGAGCTATACAATTAGAGGCGCTATTGCTCACTAATATCTCGTTGAAACATGTTCCACCATAAGATCGTGATAAGCGGTGGACCTAGACCGGATTCCATAGTTTCCGGACGTTCGGCGTTAGGAGCGTTGGAGGTCCATTGGAAGTATATAGATTGAACTATTTTTTTTGAATCGTGTCTCATATAAATATAATAAATCAATGTAATTATTCCGATTTGAGAGTTTGTTCACCACAGCAGGTGAGACAACTAATGCATAATCAAATAAAATGTAAAAAAATATCATAAAAAATAAAATACTCAGTACGTGTTCAGAAGCTTAATTAATTACTTAGTTTACACTTAAATTGAGTACGATATTTAACATGTTTGCAGAAGCTAGTACGGAAGCAAATGAAGCTGTCCAATCGCTAGAAATCAAAAGGGAATCAATGGTTCCGGTTTAGAAATTTTAAAAACATCAGTTTTAGATTTGTTTTTGTTGATTGTCGCATCGCCAATGGCGAGCACTTGGTTGTGTGTATATTTGAATACAATATATTAAAAGTATTTTTTTTGCAGGTATCATCATCATGTCCCGAGGTTCCAAATGGACCAGCATCCATCTCCCACGACCCCCTGACTCCGGGAGTGGTTCAAGTGGCATCCAGCGTGATGGCAGACGACTCAGACAGAAGGAACATTCCTTCCTCTGGACATCTTCTAGGTCTGGACTCGTTCTTCGGCGTTCTGTGGTGTTTTGTGGTCATACTTATACGGCACGTAGTTTAGGGTATTCAAGTCTCTAAATTTAGTGGGTGTTGAATCATAATTTTATAAATAAAAAATATTGGATATACACTACTTCGAAAATGACTTTTGAAACTCATGAGAGTTCTTACTATGAAACTCAAAGCCTATTTGTATTATCCACTTATAGAAAACAGAAATAAAGTTAGACTCACCGACTGTTGCCGAACTATGACTAAATTATGCGGACTATCCAAAAAGCGGAACCAATGAATTTGGAATATAGTTAGTAACAAAGGCGAGGCATAGTTGTGATTTTCAGTAATACGATGGATGAACGATGTCAAACTTTCCTAAAGGCATTTAATGACTTTTGACAGATATTTATAACATTATTAGGTATATTGGATATGGACAAATCAATGAGTATGTGTAAAACATAATTATTTTAAAATATCATAGTACAGAGTACCGATGAAATTTCGTTTTTACAGAATCCTTAAAGGAAATTAAAGATTATATTGTAAATATCTACAAAAATCGTTTCATGTATGTAGGTAGGTAATCAATTTCATTTTTAATCACTCCGAGGGGGGGGGGGGGTACGGATTTAAAATTTCACGTTTAAGTTATTATTTCTATTCAATAATTTTGATTAAAGTAAACTCGGAATAAAATCGACCTCAAATGGTATTTTTTCATTTTATTTATATGAAAAAGTGGTAACATCTATTCCTGCAATTAAAAAATGTAAGTTTTTACTAATAATTTATGGTGTATTGAATAGTGCATAGTTTTTGTCATATAGGTAATTTAATTTAAATGGAAAAAATTATGCATTCAAAATATATGTAATTTGGAATGGAGTATGTACGAAAATTGTTGTTTCTTTTATTATTAATATTAATCTTTCCTCGAATTTATTAATTATTACTAATTAATTTTATAAACACGTACATACATAAGTGATATTATAAATGTTTTAATTGTAATGATGGATATTTTACAAAAATGTAAAGTTTGTGTTTATTTGATTATGTATATATTAAAAAAAATTACAACATTTTTTAATTGAATCTGTATTTCCTTCTGACAAAAATTTGCATGTTTTGTGAAACACGACCGACGAAATTTTTTTTTTCCACTGTTTAGAATAAATGTTTGAAATTACATGTTTTTACTTCTATTTTAATCACCACTCCATTATCTGTGATATTAACTTTATTAATAACATAATATGTATTGAAATAAAATAAATATTTTATCAACTTTTATTAGTTACCAACGCGGACCCGAGAAAAATCGCGGGATATTACTATTGATAGTACAATTATTGCTGCAAAATTTTCAAAACTAAAATATTCACGAAAACGAATTATTTTATTGCTGATATGTACTGTATCGCTTTGTTTTCAACATTTTTATTTCACGATGCAGATTTGTTGCTAAATTTTATTTATCTACTAGATATTTGAAATAGAACTCTCCAAAATAAAATGTCTATAAACTGTTATATATTTATTTTCCAAAAAAAACTTTATCGCTCTTCTGAATTCTTACAAGTTGAAAATGACACTTAACACATTGGCCTCCGAAATGTTCAACTAAAAAATTGTTTTAAGATTTTCACGGTTAAAAGCATTTTTGTTGTTTATTTTTGGGATGTTATGCCGTGTTACGCTAACTCCTTATTTAGCCAATGGTTCGGACAACGTTACAGTGTCCATCATCAGGGTAGATGTGTTGCACAGCATAAAATCCCAAAAATAAAATTTTGAACCAAAAAATTTAAATCTTTAGTGGTCTACTAAATCTATTATTACTTTAAAACTATGTGTTTAAACGAAAAATATTAAAAATAATTTTTGTATTGGGTCATGGTATGTAAATATATAAAAATGTTTTTTAAAAAAAATATTATTTAATTAAATGTCGAAATAAAAAATGACTTTAAAAAGGGGTTTTAAAAAAGAAATTATATCGTTTGAAAAAAAAATTGTACATTGGTCAAATTTATCGGCATAACTAATTTTTTATCCATATATATATTTATGAACCATTAATAAAGGAAAATATTTTGGATGATAGTCGGGACGGGTCCAGTCCAGTCAGAAATGTGGAGGGCCACTTTGCAAGATTTGCGGGGTTTGAGGCCAATGGGTTAAAATTAAAACATATCCAACTAAACCAGAGTGAAAAATACTCATATTCAGACATACCCACAGCCGAATTAAATTTTTTTGATGATTTTGCACAATCAGATGTAAAAATTGGTATACCTAAATAAATTGTGGTGTTTTTAATTTATATGGTGAACCATGGAAACTTTATATCTTCCAAAATATTTTGTATTATATGTGATTGTACATAAATCCTTCCTTTTACCTAAAATACATCTAATAAGAAGATCAGTTTATATGATAAATAAAATACGCATTATTTATATCAGTGACGCAGCAATTTATTGTTCATAATAAGCGATTTATTAAGCGATGTTGGCCAGTTAGTGGTTGCATAGTTTAAAGCATAGTTTTTCTGTTTATTCTGTTTATTTTCTGACTATTTTCCTGTACACCTTTTTATCTTTTTTAATGTTTTAATTATTACCCGTCTCAGAACAGACAACGTCTAGTGAGGCGGGTAACTTACTAGTTATAAAATAATGTATTATCTCAATAAACGCCCGGGTTGCCGGCAATGAAATTTATTGAATTGAATTGAAAGCTTCCATCATCGCAATAATAACATTTTCCGCATGTAATGTTGGAGTTCAACTTAAACATTACATTGTGTTTATAAACATGGAGCCCGGAAACTAGTGACACAAAAAACGTTTTTTAATTTTTTTGATTGGTTTTTTTTCTACAACGATAGGGTTAAAAACCTTTGAAGACGGCTATACACTTCATTGCACTTTAAAATACAATAAGCCATATCATTTCAATTGATCTCTCGACATTGGATAAACAGTTAGATTAGGCAAAATTCGGTACACCTACTTTAAAAATATGTGTCCCCGAAGGGGTGTGTAGAGAGGATGTAATATTATGGCTATAATACATAAGTTCATTAAAATGCATACTGCAACTGTAATGAGACATCATTTCATCACGAAATAAAAATTTTATTTCACCCATTTTTTTTTAATTGTATAATGTTCCTAGAAGAAATTAATGAACGTTGCATCACTGATTTAATATTAAACAATATATTGTATCTGTAGCACTCAAAAAATCCTCTGTAAATTAACATAAGCCGAACCAATGTATAAAAAATGATTAAATCATTGTATTTATTAAATAATTAAGTATAATAATTATTAACAATTTGAAAACATAAGTTGTTATCAATACCCTACTATGGAAAACAGTGTTATTAATAATTTAGAATTTAAAGTATTTTATTCCGTGTGTATCTGTACATATTTAAATTATATTAAGATTCCAGATGTGTAAAATAAATAATTTTCAAAATAAAAAGTTTTTTTATTCAAATTTTCGAAATTGCTTGTATATTTTTTTTTTATGTATAATACTTATGGCTTATTCGCACTTGGCAAGTAGTTTAGTCGAGTAGCGAGTAACTCGCTACATGACTGACCGAAAAGCGTTCGAATTACTGTGAAGTGGAGTGCATTAGTGAGCGGTTCGTTGCAAGATAAACGGGCTGCAGCGCAACAAAGTAAATTTTCTAATTAAGCTGATTGTAATTGTTATTTTAAATGAGGTGGAAGAATAAATTAGTCAGATGAAAATAAATAAATTATGGAACGTAGCAGCAAAAATAAAGAATTTTAGGGACTTCATTTCTGCTTCTACTAATGAACTCTACTAAAACGACGGGTTCACGCATATCTGTTCGCAGGGACCCGTGGTGGAGGGTGCTCCTAGCCCGAAAAAATAGATCTAAATGGAATGACTCTTCTAAGACGCTGACTACTACTCTACTAAAATTATGGTGTTCGGACACGTTTATTTACTAAATTACTAGCTACTCGACTAAACTACATGCCCTTTCCGAAAGGGTCTTTAGCGTTGTCCAGATCATGTCAATGGAACTGCACTCGTACCACTCGTGTAAGTTTTTTTTATTGTCATAAATTACTGTTTTTACAATTTTACCTGTCGGCTGATTACAATTTGGACAAAAGTTAAAACGCTTTAAAAAATTATTAGTTGTCAGTGAAAATGTAAAAATTTCAAAATTTAGTTGTCAGTGAAAATGTAAAAATTTCAAAATGGCACTGATGGTTGATTTATTTCATCTCTACCAAATATTATAAATATCAATTCTAATATAACATTTCAGGTATCTCAGTAAAGAATATATTTGACAAATAAGTAAACACCAACTTTTCGAAACGAAATTTAAGAGAAATTTTCTTGAAAATATTCACTTATTTAGTTTTTTCAATCATGGAAATGAGCCAAAGTTGAACTTTGAATATTTACAAATGAGGGCATTTTCCAGTCGATGGAACTTTACATAATTTCATATCGCTCGCAAAAAAACAGTATGTACCTATTCAGAATTTATATCTTTAGAAATTGGAAGCGTAAAAGGGTGTATTTTTCTTTATATGATAGTCGAGAGTTGTCATTGGAGGTCACAGAGCAGAGAAGCCAGTGGAGGTCAAATTGGGAATCCAAGGTTATTCAGTTAGTTGATGGCATTGGAAGTAACATGATTCTACAGGAAACTAAGAAAGGGAAATTCTTCTGCGTTGTTGAAGTGTATCATAAATGGTCTATGTTCAGTCCAACAGAGCTTTAAATGACTATGGGCCAGTCGTGTCTAATTTTTTACGAGTGTGCCGAAAGAAACCGAAAAGGTGGGCTCTGTTATTATATCGTGGCAGCCTGCTAAACAAAACTACAGGATGGCACAAAAGTTATCACCCTTTCGGAAAATGCCATAATTTTTGCAGCTGGCTTTAAATGTCAGTTCTGCTATGACATTTGTAAAGTAAACAGGTACAAAATACACGTCAATAAGATATAAATCGCTATCCCTCTCAAAAATGAGGAAAAAACGTTTTTTTATTGACACCGGCCAGAGCAAATCACAACACTCTCGTTTGGTGAGTTGCACTAGCCGGCGAGATCTACCGTTTTAACCGTTCCAGACTTGTTTTTGTGGAATTTCTTGAAATCACGAGTCTATGTCAATAAGCTTCAGACTTTTGAAGCCCTCAAAGAGAATATCTGTCAAAAATGCGAGAACCTATAGCCGGAAGAGTGATGGAAAATGCTATAAATCAGGCCCGTATGGTCACAATTCTGGCGATATAATTTTTTTCAACGAAATGTAAAAAAATAAATACATCAAATAAACACAATATAACAAATATATATATATATATATATATATATATTTATAAAAAAAAAATCAGAACTTCGAGTGATAACTTTTGAGCCGCCATGTAGCTATCAGTTAGTCCGTCTAAGTTATATTTGTAAATAACCAAACGTAAATGATTACTATGATCTCAATGACCTAAAGTAGTATTTTAATAAGCACACTATGTAGTACTGGAAATACTGGGCCCAATATTAAATAAATAGATTATCTCTGGGGAGGACTTCAGAGATACTTTAAGTTGTATTTTGTGGTTTGTATTTGTCGACAATCACACAATTCAGAATTCGAAAGGATCCATTTATGCATCATAATATATACCTACAGGGATGATTACATTACACTTCACCGATGCATTACATGTGTAGGTACTTGTATTAATCGATAGATTTTTACAAAATAAATCTGTTTTACAATAATAATAATATATTTTTTTTAAATCTTGTTAATTTAAAAAATATTAATTGTACTGACAAATGGGCCACTGCTCAGCTATACGTTCAGAATTTCTCCCGGAATGAAACTGGTTCTCTAACATAATACAAAAAATATAATTAATAATTAAATTTAAATAATAAACTTTCGTAGAAAAACAAATCATAAAATTCTGAATTAATAAAATAATTAAAAACACAAGTATGAATTCCCTTTTTTGTAAATTCTATTATTTAAGATGTTGTGCTGTTGACTTTGCAGTCAGCAACCATTGGCCGCAGAGATTCTTGAAACACTGCAACCATGTCAATTATGTTGATAGACAATTGTATTATCGAGAAAGTGGTATTCCAATGTTTTTATTATGAAATACATCAGTTTTATGTTTATCGTTTATTTATTTATATGTTTATTTACCGATTAAAATAAACACTTAAAATATTTCAACTTAGAAACATTTATTTGAACGTTGTGACGAAAATGACCTCAAATTAATTTTAATAATTATAAATTTCCGTGCACAATTGTCCCTCTTGGCTACACACAAAATCAATATCAATCACAGACTACTAAGAAACCCTGAAACTTTTCATATTCCCTTCCAAAGAATCAATCTTTTGGAATTTTCTACCAACCTTTTGGACGTGTGATTGTATCGACTATACAACAACGAATGTAGTTGCAAGATTCCTGACATATCGATGGCAATTAAAATTTATTAAATTTCACTCGTCGTAAACTTTATTATTTCTTGTTTTGTTGTTTTTTACGTAGTTATGGTTTAATATTTTTTAATTTATTTATGTAATTCTTTCATATTCATTTTTGCACACCGTTATTGAACGGTCGGTATTTATTCTTTTTAATTTTTAGCCTTATCCTCTCTCTGTTGGGTATACAATTTAAATAAAATAAACGAAATGCCCAAATGTATTTTATTGCCTAAGTCTCAATTGAGTGGGACAAGGAAGGGATGGAAAGAAGAGGGTTGGGTACCTAATATCAAACTATTTAAATTTGGTCTCACAAACACGTCCGAAATCATTTCAAATAATTTTGAATGGTGGTTTACCACCAGGACAATGATCAGAATATCTATCATTCTGGAATTTTACAATACTTGTTTATATTCATAAAGTGTGATTTTTTTATTATTTCTGAGTGTCGTGACTGAAGAAGGATTTCTTGGGTATGAGACAGCCACTAATACTTTCATTTCACAGACTTTATTCAAACAACTTGAATAAAGTCTTGAAATAATGATTATTTTCTAAGATCAATGGGCAAATAAAGCTTTTATTTTCCTCCCTTAAACACGACAAAACTCTTTAACTATCTCGGACCAACTTCCCTTAATTTCCGAGTAAATAGTTGAAAGTACTTGGGGCCAAGTTTATCAAAAGATTTAATACTTAATTTACTTTATTATTAGAATTAACTCGGTTCTAAATGTTTTATTAATTCGCTACTGATTTGCTTAATTTAGTCTCGGTATTAGAGACAGAGGAACGAGAGGCATTGTGAGAAACTTATAAAAAGCGACTTAAATAAACTCAAGCTTAATAAAGATTGTTTTTTAGTTTTATTATTCTTAAATTACGATAAGGATTAAATTATTTTTTATATATTCCAACAAGATTCAAAGCAGGGGACGATTATATTTTATTATAAGCAATAATTATTTACCTGAACACTCATCAATATTGAAAACTATCCCGAGAAAAGATATATGTCGCCGACGGGACTCGAACCCGCACCCCTCTGTTTGCCGGACAGGAGCTCTACCATTAAGCTACGGCGGGATACCTCCTACCCGCTAAATGATTCAATATATACCTAGTGTTTCATTCAACAATTATCGCTTATTATATTTTGGCTTAATGGTGTAGCTTAATGGTAGAGCTCCTGTCCGGCAAACAGAGGGGTGCGGGTTCGAGTCCCGTCGGCGACATATATCTTTTCTCGGGAGAGTTTTCAATGTTGATGAGTGTTTCAGGTAAATAATTATTGCTTATAATAATTGTTACCCTTTGTGCTATGCATAAAAAATCATGTCTTAAACGTTAGTTTATCAATTTAAAAAATAGACGATTATATTGTTGGAACGCGTAAAGAAAGATTATAAATAATCTGAAATATTTGAAAAATCTTCTTCTCTGCCATATGTAGTAAGCGGGAAATATTTCGGCGTGATGAACGATTTGGAGCCAGCCAAGGAGTTTAACTCACGTCACCTGTGTGGGAATCAATTTGGGGGGGGGGGGGCGAGTATGAATACCGCCGCACCCGGAATCATTTAATGGTTAACCATCACCTCTGCCATAGGTCCCCCCAAGTGGTTCGCTCCTTTTGGTGAGTTAGCAAGAGTGTCCGGCAGGGGCGGTCCCCTCTTCAGTGAGCTAGAGTGTTAAGATTGATAAATACGATGTGTGGATGTGGCGCATCCCAAAACTGAAAGAATCCTAAAAAAATTTAATTTAAAAAAAAACACTTTCATCAATAACGTCGTAATGTTCGATATTAGCTATTGCAGTCATGGTAAGCCGGTCCGTTGCTCTTATTGTACCTTCGTAACCATTGTTTTAAACTTTATCGCACATATTATTTTCAGGATTTGTTTTATATTTTGTTTTTATTATACCGTGCGTTCAAACTGTTTCTTCTAGCTTGTAGCGTCTGACACAGATGGAAGGATTGCGGACTGGCTTGCTATTGTGACTGTAATGCGACAAACCACTTTTATGTAGTCGATGCCTTTTTTTCGCGAAACCACTTTTGTGTTGCTACTGCAGTCACGGTAAGCCGGTCCGTCGTTCTTACTGCACCCCTAATACCATCGTGTATCTTTTTATTTTACTTACTATGTTTTCCAAATTTTCAGCACGTGTTAGTATCATCTGACACTTTTGGACTGATAAGCTTTCTATCGGGTGGTGCTACTGTAATGACAGCGGACAGGATTGCTGTTGTATAAGTACGGCAACAAACCACTCTTATGTAGTTAATGCTTCTCTCTTTTAGTGAAACAACTCTCATGTTGCTATTGCAACGAACCATTCGGATGTTGCGTCTGCATATTTTTTTTTTTGTTTTTTTACATTAACTCCACACAGAGAAAAATAATTTCCCTCAGGGCCTATGTCATCTTTAAAGATGCTGTGAGGAGGGTCTTTTTAAGGAGAGGAAGGAGTGAACGTTAGTCTTCAAGAGACCCATGTTATAGGAAGGAGGAAACACAGAGGCCGGCAAATCGTTCCACAGCCGAGCTGTCGAACAGCGTCGTAGAAGCGTCCCATTCTCATGTGACAAATGTCAACTGTGTACATATGTTGGGCGCGCGTTTGGAGTATTTCCCGACTATGCACCGGTGCCGAGGGGATCAATGACGCTAGCTCCTCGGAGCATCTTCCATTGAAATACCGGTAGAACAAGGATAGCATTCCCACCCGACGCCTGTGCTCTAAAGATTGGAATCCGTTTGTTTACGTGAGAATCTATCAAGCGGACCGCCCGTTTCTGCACAGAGTCGAGGGTGTCTTTCAGGTACATCGGGGCTCCAGACCAGAGATGGCTGCCAAATTCAACCGTGGGGCGCACTTGCGATTTGTACAGGGTTAACAGTTGTGTACTATTAAAGTATCTGCAGGACTTGTTTGGAAGAATGCTACCGTTAAAGGAGACTAGATTTTCATTTCGATCCCTTTTATACGTAATCAGATATGATTGGGTCTTTGAAACATTGAATTCGACGAAATTATTCTTAACCCAAGAGAAAACACTCTCGAGGTAACCGTCCATTCTTTGCTTCTAAGCCCTCCGAGCTTACGCAAGACCGACTCATCGCTCGGAATGTCCTTCAGTTTTCATCCTTGAAGCCCGGAACCGGACTCACTTATGTAAGTTGCCCAGCAACAACTACAAACATTGACACAGCCGGTATCCTGGCTACGAATATTTTCATATCTTAAGTTTTGAATTGCAATACGAATCCTTAGTCGGTTTTAAACCGATTCCTTTCTTTATCTCTCATTTTTCATTTCTCATCTCTCTTGGAACCCAACTGGAGACTTTTCTAAAGGTGATCGTCATAGACAAAACTCGTAGGATTTCCCGCGCCACCCCCAAAGACGTCCGTGGGTCTGAGGAAAGATTGTGCGAGCTTAGGACTGCCCTGCCTCTTACAACCCGACGCTTTTCGTCATAGTGTTTTCAGATAGTCACCCAGTTTATATTTGTAACTAATTACCTCGTCAGAGCACCACCGGGAAGTCGGCTGAGGGGCGCGGTCACCGACCCTCGTATTCGGCCTGCCCTCGTATCACCAATATGCTGTCTACAGGACTGCCGGGTCTTCCACGATAAGCCGTATCCAGTTAAGGATGACCTCAAACCGTTTACTTTATTGACTGAACTATGCTTCATTGTTTCCTGTACAAAAATAAATTAGGGTGGGCAAATAGCCCACTTCGTCTTTTTTTCAAAACCCTTTTCCTTAAGTTAACGAGGGTAAGTATGTTTTTTTTTCATTAAATTACTAACCTTGTACATAACAAGCACTTGCATGCTGCTTCGTAACAATATATGCGGGGACAATGGAGGTCTAGATTCGTTGATTAAATGTAGAGTCGTTTGTATAAAAAAAATAATTATAGTCCTTGCTAGAGCCTTGAAAGGGGTAACGGTACGATACCTATTACAGGGCGGGTAAGTGGATGGGATTCGTTCGATCTTCGATCTCACTAAAACTGACCGACCACCTCTGGTATTCGGATCTTGGTGGTGGTTGCATCTTCCCACCAACTGAGTGGCAGGCGACGGTTTGGGAGAGACTGGTTGAGAGAGACCTTTTGACCTCTACAGCAGAACTTTCTCGGAATATCGCCTTGCGCCGCCGTAAAATGGTTGGATGTGAACGTCCCTAACTCCGGGACACACCGACACCAAATTACTTTCCATCCCTCACATCTTTTCCTTCCCAGAACTTCCTCTCCTTTCTTTCCTAAATATACCCTGAGCCAAACCGAAATCAACCAAATAGTGAGCAGAGCCAAACCTTTGGAATTTTTTTTTTTTATTCAAACACTGCCCAAGAAACGCTCTATCCGGAGCCAGTGTGACCACTGCATCCCCAATCGGGATATATAATATGTTGTAGGAGTGGAGGTCAATAAAGATGAAGAAAGACATTTGGAGTTTTACGTTTCTTAAGATCTAGCCTCTAAAACCATTTCAAGCAACCTTGACGAGTCAATTAAAATTCGGAGGGGTATAGTTTTTTAACGCAAGCTATAGAAAATAACACTGACGTGATAATAAACCAATAATCTTTTGTCTCTTATTTTGCAGAAAAATATTCCACTAAATTTGAGGAATGATTGCCTGTCTGACTTAATTAATACCTAAGAATAATGATCACACACGCTCTCCGTCTAGCCAATTATAAGTAGCTAAATCAAAGCAAGGTCTCACTTCTAAACATTGGCCTTTGACAGAGGTATCTCAGAGTGACAACAGCTTTACAAAATTAATTGCAATCAAAATGTTGGGTTTTGTTGTACGAAATTTGTAAGGGAATTTTGGGACACCACAGGGTATTGTGTTACTCAGATGCGTAGCAAGTTCGAAAATGGGTTGATTATTTGGAATTCAAACGAGATTGTACGTAGGTAGTTTATTTGCGTGAAATTGTACGTAAATAAGTTATAAGTTCTATAGATACATTTTTCGATAAGTTGGAAGCTAAAATATTTGTAAGATAATATTATTAAGGTAAACATTAATGAAATAAAAGGAGTTTTAATTGAGATTTGGGTGAGTCGACTACTTGATGCACAAATTTCTTGATGATCCGTTGTTTAAATCCATTTATTAAAACGAGTGTTCTTGTTATACAATGAATAAATTACTAAATTAATAATAAAAAAATATCTTTTACTTGCTGCGGTAGATCTGGCAACTTTGTTTTTTCTTTCTCCTGATTTTTCGCCATCTGATATTATCACCGCCAATATAACGCCCACATCACGCGTATAATTTTACCAGCAAAATATCTTTTATCAGCAAAATTTCTATTCGGCTTTGTTGTGTTTTTGTTCATAATTTCTATTCGACCAGTTCATTTTCGTGTTCGAATAATTCAATATATTTTTTTTTATTTTCGTCAGTTTAATCCAAATAAAGTCATGCTGCGAATTTAGTATTGTCATCCGAAAAAAGCTAGGTTATTTCTTAAAAATTATTTTTTAATTAAATTATGCTCCGTGAATTTAATTCCAACACTTCCAAGAAAGTGATATTTTAATAACATAAATATGCCTTATGCTTGTGTAAATAAATACAAATTCAAGAAATCAACGTTTAAATTGCGCAACAATTTATACAATTTGTCAGATTTTTTTGGTTATTCTCGTGGAATTATTATTCTGTGTTTAGATAGACAGAACGATGGATTACTGTTTGGAAGGAATTTGTTGAAGTATTAGAGAACGATGTTACCGACACTTTCGAGTTTCATACCAATGGTTGGTGAACCTTCTCCACTGTTTCTATTATCTAAACCTACTCCTGAGTACGCTTCGATTTCACCTGTACAGCTGAGTTCAGATAAATTTCACCATCAATTTCTTTAGTCTGATTTGGAGTTGTCTGCGTGTTTCAGATGACTACCTAAATCAACGTCAGCAAGGATTGATTTATCTTTCTCCCTGTAAAAAGAGCCTTTCAATGTCCTTGGCAAAGAGTGTGAGATGCTTTATTGCTAGAAGGAATTACTACGATTTCAACGTATCTCATTTCAGTGAGGTGAGGTTAAAGATCGATTTTGTTGTTTTGAGGTTTTTAACGCCAAAAGCATTATCGTGATTTACTTTTGGGTTACCATGACGTGTTACTGAAGCGTTCAGGAACTGGATTGGGATACTGACTTCAATCTTATCCTCAGTACTACACACTGATTGTTTGTGTAAATAATACTCTAGAGGTTCGTTACACGAGATCGTCGTTTATTGAATACAAATGGTTACAAAGTAAACGCGCAGCCTGGCTAGCGGTAAGATTATTAATGCAAGCCCGGAGCGGCACTCGTTAGCGTACTTCCTTGAAATGACCCACTTCGGGTCCCAACTCCGTCAACGTTCGGGACATTGCTCGGCGGTAGAGCCCGCCCACATATCATAGAGTAAGAGACAGTGTTGCAAACATCACAGTTACGCTACCTCCTTTTTTAACCCACGTTTTCGATGACATTAGTCCATCATCACAATAAATGTGTAAGCCAAATTACACATCTACGATTACTAGTGATTACACATCTGCCCTGATGATGGACACTGTAATGCTAACCAAAACATTTGCTAAAGAGCAAGGTAGCGCAGCATGGCATAGTACCCCAAAAAAAATCACGATAACAAATTTATTTACTCTTATTTTGCAGAAATACGTTCTCGATACTGTTTTCTTTACATCATGCATATCCATTACCTTAAAATATATGGGGATGATATGTGGGGGTCTTTTTGAGGAAAGGAAGAAGTTAACTTGGGCCTTGAAGAGATGCCAGCAAATCATTCACTGCCGACCTACTGAATACTAGAACCAGTCATAAAAGTGACTTGTTCTCGTTTGACAAAAGTCAACCGTGTACAACACTGACTTTACATCGGTGCCGAAGGGATCAATGACGCCAGTTTATTGAAGCATATACTTTTGAGATGCCTTAAGAAAGACCACTATTTCTACCTGACGTCTTTGCTTATACAATTGAAATATTTTTTGTTACGATTTGTTTGCTTTAACAATTTACTTCACAATCACTGAATTGTAGAAGATTTTTTTTAAAACCTTCCATTATTTATTTTTATTTAAAAAATAATGCTGTACTTTTTGATAACCGGTATTCTTCCATTATTGTTTAATCATGACGCCGTATGAGAATAACATTTTTCACTTAATGAATTAGCCTGGAATAAAAAACAGGTGATAAAAGAGTCCCTAACTTTGGCGACCCGTCGGCAACGGACAAACTTTTGGGAACATATTATCACTTAAGCGTCTACTCCCTTTTAATTTAGTGAATACAAATATTCCTCCACTTAGCGCCAACTTTTTCATCAATTAACTCAAGTAATTAAATATAGACTAAGTGAGTTTGTGGAACTCGCAGATTCAGCGCTCGAAAGGTTTGTATATTGTATTATGTAGGTACCTGTTATTTGTGAATGTAAACGGTGTCCGGAAACTGATAATAAAAGTGGGAAACTGATAAATCTACATCACGTTAGGAGTAGTTTTTTTCGCGAAACTTTCTTTGATTTGAACTTTTATTTACGAGTAAATCGACTATGAAGTTGGAATTGTTTAGGTCAAAAATTGATAAAAAAATATTGCTAGAATGTTATTTTTAGTGTATTTTAAAATTGATCAAAGGCAAAAAACGGCCTAAAAAATATACCCTGCAATAGCCGAAAAAATCAATAAAAAGAAAAAAAAATTTAAAATCTTTTTCTCATTGTTTTCTTGTTGTTTTGCCCCGAGTTTCATATAATACAATGGATTTATAAGTAAGAATGTGGTGAGGATCTCTTAAGAAAGGGACGCTTAGATGGTTTGGGCATGTAGAGCGATTGAATGAAGA
The DNA here is from genome assembly GCA_951813805.1 of Limnephilus auricula. Taxonomy (NCBI): domain Eukaryota; kingdom Metazoa; phylum Arthropoda; class Insecta; order Trichoptera; family Limnephilidae; genus Limnephilus; species Limnephilus auricula. Next base: position 26,464,323 of record OX638406.1, on the reverse strand, counting down.
AAGGAGTGTAAAGAGAATATATGACGAGAATGTGAATGGTAGAAGAAGTGGAGGACGCCAGAGGAAAACTGGCACGATCAAGTGAATCAGATATTTGAGTCGGACCCGATGTCAAGAGTCAGAATAATAGAAGAGTATGTAAGAATGTGAATGAGCCAAGGAGTGTATGCCAAGACCGAGGATTTTGGCGGTCCGTTCTCTCTGCCTGCCCCCGCGGAAAAACGGTGTGATGGTTAGTTGGCTAGTTAGAATTGGCCCCATCCCTTGTAAATGGAATCCCACCAGAAGTGAAGTGCTGCCATCACAAGAGTGTTTTTGCTCTTAGCTAGTCGCGCTCTGTATGTGGTTATCCGTTTTTGATCAGTGTTCGGATTCCAGGAACGCGCCCTTCTTCAAACATCTCAATTGCCCTGCAGTAGCAGCATATGGTATCACCAATTGGGGTATGTTGTGAGGCTAAAGGTAGTGGGGAGGGAAGGAGAAGCGGAAGAGGAAGGTGGAGAAGTAAATGGTTATTCAGATCTGGTTACCACTACGAGCAAAACCATTTCTTGCGACGTTTCAATTCTGAACGGTGGTCTTACGCCAGAACGATACTTTAGAGTGTCTTCCACTCTGGAACGTGTCGCAAATATGCTATGTATTATTTTGAATGCATACATTTTGAAATAACACAAATTAATCGAACTCACGACCTTCAGTTTGCCAGTCCAGAGACTTACCCCTCGATCACGGAGGGCTTCAAACGTGATGTAAATTCACCAGTTTTCCGTTTGTACTACGAGTTTTAGAACACCGTGTATAAATAGTAAACTTCCGTTAATTTTGAACAAGTTGTGGTCAATGCGAGTTCTGACCCAAGTAAGATTATGATTTTATTCATTTTAATTCAATAAAATTAATGCCAGTGAATTTACATTTACTAAAGTAATTTAAATTAATTCATTTTACAAGATTCTATTTAGGTATAACTAGGTAGACGGTAATGGAACCAGAATGATTCGCTTTCGATTTGGAACGATGATAGAAGGTCAGTGTTCACTATTGGAGTACGAGCCGCCAATAGCAGATACCTGATCTAAATTATTTTTAATTCATAAACTAATGTTTAAGACAATATTGTATGCATAGCACAAAGGGTAACAATTATAATAAGCAATAATTATTAGCCTGAAACACTCATCCACATTGAAACAATCTTCCGAGATAAGATACATTCCGCCGATGGGACTCGAACCCGCGCCCTTCTGATGTCCGGTCAGGTGCTCTTAATCCACCGAACTACGGCGGGTTACCTCTTACCCGCCAAATGATTCAATATATACTAGTGATTCATTCACCAACTATTGCTTAATACATTTTTTTGCAGGTGGAAAGTAGAAACCACCAGTCAGAATCGTATCGCTTGAAATGGTTTTATCCGTGTTTAGTGACGATTTCTGAATAACTTAGTACTTCCCAACCTTCCTCCTGTCTATGTTCTTCCTCTACCTAATTCCAAGAGTATTGCAACATTTGACGATGCTCTGGATTTCACAGGTTCTGGGCAGTTGGGTATCAAGAAGAACAAAAAGTTACAAATGTGTATTGGAAATAATGTAAATAGATCGTCTGTAAGTGGCTTCACTATTACAGTTTGATAATAAATATATTTATTTATTTTTTATTTGTATCTTCAACTAAATGCGTAGAACCTGAAATTGAAATATGTTAATTCACGAAGAAAATATTATCGATTAATTTCGCTAATATTGTCCCCACTTATTTAAATATATTATTTCTTAAATTAAAAAAAATTAATATTATTATAGATATAAAAAAAAAAATGGTGTTCTAGAACACCCTTGAAGGGTAACAGCAAAACAAAATTTAAAAAAAAAAACAGTAAATCAATTATTTTACAACGTTTTCGATTCCGCTTCAAAATAACCAGTAATTCACATTTTATCATAATATCCCAGATTCCTAATCACCCCTCAAACCGTTTTCCTTCCTTGAAATTCCTCTTCTTCATTTCCCTAAAAAAGACCTCCCACACAGCATTCCCAAAGGTGACAAAGGTTCTAGCCTCCTGTGAAGGACATTAAGTTAGGTTAGCTTCGGTTAACTTAAGTAGGAAAGATTATAAAACCCACTTAACCGTATAAAAACAAAGTTTAATGTGAAAAACCCACTGAAAGTGTATAATATATTGCGATAAAGTCACATATATCCAAGTTCGCAGCCAGGGAGATCAAACTGTTAACCATTTGTCTGTTTTATTGGACAGAATGATTTGCTGTGGGTCTATAAATATACCTTTGCCAGGAAAGCACCTTATGTATAGCTTATTTGTGACTGGCTACCAATAAACTTCCATATATTTCGTTCAATTTACCAATACCGTTTGTTATGGGATTCTTATTTATGGGTAATTGAACGAATAGGGATAAATCTAAGGGTGTATCTTGGGGATTACTGACAAATAAAATATTTCGAAAGACAAAATATTAGACATGTAAGGTTATTTCAATTTTCTTTCGTTTCTCATTAATAAATTGACTTACCCATTTAGTGCGTTTGGGTTCGCACACAAGTTCGTTTGTCAAACAAGCCGTAAAAAAATTTTACAAATTAATTACAGTAATTAAGAAGAACAATATAAATGCAGTTGAAGTAATTGTAAGAAAACATCACGAAAGCTAATAATAAAATTTAGTGCAAATTAACAAAATACTAACACGATGGTTCAATATAATATAAGCCTGAAATCGTAAGTAAGAGAAAGTATAACATAAAAAAGTAAGTGTGTGCGTACACTCACAATATTGATAGTGTGAGTTACAAACCAATAAACAGAATAAATTAATGTGTAATGTTATTTATTTATTGTTTCTTCACATTTTAGGTATAACAGTTTACAATACAATTTTTAACCTCATTAGGACAAGCCTGTGTTGAGGTTAACAATTATTTACTTAAAGTAACAAAAACACAAAAGGAAAAACAAAAATAATACTTAAAAAAACAAAAATAATGCTTCAAAAAACACAAAATAACATAGGTAAAACTAGTAAAAATGGTATAATTAACTCGTAAGGTATAAAACATAATAACAGAGGTATAAAAATAAAATAATAAGGGTTGCACCTATAAAAAACTAATACAATAGCAGTAAATAAAGACATTTCTTTAATCAGTAATAAGTTCTGAAATAAGTGTAATGTATCAAAGATAGTTAGTAGGTTTAGACATACAATTTATTATATGTGTAAATTACAGTAAATAAATAAAAAATAATAAAATTGTAACTTGCAAAAAAAAAAATTCCTACCCTTGCTATTGAAAGGTGCAAAAATGAGAAACGAAAATGAGAAATGACAAATCTTGTAGAGTTTATTTCCATTCGTTAAATACAGAAATAAAATAAAGCGAGATAGCGAACGTCGCAACACATAAATACATTTTATTTTAATTTTTGTGTTTAATTAAAATTGTTTAACCGCTTGGGCATATAAGCTAGTTTTCACGATAATTTAACGTAGGTAGACATAGGAATGACGTATTTCCTTACAACCTGAGTTATTTTAAGTAAAATTCCATAAAATCGACCGGTCAGTGGTTGAGTGGGCATAGCGTTTGGGTCCCACCCAGGCGTTCCGTGTTCGATTCCTCGGCTGGCTAAGTCCTCCATCACAACACAAGCAACATCTTCCGCTTAGTGTGGTGGTAGTAGGAGATTTTCAAATGTTGTTGGGTTATTCGTAACCCGGGAATGTTTGTCTTTCTTTAAAAAAAATATAATAATAACGGTCGCAACTGGGACTCTACCCCGGAACCTCTCGTCTTACTAGGACGGCGCTTTATCCAATTCAGACATTGCCACCTGTTATAAAACCCTCATATTTGTCAATTAATATTTCAAATTTTAGAATTAACAGTATTATCTTCGAACATTTTTTTCCATATTATCGGCAGCTCTTTCTTTGGAAACAAGTGTTCAAAGAACGTATTTGTTACCTAGATAGCATTTCGGATAAATATATACGATTTTATTTTTTAAAACGCCTATTGACTTTTTATAAAAGTCTAAATGAGTATTCAATTTTTATAAGAAAAACTCTCTTTTCATAACTTTATGAAGGTTATTCCCATTAATTTAATAATGTTATTATTAAGTTCTGCAAGTGTTTTAGTTTTTTTTATTATTGTGACAGCTGTTTCAGCTTACAAGGATATTTTCAAACTATGGTTGGTCCACAATTAGACGACTTATTTATACGATTATAAATGTCAATTTTGAAAGTGAGCAAATTGATTTATTATCGGTTAAACCGATTTCCTGGGAAAATAACAGGTTCTCCCCTAGGGGTATTTTGAAATCAGTTAATGTGTTCCCAATTGTTTAATAATGACGTTACTGCTATGAATACTGTTTAGGTTTTGTGGATACACTAAAGGGAAGAGATTATTTTCCTTACTTTGTTAATAATTAATGTTGAATAGATTTCTAATTTTATAGTTTGATTAAATAAATTGGATAAAGTGCCGTCCTGAGGCCCCAGCATACTCGCTCGATAATGATCGACAGGATAACTATCGGTTAATATATAATAATAATTCTAATCGTGCCCTAGCATAACTACAGATCGCCTACGAATAAGTGACAGTTCACAAGGACTAAGTGTCCTTAACATATTCGCCGTCAACGTCAACGCTAACTGTACGTTAGCGATGTGCAGTTGTCCTAGGGAACAATGAGAAGTTCCCGATAGTTATCCTATCGATCGTTATCGAGCGAGTGTGCTAGGGCCTCTGGTAAGACGAAATGATCTGGGTTCGAAACCCAGTTGCGACAGTTATCTTTTATTAGTTTTTTTGTGTCTTGCTTATTTTCATATTTTAATTAAGATTATTAGTGTTAACTTCTTCTTCAATGACAAATTTAAATTAAAAAAAAAACATAATTACATATAAGAAAGATATAAACTGGCAATAAGTTAAATAACTACCGAAAGAAACTAGAACACCTCATAACCTACAAAAGTGGTAATGCTGCAACACAAATCGATTATTGGTTATGCAGAAACGAAATGAGAAAAACGCTTAGAGACTGTAAAGTTATCCCTGGTGAACCCCTTGCAACACAACATCGCCTACTACTGCTGGAATTACATGTAACGAGACATAAATTGTATAAGGATAAGATAAAACCAACAACCAAAATTAAGTGGTTCAATATCTCAAAAGAAAACGGAAAACAATTAACGTCAAAACTCCAAAACTGGATGCTAGAAAATCTCCAAAATGAAGATACGCAAAACCCAACTGAAATGTGGAAAGCATTTGAACAGGTATGTGTACAGGAAGCCAAACAACATCTGGGAATCTCCAAAGGTAAACTGAAAATAAAAAAGGAATCATGGTGGTGGACAAATGAAATACAAAAATATATAAAAGAGAAGAAAACTGCTTTCAGAAACTAGTCAAACTGTAAGTGCGATAGCGAGAAAGAGCAACTCCGGTTAGTGTATAAGCAAGTCAAAAAGACAGCAAAGAAATTAGTTGCCTCTGCACAACATGAGGCATTGAAAGAGCTGTATGACGATTTAGAAACACCTAATGGAGTGCAAAGAATATACAAAATCGTAGTACACAGGAAAGAAAGGGCCAAATCTATTAGAACACCCAAATACATAGAAGATACTGATGGTGAGTTGATCACAGACGAAATCAAAATATGTGATAGATGGAAAGATTATTATTCTACATTACTAAACGAAGAATTTCCAAGAACAACTCATGTGTCAGAGCAACCAGTGCTGGGGCCAGTTGAAGAAATTACTCCAACAGAAGTTAAAGTAGCCATATCACAAATGAAAAAGGGGAAAGCAGTGGGGCCAGACAATATTCCATCCGAATTATGGAAAGAGTGTGGAGAATTGGGACATAAATGGTTGTACAACCTGTATAACATAGTATTGACTGGAGAACCAATGCCAGAAAACTTTAGGAAGAGTTATCTCCTTCCATTTTACAAAAATAAGGGAGACTCTAGGAAGTGCGACAATTATAGAGGGATAAAGCTTATGTCTCACACCATGAAAATTTATGAGAGGATTATAAACACACGAATCAGGAATATTATAAAAATACACGACGATTAATGCGGCTTTGTATCAGGGAAATCAACAATAGATGCTATTCAAACAGTCAGAATCATAGTAGAAAAATATCGAGATGCAAAAAAAGACTTACACATGGTATTTATAGACTTGGAAAAAGCATTTGACAGGGTTCCCCGAAGCCTGATATGGGCGGCATTGAGATCTCATAACGTACCAGAAAGATATGTGCTCTCCAAACAAGATATGAATACAAACGTAGAAACACAAGTAAGATGCACATCAGGGACATCACCAACATTTCCAATTAAAGTGGGGGTACACCAAGGATCTGTCCTCAGCCCACTGCTATTCATAATGGTCATGAATTATCTAACAATCCAAGAAATGAACAACAATATTCTCAAGACTATGCTTTTTGCAGATGATGTAGTACTGATAGCAGATAATCATTGTGACTTACAAAATAGCCTGGAAAGGTGGAGAAAAATCCTAGAGGATAATGGCCTAAAAATTAGTAGGAAAAAGACCGAATATTTGTACTTGCCATTTGAAAACACAAATGTTGTAACTCCTTCGATGCAACTGGATGGAGTAACATTAGCTAACTGTGACATATTTAAGTATCTCGGCTCACTCATCCACAAAGATGGAGGATGTGCAGCAGATGTTAACCACAGAATAGGTGTGGGATGGAGTAAATTTAGATCCATAACAGGAATTCTGTGTGACACAAAAATGCCTATAACACTAAAAGGAAAGGTATACCAGACTATTGTTAGACCCGCGATAATGTATGGCTCCGAATGCTGGACCATGTACAACTCCTGCACCAGGCAACTTGAATCAGCAGAAATGCGAATGCTTAGATGGTCGGCAGGAGTGTCACTAAAAGATAAAATTAAAAGTTCACGCATTCGTGGTAGCCTGGGTGTCACAGACATAAACAATAAGCTAGAGGAACGACAGTTGTGATGGTATGGTCACATAAAACGGAGACCACCAGACCACACAGTGAAGCAGGCAATGTCTATGGAGCTTCATCGACAGTCATCCAGAGGAAGACCAAAGAACTCCTGGATGACTCAATGCTCTAAAATTCTAAGTAGAAACGGCCTGGAAGAGAGCGATACCCAGAACCGAAGAAGCTACAACCTGAGAACGAGGAGAGCCGACCCCAACAGCCTACCTAGGCAATGAGTTGGGACAGTGCAAGGAAGAAAAAGATAAACTGGCAATAAGTATTAACAATTTGGGAGGCGGGTATTGGTACCCTTTGTTGAATAACCAACACCTCTACCATAGGTCACCCCAAATATTCGTTACGTTTGGTGACTTAGCAGGGGTGCTCGGGATCATAAGGTGAGGTTTGATTAGATCTTGGCGGCGGATGTGTCTGCCCATTATATGCGTGTAGGAAGGTTCGATTTAAACGTTTGTCACTCCTGGACCCACTTACCACCTAGTTTTTACATAATGTCCACCCCTCAATCCTTTTTTTTTACTTCCCAGATCTTCCTCACCTTCCTTTCCTTACAAAGACTCTCCACACAGTATCCCCAAAGAGACATAAGCCCTCGTGGAAATTATTTTCCTCGGGACTCCTTCTGTAAAGTACATGAAAAAACCACGTTAGAATAAGATTGGTTTTTTTGAAACTCTCGGCACAGGCTTTGAAATGATTGTGAGAGAGAAAGTGTTCAATAGAGTGTGGGGTTCATTCCAGAAAAAAATATTGTATTTACATTATGTCTCATAAAAAAAATTAACTTTGTTAAAAAATATCTGCGTAATATCGAAATAACCGAATGTAATCAGGTATTTATGAAAAAACATATATTTTTTTCTTTTATTATGTTAGTCACGTAGTTTAAAAATCCTTCAATATTGTAAGTCATACGTAGTTTTGTGGTATCTTAACAGATGTCAGTTAAGTATAAATTAAGAATAGTATAATTTATCGCGGTTCGTGTCTAGTGTGCGAACGGTTACTATAATAGCCGAAGGTAGATGGGCAGACACCACCAGTGTCGCGGCCTGTAACAGCAGAATAACTTAGAACCTCATAGAGTTAGGACGTCTGGTCCAGTTAAATATTCATAATAAACTGTACGATAAAAATTATTAAACAACTTGCAATTTTTTGGAACCTTGATTTTTTTTGTTGATATTTCTCAAAACATTTCAAGCAGTCTTAATCATTGAAATTAATGGATCCACAATTACTATTAAAAAAATATATTATTTATTCGAGGATTTTATTCAAACACCGCTGCATGACAATCTGATATTTTGGTGACTTTCATCCAGAACCAAGCAATCGCTCTTTCACAGAGGTCATGGAATTTAATCGGCTTTAATTTGGTTATCAAAACCACAAGGTCAAATTAAAATTCTACTAGGTAATAAGTAATAACTTTATAAAAATAAAACGCCAATAATTTTTTTCCTGGAAAACTAATATAGATAAAAAAATGTATATTTTAACCTTCGGTCCTCCAATGACACGATAAAAAACACTTCAGACGATTAATTGGAAATCTATTCATTCCACTGAAGCGTACTACCGATAGAAGTGTATCGTGTGCATATTCGTAAGTCTAGAGTAAGCTCAAGCTTTTTTCTTACTTCTTGTGAAATTGACGAGAAAAAATCATTATAATGCCGAAAATATTTTATTTAATAATCAATTTTTTACGGGACCCATTTATTGGATTACAAACACCACTGGTGTATGCCATCCCAAGGAGTAAGCTACGTTTGGTGACTTAACAGAGGTGCAAAGATTCATGCGGTGAGGTTTGTCTAGGTCTTCGCCACAACTTCGACCGAATGCCTTACACCGCAGTGGATGGATTCATAGGTCCGTTACTCCTGTTACATTAACAATCAGATTCCTACCCACTCTTACTTCTTCTCCTTCATTTCCCCGATAAGACCCTCCTCTTAGCATCTCCAAAGATGATGTAGGCCTTGAGGGATTTTTTTTATCAGGGCCTCCTGTGTGGAGCTAATGTAAAAAAAATTACATTTCTGGGAATTGTCTGTTCACTCAGTCATCAATAGAATGAAGAATAGCGTAAGAAGTGTCTTAGGGGCGTGTTTCGTTATTTAAGCCCAATCGAGGCTTCAATTTCCAATACAAACTGTGTTTACGAAATGCAATTGGGATGGAGATAAACGATTTCAAGTGAGTGTAAGTGAGGCGGAGTACTAAACTATTGCGATAATTAAAACATTTATTCCCATTATTATTTGTATGGAAGGCACTTCCAGCAAATGTGAAGGATTTAGACCAATAATATGTTAACAAAATACGAACAGGTAAGTACTAGAAATTGTAATATAAAAACAACTCGTTGAGTATTTGGAAAAACATAACAATTTATGTGACGAGCAATCAGGATTCCGGAACAATAACTCTTGTGAATCAGCAATAAACATAGTGATTGATACATGGAAGAAAGAAACAAAATTCAACATTGCAGCATTCTTAGATTTCAAAAGAGCATTTAAAACGATAGAAAAGAAAAAAACTTTTGGAAAAATTAGAAGATGTAGGTCTATCTGAGGTAGCTCTAAAACTTTTCAAAGAATATCGTCATGAAAGAAAACGTATAACAAAAATTGAAAGCTCAGAATCAGAACCGATACAAAACAACCTTGGGTCAGTATTTGCTCATCACGTCTGATATTTTTGTCACGTGAGAAAGGGTCGTTTCTACGATTCTTGAGTTCAACAGCTTGATTTCGGAACGATTTGCCTGCATCTGTGTTGCCTTCCTCCAATAACATGAGTTCTTCCACATCTAAAAAGAACCCTCCATACAGCATCCCTGTAGATGTTATCGGTTCTGAAGGAAATCTCATGTGGGGAGTCTAATTTAAAAAAAACTTTTCTTTACCATCTACCTTACTAATAATATTTTTTACTACTTCAAGGTATAAAAAAATCCTGGTATTCATCAAACTATAGTCATAATTACTTACGAAATGAACTCCAAATGATGCATTTGTTGGATTTAAGAGACTCGGCGATAGGTGAATGTGTTGCGATGGTATTCATTATATAATGTTTCATCAAAATATATCCAGCAAAATCATATCCATCTAAAATCCAGCAAAATATTATTTGTAAGACATGAAATTTTTGACTTAACTTTGTTTATTTTTCTTTACGTTTGCTATGATAGTCCCTAGCGGGCTGGTTCGTACCGTAGATTAGACCAGTTTTTCTTAACCGTATTGAAAGAATCGCCCCCTTTACCACAGGAAAATTATTACCACCCCCCCCCCCCCCCCCCCCCCCCCAGTCCAAAAGAAATCGTTGTACTGTAGTACATTACATTGTTTAATTTCGATATCACTTGCCATCTCATCTCAGTCTATAATCAATTATAACATTGTTTCCCGTTGTCTATGATATATTCGTATCACATGATGTCGGTTACGACGTGTATCGAAGATGGCCGAAAAAAACTAGCTACCTTGTCGCAAGGACGTGTGTCCTCATAAACCATATTATAACCATAAATAGCAATAAACAGTCACTTTGGTATAAAATAACTAATAAGTCTTTCAATCAATACAAAATAGTACTGAGATACTAGCCAGTACTAATAAAATACAATATCTCTCTAGGACTACAAACAGACTTATAGTAAGTCAAGTACGTCCGTTAACAGCCTGTATAATCAGATTAAGCATTCTCGTCCCCACAAAATGAAGCACTGTTCGAGTACGTTATATTGGCTCTATCCCAAGAGTTGACCGAATTAAATCATTGGGCGTAGTTGAAATCTGTACTGAGCTAACAGCTGGTCGCTATTCAATTTATGGAATGGACAAACTTTATGGATTCTGTATTTTATGGAACCTAATCGAGTCCCGATTCTTGAGTTGATCAGAGATTCTGACTTCAAGGGCTGCACTCAATTATTTAAAATATGTATTACAAATGATTCTAAATTCTGTTAGGAATATGTCTAAGGTTTTCAGTAATTAAAATTCTTACACTGTTCCCTTTTTAACCCATGCTTTTTAAATTTGTAATACAAGCAAATACTTTGTTTTAAGTTTATACGTCAAATTATATAAAGAAAATATATACCTATTTCGAATGTCGGTTGTATTTTTAATGGGTATCTAGGTAAAAGACTTATGTAGATTTGAGAGGAAAATAACTACAGATAACTATGCATTTTGTTGTCGATACCATTATCATAATATGAGATAAGTGCAGTGTTCACTTCAACTTGTATTCATGTTACAAATATGTATTTATATGCCATATGCTATCAGTCTTACTCATAAAAAAAAAACACTTAAATACTGTCTAAGCTCTGATTTTGAAATCTTACTAGGAAAGAATGTTTTGTTCTGCGAAAGAACTGGCAACGTCACATTTTAACAGTGAGAGTAACGTAATTTCAGACATATTTTTGAAGTATAACTTCTTTACGCACGCTTGACTTTAGGAGTAAGCTGGTGAATGCGTGACGAGAGCGTTACGAAAGGTGTAATCGGCCAAGGTGAACGGAAGTTGAGAGGGAGATATAAGTTATAGAAGATAGAAAGAGAGAGAGTTACGTTTCGTATATTACTGTAGGGGCAAGAGAGAGAGGTGCGTGCACACATTTTCTTTCTCTCTTTCTCTCATAGTCAGTTACGTTTCGTATATCTAAGACACAGTGTAGGCCTATTGTCTGTATCACACTGTAGGAGCAAGATAAAGCAGTGCGCGCGCACAAGTTTACTTCAGTCATGTGTTATAATGCACACACGTAAATTTTTTTTTAAATGCAATTTACTGAAACCGCCCAAATTTTCCATGAATTCCAAGATTAAGAATATAAATATGTTCTGTAAATAAATTCACTACATCATTTTTTTGTCTCCGGGAAACACTTTTGATTTTTTTAATGAATAACCGAGATAAAATATTGAGTGACAGTATTCATGCTTATTATTTTTTTTTTTTAACAACTACTAATCTAATAATATTTTACTGCATAAAGAATCGACGAGAAAATAAAATTTGGCAGATTCAACATTCGGAAAATCGTATAATCGTAATGTACATTTAATCGCAATTCCATTTGAAAATGGAAATAAAATTTTATTTTCAATCCGATTTCCCGGTATTTTTTAAATGAAATTTTTCATGACGTTTTCCAGGAAACATGAATAAAATCGTTTTGATAAATTATTTACATACAAAAATACGGTAGATATTACCTAAATTGGTGCTTAACGCATGGCTAGATTTTATTTTTAATTTAACGACCTTAATTGAACGGATTTATTTATAATGAAGTTAATAAACCATCTGGCAAACTGATAAGTTTTTCAAATTTACTACCTTTTTTTTGATCGATTCTAGTATATGGAAGCAACAATACGGAGAAGTAGATACGACTTAGCCCTGGTGGAAGACCAAAATTTGAAATGCGAAACGTATTGTTTTTATTTCTTTATTTTGGAGGCCCTAAGGTAAATAATTCAATTCAGGGCCTATATCATCTATGGGGAGGGTATTTTGAGGAACAAAAGGAGGTGAAGTTAAAAGTATGAGGGGTGGGTAAGATTTTGGGGTTCAGTAACTCCAGGAGAGACAGACGTAAGAATCTATAGCTTCTACAGATAGTATCTTCGCACTGCATGCGCTAACTACCGAGCTCGTAACGATTAGTACTGCGTGGCTACCTACGGCGAATTATTGACCACCTTCTGGAAAGGTATGGAATTGAAATCGGATACACAATACTGCTTTTTTAACAATATTTATGTGTTTACAATATATTATGTTTACGTATCTTACGTATCTTACGACTGGCTGTAACAGTCTAGTAATTGAATCTGAGGCGTAGCAATCTCCTTGACCGGCTGTACTCGCCGAGTGAAACTATGTTAACTACCCGAAATCTGTCGGAATCGGACGTAAGCTTTAAGACTACCGACATCTGTCAAAAACAACTGAAACTACGTATTATTCAAGGTCATTAAACTTTTCAAGCGTTAAAATCATATTATACGAAACCCACATCTGAAATAAGTAACTTTGATGATCCATAAAGCTCTTGTTTTAAATACTATATGTTAATTTTTACCCGATCTGCCCAGAGAAAAATTTGGGAGAAATTTTATTCGCGCAAAGAAATGAATTAATTTATGCAAGTACGTAATCCTCTCTAATTCGGGAATAAATTACATGAAGGTATTTTCCTTAAAAACCTTTTAGTGACATTGATAAACCACGTTGCAGAATGGTGAGAGATTTAAGTCCGAAAATTGAAGAATTTAAAAAAAACATTCTTATATACCCTGCAGAATGGTGAGGTGAGACATTTAACTCCGAAAATTAAGGAATTAAAAAAAAAACATTCTTATATACGTAAGACTCAGGGTGTTATTTTAATTTGTTTAAAATAAATTCTTAGCGTTTGAGTTATTTTGGTATTATCATAAATCACACTCTAATTTCATTTGTAGGTCTGTATATGATTGAAGTTTTATGTTATTTTATTACATGTGAAATGTATGTACATGGTGTATTATTATTTTTTTTTTGTTACATTTCATTATTTTTCACCATTTTTTTTGCTAGCTTAATAAGCAAAATCATGTTGTAGCTCTGATTCAATGAACCTAGATTTGTTTTGAATTTAAGTTTCATTACTTACCTTTAATTAGACGTACGGAATTCAATACTTCGTTTGTGTGCAGCACTATGATAATATTTGAACAAAAATTTATTTTGATCGTCATGTTAAAACTTGGAACTAGAATTCAGAATAACTATTAAGTACCTACCTAAAATTAATATTAAAAAAATTAAAAAAAATAATATTTATTGTACTCAAAACTATTTTAAATGAAACACACTTTCAAATTTTACTATGAGAAAACATAATTAATCTTTTAACTGGTGTTTTCAATTGGTCTTTCCTTTGTTACTTTTTTCTAACTATAATTATTATAAATAACGAAAAAGCACACATTTTATTAGACAAATATATTATAAACGTTTGAGTCACTTCTCGTTTTTGTCGTAAAAATAATTCATAAAAAGTTTTTCTTAAATTGCTTTTGATTCGTATCATTGTTGTTACCGTCTGATTGCGTCAGTTTGGTACCTACTTAAAAATTAATTAAATTTAATTGTGGTTGAATTGCCTAAAATATGCATTCCTTTACCATCTATTTTCATATCTAAAAAACTCCTAAAACCACAGACAAACCTCAATGCTCTTGTATTAGTCGAGCGCTACGTAAGTATTTAAATATGATATCAATGTTCAACGGATAAAACCCAACTCTCCGCTGTTGAATGTGAAAAACCGTCGAAATCATCACACATGTTGGAATAACCCGCATTTTGGTCATTATCGTGGATTTATACTCCGCCAACAGGCTGCAGATATTTGTATCTGTGTTATTACTAAACTTCTTTATGTACTTGTAACCATCTGTATGTGGATTTTGTAGATCATCTGGAAAGGCAATAAGTAGCAGCCATATGGACCAGGATAAGTTTGTGGTTTACTCACCTTTCCTTATTCCTTTCCATGCTGTTCATATGAACAAAATATAGTTATAAGAAGGCTATAATAACATACTTCAGTAATAATTTTCAATGTTAACATAATACTATTCCTCTGTATGGGTTCTACATAATTTAAATTGCATATCTTACTTTATGATTACCTACTGTTCCACAAAATTATTATTATATCACATCGATAAAGGAAATTTGTAAGTAAAGGGAAAATAAATCCAAAAATGAGTTATAAATGTTATTTTTCTCCATTACTTTACATTTTTAAGAGGATTTTTTTTTCTAAAAAACTTACCTATAATAAATGTAATACTGTTATGTATATGAAACTTGAAAAAACTCTTAGATATTCTGAATAATCTATTTTCTATTCAATGTTGCTTTACAAAAATAAACGTCATAATTACGGGTCATAATTACGTTTGAGTACCTTCAACTCTGGAACGTGCCGCAAATATACTTATATTGTTGGACGGCCTCTGTGGTCGAGAGGTAAGGATCTTGCCTCTTGCACAAATAAACTATATTTGATTAATTTGTGTTACCTCACATTAAATTATTTTGAAATAATGTTTAGTATATTTGTGGCACCTTTCAGAGTGGAATATATTCTCAGTATCGCCCTGGTGTAAGACCACCATTCACAAATGAAACGTTGATTGAAATGGCTTTAGCCATGTTTGGAGATCAGATCTGAATAGCCAAGTACTTGCCTACTTTTGTCTACCCCATCTCCTTCTTCTTCTCACTACCTTATTCTCATAAGATACCCCAATTGCGGATGTCATAGTCTCACTGGCTCCAGACGAAAACAGTTGGGGCTCTTGTGCGGTATTCACATAAAAAAAATGTTTTCGCCCTCCAAAATAATTAACACTTAGGGACTCGCGCGTCAATTTGTAACACAAATACTCGCTACCGGGTGCGCTGGACCCAGTATAATATCATATGTTTATTCCAAAACTGCTCAACAAAAGTAAATTTTTACCTTTTTATAAGGATAATGTGTGAATATAAAAATTCAATATTCAATCTAATATTTATTGTTTTTACTTAATGAAAAAGTCAATACAAAAAAAGGAATTTTACCATAAATAACTTTATGATACGATTAAGGCTAACTATAATAATTTCTGTAATTACTTATTTTAAGCAAAATATTCTGTATTTTCTTACAGTACTGTACAAAATAATAATGAGAGATCAGTCATTATAGAAATAACTCAAAAACAACGTTGAAACTTACAAAAATATCTTATTGGAATAAAAACACGTCACTACCTTGTTCGGTCTCTTTCTACTACGAATTTAGTTATAACAATTAGACCAAAAGTGCTTCATGGGCTCTCCCTTTTTAACTTATCGTATTTAACGCAAAAACACATTGGTTTTTCTATATTTTTTCCAGTTACATAAGCCGCAACGCAGTTTTGGTGGGTTGGATGCGTGAGGTGGTCCTACTTCTGGGATTATACTTCATTGAGATATTCTTCTATTACGTTAGATCTCAAAAACTTATTGGTAGCCATTTTATATGAAATAAAGTAATAGAATTTTAGTTGTTTGTTTTTTGGGTGTTATGCCGTGTTGCGCTACCTCCTTCTTTTGCCGACGTTTCGGACAGCGTTGCAGTGTCCATCATCAGGGCAGATCTGGCAGATCCGACGATGTGTGTAAACGAGGTAAAAGAACTTCAATAAATAGTCATAAAATGATGGGAAAAAACACCGACGTTTTTAGTCGCTACCGGGTCCAGCAGACCCATATACACCTTTTACGTTCATAGCACCAACACGCAGCCTGCTAACTGACAAGTTCGTCATCTGTCATGCTACACTATCGTTGAATGGTACTAAGAGCGGCAACGTCCCAAACGTCAAAATTTAAAGTTATTTCACATTTTAAAGAATTGGGTCCGTTAAACCCATTAGCGAGTCCTGAAGTGTTAACATTTTGGTCCTTTACAGCATTTCACATTTCCGTGTTTGATATGTTTGTTAAAGCACGTGTAAGAGTACTGTAATTATAAATAGCTACAAGGAAAAAACTTACGTTAGTCACATACATTATTTTGGTTACGCACAGGCATTATTGTATATAATTTTAATGAAGCATCACACGCTTTATTTTGTGCGATAACGCTATCAAAAACCAAAAGTAAACTTGAAAAATAATCATAAGGATAATTTGTTTTTCCTTATTGCTTTTAATTTGATGTAGGTTTTATGAATACGATGTCTGAATGAACGAATCTCTATTGAATAATAGATTGATTTTTTTAATTATTAACTCCAAACGGGAGGCCCTGAGGAAAATGATTTCCCTCGGCTCCAGTGTCATCCTTGGGGACGCTGTGTGACGTTGTTAACTACATGTTGTCTCGGTGCACGCACTTGTAATAGCGATGTCCTTGTCTAGAATCAGTATTTTGGGTTTTGCTTATGCGTTTTTTTACATTAGCTCCACATGGGATGCCCTAAGGAAAAAAAATCCCTCAGGGCCTGTGTCATCTTATGGGGATTCTGCATGGAGGGTGTTTTTACTGAAATGAAGGAGGAGAAGCTCTGGGAAGGAAAAATATAACAGGGGTGGGTAGGAATCTGGGGAACAATGTGTCCAGTAGTGGCAGTTCAAGGCGATGGGAAGAAAGAGTCTGGCTGGAGAAGTATACGTAGGTCTCCCTCTACCTGTCGGCCCGCCAAGCAAGAGGTGCAAGGCGGTGGATCGATAGAGTCTAGCTGGAGAGTTCAAAAGGACTCCTTCAACCAGTCTCTCCCGATCTGGCCCGCCACGCAGTAGCTGGATAGATGAATCCGCTAAGACCCGGATAAATCTAACCCCGTGAACCCGGTCACCTCTTCTAAGTCACCAAATGTAGCAAACCACTAAGTGACCAGGAGTGTTGAATATCCAATAAATGGTTCCCGGGGTGACGGTACCAATATCCGCCTCCCAAATAGAAATAAACTTATCCTTATGGGAAAGGTACAACAAGTGAATACGATCGACGAATTTGAATAGGTTTTCGAAAAAAATTACGTTAGATTTGGAAAGTTTCATATTATTTTTTTTATTTTTTTTCCATGGAGGTTAAATGTCATTTGGTTCAACTGCATTTTTATTTTCTGAACTCGAATAACCAATTTTAATCATAGTGTACGCAAGCAATGCATCTGTTTGCAAAGGCATTTTCATATCTTTATCTCCTGAAAAGGTACTTCACTTCACGCCCAAAACTAACTAATAACTAGCCGAACTTTTAATCATCGTTTTATTTACATACTCGAATAAAGAACTAAATCATAATAAATCACAAAAAAAGATAAACCTACTTGTGATAAAATTGTTAATGTATTCAAAAATTTGTACGAGATTAAATTTATTTAAATAAATTATATTATGCTATTTACTAAAATTAAGATAGCGCTAAAAAATTATCAAGCTTTAATTTTGAGTATCATGAATTTAGAGGCATAAATATTCGATACCGATTATGTCTGCCTTATCCACAGTCCGACATAAGTAATTGTGTTGGGGTCCTTGTTACAAACTGGTTTACTAATAATATTTACTTGTTTATAGTTCATTATACTTCTGGGTCTCACGACCGACTTTAACTATCTAGGAATTCAATCTGAGAGTTTGAGCTGTGTGTACTGGGTGTACTGCCCAGGTGAATCTTCTCTAACTGCTGGACATCTATCGGAACTTAACATAAGCTCTAAGGCTAACGGCATCTATCAAAATCAACTGAAACTTCGTGTCATTAGTACCAAACTTTGAAGCATATCCATCGAAAACAACAGTAGAATGCTTGCCAAATTTAGACGATTGAAACATCAGTATGTTTTATTAATATTTCCGATTTTTTGTTCCGGTATATTCGGTTTTAATAGGCGTACATAATATAAAATATAATATATCATATTATGGTAAGTGAGAGTATTATTATAGAACATCGCTATTACATAATGTCAGGAATATTTTAATGTGGTAGAAGTTTATGTATTTTTAGCTTCTTTCACATACCTTAGCATTTTTTTATAATTCGTTATAAACAATTATACAACGTAATATATACAGTCCTGGGCACGGCGTGTGGTGGAAAACGCTTTATTGTGAAGGGGAAATATGCCCTCCCCCCCACGAGCGAAAACTGGCAATTAGCAATAAAAACTCTTTAATGTTTTATGAATTTATTATAAAAAGTTAAATAAATCAATAGTTATCAGTACCTACCTTAGGTTTTTCGAAACTTTACCGCCGCGCCGCGAGCCGCCGCGGGTCCGAGCCACCGCGTGCCGCGCTGCTTTTCAACAGCCTACGTGCCCTATTATTAATTAAATTCTATCATAATATACATCATTTTAAAGCTAGAAATTTTGTCTACAAGTTTTTTTGGAGCATATTTTGCCCTAACAAGCTCAAAAAAATGTTATATGGAAAATATTTTTTGAAATACTATTTAAAAAACGATATTTTTTCTTTATTAATAAATAGCAAGGAATGTATGGCTTTTATCGAAAAATTGTTAAGAAACTATTTTTTAGAACGACTAATTAGCTACTAAAAGAAAAATAAATGGTCTGATTTCATACAGCCGTTAAGGAGATATTGGCGTATTCTTAAAGGCTTTGAAAAGTATATTCAAGAGGGGGTGGGGAGGAAAGCACAAGGGGGATATCCGGGGATTTTTATAAATAAGCATGTTTAAATGTATTCCTTCATCTGTGAAAAATTCAGCTTCCGGGGAATTAGTTCCGACATAAAACCTTCATTGACTGGGCTAATGGGAATTATTGTAACCTTGAATGTCTATTTTGACCGGACTAAACCAGACGTTTTCTTTTGCATTTCGTATTATTCGTATTATTATTATTTACACAAAACTAAAACAAAAGATGCGCACGCTTTTATATTGCTATTTCATCCGCACACATATATTCTCTGAATTGCCATCCTTTTCTTAATCCATGCTATGAACTAGAAATTGTTGTTTGATTAGTATGACAGTAACCTGTCTCTACATATATGTAAGTCTATATTTCCTAAGCAGGTATAAAAAATCTGATAGGTACCTTCTTCCATATGTCTTTCCTTCCCCACTTACTTAAGTCTCAAGAAAAAAGAATGGGGCATTCCAAAGTCCCACATACTCCTTGGGTACTTGGAATTTTTATGCGGTAATCACAAAAAATTAAAAACGTCATTTATTAAAGACGTAATATCTTAAGACTTGAACATGATATCAGGTACGTACTATTAAATCCAATGGAACTACGAACTAATTAACCAACAATGGAAAATATTTATTACACAATGCAATGTTGCGCATTTACGAGTGATATTGCGTGAAGTGTGATACTATTCACATTATACACGGTGTCCGGAAACTCGTAGTGCAAGCGGAAAAACTGCTAAATCTACTTCATATAGGAAACACAAAAAAAAATATTCAATCAGACATGTCTTTTTTTTGGCAACTAAATGTCGCCCGAGTGCTCAATTGTCCACACGTCCACTTTACTTTTAGTTCAATCTCCATTTTAAAATTATAAATTAAGTACCAAAGCACTTGATCACTTCACTAAGAATCATTTAAAATAATGAGACCTTTACTTTTACGGAAAAACTTCATCTTAAACACCTATAATAATGTTTAATTGAAATAATGAAAGAAAACCTCCTCTTCTTGTATAATTTTCGAATGGTCGTTTGGACAATAAAGCACTCAGGCGACGTAAAGGTTAAAAAATTGGAACAATCAAAAAGATTAAACAGATGATATTAAGTTATTGGTCCATTTGGCAGTGGTGTAAACATCAGGAAACTCGCCAAACGCGCGCCCAATATTCGTACACGGTTGTCATTTCACTCATGTCACTTGAGAATGGGTAGCTTCTACGACTCGTACTTGAGTCTTGAGTTCAATAGCTGGAACGATTTGACGCCCTCTATCTTACCTCCCTCCTCCAACATGTGACTCTTCAAGACCCATATTCACTTCTTCCTCTCATCAAAGTGACCCTCCACTCAGTATCTCCAAAAAGATGACATAGGCCCTTTGCAAAATTATTCTGTGTAATGGAGTAAAATAAAAGGTTATAATAAAATAAATAAAAGAACACTTCAGCTAGTATATAATATTTACAAAAGAGCATATTACGAAATAACCCAATTTTTTTTTTTACTAAAACCCACTGAGATTTGAACCCGCGACCTCTGGATTCGTAGCCAAGCATCAACAAATTAAAATTAATTAAAAATAATACATTGTATATTTGCGGCACGTTCCAGAGTGCAAGACCACCATTCAGAATTAAAGCGTTGCTTTAAATGGCTTTAGCCGTGTTTGGTGACCAGATGTGAAGAGCCAGGTTCTTCCTACCCTCCTCTTCCCCACCTCCTTCTCCTCTCCACTACCTTCAGCCTCACAACAAACCCCAGATGGGACTGTTGTGCTGGGATTTATTAAAAAAAAGTATATTATTATTATAAAAAAACTTAAATTTTTAAAACTGATTTTTTTGTAAGTAAAATACTTTTCAAGTTAAAACTAATTAATTTATGTGAATTCTTGTCTTCTAATATCAGTTGTTCCCAACATTCTTCAGAAGATAATAATAAGAAAATAATTTAATATCTTAAAACTTTAATATAATTATTCGATTACACCCGATCTGTTTTTTAAGGCGTTCTAATGAAACACAGTAGCTGGCAAATCTTTCACACGTTCATAAAGGAGTCGTAGAAATGACCGGTTGTCGTACGGTCTTTATACGACATTTTATTATAAACCTTCAGGGGTCGAAATTATTACAAATTATAATTTTAATGCTTAAATAAACTGTAGAATAAGTCAACAAAATATAAGAATGATTTATTTTTGGGGTATTGTGCCGTGTTAATTATTATGACGGCCTAACAGTGTCCATCGGCATTGCAGATGATTGTATGGAATTTCGTGATGTGTTGGTTGATGTATGTAAAGGTGTGTTTACGTAATGCGCGTATTAATCCTCTGGTATTTCAGTGTAATTAGTACTTAAATTAATGTTGTTTTTAACGTTTAGTTTTGATGAAGCCGCCAAGAACCTGATGTTTTTAATGTGAACTCCACACAGGGGACCTGAGAAAAATAATTTCTCATGTTCTATGTCATCTTTGAAGTTGCTGTGTGGAGGGTCTTTTTGACGAGAGGGAGGAGTGAACATGGTCTTAAAGCGACCTATGTTGTAGGAAGGAGGAAACACAGAGACTGGCAAATCGTTCCACAGCAGAGATGATAAACTCAAGAACGAGTCGAGGAAGCGACCCGTTCTCGTGTGATAAATGTCAACCGTCTATATAAATATGTTGGGCGCGTTTGGCGTATTTCCCGACTACGCACTGGTTCCGAGGGGACGCTAGTTCCACGGGGCATCTTCCTTTAAAATACCGGTAGAACATGGACAGCATTCCCACCTGACGCCTGGGCTCTGAAGATTGCAATCCGTTTATTACGATAGGATGACCAATAAAACTGACCACCCGTTTCTGCACAGAGTCGAGGGTTTGTTCAGGTATTATCAATATAAAATTCATCAAAATTTCTAATTCAAATTCAACTAGGGCTCACTTTCGTTTTGTACTGGTGTAGAAGTTGTATACTATAAAAGTATCTGCGGGCCCTGTACAGTACGCCCAATTACATAAATTAATGCTTTGGAGCAGTCGGGATTTAAATTAAATTAAAATTATCAATTTGGGAGGCGGGAATGGGTACCGCCGCCCCGGGAACCATTTATTGGATAACCAACACCTCTGCCATAGGTTACCCCAAGTGGTTCGCTACGTTTGGTGACTTAGCAGGGGTGCCCGGGTTCATGAGGTAAGGTTTATCTAGGTCTTGGCGGCGGATGATCTAGACACACTGAACCCCAGATTCCTACCCAACCCTCATACCTTTTTCCTTCCCAGAACTTCCTCTCCTTACTTTCCTTAAAAATACCCTCCACACAGCATCCCCAAAGATGACATAGGCCCTGAGGGAACTTATTTTCCTCAGGGCCTCCTGTGTGGACTTAATGTAAAAAAAAAAAAAAAAAGTCGTCAAGTACCCGGTTCAAAAACCTATAAATCTTTAAAATTCTTGATTTTTAAAGTTTTTTTTTCGAAAGTAGTAATTGTATTCGAATAGTTTTAGAACCACAGATATAAACGCTAAACACAAGGAAAAAATGAATAAGTCATTTCTAGGAAATCGTTGTTAAAATGAATGCAAACAAGTCACGATTCTTAATGTAAATAATACTTCTATTTGAAGTAGGGTTCGAGCAAGACACTTGTTGGAATGTGTAATGTGGCGAGATATTTTATTAGTAAGCAAAAAATCGACTGTAATCTGTATTTTTAATTTTATTTTAGTTTATTAGGGAAACAAATAATTATACATATTTATACTAATCTTTTTAAATCTTCTAAAAATTTGCAATAGGTTAGACGCGAGTTGTTTGAAGCAAAGCTCATCGAACGAATTTGTGTACCTATCTGTAATTTCTGTTCATTAAGTGACCAACGGGAATTCTTTTATTTATTTTATAGTTTGTTAAGCGCTATCGGTATCGATATTAGAGTATCTGTTTTGTACGTAATTTAGCACTTTTAATGCAATATTATTTTAATATAATTATTTTAATAGTTTTCTTTATGAATCTTTTTTTATGTGAGCACCGCACAAGAGTCCCAACTGTACCACTAATCGTCTGGAGCCAGTGAGAGGCCGAAGGTAGGTATGTAGCGAATGAGATGGGGGAGATTGGTGGGTAAATACCTGGTACAAATCTGATCATCAAACTCGGCTAAAGCCATTTCAAGCAACGTTTCGATTCCGAATTTTGGTTTCGGGGCAATAATGAAAGTATCTACCACTTAGTTGTTATAACATTCCCGACGTCAATGACAATGCATTCCAGGCGTCGCGTGTTTAATTCCTCTGCTGGCCAAGTCCTCCATCACGATACAAGCCACATTTTTCGCTTACTTTGGTAGTAGTAGGAGATTTTCAAATATTTGTCAAGTTATTAGTAACCCGGGAATTTTCGTCCTTCTTTAGCGCAAACACATGCATTTATATAAAATTTCATGGTGTTATATTTAAAAATTGTTCGCAGTTAATTTACGAAATAAATGTCGGTGCTATCTAATTAGGAGGAGGCTTCAATGCACAATCAAAAAGGAAAAAAATAAAGACATTTTAAAACTTTACCATAGTTTAAAAGACATTCCCTGGGGATGAAGGTTAAATCCTCAGTCAAACCAACAACAAATATAAAATCTTTAAAATTGGCTACTAGTCGGCCCCAAAGATGGCGCAACTAGATCAAAAATTGAAAATAATGTTTTAGTTTAAAAGAAACTTGGTTTTTCAGGTTAATTTTTTAGGTATTAAGAGGAAAAATAGAAATCTTAATTTTGGATTTAAAAATTAAACCCAACCAAACTGAAAAATAATTTTTGTGATCAAAAGTTTTATCAAATATCCAGTATGGATATGAGCTGCTTTATTTATTTTTAAAATTTATCATTTTAGAGGCAACATGGGCAACTATTTGTGATTTAATGTAAAACATTTAAAAAATTACATTACTATATTTATTATGAAAATATGATAAAATATTAAGTAAAAAAACATTTTGATGGGTGTAAATTTAAATTTCAAGTTACCTATTTACGACGGAAAAAAAAATTGTTGTTTATTTATTAAAATTACTACAAAAAAAAAGCATTTTAAGCCATTTTATTTTTTTTCATTATACTAACTTAAGTTAAGGCAAGATATATTTTTAATAATTGTCAATAACTCATAAAAAATTCCAAATTTGCGTCCAAAATGAAGCAAAACTGAATTCTTTAATAAGTAAAAATTTTACAAGAAAAACTCTCCTTTTACATTTCAAAGTTATTCCCATCAATTGAAGAAAAATATAACAATAATCTTTTTTTTTAATGTAAATGAACAAGATAAAAAAGTAATCTTTTTTTTTTAATGTAAATGAACAAGAAACAGTTAAATGTTGGCGCCCATTATATTTTATTATTTTTCTCTGTCTTCTTCATTTTCATATTTAAAAAACTTTTTTTATTGTTATCTACTTTAAAAATAAATCACGAAGCTTATATTCGAACTAGTTGATATACCTTTTAATTACAAAAATAATTTTTCAGTTTGGTTGGGTATTTTGGCCTCAAATCCACAATTAAGTTTTCTTTGAAACGGATCGCAACGGGCCGCGCCAACGTTTCTCTTTACCTGAAAAAACTTGTCACAATAACATATATTTTTACTAAATTTGTATTGACCTATAGAACTTTTTTTGATAAGAGATGTAAGTACGAACAGCCAACGTGAATTTAAAACACATTTATTTATAAATCTTATCATTCTGGTATGGGGAAAACTGAACAAAATAATAACAGGCCTCAGCTAGAATATAATTGCATGCAATTAATTTTATCATCAGCCGGATAAAGCTAATGTTATGTACTTGTGTTTTTTTACTTACGGGCTTCACAACAATTGCTGTTAATAATTTTTGTATTTAAACTTTTTTGTTTAAACCTTACGTTATGTGAAATGGCACAATTACTTTGTTTTTTAACAACTTATAAAACTCGACGTACATATACGAACTACATCACAGTATCACAGTAGATGTTGGTTTCGTGAGAACGGGCCGTTTCTTGGACTCTTTTTGTGTAAGTTGGCTCTTAAATCCCCCATCGATGATTTTTGAGACACGTCTACTCCATACACTGTATATGTTGGTTGGTTGTTGGGTATTACCAGAGAATACCGGAAATAACTCATTTTTAAATAAAACTCCAGACGTATTGACCATTTTTACAAAAAAACATAAATTGATTTTGAAAGATCGTTGTTTTATCTGGTACACGCAGTTTTAAAATGTTGATAAACTAAGTTTATTTTTAATATTAATATTAGTTTTGCAGTTTTAAAATGTTGATAAACTAAGTTTATTTTTAATAATAATATTAGTTTTGCAGATGACACTGCCTTAATATTTGATGGTAAAACTTGGGATGAAACATTTGACAAATGTAATACAGGTTTAAGAGTAGTAAATAGTTGGTTGAATAATAATATCTTAACTTTGAACACACAAAAAACCAAATATATCACTTTTAGTATTTCATGTAAAAGTCAGCCTTCTGCCACTCATAACTTGATTATTCACAATTGTTTGCAAACATGTAACTGCAGCCCTTTAGAAAATGTAGTCAACATCAAGTACCTCGGTGTAAAAATAGATAAATTTTTGAGATGGAACTATCATGTTAATATGTTAGTGAATAATACTAGGAGACTTACCTATATCTTTAAAGAACTGAGACATATACTAGACAAAGAAAAGCTAAAAACAGTTTATTTTGCAATAATCCAGTCTCTGCTTTCTTATAATATATTGTGCTGGGGATCCTGCCCAAAGACTTATATGCAACCACTTTATATTGCCCAAAAACTAATCCTTAAAGTTATGTTTAACAAAAAATTTACATATCCAACTCATTTACTTTTTAAGGAATGTAAAGTCATGAATATAAAACAGTTGTTTATTACACAAACACTTTGTAGATTTTTTAAAAATATTAATATTGCAGAAAGAACGCAGCAAATTCGTTCTACGAGAATTGGCTCTGGTCTGAACTTTATGCCAATTCAAACTAAATCTTCCTTTGCTCAAAGAAACTATTTTTACCAGGCTCCACTCTTATTTAATAGCCTTCCAGAATATGTCAAGTCATCTAATTCCTTGTATACCTTTAAAAAGAATCTCAAATTATTTTTATTTGCCGAGGATTGCCAATTAATTTTTTCATCTTTGTCCTTCATAAATTAAAAGTATATTCTATTGTCTAAATCATTTTTTCATCTTTGTCGTGCTAAATTAATAGCATAATATATTATATACATATATTTATTATTTATCTTAGTCCTTCAAAATTCAAATGAACTATGGTCACCCTACTTTGTTTACATTGTAATGTGCCAAGACTGCCAAGGGCCTTTAGCTTGTCCATTATCTGTGTAACAATATTGTTTTTTGAAGTATCATTTTTATTTTACCTACATTATTATTGTTTTTTTGAAGTATTATTGTGTTTTTTGAAGTGTTATTTTTGTTTCCTTTTCCTTTTGTGTTATTTTGTAACTTTGTAAATAATTGTTAACCTCAACACAGGCTTGTCCTAGTGAGGTTAAAAATTGTATTTTAAACTGAAAACTAAAATGTGAAGAAGAAACAATAAACAATAAAGAAACAATAAAATATATTAATGTTAAACCGTTGGTCGTTGGCAGATTTGGTCAATTTTCAAACGATAGATTCTATTAAACAACACAAATTTCAAATCATATAATCATACAACTAAATAAATCAATACACAATCTAGTTAACACATTAAAAAAAAAAAAATTTAGTTAAATTCAAATCATTAAAAAATAAATCCGAGAACGTGTTTTGTGACAAAAATACCACAGTTTTTCTATTTATTTAAGGTCTTACAATCTAAAATACTTCAAATTTTTTTACACACTTGTTTTGTTTAGAAATTATTGAAAAATCATAAATACTTATGTTAAAAAAATACTTACAAGAAGTACACGATATTTAATAATTTATCATTGTGCATTTTGAGCATTTTTATTTCTTACTTGAATGTAGGTATATATTATATAAAAGCAAGTTTTGAAGGAAATAAATCATATTAAACTTTTAATTAAAAAAAATTTATACGGGATCTTTCTCATTGGAACCTCCCTGTACAGTTGCAAGCATTTTTAAACTTTTATTTTCAGCCGCTGGTCAATCGCTCTTAAGCAAAACGCACAGACGGGATGTATAATGAATGGGGGTTTAAGTGGAACGAGGTTACTTCGTCTGTTTTTCCTCCTTTATTTAATCTGGGATTTACAACTCTCTCATTAATAAATCTATTTCTAAATCCTCTACCTTAACCCGCCTCACAACGCTGGTCAAAATAGTGGCGGTAGAGTGCCCACATTTTTACGCTGCCTAGACAGGGGCGTTCTAACATTTAAAAAATATGATCATATTTATAACAACCAATCGGAGTCTGCTTTTGTTATGTTAAAAAAGAAATCACAAAAAGTCTAATGAGTAAACTGTCTTTTTTATTATCAACAAACCGCAGACACGTCCTCTAACCACAAGGTGTTACTTAATATTAATATTTTGAAAGGTAAAGGAAAAGGAAAAGGAAAAGGAAAAGGAAAAGGAAAAGGAAAAGGAAAAGGAAAGAAGGAAAATGGAAAAGGAAAAGGAAAAGGAAAAGGAAAAAGGAAAAGGAAAATGGAAAAGGAAAAGGAAAAGGAAAAGGAAAAGGGAAAAGGAAAAGGAAAAGGAAAAGGAAAGGAAAAGGAAAAGGAAAGAAAAGGAAAAGGAAAAGGAAAAGGAAAAGGAAAAGGAAAAGGAAAAGGAAAAGGAAAAGGAAAAGGAAAAGGAAAAGGAAAAGGAAAAGGAAAAGGAAAAGGAAAAGGAAAAGGAAAAGGAAAAGGAAAAGGAAAAGGAAAAAGGAAAAAGGAAAAGGAAAAGGAAAAGGAAAAGGAAAAGGAAAAGGAAAAGGAAAAGGAAGATAATCAACTTTTTAATTTTCTGTGAATTTATAAGCAAACACTCTGCAATAGTTCTAACGACATGTATTTTTCGCATCATTTTATGCGATTTCGTTCTTTTCTACATTTCCATCACGATCAATGGAAATTTGAAATGTTATTTGACTCACAAAACAACGATGCCCCGTTATCTACCAATTTAAAAAAATCCTAGAAAATTTATTTAAATAAAAACTAGTATTAATCATTATTTATGCATTCAAATCTTTTTATGAAGTGCCAACCCTGCTAATCCTTAATTGCAAGTAGATAAGTAGTGTACAACTATTTCGCAAAAAATATGCCAGCCATTGTTTGCTCTTAACTCTTTAGTAATGCTTTGGCAAGCAAGGAGGTGGCATCTTCGTTAAGTTGTTGACATTGTTGCATTATTTTTCCCAAATCAGCTTTGTGTTTCGGTATTTGAAAAATTTCAATTGAAAGTTTCGAACAAGATGGTGTTCTTACGACCTGTGTTTATTTTGTTCGTATTCAGTTTTAGTGACGCAGTGTTTGGACGTAAGTGTTAATATTAATAAAATAAAATACTTTTTTGTTTAAAACCATGAGATTTATTAATTTATGAACCGACCGGTTCGCTTTACTCAAGCATCTTCAGGGAACAAATTAATACTCTAATCTCGTGGTTTTAAACAAAAAAGTATTTTATTTTATTAAATATGTCAAACCACAAAGTGATTGCTTTCTACAACAATGTTAATATTAATAATCTAAATTTCAAAATAGGGAGAGCTTATTCTCAACAAGAAGAAATTATGTTTTTGTATCGAAAATCTCAAATACCTCTGGCTCGTCGCACCGACAATATGTATCAAAAATTTTGCTCTCAGTGTGTGCCACATGGCTGCGCGGCCTTAACAAGACAAAACTTATATTTGGATTTGAGGCCAAAATACTTGATCAAACTGACTAATATTTTTTTTTTATCAAAAGGTATAGCAAATATCTATACAGTATGGATATTTGCTTCTTTATTCCCAGACTCCTTCAAGTGTACTTGTGCAAATGCACCGTTTGCGTTATTATTTAAAATTCAAACTTTTACTATTTTTTTCTCCTTGTGCAACTTTGGAATCTTGATTAAACTCCCACAAATGGTCAAGTACACTTGCGATAATCAGCTCAAATATCTCATGTAACTGTTAACTATCCATACAGATATATAAAACTATTGATGTGACTATTCATTTGTACTTCTTTGCTTTATATATGCCCCGGTAGTTACTAACAATATATTATGGAATATATTGTGGAATATATAATATATATTCCACAATAGGACTTTTGAAAGAAACATATCAATGGAACCCACCATGAAATAATGTTTAATAACTGTAAACTTCTCCTCATTCTGTAACCAATGTACAGTTTGTTTTTACAAAAAAAAATGATTATAATAATGCATATACTGTTGTCTCATATTTATAGGTATCTAGACTGTTCTGATAAGTATTTAACCAATTGATCTAATTGTTCATAAAGTTCATGTTGTATAATCATCGTTATACATACTGGGTTTTAAGATACATAGGTACTTAACTTACTTTAACCAGTGATTCCTGACATTATTTGGAGTAAGATGTAAATGAAATTTTAGTCTCCGGCGACTTTTTTGACTACATTTATTTTTTAAATTAATTTCTTCAAAATCGAACAACAACAAAAAAGCCGAGTAACCGCCCCACCACTAACCCCGCCCCAACTGTCCAACATCTACTATTTTTTTTATGTTTTTGTAGAAAAAAAAAACATCAAAAATGTCACTGGAGACCAAAATTTTATTTCCATTTTTTATTCCAAATAATGTGTCAGGAATCAATGGTTAAAGTAAGTTAAGTACGTGCCTTAAAACCCTGTATATGCTGTTTGAAAATGTACTATTGTTGAATATAATTTTGTCATTATTTTTCTTGCTGCCAAACTTCATAAATAGTTTAGCATTTTTTAAACTTTAATAAAAAAATTAAAAAAGTACTCTTGACATATGTATATTCTGGGGTATGGCGGAGATAATCTCATGTTCAATCCACCGTGTTTCCACAATTTATGTGTTGTAAATTCGAAAAATATAGTCCTAAAGAATAGTTTTGAATAGAATAACTATTTAAGAATGATAAAGACCTCTATTAAAGGGTCATATAAGGTGTTGAAAAGAAAAAAGGTTAACTAAGTTATGTTAATAATTTGTGAGATCACTTTTCATGACTTGTTCTGTGTTTTCAAAAATCTAATTGTAGAACAACGGAGAAAGAAGTGTTAGATGGCGGATGTGAATGTCAAGGGCATCACAAACATCACTGAAAGTTGCGATCAAGTAAAAAAAAATTAAAAAAAACAAGACGTGCGACTTTGTTAATCTTTGTGACCAAGCGTATCGCCCAAGCGTCACAACAAAGAAACATTTCAACACCCTTTTGAAAAATCATTATTTAAAAAAAAAAAAAGAAAGATATCCCACAACCCAATCTAATGATCATATTAATCCAATTTTTAAAACAATCACTTTTAATGATTTATCAAAGGAGGCGTTGAAGTTGTATGTATCTGAGTTGTCTGGTTACACGTTTTATCCAATAATAATACAGCATATTATAACAAATTATAAATACATACTAGCGTTATTATGTCTTATAAGGTCGATAGTAACTAGTTCCTAGCAATGCATATTGCTGTGAGGAATCAAATGCTCAAGCAAATGCCTCTCACAGGCCAGGTTTTTTATCAAAAAAAATCAAACATCAATTCAGAATGTTTTGTGTCGCATTTTATAAGTTTACAGTAACAATTCTTTCAGATTTTGGTAGTTTATACAGCTGTTGTTACTAATAATATTATTTTGTAATAGAAAGTAAAACAAATAATGATTTAAAAAAAAAAAAATTTTTTTTCATTGGTGGCTACCGGTGGGCCAGCGGCCAATGAAAGGTAAATAAATATTGTTTTTATTCAAACTATCTACTAAGCATGTCGTAAATGGGTTCCTAGGAATAATTTAAGCAACGTTATTTAACAATTTTTCAGACGCCTCTGTATCCAAACCAATTGTCAATTCGTAAGAAATAGTTTGGATGCAGGTGATTTCTCCAGTTGTTCAAATACGTTTTTAAATTTTCACGGCCAAAAGCATTTTCGTGGTTTGTTTTAATCGTCGGATCTGCCGGATCTGCCCTGATGATGGACACTGCAACGCTATCCGAAACGTCGGCTAAAGAAGAAGGTAGCGCAACACGGCATAACACCCCAAAAACAAACAACGAAAATAATCTCCAGTTGTTTTTTTTCATATTCGTGTCAATTGACCTCTGTATCTGTATTTTCTCCTTAATAAAAAAAATTAAATTAACCTTTTAGTGCCTCCGCTGACGAGGCAACGAAAAAAAAAACCAGTTTGCAACTAAACTCGCTTTCCTGTGTACGTAAATGTAATGGCCCGAACACTATACACTTTCTCAAAAACCCGTTGTCAATAGCAATGCAAGCAGTGACTCGCGCCTCGTCCTGCAAGTTGCCGTGGCTGGCCGTTGCCATTTTTTTGTCAATTTTTTGTTTTTTTTTGTTTTTTTTTTTTTTTTAATTTGACAGTCTATGGTTAAACCAGCTAAGATAATTACAAAAATCGTAAAATTGAGTAGCGCCGTGATCAAAGTTTGGTTGGAAACCATAGCAACCGGCCAGTCTTAGTTTGGTTTCAGTTGCCTCGTCTATTATTAACCATTTGTAGATGGCTAGTTTGTTAGATTTATTGTGCAATTAACTATAAAACCCAAGAAATCTTGAGTTAAGTAATTAAAAAATTATCCTATAATTATATTAAGAGAACAAAACAATGTTATTGTATTTAATTACTATGTTATGTTGCCTTACCTGTTATCCGTAGCTTATAATTATCGTTATTATGTATCTGTCGTACTTTAGGCTTTGTTGGGATACTTCGATCTCGTTTCGAAAATGCTCTCATTATTTTGATATCAGATATGAAACATTTTACTGGGTACACGAATAACCGTTGCAATTCCTCCTACTCCCATATGGATCGTCCAGTTGATAAGTCAGACATCTCCAAAATACTTAGGACGGGTTATTTAAAAAAAAAATTACAATTTTTTTTTTTGTAATTTTTTGTTTTTTTTTTTTTATGAAGCAGTTACTTTGTGATGTGATATTATAATTTTAAAAAAAAACAATAACTTTGTAGACACCACTTTTATTTTTTTATACTTTATGCCGAACGGGTTTCGCTACAACTTGTAGAGATTATACTGCCCTGAAGAAGCTACGGTTGTAGCGAAACCCGGTCGGCATAAAGTATTAAAAAAATAAAAGTGGTGTATAAAAAGTTATTTTTTTATTTGAAATTTATCAAATTTCTTAAGATAATTCTCACGTTCTGTGTAAGTTCTGTTATTACACTCGTATCTATTGGCGAGTTGCTTCATAAAACTGAAATAATCATAGAATTTGAAAAGAACTTTAATGAAATTTGAGATTATGATAAAAGCAATATTTGAGTGCTCATCATAAGTCAAAAATTATTTAAACGTTACTCTGTTTTACTTGTTAAATATGGTATAAAATAACACCGGAAGGTATAATGGCCCCGTACATTAGAATGGCATTTTGAAATATCTTTCTAGTGACCTAGAAAACATCAATATTTTATTCAATTCCCTAGAAGTTTTTGTGCATTATAATTGATGTGATGGTGTTTTTTAAATAATCTGAGTATTGTATAAAATAGAAGTTACATAACTGCATACTCAACTCAAATTTCGATTTTTCGGAGATATCAGATCAACTGAACGATTGACACACAGGCGGGTAAAGGTACCGCTGCTACGCGAACCATTCATTACCTACATCTCTGTTATACATCAACACAAGTGTTACGTTATGTTTGGTGACTTAGCAGGGGTGCCCGGTTAATAGGTGACTTTTTTTGGCGGTATAAGCTCACCAGATGCGAGGCAGGTCGGCTCGGAGTAGACATGTTGAGGGAGACTCTCCTGTCCCATCGCATTATATCTAACGCATTGTATGTCATTCTCAAGCCTTTTTCCTACTCAGATTTTTTTTTACTTCCTTTTCTTAAAAATACCATTTTCACAGCATCCCCAAAGATGATGTAGGCCCTGGGAGAAATGATTAAATTATATATTTAAAATGTGTGGATGTAAAGAAAAAATCTAAAAAAACCAAATGTGTGAATATACATACATATATTATTTTATGTACCTAATTGAAAAATGGTGCTTGAGTAGTGATCGAGGAATTGGCTGGTAGAGGTTTGAACCCACGACGCCTGGGTAAGACCCCGACTCTTTGGGCCACCCAGCCGGTAACCAAGCAATATGAATGAGTTATTTTTAAAAACTTTTTAAACGAGTATTTCTCTAAAATTATTCAAATCGAAAAAAAATATTTTTCACTTTCAATTTTTTTTATTTATTTAAATTTAAATTTAAACAAATCCTTGTATGTGTTATCGTTTCAGAAAATCAAAATTATTATGTTAAAAATATTTTTTTTCTCGACTAATTAATAAAATTACCTACTGATTTCATTTTTATTTAAGGTTTTTTTTAAATATTTGCAATAAATTTTTAGGTATTATTCCGTGAAACAATACGATGATTACGTATTAATTCGTAATACAATGATATTCACACTGCAACGAATAAATTCGCTAAAAATCTTCGTTACAATAACTTTTTGTTATGACAGATAACAGAGACTGATAATTTGTATGAAGCCGATATTACTGACGGGTAATTATTATAAAGTAGGTAATTATGTGAGATAATAATTATAGGATACACAAACTCTGTCAACAGTAAAACCCAGACGAAACGGACACACAAAGTCATAATATACATACTATAGACTTTGTCTAGTGAGGCAGGTAAAAGGACAGAAAATTGTAAATCAACCAATTTATATTAAATAAACGCCCGGGTTGCCGGCACTGAAACTGAAAAAAACTGAACTGATATTCAATTATTATTAAAAAAAAAATTAATTTATGTTATAAGTAAAATTTGGACCATTTCTTTAATTGTTAATTATTTATTTTATTTTTATTAGCAATTATTATTTAATTTTAATTTAATAATGTTTGAAAATGGCCCTTATAAGCCGAAATAGCTGTCACAACAATTATGTAAAACTAAAATACTTATGGAACTTTACTATTTAATTTAAATTAAATTTTAAAAACAAATAAAAGGAGTTCTACGAATTAAACATAAAAAAACAATTAAAAATTAAGTCTTGGTCAATTACTGATTGCGTTGGTTTGGTACCTATACATAGATTAAATGGTTTGATAAATGAAGTTAATTTGCCTAAATTATGCATTCTTGTTTCTTTTAATTTCAATTCCAAAAACTCCTTTAACAACAGACAAACCTCAGTGGTCTCGTATCACGTCTTGTATTTGTCGAGCGTCACGCAAGTGTTTTAATTGTTTGACGAAAAACAAACGTTCTGCTTTAGAACGTGGAAACCGTCGCAATTACAGCCCAAGTATCTGATTCACTTGATCGTGCCATGTCTTCCGCAGGCGTCTGCAACTTCTTATACCATTCACACTAACTTGCGTCACATATATATATATATTTATTTTTTTTTCCTTTAAAACAAATTTAATTATGAAAATATCCTGCCTAGATTATGTCGATTCTCCATTGTCTCTGAGTGGCAAGTGAACCGGGTGCATTGAGTCTATCTTGACTAATTGTATTTCTCAAGAAAGATTTATTTATTTTTAAAGTTGAAAAACACCATAATACAAACATTCCCGGCTTACAAATAACCCATCAACATTTGAAAATCTCCTACTACCACCACACTAAGCGGAGGATGTCGCTTGTGTTGTGATGGAGGACTGAGCCAGAATCGAACACGGAACGCCTGGGTGGGACCCAGACGCGATGCCCACTCAACCACTGACCGGTCGATACGGTATAAACATAACTGATGGCCTCCTTGAGTTTTTTATTAACTTCTACCATTTGGAGCCAGTGAGACTATGACATCCCCACGATGACGACATTCGATTCGAAAATTTTCACGCGAATAACATTTCTTAACGAGGTTGTTGTATTGATACAAGTATACTATTTAGCTCGTTACTGAGATACGAAATATCGCAATTAAGGAAATTATCAAATTATTCGTATATCGGCTATCGCAAAACATAAAGATCCACCCTTCAAAAAGTTCAATTCGACATAATGGCGTGCTACGGCAAGTTCATTATCAATAAAAAAGAACTGATTATTTTTATTAAGAAACTAATGTTTAAGAGGGTATTACCAGAGAATACCAAAATTAGTCCTTTTTAAATGAAATTCTAGACGAAGTGACCCTTTTTTACAAAAAAACAGATTAATCTTACAAAAAATTGATTTTGAAAGATTTTTATTTTATCTGGTAGACGTAGTTTTAAAATTTTGAAAAACTAAGTGAATTTTTAAGATACTAAGGTTATACCGTCGGTCGTTGGCAGAATTGTTCAATTTTAAAACGATAGATTTTATTAAACAACACAATTTTCAAATCATATAATCATACAAAAAAATAAATCAAAATAATCTAGTCAATACAGTTTTAAAAATTTAAATTTTACATGTTCGTAATAAGCATTAACTTTGTGGCTCGCCATAATTTACAATAAAATATATAAATGTGTTTTAGACCACTTTAAATTTTAATTACACTACCGGTTTTGGAAGAACCCTTCCTTTGTCAGGAGAATATTAAAACTAACCTATGATACAAAATATTGATAGATATAACTAGATCTATATATATATCTATATATATATATATATATATATATAGTGGTCTAAAATAAATTTATATATTTTATTTTATTTAAATTAAAATCAATAAAAAATTAATCCGTGAACGTGTTTTGTGACAAAAATACCTCTGATTTTCTGTTTATTTAAGGGCTTACAAAAAAAAAATATTTTTTTAAATTTACACACTTATTTTGTTAAGACATTATTGATAAATCATAAATACTTACGATCAAAAAATACTTACAAGAAGTACACGATGTTTAATAATTTTTATTGCTTACTTGAATGTAGGTATATATTAAAGCATGATTTGAATGAAATAAAAGATATTTAATTTTTATTTGAATTTATTTAAAAAATTTGATACGGGGAATAATCGATTTTTCTCATTGGAACTTCCCTGTACAGTTGCAAGCATTTTTAAACTTTTATTCTCAGTGCTGGTCAATCACTCTTAGGACAAGATTTTATGCATAGCACAAAGGGTAACAATTATTATAAGCAATAATTATCAGCCTGAAACACTCATCCACATTGAAACAAACTTCCAATGTAATAATTGATGGTTTTTGAATGAAACACTAGTATATATTGAATCTTTTGGCGGGTATGAAGTAACCCGCTGTAGCTCAGTGAGCACCTGACCGGACATTAGAAGGGCGCGGGTTCGAGTCCCGTCGGCGGCATGTATCTTATCTCGGAAGATTGTTTCAATGTAGATGAGTGTTTCAGAAAAGATCTGTTTGTATTATGTCACGCGTCAACTTTCCATCTGATCCAGGGCAGATCCTGTAAAAATTTGCATAATGTGACAAAAAATAGTTTATCTCTAAACTCAAGATAAGATCTTTGTTGACTGACCTTTTTTGTACTGTACAAATTGATACTCAAACATTATTATTTTTCCCAGAGAGTTATTGTACCACTCCATCCCAGCAACCGGGACAATGTATATTAATACTAGAGTGCCCAACTCTGCTGAGCATTTTGAAGAACAAGAGTCGAAGCAAAAGTCAGACGCAGATGCTGACAAACTCCCAGTGCGGTGCCCCTCCAAAGTCCGTAGCAGGTAACTATCCCGAAGTATATACAAAATAATCAATAACGACAAGAACACCCTCCATACCACAAAAACTTTCCTTTAGGATCAAAAAATATATTTTTTTAATAATAAAATAATGTAATATTTATGAATCATATAAACTAGAGGGTTTTTTGGATAAACCCTATTTCTTGGTAAATACCGTTGCAATTTTTAAAATTCTTTGATCTTGCAAATTTAACATTTAATTAGGAACAACTTATACCTTATCTAATTTCCAATTAACTACACCCAGAAGGCTTTAAGCTTTCCAATTATGAAAGTTAATGGTACATTGAATGAGAGGAAACTCTCAATGTGTGTCTTGAAGAGATCCTTTTTGTAAAAAAATATTTTTTCATTTCAACAAACGTTTTCATAAGTTTTAAGGAAGTTGAAGCAAATAAGAGGCTTTCTTTTTAAATGTTAACCGTTTGGGCACATAAGTTTGTTTTGACGACAATTTAACGTAGGTAGACATAGGAATGACGTATGCCCCGTACCTGAGTTATTAAGGTTAATTAAGTGCTTTGATTTTATACTTACTGCTTACAGAGGTCACAGTGTGCTGTCCTTCTTCAATTTCTACTTCGCGCCCAACACCTCTTCCCGAAAGTCTAACCCCTCCACCTGATCGCCCACTATATCCTCTGCGTCCAACTTCTCCACCAACTTCCAACTCCTGTATCACTGCTGATGGCACTTCGGGGATCTGCACAGGCCTCGACAATTGCCAAAGCCTCAAGAGGATGTTCAATGGACCAAAGCCAATGCCTCCGGAGACCATCAGTTTCCTGAGGCGATCTTCATGCAGCGGTCCTGCAAAGTTTAATGTATGCTGCGGTGTTTCAAGGCCTGCGCCAACTTCAGAAGCGACGGTTATAAGTCAGGTAAATAAGTCTTTGAACATCTTACCTCTACCAGTCATTTCATTTTAGCTGCCACACTATCATGTGCCTAGCATAATGGTTGTAAAATTGCCAAAACATGTAACTAACAATTTAATACATAAAGAGACATAAAGAAAGGAGATTTCTGTGTCGGGTGTTTCATTTTTATGTTCACCTTTTAGGAGCATTAATTACTGGCCTTCCTGTATTGACTGAGATGTCCATGAAGAATTTTTGGGTCCAAATGTATGAATAAATGAGTAAAAGATTTGTTCCTGATTGGATCAAGTGGACAAAATTGTCCATGATCAATTACATATACATGGTTCGGTGATATAGCTACATATAGACGACCGTCCGCGGTCGAGTGGTAAGACACTTGACTCCCATTGGGAAGGTCGCGGGTTCGAACCTGGCGTGCGCAAATAAATTTTATTTGATTAATTTGTGTTATTTCACAATTAATTAATAAAAATAATATATGTTATATTTGCGGCACGTTACAGAGTGGAAGATACTCTCAGTATCGCCCTGGTGTAAGACCACCATTCAGAATTGAAATGTTGCTTAATAAAGGCTTTAGCCGTGTTTAGTGTCTAGATCTGAATAGCCAGGTACTTTCCCACCTTAGTCTTCCCCATCTCCTTCCCTTCCCCACTTACCTTCAGCCTCATAACATACTCCAATTGGGGATGCCATAGTCTCACTGGCTCCAGAAGGGAGCAGTAGGGACTCTTGTAAGGTTTCTCTATAAAAATTTAAAAAAAAAAAAAATGTGCGTTTTTAAGGCTTAGGGCGTAGGGTCAGCGTAATATCAGACTAATTTCTCCTGACTTTTATAAAATTTTTGAAAATCCACAAAAAGTAGTAAAAAAGTAATGACTAAATAAAGTACTTAAGAGAGCCGATAAAACACTGTTTAAACATTGGTACAAAAATGGTGGCTAAGATGTGGGCAACATTCATGTCATTATAAAATGATCGTATTTTAGAATAACATTTTTCTCCGTGTAACATATGCCTTTTAATAAACAAACAAAACATTTATAAAAACGTCACAAATACATGAACGTTATACTTGACAACATAATAAAATGTACACAAATACTGTTAAGACTGAAAGTGGCAAGAGAAGCATTGGCCACGAGAGTGTACAAATATACTATAATCCCCTTCCAGACAGCCTAGAAACGGAAAAGAGTATAAATATCGTAGGTAAGTTGTATCAAATAACTTGTTAGAGCAAAATTAAAAATCTTACTACTTTGTACATAAGTTGAGAAAGTGAAATGTTATATTTCTTTTAACTTAATAAATGAATAAAGTAATTATTATTCAGTGGCTTGATATTTGGCAGAATTCTGGGGGGCAAAAACAATTATTGTTTACTTATCATGTAAATCAAACACGATTTTGTTTTACTCATTAAAATTTTCTAGCGAGTCTCGTAAACCAAATTAAATATCAAGGAAATTAAAAACAAAGGAAAACTAATTTTAAATAAGTAGATGAATAATTTTTCGTGACTTGTCCATTACCTAATAAACACAATTATACCTACATAAATATAATGTTAGTTGAATAGGTACTTCTTCATCCATAGAGTTTCTTTCAATATTCGGTTGACAAAATATTCTTCAAAATGTTTTGAGCACAGGCGAATTATTGATTGACTTCCAACCTTCAGATCAGTTAGCTTTGAAGCACTTAAGTACACTTAATAAATACATTTTTTTTAAATATTAATAAAATATGTTTTCTGATTCACCCTTGTGAAAGATAACCTAGGCGTGAAATATTTAAAAAAATTAAGTTTTCACAGATTGTGAATAGTCCAAAAACTGCTATTGCATGATCTCCGAATCTATGGGCACAGCTTTATTTGGAGTGGCCCACCTCTTCTGGTTAAAGGTACTTAAAAAAAATTAAACAGCATTATTTTCCATCCCAGAATCGAATTAAACCTGTAGTGAACGTCGACCATCTCCTACCAAGTCCAGATAGCTGCGGAGAAGACGCCGGAGAGGACAGGATCGTAGGAGGCAACGAGACCAACATTGACCAGTATCCTTGGCTGGCACTCGTAGAGTACAGAAAACCCAATGGTGCAATCTCCCTTGGGTGTGGAGCTTCGCTCATCAGCAAGCGATACGTCTTAACAGCTGGACACTGCGTATTTGGTGCCGTGTTGACTCAACTTGGCAATCCGTAAGCACATTTCTTTCTATATTCTATGGTGGGATTTTGATTCCTCCACAATATTCTCTCTACTAACTGCGGTTACCCCCATGCGCCTCTATTCATCAGCTTTTTCAGTTCAGCTTCCATCCTCCTCCATGGAGTCAACCAAGTTTTTTTTATTTATCTCTGGGTCATTTCTAATTTCATACTGCCATTAAAATTTATCTCTATAAAATGGATGATACTTCCTTTTGTTGGACCAAAACTTTTTGATTTTAGAGTTAGCTGGAAAAGGAAGCGCAGTATGGATTATTATTACGAGAGACTTTAAATATCCCAAAATGAATACTGTTGTATTTAAAAACGCGTTTGGAATAACTGACATTTATTTTTATTGCAGGATCAGCATTCGTTTGGGTGAATACGACAAGAGCACACTTATCGATTGCGTTCAAATTTCTGGAGGAGAAGACTGCAACGAAGAACCCGTGATCATTTCTATTGAAGAAATCATCCCTCATCCGGATTATCAGCCTTCCAGAGGAAATGAAATGAATGACATCGCCGTTATTCGTCTCGCCAAAGATGCTCCATTCACAGGTAAACACAAAAAAATCTTATTGATGTAATCTATACTTCGGTTAAGGGAGCTCTTAGAACCAGATGTTTCACATAATTCATCAAATTTAAGAACTGTGAAAGTTCTATCAAATTCTGTTATTATTTTAGTCATGCGAAGCAACTGGCCCATAGTGATATAATGACAGAAAACTTTCACAGAACTAGAAAATTAACTTTGAAAACAAGTTGAATTGTTAGAATTCTGTACATCGTCCTTAGTAAATAGTCTGTTATTTATTTATTTAAACGCCATAAAAGGCGTTCACATTCAAGTGATACATAAGTGTACAGTGATACACAGGAGAGAAACAGATTATGAAGAAAATACGTACTCTTAAAAAATATCGAAATATATCTAAAAAAATAACATATATTCATACATACATAGTTTTATTTGCATTCCTTAGATTTTCGGAGTTGAAATGTTTACATTAATTTTGTATTGGGATTTGGGATTATTGTTACCCTCAAATTTTATTGTCATTCGAGTTTGAAATGGCTGGCAGTACCTAACGGGAATTAACACTGTTATCAGGGCTGTCAATTAGTGATTTAATATTACATTTAGGATTAAAGATAATAATTTTGAGTAACATTTTTTGGCCAACGCTCTTTTGTCTGATAATTATTATATCTGAGGTAAGTAATTTAGATTCTATAGTAAAATTTGAATTGGAAGCCATTCAGAAGAATGATATCATGCCCAACAATGATTTTTGTGCTTGAGGTATGTTATTATAGTCTGCTTATAACTATATTCCGTGCAGTTGAACACATCTACTACTTCTGAGTAAGCATTGCCAACTGCATGTAATCTAGGTATAAGCGAGTATCTAAATGACTCAGTCCTGATGTTATTGTTGCAATTGAAAATAATTTTAGATCGAGTAGTCCTTGAGGGTATATGAAAGGTGATTTAGCCTAATAATTCAGGGCTGTCTATAATACCATTAACAATTTTAAAAATAAAAGTCTTAGTATTACGGTAGGGCAAATGGTTAGCATACCGGCTTAATCGAAAGCATCGCATGGAAAGGCTGTCAGCTATGACTGAATACGTAATATAAAATTTGCATCCGACTACCAGAAAATAATTTTTGAATAAGTATATCAAACCAAATATCTTTAAAACAACAGGTTGGTATCAAGAAAACATTAAAAAAATCACGCACCAATATCTTACAAATTTTACACCAACAATATGTGCTTTCCCAGAACGTCAGTTCTTCAATTCAAATCCTGACCCTGTATTATCAATAATTAAGAAGTATGTTTCTGGAACGAAAAATTCATTATATTGTGTAGTGTATCTAAAAGCTTCCGGCTTGTAGACATAGATGGCAATACTAAGAGCTGTCCTTAGATTCCGCTAGATGGCAGGTAGCTTACTACCTGTGGGAACGAAGAGAGGGTCAAACAGCTCTGGGAGAGCGTTCACTGGAACACTCGTTTAGTTCCATTTAGCCAGCTTATAGTTAGGTCGATCAACGAGAACTACATTGTAAACCGCGAAGTGTATAATAAAGCAGATAACAACAAAGTATCTATTATTCCAAGAAGTAATCTCCATCCAAAGTATTGGAGAATCTGTTAGTGTCTGAAATAAATAACAGAACTCTACATATTGCATTGCATGAGAAATGGATTTTGAACCACGTGGTTGGAATCTATATATATTTCTAAAACCGGCATGTATGTATGGCAATAATTTAATATAAACAAATGCACACATTTAAACTCAAGAACATATTTAATTTATGGGTTAATCTCTGCCGGACGTGAAACCTCGTGTTTAGAAATTAATATTGGAAGATTATCGTGAATTAATGATTGCAATCTGTTGCCATCTTACAGATTTTATCCGTCCGATATGCCTTCCAAAGTCCGACATCTCGACCCAGTCCAACGTCCTCTCAATCATTGCCGGATGGGGTGCAACTGAAACTCAAAAGTCCAGTAATGTGAAACTCCATTTGCAAATACCTTTGGTGCCTCTGGCCAAATGTCAGGCTGCTTACATGAACCCAAAGACTCCAAGACTACGGGCGCGTCTCTGGGACAAGCAGTTGTGCGCAGGTGGTGAAGCAGGCAAAGACTCGTGCAGAGGGGATTCTGGAGGACCTCTAATGGTTGTTGACGATACGAAGGTCCCTGTGCAATGGACTCTCCACGGGATCGTCAGCTTTGGACCAACGCCTTGTGCTCTTCCTAACATGCCCGGCGTATACTCTAAGGTGTTTTCTTATATGAACTGGATAAAGGCACAGATCAGAGAATGAAATAATATCGTTTTATTTCTTGGAGATCCGTAACATTGATAGATGCAGAGAGCATTCTACAAGATATGCCAGTTGTACCTTTTTTATTTTAATTTACAAATGTCTAATATAATATAATATGTTATTTTGAAGTAATACATAATTTTACTTTAGAACAAATTAAGTACAAAGACAAGTTCATGGCGCTAATATAAATTTAAGAAACTGAATAATTTCTTTGACGTATGTGTTAATAACACAAAATTTTATATTATTGTTGAAGCAATCACTTTGTGGTTTGACATATTTAATAAAAATACTTAATTGTTTGTTTAAAACCACGAATTTTTATTAATTTATTTTTCCGAGCAGTTTCACTTTGCTCGAGCATCATCAGGGTACAAATTAACACTTAATTAATTTGTATTAAACTCAGTATTAATTTTGTACCCTGATAATGATTGAGCAAAGCGAAACCAGTCGGTAAAATAAATTAATAAAATCTCGTGATTTTAAACAAAACAAGTGTTTTATTTCTATTACAAAGTTGAATGTTTGGAGGCATATTATATATACATAGATTATAACAGCATACCACATAGCCTTCCAAACATCCTTATATTTTTATTTTCGTATTTACAGATTTATGACTGCCAATTTAGTACTATTTTATCATAAATTTGTTTTATATGATATAAAATCATGCTTGTCTTTTACAGTTTTAAAAAAATGTTCACATGGGTCGATTGAAATATTGCATGATTATTTACATTATGACGTAAATTAAACTGATTCTTATTATGTATGTATATTTATTGTCGTTAGTAATAAAAATATTTGAAAAAAAAAATGTTTAAAAAAAAAAGAATATTATAAAAAGAAAAATATGCTTTATTTTCAAGATGATACATAGAATTAAAAATATTTTAAGACGAGACATAAAAAAATTAAAAACGAAAACAAAACAATAAAAAATTTTAAATGAAACAAAATTTTATTTTATATTTATTTTTATTTAATAAATTTTCATATGTTACA
This sequence comes from Limnephilus auricula, assembly GCA_951813805.1. Lineage (NCBI taxonomy): Eukaryota > Metazoa > Arthropoda > Insecta > Trichoptera > Limnephilidae > Limnephilus > Limnephilus auricula. Next base: position 26,420,092 of record OX638406.1, on the reverse strand, counting down.
GTTTTAAACATTTTTTAAAACTACCATACTATGCAAATTCCCGTGTTATGGTAGTCATACAATATAATACATATAATAACTAAAAACTACTATTTTATAGAAACGTAAGAAAAACTATTAAAAATGAGAAATCAGAAAAGAAAAAAACCATATTTAAGGATTAATAAAACTAATTACACACATAAAAATTAATAGTAAGCTGAAAAATAAAGAAAGAAATATATTAAATTAAACAAATAACTTTGTATTAAACCACTATTATATAATCACAATTACCTACATGTTTCGAAACCGATGGTTTCTTCGTCAGGGTAGTAATGACATTAAATAACAAAAGAAACAAACAAGTATAGACTAAAAAGAACTATGGACAAAAATTTTATACGGAGAGGTGATTAATTAATTAAAAAGTATCGTAAAAAACAATTACTTAAAATAAAATATAAAAATTATTTTAGAATATGAAAATTTACATTATGTAAATTATCAAAATATAACAAAGATGTTTAAACAACAAAAATAAATTATTTTAAATATAAGTATTAATAAGAAAATAAATTTAAGAGATGACTATTTTTAAAATATATTTGGTTTTTAATAATATTTAATTTACTATTAACACTTTTTCTAATTTCAAAAATTTCTAAGTTTGCTTATTGTAAATCTGTTGTTTTAATACGAAAAACCCTTTTTTTAACTTTTGAAGAAAATAAAAATATGAATATTCATTTAGACTTTTATAAAAAGTCAATAGGTGTTTCATTAAAAATAAAATCGGATATATTTATCCGAGACACTATCTAGATAACAAATACATTCTTTGAATACTTGTTTCCAATAATAAAAGTAGCTGCCAATAAAATGTAAAAAAAACATTAGTCGAAGATAATATTGTTTATTCTGAAATTTGAAATATGAAGTTGACAATTAAGACAGTATCATAATAGATCGCAGTAGCCCAATTTTTAGGGGTGTATTTTATTTTATTTTATTTTATTTTATTTTATTTTATTTTTTTTTTTTTTATTTTTTTTTTTTTTATTTTTTTTTTTTTTTAAATTTTTTTTTTTTTTTTTAAAGAAAGACAAACATTCCCGGGTTACGAATAACCCAACAACATTTTAAAATCTCCTATTACCACCACACTAAGCGGAAGATATTGCTTGTGTTGTGATGGAGGACTTAGCCAGCCGAGGGATCGAACACGGAACGCCTGGGTGGGAGCCAAACGCGATGCCCACACAACCACTGACCGATAAGACGTAAGGTTCTGGGTTCGAGTCCCAGTATTTTTCTGGGTCTTGTTCATTTTCATATTTAAAAAAAAAGATTATTATTGTTTTCTTATTCTTCAATGATATATTACATAGATGGGAATAACCTTCAAAAGTTAAAAAGAGAGTTTTTCTTATAAAAATATGAATTTCTCATTAATTATTAAAATCCAAATTTCGGACAGTTCCGAACTCTTGCAACTAGCCGATTCCCCGATACAGGGCGCAGCGGTTTCGTACTACGCGAAATAAATAACTAGGTCCCTTGGTCTCATTAACATGTTTAATATTGTAATTCTCTAATCACCGTACTTTTAAATTGTGTTGATTGTAATTTTATATCATCTATGTATTTTTTTATCATAACATTATTTTTATTATATTTAACTGTCCTTTACATTTTTGTTGCCTTTATTTTTAATTCATATATGTATGTATATTTTTTGTTATGTTAACGTATACTGCCTTTATTTTGTAAATGCCCTCTGGGCGTTAAATAAAATAAATAAATAAATTATTTTATGTATGAATTAAAATGTGAGTGTAGATGTTCCATCAAAATGGTTTGCAACCGTCTGTTATCTATCACTATTTAATAAACAGAGATACTGAAATAATTGCCAATATATCGAATCGGTTGGCAGCACGTGCTCTTCGGGTCAATACCAGATATCTTTATAATGTATATAAATAGATATTCATTTTTAGTGACCTGTATATCGATAGAGTTTATCTACTTATGGTACATAAACAAAATGGTCTAAACTCCATTGTAACTGAAATAAACATTATTGACGCGGGCTGTAGGCAAATAATGCACAATGATAATAATAATAACTAGCAGTAAAAAACCCGCTCCGCTCCGCGGGTTTTTGCTGGTAAGCCCTGCAGGCGGCTTTTCGGTCTGCTTCACCCAGTTTTAGTGTTGGTGACAATTTATAAGGCATCACCCTTTGCAAAACTAATCACTACTAACATTAAACTACAGAAATTGAGTAATTATATTTAATACTAGACGTTCTTACATTAAGACCGTGAATAATGAGAGGAACACTCTTCATCCCAAAATAAAACTTCTTTTTATTGAATGAAAGCGAAAAACGTTTCTTCTCCCATACCATTTATTGGACAACCAACGCTCCTGCCATAGATTACTTAAAGTGGTTCGCTACGTTTGGTGACTTAGCAGGGGTGCCCAGGTTAATTAGTTGAGGTTTGTCTAGGTCTCGGTGGCACATCAGTTTGCCCACCTATTGCGTGGTGAGACAGATTGGGAGGGACTGGTTGATGGTAGACATTTTATCTCTCCAACCGGACTCTCTCGACGCATCACCTTGTAGCGCAATGGGAGGGATGGATTTATCCGTCCGTCACTCCTGAACGTATTGACCCCCAGATCCCTATCCACCCTTCATACTTTTTTCCTTAAATATAGTATTATAGATGGTGCCACTTCCGTTTGCACATTGCACGTTGAGCGAGTGATAAGTGTGAATATCAGTGCAGCAGCTCCGTGGAAAAATGCACGTACACGGACGGGTCAGAACGGTTTCCATACAGTGTGGCGTCGGAGATTTACTCGAATCATTTGTAAAGCGCAGTTTTTTTTAGAAATCACTTCAAGGGCGCTGTACAATTTAATATATTGTATTCTTAGGCTCTATCTAAATTTATTATTTACAAATAGATACAGAATACATACTTATCTGGCAGGCCATTTCCGATAAACACACTTTATTTAGAGAGTTTATGCTTGGAGAAGACACGACTTTGCACGCGGAGGACACATTATTTTTAAAACACTGGACATTGCATGATTTTACATTACCTACCCTACCACTGTTCATATTACATTGATAAGAAGATTAGTGCCAAAAAGAGTTAAAATTTATTTTGAAAGACTGGGGAATTTAGGACTCCTTTAATTTTAATGAAATTACATTTACTAAACTTACAAATACGAGTTTGCTTACATTGTTAATAATAATAATAACATTACATTTATTTAGCTCAATTTTGTGTGGTTTCACTTCAAGTGTGCTTAACATAAATAAACTTAAAAATAATCCTATGGTGCTCCTTACAAAATATTAATAGAAATTTATAATTAATTTACAAAATAATTAATTAAATTCATAATTAATAAAAGTCCATTACAAAATAAACGAATATACGGTATACACAAAACAAATCAAAAGCAGAGAACAAAATTTAACAATAACAGTGCTGTTGTTATAGCACAGGACAACAATAATAGACAATAACGGTGTAGGATAAAACAAGAACTGTAAAACTAAAGTATTATATAAAACAGGAAAATACTAAAATATTATATAAAAAGTAGACATTAAACATAAAAGTACAATAAGGAGGAAACCGAAACCAAACAATTACCGGAAACTTGAGAACTTGGCTTATGTATATTGAAAAGAGGATTCATGAATAATATGATCTTTTAAATAATTTTGTTTTTAAAGCCCGTTTAAATTCAGCCAAAGTTTGGATATTAGTAAGAGCTGAGGGAAGTTTATTCCAAATAAGTGGGCCATTTACACGAAAAGAGCGATCATGGTAAGCAGCTCGATTTGACCGAGAAAGTTCAATTAAATGATTAGTAACATCTATTCTCCTTCCAAAATAAGATCAACCCGTGGCAGTACGAAATCTGGTTCGTAGTGCGCATACCTTATCCCCTTCTTCGGTCCCCTCACCGGCGCGCTGTTACTCCGCTCATAGCTCAGTGGCTCGTGGGTTGTCGTGTTGTATGCCCGCGTCTTGAGATTTTAACCCATTCAACCCCGAGATAAAATGGATATTGAAACATCAATGTTTCAGCCGAGTCCAAACTCATTATAATTGTCACTAAATAAAAAAAGAGGAAAGCTAAACATTAATAATTATGTCCTTTATTTAATTGCAACAATAAATTCATGCATATTTATAAAACAATGATGTAGGTACTGTACGTACAAAATTACTAAATGTTGGCGTTGATCAGTTTTATTTCTTTGTAGGTGGTGGTATAGAACCTCAACCCACAATTATAATTAATATATTTTATTATGTAAAAAAAAATATCTGGGGAACCTGATATCTTGCAAACATTTACTAAACTATTGAGTACGCATAGATAGTAAGTATAGTAATCTGATATAACATAAAATGCGATGTGTAGAAAAAAAAATATTACAATAATTATTTTGATTGCATGTAGGTGAAAAATAATAATTAAATAATGTAATTAATCTATTTATACAGCGGGGTTTAATGTGTTAACGCGAGTTCAAGCAGCGGACGGGGAAAGGGGTGGTGACAAGCGCGCTCACGGGTTGATCTAAAGTTGAACGGAGATAGATCTGCTGACCTCAGAGTAAGCTGTCTTTCGCTTAGGTTTTGTCGGACACATAGTTCCGATATACAGGGTGTTAATGTACGTACTTGAGTTACTTTAACCAGTGACTCCTGACATTTGTTGAAATAAGTACAAATAAGTTGAAATAAGAGGTGGCAGTAGCTTAATTGGTGGGGCGTTTGCAATTTTAGATTAGAGGGTCTGGGTTCGAGTCCCAGTTGCGACCGTTTTCTTTTATTTTTCAGTGTCTTATTATTTTGCATATTTTCGTATTATCAGTGTTATCGTCTTTTTCAATGATATATTACACTGATGGGTATAACCTTCAAAGGTTATAAAAAGAGAGTTGTTCCAATAAAAATTTATATTTAATTTTTATTTTTGTGAAGTTTGTACTAGAGTCCAATTCCCCGTAACCAATTGGACTAATAGGTCCCTGCATCCCTAATTGGTAGTTTTATTGAAACTGAAGGAAGATGGAAGGTGACGGAGATAAGAAGGATCAAAATCGGAAAATACCTAAAATAGAGCAGGTTCTATTGCACAAAATAATGTGAAATAATATTTTGGTCGAGATGATTCGTATTTATTTTTTTGTAAAAAAAGTGGACCTTTGTGAGTTCGAGGTTATTGTTGGAAAACCCTGGCAATAATTAATTGCAAGTTGCTATTTATGAGAAATGCACACGGATGTAGTCTTAATAAATTGTCCAGTCTTGCTTAGGCAAGCTTCTAGAGCGGTGTTGTGATAGTGTTATAACATTAACAATATTTTTATTCAATAGCAGCAGTGATATCAATTTGATTCCATTTTTTTTTTCAAAAGTAAATTGAACTTTTATTTCAGAATGGTGCTGCAACGATATGAGTTTGTTTTGTTCGTTTTATTTTTAAGTTTTGCAGATTTTGGACGTAAGTATTGCTATACCTTACGAGTAAATCATACGACGACCGGCGTAGTCCAGGGGTTAGGCTTACGACTTTCATTCCGAAGGTCGCGGGTTTAAACCCGGTGTGCGCAAATAAATTTTATTTAATTAATTTGTGTTATTTCAAAACTAATTAATTAAAATAAAATGTATAGATACTATATCTAGGGCACGTTCCAGAGTCAACAATACTCTCAATATCGCCCTGGTGTAAGACCACCATTCAGAATTGAAACTTTGCTTGAAATGGCTTTAGCCGTGTTTAGTGACTAGATCTGAATAGCCAGGTACTTCCTAACTTCCTCTTCCCCTTACCTTACCTTCAGTCTCAATACATACCTTAATTGGGGATGCCATGGTCTCACTGGCTCCAGACGGTAGCAGTTGGGACTCTTGTGTTTTTTTTACACTAACTCCAAACAGGAGGCCCTGACGAAAAAAATCCCTCAGAGCTATGTCATCTTTGAAGATGCTGTGTGGAGGATCTTTTAAGGGAAAGGAAGGAGAGGAAGTCCTGGGAAGGAAAAAGGTTTGAGAGGGGGTAGGTAATCTGGGACCAGTATGTCTAGGAGTGATGGATGTGTGAAGCCATCCCTTCCTAGGAGAGATCAAAAGGTCTCCCTCAACCAGACCCTCCCGATCTGGCCTGCCACAAATCACAGTCACCAATTGCATTTACATTTTCCTTGGGACAGCCATGATGGGAAACCAGTTGAGATCAGTGTTCAGAAACAAGATCAAGTTTTATAAGGTCAAAGATAAGTCGTTTACGTATGTTTTGTAGTCGCTATAATTTGTTTATAAGAACCGTGTTTATGTAAACAAGGATAATTGGTAAACATAATATTTACCAGTATGATTTGAGTTTTTCACGGCCAAAAGAATTATCGTTGTTTAATTTAGGGTATTGTGTCGTGTTACCCTACCTCCGTCTTCAGCCAACGAGTCGGACAGCATTGCAGTGTCCATTATCAGGGCAGAAGTATAATGTGCACGTAGATGTGTGTGTCTGAGAAAAATACAAGTTTTTGTATTTAAATGTAATATTTTAATTGAAACTTAAGAAAGTAGCATCTTTAATTGCAAATCGATTAATATTTTTTTTTACCGTTAAACACAATTAGTAATAGGTAATAGGAAACAAGATGTTTTACGAATGTAAAAGCATATTAAAAAGAATGATTGAAATAAATTAAAAAGGTATCACAAGTATAAAACTGGTTATATACTAAAACTGGTTATATACTAAAACTGGTTATATACTAAAACTGGTTATATACTAAAACTGGTTATATACTAAAACTGGTTGGCAACTGCATCGGATTTATCGCAAATTACTCGAAAACCGTCAGCTCATTAGGCGCAACCGTGGCAATTAGGCAACCCGGCTACTAGGAACTAGCACTGCGAGTTGCGAGTGATTGGTTGCGTTGCCGTTGTCATCGTGTTTTTGAGAAGTTGTGTAGTGTGGATTATCACATTACATTTCACAGGACAGAGACTTGAGTTGCAAAATGATTTTTTTTCAGTTATCTTACTTTGTTGAGCGAATGCACTTACTCTCACTATTCTCATCTAACTTACCTTTTTTGTGAAATGACAACATTATGACAAGTCAAAAAAGAATGTCATATTATAGAACAATATATAAAAAAAAAAAAATCAAAAAAGCTTTCGCAGCAGTTAGTCCACACCAGTATTGCAAGAAACTGAGAACGAATCACGCTATATCTTAACCAAAATATCCTTCCCGCTTCCCGCTAACCAATTGCGGAATACGTGTGAATTGTGCCTAATTGGTGGTCGATAAATTATCATCAAATAATGTAATAAAAAATGTATTTACATAAATAAATAAATTGTTGAATTTACATTGTACTAGACGGGACATTATAAGTGGGTTGCAACGTTCGAAATTTGCGTAATATTGCCGTAACTATAAGAAAACTATGGTGATAAATTGTTAAAAATGAAGTGAGCTAACAACGTTGATTAACCATATTTGTCCCAGCTCACATAGGTCTCACAGAAATCGTTGTTTCTCCCTTACTATCATAGTCAGAAATGTGATCTAAACGGTATTGGAAAGAGAATACAACAAACTATATATTCAAATCTAAAAGAAAACCACAAAAAAATTAAAATTCACCCCTTTCTGAAACCAAAGTTTCCGATAGCAATTTGAAAAAAAATTATGGAACTTTGTGAAGTTTTTAATAATTTTTTTTACATGAAACGAAAAAAGTGAGGTGACTGTAAGGTTTATAATTCATTTATCTAATGAAATAAGTATGTGGTTTTTTTTTTTTCATTATCAGTAATTTTAGTTAGAAAAAAAAGGAAAGTGAGCCATTTTGAACACTTTTTAAAGTTTTCGTAAAAAAGAAATTATTTAAAAAAATACATAGTAATTTTTAATATAGAAATTTGAAAGCCTATTTCATCACCTTTCGAAAACAGTTTTTAGTTTTCGAATACGTTAACAAATGTTCCATTTATTTGGATTTTATTGCAAAGCGGGAATATTTTTAGCCTCTGACAAAATACGCCAATTTTTTTAAGGGTTAATAAATTGACTTGTAGAGATTTGTACTAACATCTCAAACTGTTTATAGATGTGCAAGTATGCTGCCTTTCTACCACTTCTACTCCGAGTCCAGACCCTCCCCCGGTTTCTGAATCTTGTACCGCTGCTGACGGCACCCCCGGACTATGCATGCACCTCAACCAATGTCAAAGCCTCAGGAGCCTTCTTGATTTACCAAGACCCCTGCCTTCGGAGACCATTAGCTTCCTGAGGCGATCAGTCTGTGGAATTCCTTCTACGCTGCACGTGTGCTGCAGTACAGTTCTTACGGTAAGCAAAAAGGGAAAAATGTTAACAATATGTTCAGATGACATTACAGAATCAACCGGAGCAATGACATGAAATGAATAAAATGCTTGGATTTGTTTTTCATAATGCGAGATCATTTACTAATATGGATTCAACATATGAAGCATTATTCGCAGAATCCTGGAATATAGCTCTACTATTCTGAACAAAACTATATCCGAGAAGTAGAAAAAGTACAGAAGATGTTTACGCGTCATCTGTGTATGAGGGAATATACAGGGTATCCAGGGGTAAAGTGCATTACTTCGGGAGGTGATTCGGGAGGTTGGTAGGAATAAAAAAGATTAATAACTTTTACCGAAATTTCACCTTTTTTTCCCATACAAACATACCTTAACCGAAAAATTTGCTGTGTGCCCGCCGGGCGCGATAGTGGTAACGTTGGCTTTTGTGATTGGCCCGTGTATCGTAATAGGGGGAAACAGTCGTGCTGGCTGTACACGCCGTACTAATTTTATCTTTTTACCAAATATGTACCTTTAAAAGTTAAAATTTCGAAAAACGCTATTCAACTTTTTCACTTATACTATTATGTATATTTACATCCCAAAGTTAATGTACTTTACCCCGGATACCTTATATACATTATCCATTCCTTGTTTTTGAGAGGAATGCTCGATTTCCCGCCGAAAAATAAGTTGAGGTATACATTTTTTAAACTTAATTTCTGGAACAATACTCAATTATACGATGTTGAAAGAGGTATACGGTGCTTAACAAGTATGCTCGTGGGAGATCCCGTGCACTTTTTGATCCGAAAGCGAGGAACTCTGCCTATCAAAACGCACCAATAAAAAAAGCGACTCTACTGTTTAAAGTTTCCGCCTTGACCATCGACATTTTCAAGTGTAAGGAACCGCCAGAAGAATTTTGACAAACCATTTTTCAGAACTGTAATAAAATTCGTTAAAATATTTTAGAATAATGAATTTCTTTTAACAAATATACGCCTGTGGCAAAAATGACATTACATATTTCATGACGTGGAAAATTAAACAGGTAAGAAAGATACATTTTTGTAGGAGCAGCAAATTGATAATTTTGGTCTAGTTAGCGACAGTTGTATCGTGACCAGTAATATGCACATGGCCAAAATAGATGAATTTCTATGTTTTTTCGCATTAAAATGCTTTTTCTCGTGAGTGTGATTTTAATTCCCCTCATACAGATTTAACTTAAACTAGTTTTGTGTTCAGAGTGCAACGATAAATTAAATAACAATTTGCAGATTCATCAAAAAAAGCCATTCTCACATACCGAGTGAAGCTTTTTACTTGAGTTGCATACTATATGCTGCAAAATTTTGAGAAATTTACTGTTCCGTCTGTAACTATTAAATAAACTTGTGGACTCTTGTTAAAATCTGCCTGGTATTAAGATCGCAATTCAATGGATACCATTCTCGATTTCCGAGAGCAAGTTATTAATTTCTATGTGCTGAATTTGTTTTCAAATTTGCATGATTTTTTATCAGAAGAATTTCGTCACCCCGAATTAAAAGTAGCTTGTGAATAATTATTATTTAAGAGAACACAAAAAACATTACCGTCACCCACCTGAGGGCAAACTGTTATTTTCCTCATGGCCTATGTGGAGAAAAAGTAAAAAAATCTATTCCAGAATCGATTCAAACCATCAGACGTTGACCATCTTCTGCCAAATCGAGATAGTTGCGGACTGGACACTGGAAATAACAAAATATTGGGAGGTATGACTACAGAGATAAACGAGTATCCTTGGCTGGCTCTCGTGGAATACAGGAAATCCAATGGTTCAATCTCTAGTGGGTGCGGAGCAACACTAATCAGCAAGCGATACGTTATAACAGCTGGTCACTGCGTTATTGGCAAGGTGCTGACCCAACTTGGAACTCCGTAAGCAAAGGTTTTTTTTAATACGATCAGTATTTTTGTTGCAACAATGTTCTGGTCTGTAAAGTACTCACTGATCACAATACATTTCATTTTATTATTAAACGTGAATAGATTTAGTTACATTTAATGTACGGCGTTTCATACATATTATCTAAAAGGCCTGCTTAAGCTCTGTCTCCAAAATCAAAAATCTTTCATCAGACTATCGACTATCTATTTAGGGTTACTTCTTGGTGTATTCCGAATCTTTCCGTAACCTTCATTCTAAAAAATTATAGTGAATCTAAAAATGAAATATTGTTTAATTTATTTATAATGGATAACCAAAAAGTTGTAGCTACAAATTAATAAGCTTTTTTTAAATTTCTTTCATTGCAGGATCAACATTATTTTAGGCGAATACGACAAAAAAAAAGCTATCGATTGTATTGGATATGGCGGACTGTCTTACTGTAATGTTGGACCCGTAGTCATTGCGATCGAAGAGATTACTACTCATCCGGACTATCAGCCTTCTCAAAGAACTCAGAGAAACGACCTCGCCATCATTCGTCTTGCTAATGATGCTCCATTCTCAGGTATAAATACAATACTTATTTTGAAAGGGATTTTAATGGCGAAGAGTGTTATCTTGTTTATTCTTCTTGAGTATGCTTAAATGTAACATACCTGTAGTTTCCAATAAGTTCAAATACACTTCCCGGGTGTAAAGGTAAAAATGCTCTTACCGCGATTGATGTTTTATAAAGTGGGGTAGAACCAATTAACTTCGAACCAGCCCAGATCAGATTGATCTATTTATATACATGCTGTTTTAGTCTGAAATTACTGAAAATCGTGTCCCTCAATCAAAATGCATTGAGGAACCAGACGTCACGATCCTTTACTGCATGGAAATCCTCGCCTCCACTTTTAAATGGGTTAAAATTTCTTATACTGGCGAAATATCCACAAAATATCTATATTAGCCAATAATTATAAATGTAGAACAGCATTTAATAATGTTAATTCTCTAGGAAGAATTTTAATTAACAATAAAGATAAGAAGGAAAAATGGGAAAACTCAGGCGTTTACCAAGTGAACTGTTCTAATTGCCCGTCATATTACACGCCAAACGGAGAGTTCATTCAAAACCCGTAAAAAAGAACATTTTACAAATTGGGTGAATGAGAAAGGTGAATTATCGAATTTAGAGTCACACCTATTAGAAAACCAACACTTGTTTGATAAAGACTGAGATATTAAAGCTCTCCACACTTGTAAAAAAGGTCATAAACCAGAAGGGCTAGAATAATTTGAAACAAAGATAGGGTCTACTAACTAAAAAAGTAGACCCTATCTTTGTAATGAATAAGAAATTAGAATCATTTGCAAATCTCCGCTCTTATTTCCATTGTAATTTTCTATCATATTTTGTAATTAAAATATGTATTTGTGTGTATTAGGTCCATTATAAGAATAATCCTACTCCAATGTATCCCCTTTTAAAAATTAACCGATTGATCAAAAATTCTATATCATCATAAATAATGTAATAATGATTTTAATTAATAATGGACTTGACAACAATAAAATTAGGTGCTAATAATTCACATTACTTATAAGGTTTTTCCCAAACAATACTACAGTATGTAAGCTACCAACCCCAGGTAATTAGCCTACTGGGAGTAACCAAAATAATTAGAAAGTTGAACAGTCAAAGACCACTTATCAACAAATGTAATAAAACCATAATTGAATAACATCCCCGTAGAACACCCCCTCCCTCCCTCACTTATAATGGGTATAAAATCTGTAGGTTAAGAATAAAATGAAACCGGTTACGGTCAATAAATTAAAGTGGAAAAGGGTTTAACTTGGTTTTAATATACTATTCAGTGATTTCTTTATACAACTTTATGTAAGTTATTCCAAACAATAAATGGACAAAAGATTTCCTCTCCGCAGCTTATTTAGTATAATATTGAATCAGTTTATTTTCTTGTTCATCAATATTTTTACTCGCAATAGCTACATGTTGCCTTCTTACAGATTTCATCAATCCGATCTGCCTACCCAACTCTGACATTACAACTGAATCAGGCGTCTACACATACATTGCTGGTTGGGGATCAAACAATGATGTGAAAGTCCACCATCAGCTACCTTTGGTCTCTCTGGCTAGCTGTCAGGCTGCTTACATGAATTTTATGCCTCCAGAACGTCTCTGGGACAAGCAGATATGCGCAGGAGGAAATGGAAAAGTGGACTCATGCATAGCAGACTTTGGAGGACCGTTCATGGATCGTTCGGTTTCAAATTCAACTGTTCACTGGGTTTTGTATGGTGTACTCAGTTTTAGACCAACGCCTTGTGATCTCCCCAATATGCCCTCTGTTTACACGCAAGTGTTTCCTTATTTGGAATGGATCAAGTCGCAAATTAGAGAATAAATCATCGTTCTTGTACTCATTAAAATTTGCTTCTACTGCCCTCTATTATGTACGTCTTAAGCCATTAAGGTTTTAAACTTTATATGCTGATGTAATCAGTTTCTGTGTTATTGTTTGAAAAATATCATTTTTAATTAAATTGATATTTTTGCTAGAATCTTTCTTTTCCTAACATTTGTAATTTTTTAAGGGGAGGGAATATTCGCAAAACAATTCCTACACTGGCAACCCTTCTGCGCAGACTCGAGTGCGCGGGACGCAACTCATCATTCTGTTTTCGGTAATCTTCGCGTTACAAGCCAAATTATATTTCCCTTCTATTAAATGTGTCGCGGAAACTTTGTACTATTTTTACATTATACTATTTAAATAAATAACTTGTAGAATCACAAAGTGTTGTTATTCCTGATAATATCCGCGACCATTTATGAAGATTGGTTAAGTAAGACCAATCCCCTCACCTCTAACAAGCAGGGTCATTCCGAATACCAAAGAGGCAAAGACCTTTTTTAGTGTAGATCTTTAAAAGTCATCATTTATTTAAATTAAACAAAGGACTTTGTATATATATATATATATATATAGTGGTTGATACAAAGTTATTTGTTTCATTTAATTCAAAAAACATAATTTATTTATTTATTATCAATTAACACCGGTTGACGGCTATTAAAAAATATAAATGAAAAAAATACCAGTGGGAAATTGCATAAGAGTTAAGTGAAATGTTCATATTACGACAAAAAAAATGAAAAGTAAGTTAATTTAATAACAACTTATACATATTCATCCTAGGCTTGCAGAAAAATCAATAGATGACGCATATTACGGCGAATCAAATTATTTGCAAAGCATTTGATGAGGTTTCGTAAGAAGAATGTCTGTCAAATTAATTTGATTATAATATCTGAATACTTGGAGCAGGTGGATGAGTTTGTATATTTGGGAAGTATGTTTACGAGAGATGGGAAGGCTGATAGGGATATCGAAAGAAGGGTGAATGCAGGTAACTCCATTAATGGAGGATTGAACGCCGTTGGAGCCAACAAAAAGTTGTCCACAGAAGCGAAGGTAGCAGTCCACAATGGAGTACTGGTACCTACCCTGATGTATGGCAGTGAAGCGTGGAAATGGCAGAGAAAGGATGAAAGTAGACTGAATGCTGTAGAAATGAGATCACTGAGGCGTATGTGTGGTAAAACCATGTATGATCGTGTGAGGAATGTGGAGATCCGAAAAGAATGCAAGGCTGATGTGAGAGTAGTAAGTAAGATTAAGAAAGGGACGCTTAGATGGTTTGGGCATGTTGAGCGAATGAATGAAGAAAGGAGTGTAAAGAGAATTTATGACGCGAATGTGAACGGTAGAAGAAGCCGAGGACGCCCAAGGAAGACGTGGCACGATTAAGTAAATCAGATACTTGAGTCGGGCCATGTCAAGAGTCAGAATAATAGAAGAGTATTTATGAGAAGATGTATGAATGTGAATGAGGCAAGGAGTGTGTGCCAAGACCGAGTTGTTTGGCGTTCCGTCCTCTCTGCCTACCCATGCGGGGAAACGGCGTGATGGTTAGTTAGTTAGTTATTTATTTAAGTACCTACTTACAAATCTTAGGATTGCACAGGAAATTTTGGTTTTGATTTATTAAATAACAAATAATTACAAATGTCTTTTGTCTACTATTCACAGAACTTCTAATTATTATATTATCTGCTTCCGAAACGCTTGTCTATGTGAAGATTCATTAAAAAATAAAAGAACAAAACTGAGTCTAAAACATCCCAAAAGAATCCCAACTAACAGACTATGTTATCCCCAATTGAAGTGTGTTGTAAGGTTGAATGTAGTAGGGGAGGGAAGGAGATGGTGATTTTTAATTTTTTTTTATAGAGAATACCTCACAAGAGTCTTAGCTGCTCCCATCTGGAGCCAGTGAGACTATGGCATCCCCAATTGGGGTAAGGTAAGTGGGGAAGGGAAGGAGAGGAGGGTGGGGAAGTACCTGACTATTCAGATCTGATCAATAAACACGGCTGAAGCCATTTCAAGCGACTTTTCAATTCTGAATGGTGGTCTTAAACCGGGTGGTGCCACTGTGTAACGTGCCCCAAAAATATTAAAATTTTTACTTATTTTTATTTTTTATTTATCGAGTTAAACATCAAATTGTAATATTTGTATTAAAGAAGACAATATTAGTGAAACTCAATATCTGGACCTTTGGCTTTCCTTGCCGTGGCTCTACCAAGTGAGCTGATGTGTCCCTATCGGATTCAATCATATTTAACCGTAGGAATGAGAACCAACCACCAATATTATCTTTATTTTCTTGACGCATATTTTTTTGGCTACTATCTTTAGGTATGATTGCAAGATTCAACTAAGTGCTATCTAGATAGTGTCAGGATAAATTTTTGTATGTTTATTTAATTTTTTTTTTTTTTACATTAGGTCCACACAGGACATGTCATCTTCGTGTTCACATGTCATCTTTGGGGATGTTCATGTTCACATGTCATCTTTGGGGATGCTGTGTGGAAGGTGTTTTTAAGGAGAGGAAGTTCTGGGAAGGAAAAATGTATGGGGGTTGGGTAGGAATCTGAGGTTCAGTGTGTCTAGATCATCCGCCTCCAAGACCTAAACAATGAACCCCATGAACCCGGGCACCCCTGCTAAATCACCAAACGTAGCGAACCACTTGGGGTGACCTATGGCAGAGGTGTTGGTTATCCAAGAAATGGTTCCCGGGGCGGCGGTACCCATTCCCGCCTCCCAAACTGCAATTTTATAATGTAATATAATATAATATAATATAATAACCTTTAGGTATTATAATCAAATTAATTTGACAGACATTCTTCTTACGAAACCTCCTCAAATGCTTTGCAAATAATTTGATTCGCCGTATCTATGATCCCGATTGAAAGCCTGGTGAATTTTAAATAAGGTTCTAATCCAATTAAAGATCATTTCATCCCTATCGCAGTTCACAGCCTCCTCCAATTAACCACCTCCCTTTGCACCCTCATTGGGCTCCCAGTAATCTATCATTATTTAACATGTTAATCCCTTTCAACATCTGATTTATTAAATCCAATTAAAAATATTTATATTTAAAAAAAATATATATATTTATTCAAAATATTACATATTACATAAAAACATAAGCCGCACTTGTCAATTATGGAATTAAAAAAAAAAATCAAATAAACTTAATAATACGTTAATCATAAAAATTAGCCTACAAAAGAAGCACTGAATACAGTTATTCAAACATTAATTACAGTTGGGGGGGTGTTCTAGTCTAGCGGCACTAATTTCAGGCAATTTTTCGAGCTCTGTAAAAAATAAACGAAGAATATTTTTGGTTTTTTTCTTCTTATGATTTGTTTATTTATATTTTAAGAATAAATTAAAAATTAAACAAAAAAAAATATAAATATAAAAGTAATCGGCTGGTAAAGTCGGGGATTCAAAAAAAAACGGGACGATCTGGCGTACATCATCGCAACCCGTCTGCTTCTCTGAAAAAAAAAATCTTACGGAAAAATACATTAAATATATATATATATATATATAGATTATATAAGTATATATATAATAAAAGAAAGGTTTTACTGGGTAATCCATCTGCAGGTAGTCGGGCAACGTCTACCATGTATTGTTCAATTTGTTCCTGTCAGACCGGTTTAGTTAACGAGCCACAAAAAGAGCTATAACTCCTAAAATACTTCAAAATTTGAAAAATCCTTTCATCGACACACTTTTGAAGTTCTAAAAGTTAAAAATATGTAAAAAAAAAAAATTTTCGAAATTCTAGACTAGAATACCCCGTTAAGTTAATTAATTTTCATATTGCATAAGAAAAGTTTCAAAATTCTTAGTAAAGTGTTCGAACTTGTCGACACAGCTATAACCCCAATAATTTATAATATGTCCTTTGATCCCCCCACTGTCTCACTCCAGGCCTATTAAATAATACCCTTTAAATTGTTCAACTTCGGCAGCTGCTGTCAATATTTCAAGCAGTAAATAATAGCTGTTGAAATGGATGATTAATGAGCTTAGACGTCGTATTATAACCTAAAAAGGAAATTTATCGATTGAAAAAGTTGCTTATTTTTAAATGAATCTTCTAATTATCAAGTTTGGTTAGTTGTTTATGTAAGATTCAAATTTAAAACATGAAATGTGATGATTGTAAGGGCCTCATTTTGTAGAAATTACAAATAATATAAAACCAAATTGAAGCCATTATTTAAATCCATTCGATTTATGTATCCGTAGTTTTGGCTCATATAAATTCTCGGCGAGTCCGAGTAACACGGGGTGGGTCCAAAACAAGGAGGAATTTAAAGCAGCATTCATCCGTTTTTAACTATCGTTTGCAGAGTAGATGAATTTTAAGTGGTTAAATATGTAGACGCCCAATGGTACCCTCCCATTTACATAACCAGAAATCGAATTGTATGAAATGATAAGATATGTGGTCATGTATATGTGCAATGTTCTTCAAATCCCTTTTGATTGGGATTATATGATGCATTACTTGATGGGAATCTTCAATAAAGTTTGTTTAAAAGTCGCTTAATGAGGGTTGGTTTGTACTATGTCCACAAAAACTCGCATTGAGAAAACGCGATTTAAAGTTTTTTTATTTTTGTTTCCTTTACTTCAAACTAATTGTTATCCACTCGAGCGCCTTTTGCCACTTTATGGCACTATTTCCGAAACCTCGGATTGATTTGTTGCCAAAATGTGACAAATTTTCATTTTTTATTTTTTATTAAAATGGCTACACAATATATTGTACATTCAAAATATAACAAAATAAATATTCTCTAGATACTTTAAAATGTTTTAAGGTTAAAGATTTAATTATATTTTTTTTATAAATCCTACAAATATGTGATAACAGATAAAATTTAGGAGAATTCATTGGCTACCTAGAACTGTAATCAGTTTGTATGTCTCCATATTCAAATAGGAGGTATGATTTTTTTAATGTGGGCGGAAAATTTTCCTTTAGCAATCCAAAAAATATTTTAATTGCTCTGTCGCTCCAGTTGTTAAAAATAGTAATATAAAATACAAGGATTAATCTACCTAAAAGTTAAAAAACAACATAATTGGTTAATTTTTTATTTGAATAAAAGCAGAATCAAAAACATACACGGACACTTTTTTTAAACAAAATATCAAAAAAATTAATGTTGGTTTGTAACATGACCACATTTAATGTTGGTTTATACTATTATTTTTTAATTTTTTTTTTAAAGAAAGACAAACATTCCCGGGTTACGAATAACCTGACAACATTTGAAAATCTCCTACTACCACCACACTAAGCGGAAGATGTTGCTGGTGTTGTGATGGAGGACTTAACCAGCCGAGGAATCGAACACGGGATGCCTGGGTGGTACCCAAACGCGATGCCCACTCAACCACTGACCGGTCAAATATCTACACTCTTGGTAGAGATAGACCAAACCGACAGTAATTTGATCTTATTGCACATCAAAAAATAATAATTTAACCTTCACATACATAAGGTTTTATTTCTTGATTAGAAATTAGAAAATGAAGATTGTTGTGTGAATAAATAAAATATATGGAGTAATCAAGCGTACATAAGGTTATAATAAATAATAATAAAAAAATAGTATTGGCCAATGGACAGAGTACACTCCGATCCTCATTTTTTGTAATTACTATGGAGATAGAACAAAAAGTGATGTTCAAAACGTAAGTTCCCTCAGATTTTTTTTTGTGTGGAAGTAGTACATAAAAATATGATTAATATTACTGCATTCATAGTTAAAAAAAAAAAACAAAAATGCACAAAGTACGAACCAACCCTCAGTAAGCGAAGTCTTGTCTATTTACGTTATCGTGTAGTTTACATATTCCCAGTTCCCTTGGTACCGTATATTCCCTGTAGGAGAGTACCTGACACCCGAACGACGACAGTAGATACCTTATTTTAGTTCTACTTTACTGACATCTGTTAAGACACCTCATATAACTAATCTAGAGAACATAAGCTGTAGCACATTTAGATTATGCCCAAACATTTATATGTTTAACACGAACCTTACTAAATTCACAGCATTCGTAAAAATTTAAACAAGGTCTGCTATAAAATTATTAGTACGCGTGATAGCTGTTTCGCCTTTTGAAGGCATTTTCAAACTGAAAAAAAAAGTATTTCCATTCACTTTTTATTCACTCTCATCTACTTAATCCCACAAACATCTCAAAAACACCCAATTAATAGCCTAAATATTTCAGGTAAATTTGTAAAAACTAATTTATTTGCCTTATTCTAAAAATAAATGTTAATATCTTTGAAAGGGTTGCGATATTTCGGTTTAACTTCATTTTTAATTTCTCGGTAAGCAAATATTTCATTCGTGAATCCTGTCATCGGGTAAAACAAACACGTCACAAACAAACAAACCTACCCAAAAGCAACAACCAAAGAACCTCAAAATAGGATTTCGACCCGGAAATCCAGTCATCATAAATTTTATAAATGAAATTTAAAATGCTATTGAATATGTTCAGAAACTAATAAAATGTTTGAAGGTAGGCAAATTCCGTAAATATTTTTCCTAATATGATGTAAAGTATGTGCGTATTGTATTTGGTTTCTTGGAATTGTTGTGAATACCGCACAAGAGTCCCAACTGCTCCTAACGGTTAGTAGTCAGTAAGACTATGGTTTCCCACTATGGGTATGTTGTAAGGCTGAAGGTATGGGAAAGGGAAGGCTATAAGGAAGATGAAGGTAGGAAACTACCTGGATAATCAGATTTGGTAACCAAAAATATTACAATTTAAACTTAGTGGCTTATACTAAATCCCTTAATAATATTAAAAACAATATTTGGCTAATCGATATAACGCCTAGTTTTGGGAAAAAATTACATAATTATGAAAAATTTCCTCAAAGTGATCTAGCCACAGTTTAAAAATGGCCTTGTAAGTCGAAACAGCTCTCACAATAATAATTAAAAAAAACTAAAGTACTTGCCGAACTTAGTAATAAAATTATTGAATATGATTAAAATTGATTTAAAAAATATTAATGTTTCGTATTTGTACCGATTGTTTGCTTAACTGTGAAAAAGTTTAACAAATACAGCTCAAGTGAAAAAGACCTATTTTCGAGCTTGAAAAAATATCGATTATGTAAGACTTATTTGGCGAAACTGTTTCAAAACACGAATTCTCGTCAGTAATTTCCTTAATATATTCAAAAATAACACCGGAAAATAAATTAACTTTCCCCGGAGCGCAGCTTTCCGGTGAGATCGTTTTATTTAAAGTACTCCAAGCCAAAAAGAGGAGATGTTAGAAACGGACCATTTTAAGGAAAAATCAGAAAACGGGCGCGTTTAGAGGCTACGGACAAGCAGTGGTAATTCTTCGTTAATAACGAACCATTAGAAAGGCTTTATATATTCCCTAAACCCGTAAAAGGTTTTTAGTCTGAAAGCTCTTCATTACCCGACGTATGAGGAACATTTTTAGGGTGACGCTTAATCCTCCTTGAAAACCTATTCTCTTTGAAGTTTCTATTTGTCTGTATTGATCGTAAAGAGAGTCACATTTTTTCCGTCCGTGAATCTAATTTTATTATTATCTGAATGGTTTAAGACTCAGATTTTTAATTTTCATTAATAAAATATATACATTAAATTTTTATTTTTGTATCATGCTTTAGTTATTAGATATCTTAGGTAAAGAGCTGAAGATATCTATTTGTTGCGGATAAATGATGAGCTCTGAAATTACGCTGCGTAAGGTAAGATAGGACTCGATATCTTTACATCTGATCACTATTTCACTATTGACAGCCGACCCGATATTGACAAGGAATAAATAAAAAATCGATATAGGCTGGCAGCATTGGAGGTGTTTTCTATGAATTGACATTGTGAAACGTCAAACATCAAATGTCGTTCCGAATATCTCTTATCAATTGTTGAACGTGCTCGCTAATATTGATATATGGCCAAATATGATGGAATTAGTCAATATCGTATTGTAATAGTGTTTTAAAGATCGTCCGTGCTATATCTTCAGGAAGCTGAACTAAATTTCTAAAATACCATCTGTTGCATTTGGAAATGGACCGTAAATAATAAAAAATAAAAGAATTTAACATTCTGTGTATTAGAATTGTGTGATGTGTAGGAAAAACAATGGATGCAAGGAAAAAGGATAACCGATCTCTTACCAATGTACCCTTGAAAAAGGAGCACACAACACAATCACAATATACGAGTTAGTTTATATATTATAGTTACACTGCGATACCTCGCGGAAACTATCGCCACAAGAACAAGAATAAGTATATAACGATATTGTTGGCTTTTTAAATGGTTAAAAACCTTCCTTTTGGTTCAAAAAGGAGGTTATGAACACAGACAACTTGCTTCCGAGGTAATAACAATACTTCTTCGTTTTTCAAAAAACACATGTCCTCGAATTTGATATTTTTCTTGTCATTGTTCCAAATTCAAAATACTTTTCCAGCATGGTGATGGGATAAGGTAGAGGTAAATACTAGATAAATAACGCTCCAGTAGGAACTATGCACATTTTCATTTCAAAACCAAACACTATCAGATGTAAACCATTTTTCATATCGTGGAAATATATATATTTTTTTTAATAACTTGGTTTTTTGTAAGTGTGTGGTAAAAAGTTTCTAATCGTCATAATTTAATAAATTCATCTATGGACCAACTGTGTGACACTGTGTGTATCTAGAAACATTGCGTTGCAATCTTCGATCGAACAAAGACTTGTCGAAGGTTGTAATAGATTATAAGTAACAATTACCTCCCTCATATCAATGTATTTACGTTCGATACTAGAAATACTTCTAACAAATGGAAAGAGAATTTTGCTCTATACCTTATGTAAAGTTATATCTCAAGATTCATAGGTCAACTTTCAAAGCTTTAAGGGTAAGTTCTAAAGGAGGAAATAGCCATTACATTGTGTTATAGGAGAACTTGTTGAATCTCTTAGATGGATCCTGAAGTAATGTGTGACTTTTCTCGAAGATGCCACGTGAGATTGTTGTATTAATAAAGACGTAATATAAAAAAAATCAAAATCTAGAATCTACATACACTCTCCTGAAGATGCAAGGAAACAAGGAACTCTTACCTTAAGTCTGCTTTTACCTTAAGTCTCTTACTTCATGGTTCCGTTTTGTGGAGAAAAAATCAATTAAACGCCCTATCATTGAAAACGTTTTACGTAATCAGAGGTTCAATCTATTAATGATCTGCTACTAGATTATATATTAAATCTATCCACGCAATAAATTTTCTGCAAACATTAAATCACCATTCAATACATTTTAAGTTTTTGAAAAATCGAATAGCTTTTCAATGTTTGGACTTTTTTAACGTAAATTAGAACTCTTACGCCGTTCTTCCATGGAGCTACGTTCGACCGACGCGATCGCCGCTCGTCTGTGTTTTCCATACTATTATTAGTGTTTGAAAACGCCGCTAGGCGCTACACTAGCAAAATAGTATGACAGGTAGCGGTAGCGTCGCTTGTGGGTAGCTACGTGGAAGAACGGCGTTACTAGTAGTGAAGTCCTGTTATAACTCGACCGATTTCATTTCGTATGTCTGTAAATTTATTTGAACATTCCACTTACGTTTCAAGGTGGTGATAGTTTTAATATTTCAAAACATTATGAAGTGTGAAATCGTCGTGTTTATTTTGACTTTGTTATTCACATCTTTTTTAATATTTGTACATCAAAGTTTATAAATTACTAACTAATTGTGACGTATAAACTTTTATTTTCTCCTCTTGAATGTGGCTCTTTGCAAATCTACGAATTGATACACACACTTCCGACAGCGCATTATAATACATCTTCCCTTTAAATAGTAATCTATTTGTCGTATACGCTGTCATGTCGTTTTTTGTTAGCCTGCTTTTCAATGCACGTCTTTGTGGTACGTCTGTGAACGTCTTTGTTATATGTAATTTTATTTGAAAAGTATTTTGGTAAAAGGTTTTTGTTTGTATGTATGTCTCAATTCAATATAAAGCACTCCGGTTTAGAATAAGTATTCGAATTGTCGAATACTTATTCTAATTAAGTTGTTCTTTTGCAAGCATCCTTTTAACATGACTTGCACTTTCTTTTAACGTTATACTGAATGTGATCCACAACAGCCCGGTCACTGGGATCTAAGACGCTCCTTAGTTCCTTTGGTAAAAACTAACACAATGAAAAACAAACACACAACTGTCAAATGTACATGACCCGCTGGGTTAGATATCTGTTTTACCATCTGAAGATTAATTTCCAGAACCAATGCCCGGGTATAGCTAAGTGCCGAACCAGCCTATTATAGTTAGTTATTATATATCCCCGCAGAGGGCAATGATAATGAGGTGTAAATTATTCATTTTTTTAATGTAGTAATTTAGTTTTATATTGAAACATAACAAAGTTAGCGTAATTCTGTAGAGAGATATGTTTAACTGTAAAATGTTGATAATATCATTTTCTTCCGTAATATTGGTCACCGCAAATTTTTGCTGAAATTTTATAATACCAGGCAGTGTGAAATGTCGGATTCCCCAGAGGTTTTTGATGCAAGCTACTCGCATTAATGTAACTCCGGGACCTCTATTTCATTATTCATTCTGTAATTGTGAAATTTATGGCATTTTTTACAAAATTTCAGGCTAAAGCGTTACATGAATAAATTTTATCATTGATTTTGTTTATATTGCTTTATGTTGTAGAAGGAACAAAACACATCTGATTCTTTAAATCAGAAAGAAACTCTTTACATTTGAACTCTGACGTCACAAAAACTTGTTTTGTCGCAATGGTTTTTAGTATTTATTTATCAGTTACAGTACTTTTTTCTCCAGTTGGTAGGTATGTTGAATTTATTTATTTATTCATAGTATCTAATATTGAAAGTAAAAAAAATTCCGTCGTCACATTTATTAAAGCACATTATCACCATATTTTACCAAAATTATTTTTTTGGTTACAAACATGTAAGGTGAAAAATCACGGGATATTATAATTGTGGGTTTTATGAAGTTGAATACTTCATAAGAGCTTTAACTGTTCCCGTCTGGAGACAGTGAGTTGCCTCATAACAAACCCCATTAGGGGATGCCATAGTCTCACTGGCTCCAGGCGGTTGGGATCAATTTGGACTCTTATGCGGTATGCGTGTGTTAAAAAAAAATATGTTGCCCTATCTACGATGTAAATGTAATGAAATGTTAAATAAAATGTATTAACGATGTGAGCTACAAACAACATTCTTTTCGTTTATAAATTTTTAATTTAAGCCGAAAAATTTTTTTTACGTTGTTTTATTTTTTTAGTTTAATGTTACATAGATAAGATTATTTTTTTATAATTTAAAAAAAAAAGTCAAATTGACATCCAAAATACATAGGGGCAATACGTATTCCTCTAGACCTCTAGACAATTGTTCTTCTGGACAGTAGTGTTATTTCCTAAACAATCAATTTTTGGATTAGATATGAAATTAAACATTTTTTTTCACTTTGTTCCACTTGTTTATTTACACCAGGACCGGTTTCGTCCTACTACGGACATTTTCAGACTGATAGTTGAAATTCTTATGCTACGGAATTTATACAAACTTAGGCAGGGGCAGAAATTAATCGCCTAACAAAAAAAAATTGATCTTAAATATGTCATGAATAAACAGTTGGAACATAATGCTCAATCACCATTAATATATCCATTATAATTCACTTAGAATAATTTTACTTCAGAGAGCAGTGGTGTAATTTAAGTATGTAATTAAAAAAATGTAATAACCCAAATGTATGGAGAACCCTAATAACAATAATTACCATAGTGCTGTATAATTAAGCCCTAAGCAACAAGGAGGGAATATCCCAACATTAGCAAAATAAAATATCAGTGATCACAAACCTTTTCAATTATATAAATTCATATAGATTCATGTCAATTAAAAATAACCTTTTACTATGTATCATCATTCATAATTTTAATAATAAACTTTATAATTATCTATATGTATCTTAACTTAACAAAATAACTGATAATACCTTAAATTAACAAAATAGAAACATTCATCATATAGAGACAATGTTGTGCGCCCCTGCCTAAGTTTGTATAAATTCCGTAGCATAAGAATTTCAACTACCAGTCTGAAAATGTCCGTAGTAGGACGAAACCGGTCCTGGTGTAAATAAACAAGTGGAACAAAGTGAAAAAAATTGTTTAATTTCATATCTAATACAATGGTATTCCACCATGAATTAACAGTTAAAAAACTAGACTCATTAAAATCAATTTTTGTATTAATTAAAAACCGTCAATAAATGCGAATTTGGAAGTTAGCCACACTGATTTAATCTCCATTCTCCTGTCAAAGTTGCTGTGAGGGACGCTGACTGTATTTTTTCATTATATTTGAGTGATTGCATTACATTTTTCAGTTTTTTGTGTATTTTGGTCTCAATTACAAAATTAAGATTTGTATGAAACAGGCCGAAATGGGCCGCGCATCCGATCCCCTTAATGGGTGGAATAATTACCATTAAGTACTTTTAGCGATATGGCAATTAGGAATGATGGAATTAATAGGTAATTACACATTACCCGATTGGAGTATTATTCGAAGTGTGTAATTAATCGGCTGATTGACATGGTGGGAATATTCAAATAATGATATGTCTGGCAATAAATTAAAGTGGTTGTCATTTGTTAAGGATATGGGTAGTCACGAATGAATTTGTAGACTGATCAATAATTTTAAGTACTTTTAGAGTTCACACACCTTTTTTTTGTTCATTAGCTTTACACAGGGAGCCCTCTGTATTTGTCGTCTTTGTAGAAGCGGCGTGGAGAGTCTTCTTTTGGAAAGAAAGTTCTGGGAAGGAATAAGGTATGAGGGATGGTAATATGTCCAGAAGTGACAGACGTATGAATCCATCCCTCCCTCTGCAGTGCAAGGCGGATGGGTCGAGAGAGTCCGGCTGGAGAGGTAAAATGTCTCCATCAAGTGTCTCCTGAATCGACCCGCCACGCAGTAGGTGGGCAAACGCATGTGAGGCAACACCTAGACAAACCTCACCAGCCTGTTAATTCACTAAATGTAGCGAATCACTTGGAAGTGACCTTTGGCAAGGACGTTTGTTATCCAATATCCACCTCCCAAACTGAAAATATCAGATATCCAAATACCAGAAAATATATATGTATAAAAGATACCCAAATATATCTATCTACGGGAGTCGGAAAATATTCGAATATCCGTAATGGACTGACTTACCCTTTGTCTTCTGATATTCTTGATGATAAGAATCGTTCCGATGACCTTGAGGGATACTATTAGTATCTATTCATTGCACAATCACAGGTCAGAGATTCTAAATTACACCCACCGATGGAGTACCAGATGATCACTGCCCAGATTTCAGTCGATAAAGGTCGTATAAAATTGTAAAGAGAGATCAAAAGGTTTTTATATTAGGGGCTATTTTAATAGATTAATTGTACCATAATTTATGGTGGTAAATGAATAGGTAAATTGGCCACAAACTGTCAAATACGGACAGGACAGCAGGCTAGGTGTAGGAAGGGATATGTATTTTGTGTATAGTTCTGTCAAAATTAGGTACTTAAGAAAATTGGTTGTTGTAATGACGCAAATATTAAAAATATGTATTTCGGTTGTGACTATGTAATTTCGATTCAATGAATTCGAGAACTAGGATTTGCACTGATTTTCAAAATTGGTTGTGCGAACAATCCAGAAAAGTGATAAAACAGGTAAAATGATTTAACATTAATTTACTAATTCATACTACTATATTTGAAGCAGGTATGTATTTCAATTATTAAAAAAAAAAAAAATTTAAATTCAATAAAGAGGTTCATTTGTGGTCTAAAATCATAGTCATAAAATGATTTTCATGATTTTTCAAAATAAAAAGGCACCCGAACTCAGATCCACTGGATGGTTTTCCTAACGAGCTGTCGATATCTCATTATATTCCGTCTATTCTATAAATCTGATTCTTACGAGTATATTTTTTAAATTCTTACATTAGCTCCTTCAATGAATTCCCATGTATTTGTGGCTGCTATCTTTTTGGTGTGATTGCAAAGTTCCACCCGAATATATATAGAATTTAGATTAGTGAGTTTTATATACACGGAACATCTGCTGATTTTTTAGATAAGTCTAGAATTATTATTTTTTTTTTACCAGGAATAACTTATTTATTTACAGATGCCGGAATTTGAAGGAACCTCTGGAATTTTTGATCGATAGTCTTATCCTTCGACCACGGAGGTAATCGACTTAGACCTAAAAAAAAAACATTTAGATTTTTTGATTTTCGTTAATTTTCAATTTGAATCGACAAAAAAATTAGATGAGATCGTTATCATCCCTCTTAAAAGATATAATATGAAACCTTTGAGTGTAATCCCTTATATTTAAGGGTCCTTTCTAAGCCCTCCCTTTGTGCTGTGATACCTTAAGCATGTTACCTTAAATCTGGTATCTGAAATATTACTACTTAATATTTTTATATATTATTTTTGTTTTAGTAATTTGTACATTTAAGTTCACATATTACTAATTAATTATAATATTAGTGCATTATAATATACTAAAAGACAAAACCAAAATATATTACTCTTTTACCGGTACCGCCGCCCCAGGAACCTTTGTTT
Source organism: Limnephilus auricula (assembly GCA_951813805.1). Classification (NCBI taxonomy): domain Eukaryota; kingdom Metazoa; phylum Arthropoda; class Insecta; order Trichoptera; family Limnephilidae; genus Limnephilus; species Limnephilus auricula. The sequence goes on along the minus strand of OX638406.1, from coordinate 26,392,570 downwards.
GTATTGGAAAGTTTGTATAGATCTTGGCGACGGATGTGTTTGGCCACCTGCTGCTTGTTACGCCGGATCGGAAAAGACTGATTGAGGGAGACCTTTTGACCTTTCCAAGCGGACCTTCTCGACCCATCGTAGTGGGAGGAATGGATTAATTTTTCCGTCGCTCCTGGACACACTGACTCCCAAATTCCTACCCACCATTCACACATGTTTTCTTCCCAGAACTTCCTCTCATTCCTTCCCTAAAAATACCCTCTACACAGTATCCCCAAAGATGAAATAGGCTCTGATTGAAATTGTTTTCCGCGCGGCCTCCTGAGTTAATGTAAAAAAAAACGTGCGATATAAATAAAGAGAATATTACAAAGCGCTTGATATATTTCTATGTAATTGATTCGTTCTATTTGCAATACATTACTTAATTTTCTACCTGTCATTCCATATTAAAATTCTTCTTGCTTCATTTACGTCTAAGTACCCGTTTACTTCAAATATAACATATCTGTCACATTGTATCTTCATTTTATACATCATACTGTAAGTCATTTTGTAACTGTCTTTTGCTATAATCAAATTTTTCCTTTTCGGAAAACCTTACAGTTAGAATCTTAAGAGGGTATTATCAGAGAATACCAGAAATTAGTCCTTTTTAAATCAAATTCCAGACGTATTGACTCTTTTTTACAAAAAAATATAAATTGATTTTGAAAGATTGTTATTTTATCTTGTACAAACTGTTTTAAAATTTTTAAAAACTAAGTTAATTTTTAATATACTAAGCTTATACCGTTGGTTGATGGCAGATTTGTTCAATTTTCAAACGATAGAATCTATTAAACAACACAAATTTCAAATCATATAATCATACAACAAAATAAATCAATACATAATCTAGTCAACACGTTTTCAGAATTTTAATTTTAGATTAATTAAAAACATTAAAAAATTAATCCGAGAATGTGTTTTGTGACAAAAATACCTCAGATTTCCTATTTATTCAAGGTCTTACAAACTAAAATCTTTCACTTTTTTTTACACAATTATTTTGTTTAGACATTATCGAAAAATCATAAATACTTATGATCAAAAAGTACTTACTAGAAATATATGATATTTAATAAATTATCATCGTGCGTTTTGAGCATTTTTATTGCTTACTTGAATATTGGTACTTTGAATGAAATAAATCGGTATAAAATTTTTAATAAAAAAAATTAGATCCGGGGAATAATCGATCTTTCTCATCGGAACCTCCCTGTACAGTTGCAAGCATTTTTAAACCTTTTCTCTCAGCCGCTGGTCAATGACTGAATAGATGCTGAATAGACTAGCTGTGGTATAAGTATTGGTTAACATAAAAATAACAAAAAAAATGTCATAATCATAGATACTTTATATTATTTTTAAGTGAATCGACAAAATATAATTTAGAAAAACTTTTGTAATACATTTGCCTAATAAAATGTGTGTGTATTTTAATATTTTGGTGTTCTCGGTAATTTTTATTACAAAAAACGTAAGGTGAGCCATTTTAAAATATTTTAATTTTTGTATATATATATTTTGGTGTTTGATACCCTATTTCATCACCTATCAAAAACAGTTTTTAGTTTCAAAATTCAATTGCGTTCAGAAATGATAAATTTATTTGTGTTTTATTGCAAGGCGGAAATATTTTGACCTTTAACAAGTAGGCCTGGGGTCTGAGGAATTATTTTCATTATGTCCTTATGAAGAAATCATTAGTTTTAAAACATGTCGATTATTTTGATAAAATAAGTAGTATGTACAAAGTAGTTGGTTTTCATTTAATATACATAAATGACGCCCAAAGTGAATTTGCAATTATGTAAAAAAAATTATATTTTTTAATCAAACTGTACTCTTTATTCATAAACTTAATAGATAATAACAACTTATGTACATTGAAACTGATAGATATTTTCACGAAGTAAGCTTTTGTATCTCAGTATTATGTTACAGGCTAAGAAAACATTTTATATAATATATTATCGATACTATATTTCGTTAATTAAACATAACCTTTTCTCTTTATATTGCTAGTCCGTGATATTAATAACAAGTTTCTTCAGTAATATCTCCAATCAATAACACTCATCCATCTTTCCGTGGGCATTATATATCACGGTAGACAATAATAAACTATCAGAAATATGATTTGAAGGATAATATTTGATACATCAAATAAACCATATTGTATGGCGTAGAAAAATATTTGTTTCCTCGAATATTTTAGGAAATGGGCAGTCTGGGATGGTATGGGATGATATCGATACATTTTATTGAGATTGTTTTAGAGAATCTTTTCTCTCAGGGGGTTCAAACATGTGGTATTATTAGATGACAGAAGTTTTTCGAACCAAGAAACATTTTCTAAGGCATTAAATAAAAAGTATTGCATTTGTTTCACATGGCTAAAATATAACAAACTCGTTTAAAACTATAGCAAACCATATTTTTTTACTTTTTATAAAAAAACAACCTCACGATAACCTTAATTGAATTCACAATTTGCACACAAGAAGCACTGTGCGATGAACTTACTAAAGTTGATAATACTAAATATTTAGGCATACCTATTGATGTAAATTTAAATTGGATAATAATTAAGATTTCATATCGTACATATTTTAAAAACTTAAGGAAACAATCAATAATGACAAATCAAAAATGATCTATTCTTCCCAGGTGCAATCTTCGATCGTTGGATCATGGAATGGGTGAGTGCGCTTGATGCTTTGTACTTTACATATAAATCAAAAATACATTATTAAATGTATGTATAGAGAGATACTAAATCCTTTAATTATTCATACAATAAGCATTATGATAAATTAACAGAGAATTACTGAAGTAGTAATAATGTATTTTACACCCGCCAAACTTATATTTCATCTTATACCAAAACATATTTAAATTACAAACAATATATAAATGATTGTAGAAAGCAATCACTTTGTGGTTTGACGTATTTAATAAAAATAAAACACGTTTTTGTTTTAAAACCACGATATTTATTAATTTACTTTACCGACCGGTTTCGCTTTACTGAAAATTAATTTTACATTAAGCTTTACTCAGTATTAATTTGTACCCTGAAGATGCTTTAGTAAAGCGAAACCGGTCGGTAAAGTAAATTAATAATTTTTTTCTTCTTCAAACTTCGCAAAATCACTTTGTGGCGTCATTTTTAATTAAATTAATAAATATCGTGGTTTTAAAACAAAAACGTGTTTTATTTTTATTAAATATACAAATTATTATAAAATAATAAATTTCATAAAATATTTTTAAAAAACTAGTTATTTTTAATATGCCTTCTTTTTCACTTTTAACTACCTGCTTGATTTAATTTTATTTAAAAATCATATTTTTATTATTATTTTATATTACCCACACTCTAACGCTATCCGAAACGTTAGCAAAGGGAGAGAGATATTACTTTCACTATGAAAATCTCAAATCATTTCATCGACAATTGGGACTTTCATCATTAAGTAACATTGTTGAGTCCAGTCCCTGAGTAGAAAGGTTCAATTCTCAATCAAACCAATTAAAAAAATAAGGGTTAAAAATACATTTGAAAATAGTTATTAGTAAAAAATCTTTTTTTTTTCTTGTCACTTTGTCCTCGAGATAGATAAGTACGCGTTGTCCAATTTGTGTCATTTGAACTCATTTCTAAACATTAACAATTCCAATTCTACCGCTAGATATTTGGAATTCGTTGTATTGGTAGGATCGCAGACTTAAGGTTTTGTGAGGTGGTTTTTGGTTTGGGCTTCTGCTAAATCATCTGTACCGACCACTAACGACATTCCTGGGGGTTTGTGGGAGTTATATCTATGGTGGTTTTCTCCGGTTTGAGTGAAAGTTTCCTCGGGTAAGAACCAACATTCCTACTGCAATTATTCGGATTCTGTGAATAATTTTATGTATTTATTTAAACGCCCATAGAGCTTTTACATATGATGCAGTACCTGTTTTTTTTTATTATTTACAAATAAATAGTTGAAAAAATACAGGTCATATAAAATATAAGAAACAAAATACAGGTTCCATGAAATGTAAGAGTTGACACAAAGTAGGTAACATAGAATACAAATTAAATAAAAATAGATAATCCGCCAATATCCTCAAAATCAACAAAACTGTTAATTAAAACTAGCACTAAGAGTATTTTATGAAAACTTCAACAGTTGTACAACTTGAAAATTAGAGATGGCAGCACTTCCGCTTGTATCTGGTACGTGGAGCGATTGTGTATGACAGATATTATATTAATATAATAATAAGTCAATATGTATATATATATATGTAGATGCGCTGTAGAAATCTCAGATTGACAAGCTAAAACTAAGTCAATTGTAGTGTTTACGATTTCGTAGTTTTATTACTAAAATGCCACGTGTCGCGGAAGTTTTGTGTGCTGTCTCTAATTATATTGCATTAAAAAAGTGACAATATGCCCTCGTGTGTGATGAGAAAAATATGTGAAGACTACGTAGATGTAATTAACAAATTAAATAAAACCTAAAAAATATAGCAAAATGGCCAAAACTAAACAAGTTAAAACTGAATGTAAACAAAACAAAATATATGGAAATAGAAAATAAAATGCATAACACAGAATTAAATTTGACAATAAATAATGAAAAAATTGAAAAATTAAATGTTTATTACTGGATTCGAAAACCAACATTCACAGCAAATTTTGAATAATATGTGCTAAAGAAGGTATAAAAAAAAGTAAATTTTCTTAGAAGACTAAGAAATACTGAATGGAAACACTACAGAGCCCATTTATTAAACTATGGCAGCTCCACATTTTGATTATTGCTCTACGATATTACATTTGGCCAATAAGGAAATTTGAACAAGCTAGATGTTATACAGAATAGAGATATGAGATGTAAACTGGGAAAAGGCAAATACACAAGGGTTAATCAAATGAGAGCAGCTAAATTGGATTCAAATAAAAAAGAGACTGTTATTTAATGTGTTAATTTTTGTCCATAAAGTCACGAACAACCAAATGCTAAAATATTTTAAGGATGAACTTGTTTTTGATAGAGATGTACATCATTACGAAACCAGAAGTGTAAATATAATAAGATTGCCACATATGAAGAAATCCAAATCACAGAACTGCCTAATGTACAGAGGACTAAAGATGTATGACGAAACGCCTGAAAGTCTGAAGAATGAATGAATTTAAAAAGAAATGTTATGTTAATTGTAAAAATATTTAAAGCTACAAAATGAAATATTATCTTGTTTTTGTTAGTTTATATTCACGTTGTATAATCTAACTCAATAAATAATTGTAAAAAAAAATATATCATCATCGATTTTTATAAGTAAGTAATAAAATTGTTTACTGCCAAAGACTTTATGCTTAATTAGTCATAAAAGGCCTTATTGAGAACAGTGCTGCAAGCCAGTGCTGTCGCTAAGTAAACTTTACTGTTGGAAATAGTCTGATCACTACGTTAACTTATTGGTTTGCGGTAAAATAGCATAAACAACGAGTACAACACAATCCCAGGATTTGCAAACTTTGGTTGCTCTGTTATAGCTTGATTACTTGACACTTCAAAATCCGTCAGGCACTCATGTCTCCTACTCTAGTCGGCCTGGGGGCCTAGTCTCTATCTTTCGGTTTCACAAACAAGCACGTTTGCCGGTTAACCTTTCTTGAGGTGCTGTCAACTAAGCGGTCACAGTTTGTATTTACTGAAATATCTTTGTAAATATACTAAACATAGAGGTAATATTTTAAGTATTCCTCCACAATACATTTATGTATTGGATTAAATAAATACAATATATAAATATTTACTGAGTGGACAGCACCGGAGAGCGAGGAAATTTTTATCATGGTAAGAGGAAGGTTAATAAGGATTCGTAACGTAGGTACGGACGTTGTGAGTGATAGAGACTAGGCCCCCTGGAGGACTCGACGGTTATGATTATGTTATGTATACGAAAACACCGCCCGGTCCTACCACTTACTTCGTTCATACGCATAATATATTCTTTGGATGTCTATCTTTGTTATACATGAACCACGCTGAATTAAGAATTTACAGGAAACATGAGAGTATTTCTTACTTGCGTTTGTGAGACATTTTATCTTGAGTGTGTGAGACAATAGCAACTCTAGATGTATTGTAATGTCTTCGGTATAATGTATATTACTTTAGTTTAAGCGCAGAGCATCTTCTTAGCACTGGAGCGAGGAGAATGCAGCTGCTTTAGACAAACAAACATTTTAATTCCAAAGAATGATTACTCAAGACAGGCCTTCAATGATCTACTTGCCATGGAAATAAATAGATAATAAAAAAGGCTAGCAACGGAAATATGCACATACAGTAGAACTTCTCAAAACGAGTACTTCGAATAACGATCAAAACCAATTGTGAAAAAAACGCTCCCTTAACGAGCGTTATTTCGCATAACGAGTGACTCAAGTGCAAGTCTCTCACGAACTTGTGAGCCGGGACTTCCGCGCCAATGCGTCAGTCTCTGGTTAGCACTTGTTCCGCTAGCAGGATAGTATCGCACATGATCGCGCATTTTTCCAAACTTGTATTCAGACATTATTTGTAATTTTTTGTTTATAATGCCATAAGAGAACATGAATAGTTGCAGTCGTAACATGAATACTTCATGAATTTTTCTCCACTCTGAGTAAACTTGTGGACTTTTGAATTTTCCTTCTGAGAACGTGAATGCAAACGTATCCTTTCTAGCACATGAATAATTGCAATCGGAACTTACAGAAGAATTTCCTCCATTGTGATTTTATTATCATTTGCAAAACATGAATAGTTATTTGAATAAACGTTAAAAACAACAACAAAAAAGTTTGTTTGTGTGGCATGGATAGTATCGTATTTTACATTGATATATAGGAAAAATTGTTTTTCTTAACGAGTGTTTCACATAATGAGTTAGATTCTGGGACAAAATATCCTCGTTTTAAGAGGTTCCACTAATTTCAAAAAATCGAAACGAAATACGACACAGAACAATAAATAATAAGCGAACGGTCACAACTGGGACTCGAACCCAGAAGCTCTTGTCTTACCAGAACACACCGCATTAACCGACTTGGCCATTGGAACCTATATATTTTTTCTGTCAATTTTTCCGAGCTTAATATCAATTAACGATTTTAACCTGAACTATTTTTCCCCCATATTAATATTTTGTTTCTTCATTTGCTGTATGGTTGGAAATAATAATCATATTATTTTTGTTATTTTCGTTCAATAATCGACACTTTCATTTTGTCTGAGCCGAAATTGAGAAGGTTTCGCATTCGTAACTACTCCCATTAATTATTAATGTATTTAGTAATTAGTAATTTAATTACAATGGATGCTTTTAAAATTCCCACGGCAACGGCACAGCGATGGCAATTTCACTTAGCAACTCAATTCTAATACGAGTAAGGGAGACATATGATATTGACATACGACACACGATAATCATTTGTCACACTATTATCGGGTGTGTTAGTATTATATTATTCTATTATAACTTACAAGTAAATTATATCCGTATTTTTTTGTTATATTTGAAGTAACGTACATAAACAATTTTATGCTTTTAACTACCAACTACCATTTATACATTACACCTTGTTGTATTTTAGGATTTATTTTATTTTATTTTACTCTCTATATATAATTTTTTTGCCAAATTAAACAAATACTTAGTTTTAAACCACTTTATTTTTATTTATATTTGTCGACCGGTTTCGATTGCACTCAATCTTCATCAGGACAATAAAATATAAACTAAATCATAATACAGAGAAACAATACAAGGTAGACAAAGTAGAGAGAGAAAGCAATATATGGGAGAGGTAGAGGGAGAGAACATCATAGACTGGTTGGTGGAGGGGAAGGGGCGGGGTAAAGGAAGGGTGGGGGTTACATAAGGACTAAGGAAACAACTTTAAATCGGACGGTTGTTTAATTCTAGCTGTTTGCTAAAAATTTGGCAATAATTTTTATTTGATTTTGAAATTTCTTAAGCTTCTAAATTATCTAGGCGTATTCTTATTTTATTTTTATTTATTATTTCAACTCCAGTATTTGTATTAAATGTGTGGATAGTATTAATTAAATGTTCGGCTAATTCTGAAAAACCCGTGCTTGTTAAACACCTGACATGTTCTTTAACTCTAATATTTACATTACGCGTCGTTTTACCTATATATTATGTTGTTGAGCAAACGTTACAATTTAATCTGTAGATGCGAGAACATTATTATGATGCCAGAAGCTTAATTTATCCTCCCTGTCTTTAGAATTAGTTAAAAGTTTAGCTAAGTTATTGTAAGTATAGAAGGCCGGCCTTATTTCTGATGGAAGGTTAGAAACGCAAAGGGAAGAGAATTTACTTGTATACAAAATTCTGCGCCATTGGGTAGCAACATTATTATTATTAATAGATGGTAGGGCATTATATAGACATTTATTTGTTGTGATTCGGCGAAGTTTTTTTGAGAGGATTTTATCAATTAGATCGGGGTAATATCCGTTGTTAATGGCTATTTGTTTAGTCGATAATATAATAATTCTTCGATAATAATTTTTTTTTTTTGCTAAATAGTAAAAGTTTTTTTAATATATTTTTTTTTTTTTGTTTTATTTTTAATTCTATGCTATAATGTTTCTTACCTCACTATTAAAGTAAATAATTACTAGTTATACTTAATTACTTTTATTTGTGTTACTGTTATAATTTGTTACTGTTATACTTTGTTATAACCTGTTATAATTAATTACTGTTATCATTATGTAAAATGTTCATGTAAAAGCCCATTAATGCGTAAATAAATAAAAAATAAATAAATACTAAAAGCGGAAAATGGGTAGTTCCCGTCTCGTTCCAGCAGCATGGTAAAAGACAAGACAGAGCACGCATCACGTTATCCGTCGCAACGAATAAGAGTGTGATCGACAAATAAGTATTTTCCTCAGGACCTCTTGTATAGAATTAATAATAAAACAATAAAAAAGTCTTCAAATGGAAAATCTCTCAAAATTATATTATATTTCTCGCAGAATTGGACCCTGTAAGTATCTATATCTATTTTCATTCTTCTAGAAATAATGATTGATGTTCATTAAATACAATCATAGATATCAAAAAAGAATATCAGAATTTTTGACGATCGTGTGAAAAATTTTCTTTTGTCATTTGGAGAAATAGAAAAAAAAGCTTTTGCGTGTTCTTTCTTTAGTAAATAATACATTAACCTTGTAACCTCTAACTTTTTTATAATACGCTCCAGATACTGTTCTAATGATAAGTTTGTTATTTAATCAATACCTTTACATTTCTTAAATTGTAAACTTGTAACTGAACATTAGAAGTATTTTTAAATAGTCTTATATACAATTATATATAATTAGGTGTGCTGGGTGTCCACTTTAACAAGCGTTCTAAGCGTTGTCGATATTATTGCAAAAAAATATTTATCTTATATTTTTATTATGTTGGTGTAATCAGTAACTCTGATATACAGACTTTATTAAGCAAACAAACTATTGGAGGTCACGATTCTTAAATCTAGCTAGAAAAAAAGTTTTTTTTTTAATGTTTAAATAAGTAATGTTTATTATTTATGACACTTATGACAGTGTTGGAATGAATATTTTAATGGTTTTACGGCACATTTTTTAAACTAGCTATAACCATAACGACATATAGAAAAATTAAAAGCAGACAAATATCTTAGTAAACTTTTAGAAAAGCTGGTCCGCTTAATACGAATATTTTTTTAAAGAAACTCTTTGATTCAATTATTTATTGTTTTTGTGTTTAATTCATAGAACTCTATGTAATTTTTAAAATTTTTATTTAAATTAAATTTAAAACCCAGGTCAGGGGCATACTTCATTCCTATGTCTACCTACGTTAAATTGTCTTGAAAACAAGCTTATGTGCCCAAGCGGTTTAATGTTTATTCTATTATGTTTTAGTTTTTATTATTGTGACAGCTGTTTCGGTTCGGAAGGCCATTTTTAAACTGTGGTGTTCCACAATTAGACGACGATATTTATACGATTTAAAATATCAATTTTGAAAGTGATTAAATTGATTTATCATCGGTTAAACCGATTTCCTGGGAAAATAACAGATTGTCCCCCAGGGGTATTTTGAAATTTGTAAATGTGTTCTTATTTGTTTACCTAATGCTAATAATGACGTTATTGATATGAAATATAAATATTTTAATAATATTTTTAATATAAATATTTTAATAATATTTTTATTAATATTTTAATAGTTTAATATTTCTATGAATAAGTTTTTGTGAAGATACTAAGTGTGAATAGATTATTTTCCTTACTTTATTAATTAATGTTAAATTAAGGTCATTCGTGCGTTTATTGATTTCTAATTGTTCGAGTAAATTTAATCGAAGACCTTTTCTTTCTACATGTACTGCTTTAGGTTCCTTGTGGTTATGTGGATTGTGATTATTCACCAAGAGATGTTCTGCGAATTTCGAAGACGTAAAAATAAGATGTATTTTTTTGAAGATAATAAAAAATAATAAACAAAAAAAAAATAGATACCAACATGTCAATACGGCGGTTGTCCCATATGAAAGCAAATTTTCATTATATTCAATAGTAATTTTAATTGCAGTGTTTTTCATTCCCCCTTATTTAAATATTTTTATTTTATAAAAAATAAGTTGATCGAAGAGTTTATTAAAAAAAATATTTGCATTAATGGCGGCCAGACTCTCCAGCTGTCCTAAAAGTTTACCAAAAGCTTTAATAGTGCTTAGTAATATGGAAGACAAGAGTTTAATATTGACTCCGTGATATTAAATAATATTGATAAACGTATAAGCAAACAGCAAAGCCGGGGCAAGGCGTATATATTGCAGTACCTATATATCGCACCCCCGGAATTATAATGGCACAACTCCAAAAACAACTTTTTTCAGGAGAGCAGTTTGAATATTTCGTTTTAGTGTATTAAATCAGTTTATTAACAAATAAAAAACATTCTTTTACGAAATTTGGGTAACCGTTATGCAATTTCATTACATATTCGAGTTCTTAATATTTCTCCCATTTTGAAGGTATTTAAGGCAAATTTCGATTTTGTGCCGTTATTATTGCGGAAATCTTTTTAATTTTTCAACTTATGCCCTAAAGCAGCTTTATAAATCCGTCATAATCTTGTTTAAAAAAGAAACATTTCAACTTTTTTTTAATAGGCAATAATAACAAATAAAACATAAAAAACCAAAAAAAAATCTTCTTCCTCTTACACAGTACGGAGTGGTTACAAAAAAAATAAAAAATCTATTCTAATCAGCTGTAGCTGTTTAAGCATCTGCAATAGTGGAAACCGTTAGATTTGTATAAAACTGATGATAATGGCTTGGAATGAGTTGTGCTTCGCAAGTCATTGATTTTAGCTGAAGGAATAGCTGGTGGGAGAAGGTGTGCTGGGGACAGAATTAAAGACGGACCGGTCAGTGGTTGAGTGGGCATCGCGTTTGGGTGTCACCCAGGCGTTCCGTGTTCGTTTCCTCGGCTGGCTAAGTCATCCATCACAACACAAGCAACATCTTCCGCTTGGTGTGGTGGTAGTAGGATTTTTTCAAATGTTGTTGGGTTATTTGTAACCCGAAAATGTTTGTCTTTCTTTTTAAAAAAGAAAAAAAAAGCATCTTGTCTACCTCTTTGGTGTGTCATAACGTTGATTGTTAGGTAATCTCCGTCAAAATGGTTTTATAAAATACTATAAATGGGTTTAACTTAGTTACTTTTAACTCTTTCATATTTCGCCATATAACAGATTCATTATTTTCATTAATATTGAAATTCTTACCCACCAGGTTTGACAGATTTTTCAATAAAATAATTTTTCTGAAATCTATTCCTTAACCCCATACACATGCCCTTTTTCGCCAATTGAACAACAGGAAACCATTGAGCTGGTACAAATTTGATCCTAATTTAAGTGTCCTTTTTTGTTTCTTAACAACAGAATGCATCGCATCACCCTCATTTTTGAGTGTTAGAAACTTGAGACTGGGGCTTGGAATATTTATTTCAGTGACACAATAAATAAATAAACTCACTATGTGCTTATTTTTATTTTGGCCAAAATAATTGACTGCATAAAATATCAAATCTCTTCCGGTACAATAGTTTTTTAGGAATTTGAGAATACACGAACCATTTTCGTTACTTCCACGTTTTGCCAACCCTTCATGCCACATGCAAAGTTAAATGATGAAATTTTCTTTTGTAATAAAAACTATTAACTTCACCGCGAAGGGTTAGTAAAACGGTTTGTAGGTCGAAGCTAGCTGTGCTGCAATTTCCAGCAATTGCACTTGCTTATTCGTTACACTTCGTGTTAAGTGAAATAATCTTAACAAAGTTAAAATATAAAATGCATATTATATAAAATGTACAATTAACCGTGAGGTGGAGAAGGACAAGTTATTCACAAAAAATACAATCACCTAAAATAATTATTGACGTTTGGTAAAACACCTTGTTATCTACTCGTATTTAGATATTTTGTCTCATTTGTACCATTCTTTTGTATTCGTACATTTGGAGGCGGGAATGGGTACTGCCGCCCCGGGAACTATTTATCGGATAACCAACACCTCTTCCGTAGGTCACCCACAGTGGTTCGCTTCGTTTGGTGACTTAGCAGGGGTGCCCGAGTTCACGGGGTGAGGTTTGTCTAGGTCTTGGCGATGGATGATCTGGACACACTGAACCCTAGATTCCTACCCAACCCTCATACCCTTTTCCTTCCCAGAACTTCCACTCCTTCCTTTCTTTAAAAATACCCTCCACACAGCATCCCCAAAGATGGAAAAGGTCCTGAGGGAAATTATTTTTCCTCAGGCCCTCCTGTGTAGAGCTACTGTAATAAAATAAAAAGTTCTCACAATCCTGGCTGCCTGGCTGGATCTCATTATGTATTATTTAATGTCTTACGTAACTGAAAACACCACAAAAATAGCTTTTTGTCTTAATAAAACGATTAACCGTCCAAAACAACTATTCGAAAGCTATTCGAACTGATACTATGAATTAGGACCATAGAAATCCAAAGACATTCGCAAAAATAGCGGCACAACTCGACGTTGACGCGAAGTTTTCTCACTTATGCCCCGTTACGTTTATTATGTTCCGCGAAAACAATGGCACAATGATCATTGTGCCACTATTTTTGCTTGAATTTGAGTAAAAAATGAAAATATCACAATGACATTTTCGCTTTTAAAGCCTCTAAAATATTTTTAAGAATTATGCCGTTTTTTTCTAGGATAAAAAAAGACAACCAGGAATATTTCTGCATACTTAACTCAAAAATGCCATTTTTGGACTTGTGCCATTGTATTCGCTCAGGTGCGACTTATAGTCCGTTCCTGCTAATGGGATCATTTTTGATTCCAAAGTGTCGTTTTCCCAAACAGGAGTCACGGGTCAATGCTCTCCTTTCTGGTAGATACGTAAGTCTTACGTGTTTGTTTATTATTTATGAATTAATGGTTGAATAGGAGGATTCAAAATATTATTATTTTCAAAAATGTCATCAAAAATGGTAAATGGTAAAATGGATACTGGGGAGAATGTAATATACGCAAAAATGACTGTGGAATTTCATGTCTTGGTAATTTTATTATTCATTATCATATAATGTCATTGATGTTATCAAATTCTATATTTTATTTCATGTTATGTCATCTTTCAGATATTGAAATCAACAGCCACAAAACTATAATGTAAGTCATGTGCTTTTTCTATAGTAATCCTTGAGACACGTAGTTTCAGTTGATTTTAACAGATGCCGTCAGGCTTAGAGGTTATTTCAAGTTCCGACAGATCTCCAGTAGTAATAGCAGTACACCCCGGTCGAGCTCAGATTCGATACGGGTACGCCCTTCGTTCACGCAGCTACTTACAAGCGACTAAATCCTTGCTACCCGCTACCTGTCACACTATTTTACTAGTGCTGCCCCAAACGACGTTTACAAACACTAATAATAGTATGGAAGATACAGACAAGCGGCGGTCGCGTCCCTTGAAAGAAGGTCCCATGGAAGAACGGCGTTAGAGTCGGTCGTGTGACCCAGAAGTATAATATATTGTAAATACGTAACTAACTAACTAACTAACCATCACGCCGTTTCTCCGCAGGGGTAGGCAGAGAGGACGGACCGCCAAACAACTCGGTCTTGGCATACACTCCTTGCCTCATTCAGATTCATACATCTTCTAATACATACTCTTCTATTATTCTGACTCTTGACATGGCCTGACTCAAGTATCTGATTCACTTGATCGTGCCATGTCGAATTCTTCTACCATTCATATTTGCGTCATATATTCTCTTGACACTCCTTTCTTCATTCATTCACTCTACATTTCCAAACCATCTAAGCGTCCCTTTTTTGATTTTACTTATTACGCTCACTTCGGCCTTGCATTCTTTTCGGATCTCCACATTCCTCACACGATCTTAGATGATTTTAACACACAATAGCCTCAGGGATCTCATTTCTACAGCATTCAATATACTTTCATCCTTTTTTTGCCAGTTCCATGCTTCACTGCCATACATCAGGGTAGGTACCAGCACTCGATTGTGGACTGCTAGCTTCGCTTCTTTGGACAGCTTTTTGTTGGCGCCAACGGCATTCAGTCCACCATTAATGGAGTACATTCGTAAATATAAATAATAAACCAGATTGTACAAGGACTTAATTATTCTTGTTCATCCCCAAAACAATGAATAATGTCTGATTGTGGATAAGGCAGATAAAACAGTTATAATTGATCATCGACCAATTTTGTAAAAACAAACCAACTCCTTTTCGCTCTCCTCTTGTCTTAGAGATCAATAGTAAACAACCCTGCCTTTGTTTTGGTGTATAAAAATCAATTACAATCAGGTTTGATCAAAACAATGCTTTCATCTAATTAAGATCATCACCCACGTCAAAAAACTTCGGTTTCCAATACAAAACCCCAAGATTTAAAATCCTTCTACCAGAACTAAGGAGCTGGTATAAAAATTGGTCCTTCGAGCCGGATCTGAATCAGCGAATTCAATGAAACTTAATATTATTTCAATAAACATATTCCGAAAGCGTTTTATTTTTCTACCATTCGAAACTTTAGTACTTTAAGGTTCTGTAACAATACACATAATGCTTTATCTAACTCCTTGCTAGTTTATGCAAGGAACATTTTAGATTATTGCTAAGCCGGCACTGTATAAACCGTCAATCGATAAGTCGTGGTCGGAAATATTTGTTAAGCGGGATTTACACAATAAAAGCTAAGCTTACGTCGAAGTTTGATCCTATAAGCTCTTGCTTACAAAACGACAAAGGACAGTCACATCCTGCAATCCTTTCCAAGGATTTGACTGTGTACATTTGGTGGATAAGTTTAATTGTGTAAACTATTTAAAGTTAGATATAGGAATACAAAAGTCTAAAGATATCTGCTCTCTGATTTGGATTAAACCATAATTAATTTTCGTTCATTCGCTCTAATAATATTTAAAGAATTACTCTAATTAGAATTGAAATAAAATTTGTGGTAGTATATCACGCCGAATAAATGAATTTGAAAAAAAAATGGTCTAAAAAATTAAGTTTTTTGTACATCAACTCCACTCTGGGAGTCTCTGAAGAAAATAATTTCCCGAGGGAAATTTCTTCAACTTTGAAGATGCTGTGTGGATGATCTTTTAAAGCAGAGTAAGTAGTGGATATGGGTCTTGAAGAGACCCACGTTATGTATTTGTTTATTATGTATTAACGCCCTTTATGGACATTTCTAGATCCAAACGACCATTAGCAAATTTTACAGGAGGAGGAGATTTGTATCATTATTTCAATTAAACATTAAGATGTTTTTAAGTTGAAACTATTTCAGTAAAGGTAAAGATATTATTAACTTTAAAGATTCTTAGCACAATGATTAATTATCGTTTTTGATGTTTTATTTTTAATTTTAAAATGGAGATTGAACAAAAACTAAAATGGTCGTTTAGACAATTAAACACTCGAGCGACAAAATGTCAAACATATCCTTATTTAGGGCGCGCGTTTGGTTAATTTTCCGATTATGCACAGGTGCCGAAGGGATCAATGACGCTAGAACAGTAGAACGATAGAACTAGGACAGCATATTTAATTGAAGCCTCTAATGTTTGAAATCCTCTTATTAGGACAAGGGAATACCTATATCAAACGTATTGCCTGTTTCTGCACGTCAAGGGTTTTTTAAGGTAGTTTGGGGTTCCAGACCAGAGGTTGTTAATTAGGTAATAAATTTGTTGTTCGGAAAGGAAAATACATTTTCTCAAAATTGTACGTCACACTGAAAGTCTTTCGCCAAAAATTATCATTATAAGAATATAATATATCTCGTTTATTCAATGGAGACTATATTTGTCCGAGCTCACACAGGTCTCATAGAATAGAATCGTCGTGTCTCCCTTACTATCTAAGTGAGAAGTATGACCTAAACGGCATTGGAAAGAGAATAAAACACGCTATATATTCAAATCTAAAATTTTAACAGTAATAAAATATACACCCTTATAAAACCAAAGTTTTCGATCGCAATTTGAAAAAAAATTAGGAGTCTATGCGAATTTTTTAAATATTTTTTTTTAACATGAAACGACAAAAAAGTGAGGTGATATTAACATTTATAATTAATTTTTTCTAATGAAACATGTGTGTGTATGTTTTTTTTAAATTATCAGTTATTTTTGTTAGAAAAAAAGTAAAGTGAACAATTTTTATAACTTTTTAAAGTTTTCATCCATAATTTTTACATTTCAAAAATTATGTGTTTTTTCTAATAATAAAATTTGAAAGCCTATTTCATCACTTTTCAAAAACAGTATTTTTTAATTTTTGGATACGTTAACTAATATTCCATTTATTTGGATTTTATTGCAAAGCGGTTAGTTTAGCGTTAGCTTCTGACAAAATACGCCTAATTTTGAAGGGATATTATTGAATCGTAGAGACACTTCATTAAAAATTTACAAATAAAATCTTTTGTTATCACTCATTATATTATAATTTTCAATACACTGGTTTCACCGAAATTTAAATTATGTTGTGTTTGGTGTGCCCAAAACGTTGGAGATTTCCTTAGGCATCGCGGTTTCAATATCTGCCTAGCCAACTCTTTCATCGTACAAAAGCAAACGCTTTTTATGATGATAGTGTAAGAAATAATTCTAATATCGTAACCTGAGAAGGTTTGTCTTTCCTTTAAAAATTATAGAAAATAACGTACCCGTAAAATCAAAATAAAACTGGTATTGTTGCCATCGTAGTGAAGATAAGCAAGATTCTTTATTTCCAAGGTTTATTCAACAATAATTCAAACCATAATATTCATTTAATTATTGGAAAGCGAACCCGAAACAATTCGCGAACTGTTAAATCGGTGGCAATCGGGAACATAATGAATCTTCTTTCTTAGTACGGCACCCTTGCCGAATCGTAACGTTGTTCGCTGGCCACAGACTTGAAAAATTAATATATTATAACAGGTCTCTTGCAGGGCATAACTACCACATATCTTACTCCATTACTTATTATATTCGTGTGTTTAATTTACAATAAAAATGGTCCTTCATCAAATTTCATATTAACGCTTCTCGCGTGTTGAGAAGAAATTCACCGATAAAAATCTAAGAATTATTACATTTTCACATTATTCCTTATCCATTGTTAAAAAATAACCCTTTGTCAAGGAAATAGTTATGCCACGCCTTATCGGCACGCTCATTTTCAATCTAAGTCTAATGACATAAGCGAATGAAAAAGTTCTTTCCTTTAAAAAATTTTCTTACGCACGCATGACAATGATAACTTAGCAATCGTTGAGGTCACCATAGATTTAGGGAATGCCTTTCATACTTTCTTACGCAATGCGATCTTGTAGCATTCTTTCCCTTAACCACTCGAGCTTTTGCGTTAATAATTAAAATATACGTCTAGTGTCCGGGATTTCTGAGCGTCCGATTTGAAAATTTTCCCGACTTAAAAAAATTTAAAAAATCATACCTCCAAATTTATTATGAAAATTTACAAACTGCTTTTAATATTAGACAGAATTGAATTAACCCAGTTTTTACCGGTTATCCCGTATTCTAATAAAATATAACAAATCGTTAAATTTATAAACGCATGAATTCTGGATACCATTTACATTAAAATCGGCGGTAGTAGTACCCACTTGGAAAATATTAAAAAATATGACTTCTCTATGTTTTAGGTAGGAAGCCCAAAATAGATTTTCAAAAGTAAATGAACTTTTAAAGGAAGTAGTGGCTAACCGTGAAACAGATGCTGACCTTGAACACAATGATATTTATCCATAGAATAGTAAAAACGTGTTACAAAAATACTTCTCAAAAAAAATTGTATGCAACAGGGACATTAATAGACATAATACAAGGACGTGCAGGGAAATCCGGTTAAAAAAAGGATAAATATGCAGAAAGTTTTACTGTATGTACAAAGGATTGAAGTTTTATAACACGCTAAAAGAAACTTTAATCTGCGCCATTTGGAAGCAGAAAAAATATAGTATGCAAAACGTAATGTTATGATTAATCAGCAATTTAAAGCTTCAATGTTCAAATTACTAAAAAAAAATTATAAATAGTAAATTTGAAATAATGCAGACAATTTTTATCATTTTACGGGTAGATTATACTAAAATGTATGGACTTGAACCGAAGCTAAAAGTTGGTGTGGATATTACAGAAAATATTATTGAATGTTTTATTCCTGTTATACTACTTTCTTTATCGCAAATACTGTGCTGAGGAATAAGTTTTACTCAGAGTTGGTTAGGTTAAATGATAACTAATCAGTTTAAATGATAACAAGTTTACACTACATAAATAAATAAATATGGTTGAGGTACCTTTCAATGTGTGCTATTCTATCAAGCGAATGTGGAAAACCTGACCAAAACAGTGATTCAAAACAATTGATTAAATATTTTTGTCTTTAATTTGTAGAAAAAGTTTTTTTTTAAATTACTAAACGAACGAATGACCCTAATATAACACATTTATCTAAGTAAAGAAAATTATTTATTCCCCACTCCTTAGTATATTTTCATAATCTAGACAATTATCACATTTAAATAATCAATAGCAGTCTCATTATTCAATGTCCTAAATATTTTCTCAATAATTCGGATTAATCTGTAATAAATCTATTTAGGCACCTTTAAAATTTATAGATTCATATAAATAAGTTATCTTAAAGTGGTATTATTACAGTTTTTAAATGGCCTTGTAAGCCGAAACAGCTGGCACAATAATAAAAAAAACTAAAAACAGCAGAACATAATAATAACCAACATAAATTGTCACATAACATTTGAGATACGATAATATTTTTGATACAAGAATATTTAAGTTTTTTTATTTACAGGAAAACATGTGCGATTTTTCTGTATATAAGAAATATATAAATATGTATTCCTGTATACCTATAAGAAATCTATTATTCTGATTATTGATTAGGTAGATGTATTCGCAGCAAAGATTTAATTTGTAGCGTACCACAATTTGTTATATTCTTTTATAAACTAACCAAAGTATCTGGGGATTTACGCAAATGTTCTCTGTGAATAATCACGTTCCACACTACTAGCACATTTAAGAATCAATAAACGAACGAATAACCATAATGAAACACTAATTAATCAAGTTTAAAAACGTATTACTTTGAATGTAGATTAATAAAGTTTAAAAAATTATTAATTTAAATGAATCAACAAACTTTGTGTACACCACTATACAATCAAAATTATCGACGTGATTCGAAACCGATGGTTTCTCCGTCAGGATAATATGAATCTTAATATATAAAACAAAGTCGGTTTAGTTACACCATTTATAACTCACGAACGGCTGAGCCGATTTATATGATCTTTTATTTGTTGGATTTGTCTCCGTCCCGATTAACAGAATAACTATTGAAACATCGGAAATAAATAATTATGAAGAAAATTATTTTTTCATGTATTTTGTACGGAACAGCTTTTCAAATAATGTGCGTTGGTCGACATAATTTGAATCAATTCGAACTGTCAATGTTGTAGTGTGCCGAACATTTCGTGCTTAGTCAACAGCTCAATTTCATTTTTTGAACTTAGAGTAGTATTTATTTCAACTCAATAAAAACTTAATTTATTTCAGCTAATAAATTAAACAACACATTTATTGATTCTGAGGCGGTACGAAGTTTGCCGGGTCAGCTAGTTTAATATAATTATAATTAACTTATTTAGATAATTCTTATTATCCTGACGAAGGGACCATCGGTTTCGAAACATGTCGATAATTATGATTATACATATTATAGTGCTGTACACAAAGTTATTTGTTTAATATATTTCATGTTTGCAGAAAAAAATATTTATTGATCATTTCTTAGTATGTTTACAAGACCTAAACAATAAAGCAATTTTATGTAAGTAAATAGCAGTCACGTCATTATTAAACAATAAGGAAAACATTAACATTTAATGTGGGGAAAACAGATTTCAAAGAACGGCATAAAATAAATAATAGGTTTAGATTATTAATTGTTTAACAAATCATTTTATGCATTATAAAAATTGAAGTTGGGCAGGGGTAAATATAATTATATAAATAAATCCTCTGTGGTGAAAAGCGGTCTAACCACACCGTTTGAAAATAGCTCCGTAAACCAAAACAGCTATCATAATTATATAAAAAAACTATAATAATTGCAGAACTTAATAATAACATTAAACCCCCCTACTCAAATAAGTCTCATAGAAATTCTTGTGTCTCCGTTACTCTCATTTAAAAAACCTATTTAGAAAGAGAAAACACCACACCTTATATTCAAATCTTAAGGTTAACCACAAAAGAATTTAAATGTACATCTTATTGAAACCAAAGTTTCCTACCACAATTTAAAAAAAATCAAGAAACTTAAAATTTTGAAGTAAAACTTCTTAAGCACGCTTGACTTGGGAAGTAAGCTGGCGAATGCGTGACGAGAGCGTTACGAAAAGTGTGATCGGGCGAGGCGAACGATAATAATTTAACTAAGTATTTGTAGAAAATTAATATAAGTACATAGATGTACATACATGAATATATTATACATATAAACATATATATATATATATACGTACATATAGATAGAGCTAAAGAAGTTTTACTTCAGTCGTGTGGTCTAAAGCACACTCGTATTTTGTAATGTTTATTAATTTTAATGATTAATGAAATTAAAGAAAAGTAAGATAACGATAACGTTTACACCTAAAACATTTTCCTAATTAAATACGAGTGTGTGTGTTTTTTTTCATAAGTAATTTTAGTTAGAAAAAACGTTAAGTGAGCCATTTATAAAACTTTCTTACATTTCGACCCTTTGGAATAACAAGGTTCCATCTGTTGCTTTAACGTCATGCGATAATGAACTCTAAGGTAGCTTACCATAGGTCCCATAACCGCGTGACGTTTCCGTAACAGATGGAACCTTGTTATTCCAAAGAGTCGATTTGCAAACTATTTTTTTATATTTACAAAATTAAAGGTTTTTTTGGACTATAAAATATGAAAGCGTATTTCACCACCTTTCAAAAACTGTTTTATTTCGGATGCGCTTAAAAATATTCCCTTTTATATTTTATTGCGAAGCGGGTATATTTTGACCTTCCAACAAAATATGCCAGAGGTCTGAAGGGTTAAATTTAAATTCAATTATATTTTTTAAATAATTAATTTATTAAATAAGAATGCTTGCAGTCATTCGTTTATTATTTGTAACAAAGATGGACATTCTTTGTCTACGATAATTTTTGTAGCAAAACCCTGGAAAGTTGTTATGTAAATAAGCAAAACGCTAAGAGACATGGTCACGATAAACGTTCTAGTCTTGCTTTAGCAAGCTTGTAGAGCGATGTTCTGACTACATTATAATATTACCAATATCTTTATTGCATATCTATAAATAGTGTTATTTTTTTGATTCTGATTTTTTTTTTGCAAAAGTTAATTTTATATCAATTTTAGAATGGCGCTGCTACGACCTGAGTTTGTTTTGTTCATGTTGTTAATAACTTTTGCAGATTTTGGACGTAAGTAATCTGTTAATTATTTGTATTTATTGACGACTGCTTAAGTACAATGAATAGTAGGTATTTTTGTTGTTTATTTTTGAGATATTATTCCAAATATTATGCGTATTATGCATTTAGGCTAAAGAAGGAGTTAGCATAACACAAGTCATAATATCACAAAAAATAAACAACAAAAATACTTTTGGCCGTGAAAATCTTAAATCAGAATAGTAGGTAGTTGATTCACAGACCTCCTGCTTAGGGATTCTTGTTCAAGGCGGACTATATGTAGTTGTGTTGGGTTTGCATCACGATTTCATCATCTTGATGTTTGTTGAGTCATGTTGACCATGTTTGTTGATTTCCTCGTCTTTGTGTTTATTGATTTTGTTATTTTCCAAATCTGCATGTTTGTTGATTTCCTCATCTTTGTGTTTATTGATTTTGTTATTTTTCACATCTGCATGTTTGTTGGCTGTAGGTTATGTTCGCGTTAAATCGTAATTTTTATGATTTCTTCATCTTCATTTTTGCTTAACCCTTTTTCGTTGTGAAATATTATAAAATATTATAGCATGGAATTTACGATATTTCTGGCCTTAACAAGTGTATAATTTTGGGGTGTCAAGTAGATTTGAAGTTCTCTTCCATCAGTAAGGTACCTACTTATTGTTTCTTTTAAATTTTAGTGGATCGTTTTTTTGAGTTAACACTAAAAATCAAAAGTATAAAAAGAATTATTTCGATGGATTTATTATGTGTCTTTTCTGGATTACCTTTATTTTTTATATTTTAACGAGGTGCTGAATGTTCATGAAATTAATTTAATAAAATTTACTTTCGTTCGCTGGAATTCAAATCCTTGTATTTAGCTTAGTGAACATTAGTTTGCTGGTTATGCAAGGTTTTAATTGGTTTTATAGGTAAGTTATATAAGGAAAATGTAAAGCATTAGATGTAATATTACTTCTAGGTAACTGGTTTTGTGATCACCTTCCACAGAAATAAGTGGTGTGTTTATTGCTGCCTATGAGTTAGTTTTATCAGGTTAAAAATATAATAATGATAAAAATAAAATATTCTAACAACAGTGTTTAAAATGTTGAGAAATGGTTTTGCGTTATGTAATAGATTACTTACTTCTGATTTGATTCAAACTGAAACCAAAAATCGATTTGTTTTTTTTAAAATTATATTACGTAGAAAGATGTCTATTTTAATTTGTACTTTGGTCGGGTTTCTCTGAGATCGTTTTTTTATTATTTAGTAATGTTTTGTAACACACACAAATGATCTTTAATTATTATGCTATAAAATTGAAATTGTTTATGAAATAATGTGTGCATAGTGGTACGTCTTAAATGAGTATAAGATTGTGTTAAGGTAAACATATTGAATAACAAAATAAGGTAATGGGGAGAATCTTTTGGTAAATGTATTTCAGAACCGTCCAGTTTTAACTTTCCACCAATAACGTTGACTAAAATAAGAGAAAAATCCACCATCGACCTAGTTAGCAGTTAGTCATAGTCCACAGAGTTAATTGCGCAGCTGACATCATTCAGTATTATTATGCGGGATATGTCAATTATAGCGATTAAGTCTTTGTGGTGGAGTGATATGGAGAAATAATTTCACATAACAAGTTAATTATTTAATTTCTTGAGACTTCTGTGGACATCTCGAATTGTTTACAGATGTCCAGGTGCATTGCCTTTCTTCTACCTCTTCTCCGCATCCAGCCCCTATCCCGGTTTCCGATTCCTGCTCGGCTGCTGACGACACCCCTGGACTATGCATGCACCTCAGCAAATGCCAAAGCCTCAAGAATCTTCTCAACGGACCAAAACCCCTGTCTTCGGAGACCATTAGTTTCCTAAGACGTTCGGTCTGCGGAGATCCCTCTAAGCACAACATATGCTGCAGTACACAAGAGGTAAGAACAAAGAGATAAGTGGAATAATCATGATATTATTACACCAGCTGGATGCAAATGAAAGGTCATTGCGATATACAACACTTTTGTTACAATTGAAAGAAAGAGTATGACAAACTATTTGTAGGAATTTTAGTTAATACGTTCGTGAAAATATGTTAATAACACTAAATTTCATAAAAGATTACCACCACAATTTATCCTGGAATACTAAACACACAGTGAAGATACATTATTTGTAGAACCAACGAATCTAGCATTCTGGCCTATTCAACAGTAGACAGTTTATTGTATCTAGATAGAATGATCAGTTTCACGCGTATCGCTAAAACTGAATTAAAAAAAGTTATTGAATTTTGTTATTGAAGTATGTTTTATTGTGGGTTTAATGCAAAACGTTATATAAAGTATGACATGTGTCAGAAATTAAATGAAGATTCAAACTAAATTTCACTTATCGAACTAAACATAAGAATTTAAATAAATTGTTTGACATTATTAAGATAGATGGCAGGCTCGTTTCATCCCCCCAACGAAACTGAAATTAATATATTGTTTGTAAAACTAATTATCGGTCTCTTCTGCATCAAATCACCTAGAAAGAAAAACATATCAATTCCGTTGGGGAGAAATTAAATTCGTTGGGTTGTATTATTTCGGTGTCAATAAAATTTTATACTTGTTCGATAAAAAACAATGTGTATTATTAAAAAGTCTCCTTTCTAATCTTGAGTGAATCCTAAAACATCACAACATGTTCTTGGTAGGATCATCATATCAAGATGTCTTATTTTTCCTTAACTGGGGCGGCGTTGCAAGCCACAAATGACAAGCTCATGACCAACAATGACCAATGTAAGGGAGATATTACTAGTAGAACTGTGAATATTTAAGTAAACATCGAGTAACGTTGCTTATTACGATTTTACTACAGCGCACGAGCGCGGTGAGACGGAATATAACTGTGCTATCAAACACGGCTACTATCTTGAAAGGATTGACCTGATCCGGAATGCACAAACATATTTACAAACTAAACAAAATGGTCAAATTGAAAGAAGACTTCAACCACTGGAGCGACAGAGCAATTTAAAACAATTTCATCGGATTGCTAAAGGAAATTTTTCCGCCCACATAAAAAACATACATCTGAATATGAATATGTAGGCATATAAACAGATTATAGTTCTATATAGGCAATGAATTTTTTATTTTATTTTATATAAAGAAACATTTAAAACAAAGAATAATACATACATATCAAATAAAAACATAATACAAAAACAGATAAAAAGTCCCAATAAACTACTTTTAAGTAGTTTGTCAATGGGTTCTTTTGACTTAATGGATTATAACAAAAATTAAATTAATTATTAAGAAATAATTGTTTACATTCATAAAAAAATATATTGTTTACACTCATATCATAAGAAATATAGCCTAAAGAGGTGTAACATGATATAAAAATAATTTTAAAAAATGATATAAAAATAAAAAAGAGGTGTAACATGATATAAAATAAATTTAAAAAATATATATATAAAAAGTGTATGAAGTTAGAAATTGTTTGTCTTAGAATCTAATACAAGCTATGTCTTTCAGCGAGCCAATTTTTTAACATGATATTTATTTTTGCGTTTGTACATTTTTTGATTGCTGCAGGTAACATATTTAAGCAATTTGGGTTCATGTAGTCCAGCGTGCTTTGCCCATATTTGTTTAAATGCTTAGGAGCGATTAGTCCTTCATTTAACGTAAAACGAGTATTGTAAGAGTGTTCTAGTCTATTTATGTACAAAGGGCTATTTATATGCTGAAAAATAATGTTATACCATAGAATTGATCTCACTGAGAGAATTTTAAGATTTTGGTAAAGGTATGGAACATTATGTCTTTGTTCGTATAAACTTTTATGAGCTAATAATTTAACTAATGAATTTTGAACTGATTGAACATGAAATTAACCTATCTTTTGTCTATTATCACATATTCGTAGGATAACTTTAAAACATTTTATTGAGTCTAGAGAATATTTATTTCGTTAAATTTTGAATGTACAATATAATACTTAAATAATATTTAAATTTCGACTACCATTATACGGACGTGTGTCTAGTGTGGTAGTCGAAAAGCATGTAAAAAAAACTGTATAAAAAATATATTACGAATAAAGAAAAAAAAATAATAATAATACATAGTCGTTTTAAGAAGAAAAAAAAATTGCAACATGTTGGTAACAAAGCAATCGGTGGTTTTGGAAATAGTGCCATATTGTGGCAAAAAGCGCTAGAGTGGATAACGCTCATTCAAGAATATTTGTTTTCATTCTAGGTACAAACGAACCGAACAGTGAACGTTGACCATCTTCTACCTAGTCCAGATATGTGTGGATCGGAGTATCACGGGACGTCATTAATAGTTGGAGGTTCCACTACCGAAATATACGAGTATCCTTGGCTGGCTCTTGTGGAATACCGAAAATCCAACGGTTCAGTCTCCGTTGGGTGTGGAGCAACGCTCTTCAGCAAACGATACGTTATAACAGCTGGACACTGCGTGTTTGGCGCGGTGCTGACCCAACTTGGAACTCCGTAAGCATATTGTTTTTCATACGCGATCTACGAATTATGTTGGATCCATGTTGTAGTCTATGAAGTGCCCATGATCAATGTTATATTTTCCTTTACATAACGCTTATCAAGTTATACTTTACGTATAAGAAGTTACATACATAAATTTGACTTAAACGTATAAAAATGCAAGGCCTGCATCAGACTATCGTATATCTACATTTTTAATTTTTTTTGTTTTGTCCGCCTAACCAATTAATATTTTTTTTAAATATTGCCATTACCTAACTGTTCTGATGTCGTAATAGTAGTTATTGCATACATTTTAATAGATGTTAGTGGTTTTATTTCCGTAGGAGATTACGGAATAATAACTCCATTATCCAGCTGACCGTATATGTGATGGAGGATGAGACTGTACGGTTCCTTGTATTTCTCTGGAAGACTGAAGTCAGTATTACTCCGGGACCCAGTTTTAAGGTTTTGAAAGCCCTTGCTTGTCTTGCTTGCGAAAAAAGAAGGATTCAAGGAATCCTACTCGTATTGTATTTATAAAAGACGAGCTTAAAAAACTAACACCACAAAAAACCAAATATTAGCGTGTTTACCAAAAGCTCACAATAACACTCTACATTACCCACTTAGATCGAACTGCTTGATCATACAGCACGTAGTTAACATAAATGACGGTAGGTTTTAGTCAAGCTTCAAACCTAATGTCTTTGAGTTTTGCCCTGCAATGGTAATTATAATAATAAGTTTAACTTTTTAAACAGTGTATACATATAGTTGACAAATTGTATTTTTTTATGCCAACATGTTTTTTTATAAAATTCTTACCTCTCATTCATGTTGTCTCTTGTGTTTATCAAATGCACAGTAGTTTTTAATTTGGGAGGCGGGTATGGGTACCGCAGCCCCGGGAACCATCTATTGGATACCCGACACTTCTACCATGGTTCACTCTAAGTGGTTCGCTTAATGACTTAGCTGTCCTGGGTTCATAGGGGTGAGGTTTGTCCGGGTCTTGGTGGCGGATGCGTTCGTGTATCAGCTGCGTGGCAGGTTGGATCGGGAGGGACTGGTTAAGGGAGACGTTTGACCTCTCTGGCCGGACCTCTAGGAACATCGCCTTGCTCCGCAATAGGTGATATAGACTCATATGTAATGAGGGATGATTCATATATGGACAAACTGACCCCAGATTCCTACCTTTTTCCTTCACACAAACTTCCTCTCCTTCCTTTCCTAAAGAAATCACACATCAAAGAAGACATAGGGCCTATAAAAGTTGAAATTAAAAACCGGCAAAACATTGAAAAAAAAATATGCCTAAGGGAAATATTTTTCTTCAAGTCTCCTGTGTCAAATCATGTTTAAATTTATAAAACCGTTTCATAAAACTTATTATTTACTTCTTTTTTTTCTGTTTGCCGGTTTTTTTATTTTTTTATTTTTAGAATTATTTTTCGTAAAGCGTTGTGTCCAGCATTCACCGATATCGTTTTTACATA
Source organism: Limnephilus auricula (assembly GCA_951813805.1). NCBI lineage: Eukaryota > Metazoa > Arthropoda > Insecta > Trichoptera > Limnephilidae > Limnephilus > Limnephilus auricula. Next base: position 26,364,345 of record OX638406.1, on the reverse strand, counting down.
AAGTGTATTTATGGCTACTTTTGGTTTTAAAATGTTTTTAAATTTCTAAAATTGCAGAGTCAACATTATTTTAGGCGAATACGACAAAAGAAACCCTAAGGATTGTGTTAGATATGGCAAATGGAGTAGCTGTAACGGGGAACCAGTAGTCATTGCGATCGAAGATATTATTACCCATCCGGAATATCAGCATGCTCAAGGAACTCACAAAAATGACCTCGCCATCATTCGTCTTGCCAAGGATGCTCCATTCTCAAGTATAATACCATTAATTATTTGGAAGTATTATATTTTCTTTCTGAAATCGTTATTTAATTGATAACTGGCCAAATTGCACATTTGAATCAGCCTCCTCTTTGCATGACGTGACGTTTCGGATATCTGAGATACTTGTCCAAAATATCATTTTATTCTACCGGCTGCGCCAGTTGTAATATACATTTGTATGATATGTGTGGAGTCGGTAGTAGTACGCAAAGAAGAGCGAGTAAGTATTATGTACAGGTATTTATTCAGGAGCTGCTTGTAACAAAAGAGACATACTTCTAGCACGCATCGCCTTTTATAGAGTCTCGCAAGCATACTGTCTCGCTTGCTCTCATACATATTCACACAGATATCACAGATGCATTGGAGGCAGACAGTTGATAAACTATTTTATCTATGCTTACATTACCCATCCGGAATATCAGCCTTCTCAAGGAACTCACAAAGATTGTGAGTTCAAGGTACTAAACGGCAAAAAACGACGTCCTGGCAAAGCATAGCATGACGAGGGGAGTGGTGCGGTTAAATGAAGTAGCAAATAATTTAGATGTATGTGATTGAATTAAAACAATTATTAAAGAGTCACCTACCTAAATGTTGACTTGACAATTTGGTGAAATTGGAAAAAAATCTGTTGCACAATAAAAAAATTTAAAAAATATGACATCGCCATTACACATCTTACAAGGAAGCTGTAATCTCACCTGCTCCAGACGGGAGCAGTATATGTTACTTCATACTGTTAATATCATCAATAATTCCTATATACATCTCTCTATAGATCTTATCCATAGAAATAATGATAAAAAGACTTCCCTTGCATTTCTACCTATAATAATTTTGGAACAGCTTATTTTTTGTTTATTAATATTACTTACTCGCAATAATTAAAAGTTGACTTCTTGCAGATTTCATCAAACCGATCTGCCTACCCAACTCTGACATTACAACCGAATCTGACGTCTACACATACATTGCTGGTTGGGGATCAAACAATAATGTGAAAGTCCACCATCAGCTACCTTTGGTGTCTCTGGCTAGCTGTCAGGCTGCTTACGTGAATTCCACAACTCCTGGACTTCTCTGGGACAAGCAGCTGTGCGCAGGAGGCGAAGGCGTGAACTCGTGCGCAGCAGATTATGGAGGACCCTTCATGGACCGTTCGGTTTTTCGATTCGAAGTTCATTGGATTTTGTACGGAGTGCTCAGTTTTAGACCAACGCCTTGTGATCTTCCCAATAAGCCCGCTGTTTACACGAAGGTTTTTCCTTATTTGGACTGGATCAAGACGCAAATTAGAGAATAAAATGACATTCTTCCAGTTATTGGAGAATTCCGTAATTAATCATAGTTATTGCATACCTACTATTAATACACACCAATCCCTTTTAAAACGGTTCATGTCAGTTTAATAACAATGAGAAACATCTATTTCAGTCATCAGAAATGGAAAATAATGCGATTTACTCGTTATTTCAATAAAATTAAAATCTTTGAATGCGCCTATTATAATTTTATATATTTAATAGCGAGTACCCGGCATGCGTTGTAATACCATTCAAAGAAAATCTTTGTGTTTTAATTCAGTTTATTGAAGATACGTTTTTAGATTTTCACGGCCAAAAGCATTTTCGTTGTTTGTTTTTGGGGTGTTATGCCGTGTTGTGCTACCTCCTTCTTTAGCCGACGTTTCGGACAGCGTTGCAGTGTCCATCATCAGGGCAGATCCGGCAGATCCGTCGATGTTCTGCTGATCACATCGACGGATCTGCCGGATCTGCCCTGATGATGGACACTGCAACGCTGTCCGAAACGTCGGCTAAAGAAGGAGGTAGCACAACACGGCATAACACCCCAAAAACAAACAACGAAAACAGTTTATTGAAGTCTATTTGCATACAGAATATTTTTTGAAATTCCGTTTGATGCTTACGAAAAAATCAGAAACTTTTCCAGCCCGTGGACCAACTCGGTTTTACACAAAATAAATCTTTTATTTTTAATGCCAGACTGCCGTCCGTTAAACGTTTATTGGATAACCAACACTCCTGCCATACGTCACCCCAAGTGGTTCGCAATGTTTGGTGACTCAGCAAGAGTGCCGGGTTCATGGAATGAGGTTTGTCTAGGTCTACATCTTGGCATTGAACGCATTTGCCCATCAAGTGCGTGGCAAGCCCGATCGGGAGAAACTGATTGAGGGAAACCATTTGACCTCTCCAGCAAAACTATCTTGAAAAATCGCCTTGCATCGCAGTGGGAGGGATAGATTCGTACATATTTCACCACACTGGACACACTGGCCACCAGTTTCCTACCCACCCTTCATACCTTTTCCTTCCCAGAACCTTATATCCTTAATTTCTTAAAAATGCGCTCTACGCAGATCCCTAAATATGACACAGGCCCTGACGGGAATTATTTTTCTCAGGGTCTTCTGTGTGGAACTAATGTAAAAAAAGGATGTGGACAGCGAACAAAGCTACAATTCGCGACGCGATTACCTCCTATTGACTGCTTGTACTCCAACAGTGGACACGGATCTTTTTTCGGCACCCGATGGTGCCGCTCTAAGTAAAAAGATTCATTCTGTTCCCGATTGCCGCCGATCTAACAGCACACGAATTGCTGAGTGTTCGCTCTCCACTTGTCGATAAATAATCTTGTAAATTATGGTGCTGAATAATTGTTGAATAAACTTGTAAGTAAAGAGTCTTGCTTCTCTTCTTTACTGTCGCAATAATACCAGTTCATATAAGGGTAACAATAGGGGAAGAGGAATGTTTAAAAGAAACCAGATATTCAGATCTGATTACAAAATAATTAAAATATATTTCTTCGTAGGGGAAATGAGCGCTGGTTTACCGGACGCAGTTAAGTTTTTTTAGTCCAAATGAATAAAGTTGAACCATTTTTCAGACAAAGAACAAATTTATTAACCATTACTCTTCAAAGCAAAAAGGACTCGAATGTGATTGTACGCCAGATACAGTACTTAACGAGTGTCGTATTTCATTGCCTTGTATTTATTTCTATCAGTAAATCTGCTTGGAATTTTTTATTTATTTTTTAAACGACGTTTATTTTAAACGCGGTTTTCCAACAACAAAATAAACAATGCCACAGTTTTGATATGGTAAACACTCGAAAATTATCAAAATTATCTATTTTCTATTTTATTTTTGTTAATTATCATCATTTGGTCTTCTATCTCACTGCTACGCTGATGACCAGCAAGTTTACTTTTACCAGAGGAAATAGACAGTCTAAAAGTTCGCATAAGTGAGTGTCTACAAGCAATCACCTGCTGAATGACCTCAAATAGATTGAAGCTGAATCCGTCAAAGGCTGAATTTCTCTGGACCGCCACAAGCAGACGTCAACAAAACATCGATAATTCCCGAATATCCATTTCTGGAAGTGATATCACTCCTAAGACATGTATTAAACTACCGGGTGTCAATCTGGATACTGATTTTTTCCTTATAACTTATAACTCAAGTGAACAGAACTATAAGCACTGGGTATTTTCAATTAAGACTAATTAAAGCAGTGCGGAGAAACTTGCCAACAGAGGCGACTAAATTACTAGTTAATTCGTGTGTTGTTTCACGCCTGGTTTATTGCAACGGAATATATGCAAGCCTCCCAAAATATCAAATCTACAAATTACAATCTGTTCTACGCTGCGGCAATTTTACACTCCTTTCTTCATTCATTCGCTCAACATGCCCAAACCATCTAAGCGTCCCTTTCTTAATCTTACTTACTACGCTCACATCAGCCTTGCATTCTTTTCGGATCTCCACATTCCTCACACGATCATACATGGTTTTACTACACATACGCCACAGGGATCTCATTTCTACAGCATTCAGTCTACTTTCATCCTTTCTCTGCCATTTCCACGCTTCACTGCCATACATCAGGGTAGGTACCAGTACTCCATTGCTTTTGTTCGGCCTTTTTTAAATATCGTAATCTCTAACTCTATGGGCGCGAACAAACTGAAAATTGGGATTCTTATGTACTATGATGGTCTTAAGGCCAAAAAATCGTAAAATCCCAAAAAAGTTACATTCGTGAATAAAATCCACTTCTATAAGAATAATGGGAATCCTGGGTCTGGAAGTTTTTAAAAAAAGTTATTTGCAATCTTTGGGGCCAAATTAACTGATATTTTGGAATGTAATTAAAACTAAAATTCTGAAGTTAAACTCATCATTAAATATGTACAAACTAACATTCAAGAAAAAATCATCAATTCCATGCGATGCTTGGGCTCGGTCTTTAAGAGCAGTTATCTCGTGCTTGAAGGGCCGAATCAACTAAATTTTTGGACACATATTTTAAATGATAGTCAGAAGAGCAACAAAACACAAAATCTCCAAAAAGTAACAATCGTGGAAAAATGGGCATTTTCATGGACATAAGGCGAGGCTTGAGTTTGGCTTTTTAAAATGCCGTAATCTCCGGCTGCATGGGCGCGAACAAACTGAAAAATTGGATTCTTATGAAATATTATGGTCTAAAGGCCGTTAAATCGTGAAATCCCAAAAAGTAACATTCCTAAAAAAAATAGGAATAATGCGAGTTTTGAGTTCGGAATTTTTAGAAACGGTTATTTTGGGCTACTAAACCAACTAAAATTTTAGATTCTTAATGAAAATTATGGTCTGCAGGCTAATTAATCACAAAATCTCCAACAACTAACAATCGTTAAAAAATCAATAATTTCATGGATATTATGCGGTGCATGGATTTAGTCTTTAAAGCAATAATCTAGGGCTCTGGATACCCCACACGTTTGTGCTTTTCAGACTTCTTATCCCATTTCTGGCGCTTCTCTTTAGCAACATGAGCCATAATATTGCTACCAAATATTCTCAAATGACTTATGTCTGGTTTACATCCAGTCCAGATCTCATATGGAGGTTTTTCGTTTAAACTAGGAAGTACAGTACTTTTTTGTAAATAAACCGCTGTATTTGTCGCCTCAGCCCAGAATTCTTTACCCAAATTCGCATCAAACAATAAGCATCTAGCCTTTTCGACAATCGTTCGATTATTACGTTCTGATAAGCCATTCTGCTCTGGGGTGTATGGGTTACTTATTTGGTGCGTGATACCTTCCTTCTTGAGATATGAATCAAACTCTTTGTTGCAGTATTCACCACCATTATCACTTCTCAATATCTTTATTTTCTTATTTGTTTGCTTTTCAACTTTTGCTTTAAATTCTGCAAAACATCTAAGTGCTTCATTTTTGTGTTTGATAAAGTATACAAATGTCATGCGACTGTAGTCATCAATGAAGAGTATGAAGAATCTTGAACCTGCAAGCGATCCATGCTCCATAGGTCCACACAGATCAGTATGAATTAAATGAAGTAATTCTTTGCTTCTTGTACCAGAATTTGAGAATGGAAGACGACACTGCTTTCCCTCGCAACAAACTGTACACGATGTCTTGCCAAGATCAACTTTTTTCTACAGCTCTTGTCATTTTATTCAGATAATTAATATTAACATGACCCAATCTGCGATGCCAAGTATTGCCTGAAACCGCTAAATTAGACATCATACTTTCAGGAACATTTAACTTGCATTTCATCCTTAGTTTATAAACACCATCTGTCATATCTGCTATAGCAACTAACTCGTTCTGTTTATTATAAACATAGCAGCATTTTCTTTTGAAATCCACTTTATTTCCATTTTTAATTAACTGACTGACAGATATCAAGTCTGGCATTTTTTAAATGCCCATTTCTCCGTCGCTATGGGCTCGAATAAACTGAAAATTTGGATTCTTATGAAATATGATGGTCTAAAGGCCATTAAATCGTGAAATTGCCAAAAAGTAACATTACTAAAAAATACAACTCTTCTATGGAAATAATGCGAGTTTTGAGGTCGGAATTTTTAAAATCGGTTATTTCGGGCTGTATAAGACCAAACCAACTAAAATTAGTAATTCTTACTAAAAATTATGGTCTGAAGGCTAATTAATCACAAAATCTCTAAAAACTAACAATCGTTATAAAAATCATTAATTCCATGGGCATTATGCGATGCATGGTTTTAGTCTTTAGAGCAATAATCTAGGGCTCTATTGGGCCAAACCAACGGAATCATTGAATTCTTTATAGAAGTTATAGTCTGATGAGAAACCTATCACCAAATGTATAAAAAGTAAAATTTTTGAAAAAATCATTTATTCCATGGGCATTGTGCGATGCTTGGGCTTGGTCTTAGAATGCAGTTATCTCGGGGTTTATGGGATGAATAAACTGAAAATTTTGATAGATGTTTTGTAGATGACGGTCTGGAGAGCAACCAAACACAAAATCTCCAAAAAGGAACAATCGTGAAAAAATTATGAATTCCATGGGCATTGGGCGATGCTTGGGCTTGGTCTTTAAAAGCTGTTATCTCGGGGATGTTGGGGCCGAATAAACTGAAATTTTGGATACATGTTTCGTGGATGATGGTCTGGAGAGCAACCAAACACTAAATCACCAAAAAGTAACAATCATGGAAAAATTGACAGTTTCTTGGGTATAAGGCGAGGCTCGAGTCTGGCATTTTTTAAATGCCCATTTCTCCGTCGCTATGGGCTCGAATAAACTGAAAATTTCGATTTAAAAAAAAAATTGTAATTTGAAGGCCAATCAATCGCTAAATTTCCAAAGTAAGACAGAATTTGGAGACTCATTAAGTTCACTTTCATAAGTCAATTTGGTCAAAATAAACGCAAACCGATCTTCCAAAAAGGTGTCCATTTTGTCCATTTGGACGTTCATCTGGGCATCCATTTATTTACAACCGCTGAAGCTAATTTTCAATAAAGTATTATAACAAGCCAAATAATTAATTTATGTACGCGAACTATTTTTATCACAAAGTCACAGACTTAAATGCCTTTAATATAACATGGTAATTTTATCTCAACATTTAGAATCACTCTTCACTGTCTATCACTATTTTTGTATAATTTTCGGTATATTATTATTTGTGTTAGTTTTTTTTTTTCACCAGATTTACAGTAACGGGTTTAGTTTTTCCCATAGGAAAAACTAAACCCTTTCATACACTTTTCCATATAAATGATCGTCTAGTAAATCCACGTTATGCAAGTGTATTATATAAGTATAATTAATACAAAACAATACAAGAACAACACGTTAATCTACCAAACTATTAAATGGGAATATAATTCACCGTCTCCAGATATTTTCATATCAGAGGGTTCGGCTCTGTGGAATTCCTAATTTGACCGATAAATCCTACTGATCCCTCAATATAATTATTTAAAAAATCTTTCGTAATTCTACATGTATTTAAAATGACTGATTTTTGCATTTTTATATACAAATTCTTTGACAAATCTAATATGCCTAAATTTTTAATAAGAGAGCTAGGTATAATGCCAGTAGCCGAAATAACAAAAGGTAATCTTTTTATAGTCTGAGAATGCCAAATTCTTTTAATTTCATTTCCTAAATTCTTTTAATTTCATTTCCTAAATATATTATATATTATTATTAACTGCAGTTAAATCTTTTCAGGACCTTCGTTCTTTAAAAATCTCCACGAACTTTTTTAAAGCCAATTTCACACCCGACTTCCCTGCAGCAAAATCTATCAAAATCTAAAGTACCAGCCTACACCCAAAATTGAAAAATCCTAAACGTGGGATCATTTTGAAGGCCAACTTCATTATTTCGTCACCATTATTTTAGCTCTATCAGTTTTCTGTGTTTTCTCTCCCTTTCCAATAGCTGTCGATGGTGTATTTGATTTCTGAGTTCACCCGCGTTTTCTCAATTTGTTAAAAAAAAATTAAGTTTGTTTAAGCTCCAACATCGCCTTATGCCCATGGAAATGCCAAATTTTCTACAATTGTAACTTTTTGGCGATTTTGTGTTTTGTTGCTCTTCAGACCTCACAAATAATGTATGCACGTTTGTTTCCTCCAAAGGAAAAATGTAATTTTTTTATTTTTGTATTGCATTGGGAATATTAAAAGCGCAATTACTTTTGTACCTACAAAGGGATAAAACTCTACTAACGTATACTCAAGTAGGCAATGTGGTGTTAAGTTGTATATGGTGTAGTAAATAAAGATAAATAGTAATTTTTCCCTGCAATTAGCAATATTACATATTTTACATCGCAGGTAAAATTATTTGGATTTCAAAACAACAAACTTTACGAACATTTACGAAATTTGGGTTTTCAAAGGACAAAATTAATTTCGTCCACTGAAGTTGAACAGGGGGGTGGATTAGTACCGTAGTTTTGGGACTTTAGTAATAACTCTATATTGTACTCGAAATTATTGAATTGTTAATAACAGGCAAGAATATGCTACAGTTCAACGATTTTTAAGCCGCAGGCTTCGGACAAAAACAAATTTGGAACAATAGTATTAATTAAATATATTTAATTTTATGGAAATAACTTTTGTAGGTTGTACAAATCAATATATCATTGAGAAAAAGTGAATACTAATTAATCTAAACGAAACACGAATCATAAAAAATAAAAAAAGGTAACAGTTGCAAAAACACATAACAAAAACCAAAAATATAAACTAACATGATTATAAAGATTGTGTGATATTTTTGCTACAATACTACTACAATTGATTACTGCAGACACATTAGTCTAGGGATATTTATATTTGTATTTAATTTTGTTTTATATTACCAACATGACGGTTCTATAAATATCCTGTTTGTGTCTCAAAGAAATAAATAAATTCAAGTTCTGTTTTATCAGTATTTTGTTTTTCCACGAAAATGTTAATTTTGTCATTTTGTTGTACTTAAGTATAAAAACCCGTTTAATCACCACAGGAGACCATAATTGTCCCAGCTCACATAGGTCTCATAGAAATCGTTTTTTCTCCCTTACTATCATGGTGAGATGTATGATGTAAACGGTATTGGAAAGAAAATACAAAAGGCTATTTATTTAAATCTTAAAGTTAACCACAACAAAATCAAAATGTACACATTTTAAAACCAAAGTTTAAAATCGCAAATTAAAAAAAAAAAATTGAAAGTTTGTGAAGTTTTTAGGAATTTTGTTTACATGAAACGACAAAAAATTGAGGTGATTGTAATGTTTATAATTCATTAAATTTGTGAAATGAAATAAGTACGAGTTTTTTTTTTTTTTCATAATCAGTAATTTTAGATAAAAAACCCATAAATATAGCCATTTTTAAAACTTTTTAAAGTTTTCATCCAAAAGATTTGTATTTAATGAATTTTATGGTTGTATATAATAATAAAATTTGAAAGTCTATTTCATCAAATTTCCAAAACAGTTTTTAGTTTTCGGATACGTTAACAAATATTCCATTTATTTGCATTTTATTGCAAAGCGGGAATATTTTTAGCTTCTGACAAAACACTCCAAATTTTTGAAGGGTTAAACGACTTTTGGGTGTATATTAAACAAATTTTAAATGTATTTAGTTAAACACAATATTTTTGTGGTTGTTCGTTTTTTAAGTTTTATTTGTTTTTGGGAGTCCTTGAATATAATGAATACGCAAAAAAGCGTTGAATTATATGAAGATGTTAATATTTGGATTAAAGATCAGAAGAAAGAGAAAAAAAATTCTTCTTCAATAATTTGACCCTATTCTTTATTTCAACCCATCAGGTTAATTTATTTGCTTTTAGGAATAGCTCATAATGGTCTCACAGAAATCGTTGTCTCCCGAGCTATAATGGTGATAAATATGATATAAATGGTGTGATAAATAAATAAATAAATTATGATTTATATTCAAATCTAAAAATTTACCACAGAAAAGTAAAAATGTACACCTCTACGAACTCACAGTTTTAGACCGGAATTTAAAAATAATTTAAAAATGTAATTCAAACCTGAACTAAATTCTATCTAGATAGTGTCTTGATCAATAGTGATCAGTACAAATATGCGTTAAGAAAATGAAGATAATGATAGTTCTCAGCCGAAGTTTGACCGAATCAGATAGGGACACATTAGCTCAATCGGTTGAGCTGCGCCCGGAAAGCCGAAGGTTCTGGGTTCGATTCAAAGATGTAGACGTGTCTTTTTTCGATTTTTCTGTTTCAGATTTTCGCCCAAGTTTCGATAATATTGTCGTCATTAACTAAAACAATTTTTTAGTTTTCAGATATGTTCTGAAATATCTATGTATTTATTTAAACGCTACAAAGGCCTTTTCATTCAAGTGATACAGACGTTTAAAATGATACACCGGAGAGAAAGAGATTATGAACAAAATACATAGTCTAAAATAAAATCGATTTTTATATTTATTTTTATGGATTATGATATATTCTAGATTTTATTACGAAGTTGAAACATTCTGAACTTATTCTGATGGAATATACCATAAGACCTTTGTTTATGCCTCATGTTATGGAACGGATTATTTTTTTTTTTTTTTGATCAATTATGGTTTGCTTCAGTAAAACAAAATTCTTATAAATATCGATAGTATTTATAATCTACAAAAACCCCATTAACATTAATATAGACGATAGGGCCAGACTTTAGTGCTCGAAGGCAGAAGAAAACAATAATAATTCCTTATGTTTATCTCAAGGAAATAAATAAAATGTAGTTTTGCGGAAATAATAACATTCTTCCGTGTTTCTTCCGGCACCCGTCATAAATTGACAAAACTGTGATGGTTACAGGATTATTTATTTATTTAAGCATCATAAACAGTATTAATACTTATAATAAACTGTGGAGGAGCGAGTAACAAAACAGATTGTTATTGTTAATGTTCACAAATAGAATGATTTAACAATATAAACCTAAATCTAAGGATTAACGCCCTATAGGGTGTCAAATATGCTATTTATCAAATTAAGTGGGGAGGTAGGTTACTTATTTTTAATCAAAATGACGAAGTAAATATATTGTGATCCAATTCTCAACCCTTTCAATGTTATATCAATTTCAGTAAAAATTTCCCTTTCTCTCCAACATATGTATATTTTACCCGATACGGACTCCAAATCATCCATCTATTTTTAACTCCTAATCAATGAGGAATTCTTCAATGAGAACCCAGGTATCTCTAAAATTACTTGCAATGCGCTGACCAAAGCCCAGATTTTTTAATGAAGGGCTACAAGCCACACTATTAAGTATGTCACATAGTACGTAATCCTACTTTTAAGCCATTAGCCTCCGAATTGTAAAGCTAATTGTCCTTCACATCCGTATTAATTGTGTACCAAAAGTTTTAAATTTATTGTGGTGTACTAACTCCAATATCTATCTAAATCTAACTGCAAGTTTAAAAGCAACATTTTTTTAATTTACTTGTGTATTGAATCAAGATATATACAAATATGTATTTTGTGTTTAAAAAAGAAATAGTAATATGATTAAATATGGATATAAAAATTAATGACGTTTGGAAACCAATTCCATTCGTAAGGACTGGCAGTTTTACGGCGTCAAGCTGGGGGCACGGCAGCCGTCGGACCAGCTACACTCGCCAAAACATCCAAAACTTCTATCATCCCCTCGGTGGATTCCTTATCCTCAGACTCCAAATCTGATGAAACCACTTGCTCAATGAAGTTATCGTCGTCAGATTCAACCAACAAACTTTCTAATTGAGCTAAGCAAACTTATCGAGTCCAGAACCACTTGCCATTTTGACAAACTCACAATGAAGCCGTTCGCGAATAAAAATTCATTATCAGATAAAATAACTTTACAACCATATTATTGCCACTACATCCAAATTAATGCTGCAATACCTGTAAAGCTATTTTCATTGAAAATTAAAAAAAGATGTAATACATATCTCGTCTTTCAATGTATAATGACAGTTTTAAAAACTCGGCACAGCTTTTAAAGTTATCAAGATTTAATGAATCAAGCCTGTGTATAATAATTAATAATAATATGTGCTTATTTTGACGAAAAACAAATATAAAGTATTCAATGGAAATATACAAAAGCCGAACTAAATATGTAAAAAAATATTGAACTAATATACCTAATTTATAATACAGTATACAACAACTAATATATGTGATAATAAAAATACCCAGATGGATTGCAAAATATTTTTTGAATTTCAGACGGGTAAGGATGAAGGATGAGGCGTTATTGAAAATGAAAAAGGTACAATTAATTTAGTCATAAGATTGTGATATTCGCACCTAGAATGATATTCAATTAACTTCTATAACTATATAATAACTAACAGGAAATACATCATCAAGTACATATATTTGAAAGTTAATTGTTCTAGCAGTGCTCTTCATAAAATAATTTTGGTTTGAATTGTTGATGTAATTAATTTATTTCGTTTGTGTTTAATCACCTAAGATTAATTTGTCTTATAATTATTAAAATATGGTTTTATTATCCTTTGAGATCCTTTATTTTCGCGTGAAACGGAGGGGCTTTGTGTATATAATGTGATGTATTATATTGCAGACATTTAAATCCTCCAAAACATTTCCGTTCTTCAATGAATATCTTAAATAAGTATAATTTATTATTCATTTCTTGAATGGGGGACTTGGATAATTAATCCTATTCTTAGATATACAAAACATCGAAACTTGCAGAACAAAGCTTTTATTTTTATATCGACTTAGGTACTTTTATATAACATAAAATAAGCGTTTGCTTTATTTTTTATTGAAACACAGTAAACCAAGTTATTTTAGTTCCCAACGCAGACTCTTGAAAAACAACAAAATAAATTATTTATTTTGAAAGTTAATTTTTTTTGGTAATTTTGCTACAGCTGAGAACGGACTCTTCTTAAACTGCTTAGAAATCAGTTAGGTTTAAACTATGCTGAACATAAACACCACCAATTATTTTAAGAACTGCCTGGCAAAAATTCTGAAAAAAACATTCAAATATACAATTTGTCTGAACTCACGGCTGGTGATTTTTTTTTAAACATTCATTTCTGGTTCAAACGAGTCGTCGGCTGTGGAACAATTTGCCGGCCTCTGTGTTTCATCCCTTCTACAGCAAGTACTTGTCAGGACCCATATTCACTCCTTCTTCAATACAGCGTTCCCAAGGGAATACACCTTATTGAAATTTCTTTTCTCCGGGCCTCCTTGTAGGTGCTAAAATTTTGCTGTTTAAGGGGGACCGTTAAAATATCAAACAAAATGATTGAGATTTTTTTTTTATAGAATATATGATAATACCTTTAAGATTTATGTGCTAATCTTTAGTTTGCTAATATCGTCTTGTGTGTTAATAATTTTAGAAACAAAAATAAAATAAAATTTATCACTAAAAAAACATCAATATTTGACAAGTGGACATAGTCTCATATTCTTTTTAAAATTTAAACATATTTTTTAATTTCAATTGGGATTTTATTATACTGTTGGACGATCTGGTACATAAGATATTTCTTCCTTGGTGGCAATCTAAATGGCTTTGCATTTCTCGTTCCGTATCCGTGTATCTTGTGGTTGTAATTTATTTTCTTTTGAATCCCTTAGACACCATTCCTAAGTTAAGTTACACTTAGTGTATCATCCTTTACCATATATCTTGTACAGAAATTTTACTCTCATAATATAATTATATATTTCCATTTAATTGAAAACACTCTCAGATGCTGTGCCGTCCACATTCAAGACATAAACGGTTTATGCTAATCAGACGTGAACACATAATATTTGGATTTGGGTTAATTTTAACTGCAGCGCAATTAGCCGCATCACGGGGTTTGAAATTACCCATCGCTTGAGAATAACTACCCACTACTCTCGTCCAACTTTACTTTTGGTATCCTCGTCTCCTCACAAAGGACCGCTCAAGCAAAGATAAGACCTTAATTATTAGTTAGTTTAATATAATATTTAATAGTTAGGCGTATTACATAGTTAGTTTAACCAATAATAATATCAAGCGATAGTCTTAAAATAATCACTCTACATGGTACTTTATATTATGTACATAGTAATACAATTCCAGTCAAGTTAGCTCAAAAATAGGGGTAAGCCTACAAAATTAAGCTGAAAATTGGTACGAATGTTGGAAAGACCATTATAAATGACAGGTCCCAATCAATTTCACGGACGCAAAAAAAAAATATTCTGTGTCAAAGTTCCCACAAATAGGTTATTTGCATTTTTCAGCCAAACGGTAAATTTTATCAAAAAAGTATGTCAAACAAAAAATGTTTATCATGCAGTTATCTATAAAAAATAAAGTGCACTCTTTTCCTAAGAATCGTCATTTACGAGATATAGCGATTAAAAAAATGTGTTCTCCAGGTCGGACGTGTTTCCACGACACCTGTGAGGTAGTGTACTTGACGCTTTTTTTAACTTGGTTTCTCCGGTAGGCCTATTCCACGATCTTATGTGATCCTGTTTATTTAAATAATATTGTATTTATTAAAATAAATGGTATTATTGGAAATAATGTTGAAAGAGGTGTGAATTGTGAGTAATTGGGAAAATATTGAGAGAGCTATTCCTTAAAATGGTTGATGATTTGTTCTCTCATCCACTGGTCATTTGGCACAGTTAACATTAGGGTGGTTAACATTAAAATATCATATAAAAAGTTTATGAAAACAATTTTTCGAGAGATTCAATAATTGGTGATGATCGCGACAATATTCAACTTAAAAATGTGGGTACTTCAAAATGATTGTACAAATAATATTTTGAAAGAATCTAGTCATCTGATTCTTCTGTTTCCCAAGTTAGGCGTTATAAGGAAGAAGTGTAACAACTGAGGGGGCAATAATTCAAACAGAACATTGGGATATATTGAGTAGTCCCAAAGCTGTTTCAATAAAAGAATGGTTCATTTTGTTGCATTTTTAAATATTTGTGTAAAGGCGTATTACATAAAAAAGTGGTATCAACTATACTGTAGGCTCTTTTAAAAATGAGTCGATATCTCATAAATAACTTGTTTTATTTACATTTTAGAATCCTATAGTAGCAACAGAGCTTGCCTGGTAAAGGCAGTAAGTTTGTTTAACAAGTCGATGTCAAATTCACTTTGTACAACAGCAAAATAGCTCTCCCCACCGGCACATAAGGATGGCCAAAGTAAATTACAGCTCCAAAATAGGTTATAGTATTATTTTAAAACTATTGAAAAATATATCTAAAATGTTCTATAAAATCAGATCAAAATGAACCACAAGAATTTATTTTGTAAACGAAACCCAATTGCCTGCACATGTGCCCAAAGTTGAGTTATCTTTCGCGCAGCCAATACTGGGTAGTTTCGCCTGAATCATTGACGGAGTTATAAAGCTCGTCCTATTTTCTTTATTTTAAAATCAGAAGGTTTTCAAAATGGATATTAAAGAATCGTGTAATTATGTACTTTAATTTTAACTTAGTGTAAACATATTGTAAATAGCATAGATATAATTTTTAATTTTTATAATTATCTCCTTCTTTAGCCAACGTTGTCCGAAACGTTGGCTAAAGAAGGAGATAGCGTAACACGGCATAACACCCCAAAAATTAATTATAAAAAATATATTGAGTTGATTAATTTAGCTAGAGTTATACAGAAAGATCCACAGCGTCCCAATATTCTTTTTTACAAGTTCGAAAAAATATCTCATAACTAATTTATAAACGATCAAAACATGTTCCTCTTTTTCTCACCTTTTGTTAAATCGAGTGCATTCCTTTCAGGGAGTATTTGTGACCCCGCTTTAAAGGAAAAGGACTGCATATTTAGAAAGAGTGTAAGCCAAGACAGAGTTTTATGGTGGCATGTTCTTTCAGTTTATCTCTGGAATAAAACGGCAAAATGGTCTGTTAGTTAGTTAGGATAGAAGTTTAAAAAGATGTGAATTAAATCATTGCGTTCCACCTAATTTCGGCTCTTTTAAAATGTAACAAGAATAATATAACTATATTTTTACCATTTGGTTACAAAAGATACTTTAAAGGAGATAACCATATTATTCTCACATGGTTATGCAAACTTTTTAACCAGTGTTTAAAGGAGGGTTACACGCCATTAGATTGGAGAAGGGCTGTAATCATGCCGTTATATAAAGGTAAAGGGTCACGTATGGAATGTGGGTACCATAGGGCTATTAGCCTGTTAAGTTCAGTAGGTAAGCTGTATGGTAGAATATTGATTGAAAGGGTAAGAATTAAAACAAATGATAAAATATGGGATGTGCAAGGTGCGTTTATGAGCGGAAGGGGGTGCATGGACCAGATTTTCTCATTGCGAATGCTCACTGAGAAGTTTCTGGCAAAAAACCAGAAACTCTTTTGTGCCTTTGTAGATCTGCAAAAAGCATACGACCGAGTCGACAGGAAAAAGCTATGGAAGGTGTTGTCCAAGTATGGAGTGAATACAAATCTTATACAGGCAATTGCGGCTCTATATGAGGGAAGCGTTGCATGTGTGAGAGTGAACGGTGGTTTTACGGGGTGGTTTGACATCACAAAAGGTGTTAAGCAAGGCTGCGTAATGTCACCGTGGTTATTCAATCTATACATGGATAATTGTATGCAAGAATTGAAAGAGGTAGGGTTAGGCGCGAAATTGAGTAATCTGAAAGTATGTTGCCTGTTGTATGCTGATGATGCGGTGCTGATTTCTAACAGTATGGAAGATCTGCAGTCGCTCGTGTCTAGAATGAACGAAGTATGTATGAAGAATGAGTTAATGATGAATGTAAGTAAGTCTAAAGTCATGGTGTTTGAAAGAGAGAGTCCAAAAACGGTGTGCAATATTGTTGTGAATGATGAATACTTGGAGCAGGTGGATGAGTTTGTATATTTGGGTAGTATGTTTACGAGAGATGGGAAGGCTGATAGAGACATTGAAAGGAGGGTAAATGCAGGTAACTCCATTAATGGAGGACTGAATGCCGTTGGCGCTAACAAAAAGCTGTCCAAAGAAGCGAAGTTAGCAGTCCACAATGGAGTGCTTGTACCTACCCTGATGTATGGCAGTGAGGCATGGAACTGGCAGAGGAAGGATGAAAGTAGACTGAATGCTGTTGAAATGAGATCCCTGAGGCGTATGTGTGGTAAAACCATGTATGATCGTGTGAGAAATGTGGAGATTCGAAAGGAATGCAAGGCTGATGTAAGCGTAATGAGTAAAATTAAGAAAGGAACCCTCAGATGGTTTGGGCATGTAGAGCGAATGCACAAAGAAAGGAGCGTAAGGAGAATATACGATGCAAGTGTGAATGGTATAAGAAGTAGGGGACGTCCGAGAAAGACATGGCACGATCAAGTGAATCAGATACTTGAGTCGGGCCATGTCAAGAGTCAGAAAAATAGAAGAGAATGTATGAGACGATGTATGAACGTGAATGAGGCAAAGAGTGTGTGCCAAGACCGAGGTGTTTGGCGGTCCGTCCTCTCTGCCTACCCCTGCGGGGAAACGGCGTGATGGTTAGTTAGTTAGTTAGTTAAGCCTGGAGGTTGAAAAAAACACCCTTCCTGATTAGCCCAATGAGATTCTGACGCAGTCAAAACATTTAAGGCTCTACCGGCCACGACCTTTATCATCCCTACACAAACATTGTGGCCGAGAAGGGAAATTTGGATATTAATCACATTCAACCTTAGACAAGCTTACTGACACGTTTGAGGATACAGCAAGTATATTCGATAAAATCCTTTTATTTTGTTCTACCGGTGTTTTAATCGAAGGTACTCCGAGAAACCAGTAACCCTTCGGCAACGGTGCAAAGGCGCGCACTCCACTTGTGCATGGTTGAAATTAATTTGTCACAAGGGAATGGGTAATTTCTACGAAACAGCTCGGCAATGCGATGATTTTCCAGCCTCCCTGTTTCCTTCCTCCTATAACTGGGAAGATTTATATTATTATCTATATATTTCACTATCTGCCTGGTGAAGATTTATATTCGTTTATATCTATTATTGCATACTTCAATCTACTGCCTCGAATGTGTCGTCTACACAATGCTAAATCTATTATTGCATACAATCTACTGTTTCGAATATGTCGTCTATACAATGTATAGATCTTCGCAAAAAATCTCGTTTTCTAAAAAATATACAATGATGTCGTGGAGAACAGTTAAGTCATTTTTTTTAAGAAAAACACTCTTTTCATAACTTTTGAAGGTTATTCCTATCAATGTAATATATCATTGAAGAAGAAGATAACACTTATAATCTAAATTAAAATGAACAAGATGCAGAAAAATAATAAAAGATAACGGTCGCAACTGGGACTCGAACCCAGAACCTCTCGTCTTACCGGGACGTACATATCTTATCCGAGACACTATCTAGGTAACAAATACGTTCTTTGAAAACTTGTTTCCAAAGAAAAGGGTAGCTGCCGATAGTATGGAAAAAAAATTTATAGTATCACTCGGCCTAAAATGATGCATGACAATCGGAAAATCGTGTATGGGTAATTTTTCCGTGCCTATTTCTTAATACAATAAACGGAACAGCTCAAATGGTGTCCAGACTCCAAATATATTTCATCCACTCCAACAACTTATCAACCCTCTCAGACGGCTCCGTGTTTGATTTGCTTCGTGTGATCAGGGTTGTTTTTTTATGGCCCAAAGGGTTAATAACTAAACCGTTGGAGCGTCGGAAGGGATATACATCACTTGTTAATTCTGAGAGGACTGTGTTGATTTTAAATCATTTCCTTAAATTTAAAATAACAATAATTTTAATTGGTATTGTTCCCCTTTAAAGTTTAGTCCCTTCTGGGTGAAATCCTCGAAGTTTTTATTAGTTAAGTTTTTATTGTTTTCTATTATAATGAGCGCTTCTGTTATTATTTCGGATAGACTATGCCATGGACATATTTAATAACTTTGAGACATTGTCCGAGATACATGTATCATTTGCAGTCAATTGTTGTTTGTTGGATGAACAACTTCAGGAAAACTGGTGATATGAAGAAAAAGCCTGGGCTTTCACGAACAGCAACTTCACCCCAATACGTTGACATGGTAAGGCTTTCTGTTTTGTGATCCCCTCAGCGCTCTGCTGTTGGGTTGTCTGCTCATTCTGAGTCTCGTCAAAACAAGCAACTGCCTGCCAGAACACGACCGTGGGGCGCAAATATTGAAATGGGTACGGAATGCAACTTTGTATGGCGATGATTGGCCGAAATGTATGCCTCAAAAGCGGATGCGCGCTCCGCCTTCGTCCACTCCATGATTCTATCTAAGCCAAGCGGAGATAAAACTTCAAGCCTTGCCCTCTCGAAAGTGTATATGCCCACTCGCTTCAGGGCACCAAATTCAAATAAGCAAGTTGCTCTGCCCCATCCTGTATATCCCTGCCAGTAGCGGGTTATATTACATTCCTACCAGTGATAGGTGTTATTATCGTTTTACTTCTTTATCGTTTTCCGCCCTATTTTTCATAGAGAGTCATATAATAATATAATATTATTTGCCTAAACTTTAACATCGACATTCCGTCGCTCTAGTTCGTTTTTGTCCAACAGACCATTTTTCGTGAAATTGAATTAAATATACAAATGTTTTCAAAAAGCCTTTATTTACACGATACTCGTTCAAAAAAAATTATAAAAGCGTAAAAAAAAGTTTAAAGTCCCGTTTCTCTCAATTTGCGTTTTGGTCTGTTGGATAAAAATGAACTTCGGCATTGATTCCGAGAGAAATTCTTTCGGAATCAATGCCGAATTTGAAAAGGAGCATCATATCAGATCACCACTTCTCCAACTTAATATAATTCTCTTACACACACGCACACACCTATAATTACTAAATACACATACCGCAAATAAGACATTACATAGGTACCAAAAATGATTTATTTTATTTTATGTACAATGTAGGTATTTCGGTACAATAATTTAGATTTTACATGATGGCTTCACTAGGTAACTTTTCCGTGCTGAGGCCTATATTTTATAATACAAAAAAAAAACAATTAATTTAATAAAGTATTGCAAAACAACATAAAAATTAAAAGTTATGTCATATTACTTGCGTGGCCACTTTCCATTATCTCTCTCCTTCCCTTACCCATCCCAACCCAAATATCTATTTCGCAGTCTTATTGTTGTGTATTATTATCATTTGTTGTTCATCATTTGTATTATTATAATTTTTTTTTAAATTTCTGCTTAATTCTGTTTTTTTTTAATGATTGGTCTGTTTTTGTCATCTCTATATACTATTAAGACTGTTTATGTTCTTTTAATAGATAAATAAATAATAATTTTGTAATATTGGTTCATCAATCCATCTTTAAATTTTAATGTGAATTGATTTATGTTTTCCTAATTTTTTGTGTCAAGTGAAAGATTGTTGAATGTTTTTATTGCTCGGTATTAAGGTGTCTCTGACCAAAGCTTGTTTAATATGTTTTCTTTGTATGCTTGTCTGACTGGTCTGTTACTGATAGTTTGTGTTGGTTGAAATTAGTTTTTTTATTCAAAAATCTAGTTTACTAGTCTTTAAACGTATAATTGTCTCATATTTATTACTTATTATCTGTACTGTTAGCAATAATAAAACGCTAAGTAGATATTTATAATGAAATATATTGTCTCCACGGTAAATGACAATAATAATATCCAATCTCGAGAAGACTACATCTCGCCATTCAAATTCCAGCCGTTGCCTTCCATTCGGGGAGTTGGTAGCCGTGTAGTTGCAGGTCCGAGCAGTCTTGCCAACCCACGGTGTCAATCCCTTCTTTACCGACGCAGGGGCCGTAGTAGTTTCCCAGTTGGCCGCCAGAGGCGCTAGCAGTACCTCTGGTGGCAATATTCAAATACGTTGCTAACAGTACATTGTTTCATCACTGTATCCAATGTATGTTTGTATTTATAATATAAAATAAATATAAAAAATAACAATTGAGAACTACACATTCATTTCTGAAGCAAAAAAATCTTGTAATCTCGTTAACCTCCAAAAGCTTTCACGAACCAACAAAAGAGCTGTAGCAGGTGACTCTAAAAAAACTACCGCATTCGAAGTTTTTTAAAGCTCGTTTCTAAAAGTTACTAAGCAATTTAGTTTGTGTGCGGTAAATCCTAGTAGAAAGTACTCGGAGGTTTTTAGCGCGGGAAGTGTGTTCGTTTTAGATGGAAAGAAAGGATAAGGATTCTACAAAAGACTGATGCAGGAATCACAAATAAAGTAGACCAAAACCAGGAGTCACTGATTAACTATTTTTAAAGGATATGAGTCAGGCAGTCCATTTTGTAGTTAACATACCAACGTAATTATAATAAACATATACGAGGGATCACGACATGTACATTTTTTTACATTAACTCCACACAGCATGCCCTGAGGAAAATCATTACGAGGTCTTGAAGAGACGCATGTTTTAGGAGAGATGAAATACAGGAGGTGTAAAACGTTTCACGTTTCCTATAAAATTATTCACAAAATAAATAGAAACTATCATTTTACTAAAATTGACCGTTTCTGGACCCGTTAGCCACACGACTTTAATGCCTATTTCATAAATTTTTGGTGGTACACGAAATATGCACAGTTACGGTATATGTATTCTTCTATTTTATTATTATTCTATCAAACGGACCGCCTGTTTCTGCAGAGTCAAGGTTTTTTTATTAACGTTGTCTATGTCGAATAAAATGAAAAAAAGGCATTTCAAAATTTAATTGAATTACTTGGTTGTGATCTTCATTTTTTGGTCTTAAAATGAAGACCAAACCATGTTTTCTTTTTGAGAGTTCTCTTTCTAGCTTCTTACCTTCTCGAGGGTACGCTAATAAGTCACGGCATGGTCGCGGCCAGAAAGCCAACGCTTACGCACGTGTCGGTGCTCTCTTGGTTGCTGCCAATGTGACCAATTACGTAACAATTAACAAAGTACCAAATAAACAAACAAAATTCCAAAAGTGTGGTAAATTTATTTATCAGCAATACTTCAGGCCTTCCTGCATTGGATGCAGAATTAATGAATCTGCTGATAAGTTCTGATTTTTTTTAAATTTGAACTTGATTACATGAAAAATTAGTAGTTTTAAGAGAGATTAGATGGCAAAGTTATGCTTTTGTTTCTTGATGTTAATTATAATAAAGTATTTAAAAAATTTTGTTTACTTTGTTTACATACTTCGTTTTATTTATTTCTTCCACTCCATTTTCATTTATTTCTTTGGGGTCAGTAGTGACCCCATGCTACTAATTATGTGATTTTCTTAATTCGCCTAATTAGGGGTTAAAGAAGTAGTCAGAAATTTGTTGTAGAGAATTTCAGGCATTTTTGGTTGAAATTTACAACTTTTCTCTCTGTTTTATGCAAGTATCATTTGTGGAAACTTTTATTTATTTTTGTATTAACTTTGTGTCCACCCAGTCCGGTGTATTTGATGGTTTCCAAGTTAAATAAGCAATTTAAAACCGGCTTGTGGCTTTTGACGTTATGGAGTTCAAATAAATAAATTCAGGGGAGACATGTGGTAAAAATATGTTTAATTATTTAAAAAAAAAAAAAAACGTTACCGGACAGTAAAGTCGTCATAATATTTTTTACTCGAAATATGCTCAGGAATCGCTGGTTAAAGTTTGTCGGGTACGTACCGATACACCCTGTATAGGGTGTCCGGGGTAAAATGCATTAACTTCGGAAGGTGATTCTACATGATGGTAGGAGTAAAAAATATGAAAAACTTTTTCCGAAATACCAACTTTTTTTTTAAAATTAATAAGACATACCTACTAAAAATCCTTATTAATTTTATGTTTCTACCAAAAAACGATCAATAAAAGATGAAATTTCGATAAAAGTTATTTATCTTTTTTATTTATTATCATGTAGAATCACCTCCCGAAGTTAATACCCTTTACTCGAGGACATCCGTATATCATTACATTTTATGCAGTTTGGTAGACTCATAATAGAAAAATATTATTGAGGAAGAAGATAATACTAATAAATCTCACACGGAAAAATAAAAATAGCGTTGCTTAAGAGGCTAAACTTTGCACCAGAAGCGGAATGTTTAGGTATTTCATTGTCTGTCATTTTGACTCGCTCAAAATAAGCTCACATACACTCATGATACATGCGAATGCGAAACGTGCGAATGGGAAAACTGTTATAAACTGTCATATTTACCTATAGAAATCGATCAAAAAAGGGGTTTTGGGAGAAAACATTTTTCTCCACCCAAACTTTCACGAAATTGTAATTTAAAAACAAAAATATTTTTAATTTACGCAAAATTGAGTTAGCAGCACTTTCTCCTTAAATAATATTTTTCGATGAATTATACATGTTTAACAGTGAATGTTTTCGTAGATATTAACTTTTTTATTAAAATAAAGATCATTTCGTCCAATATTCGATGTAAAAAAGTTTTTTTTCCCGGGCGTCTTTTATGTATGGGCCGAAAAGCGAAAACTATCTTAAGTCCCGGAAAGACATAGATCCAAGGTTTTTTTTATTTTTTTTATATATTAAGTTAAAAGAAATATACATATTTCGCTTTGTTAACTTAATGCATTGGTACAAATAATATTAATAATGATGGTTTACTACCTAACACAAAGTAACACATTTTTTTAAGTAAGAACATTTTGGTTTTGCTCGTTAATCTTGAGAGCAAACAGTTTTTTTTTAAGGTTCGATTCCCAGTTGCGACTTTTACCTTTCTTATTTTTCTGTGTCATGTTCTGTTACATAATTCATTTAGATTTATTAGTTTTATATTGTTCTTCTAATATATATTTTAATTATAAATAAAAAAAAGTATTTCAGAACACTAGTTTATTATTAAAAAATATATTTTTGTAAATATTATTATATTATTTTAATATCCCAAAAAGTCCCAATTGATCCCTGCCAACTGGACCCAGTGAAACTATATCATCCCCAATAAATGAAGTATCTGTGAGAATGAAGGGTAAGGGTACAAAATATCGTAATCTTTGTGGCTTTAAATGTAAATTAACGAATTTTAATAAATAAAATATTACTTAAATTTGAACCCATGACCTAAGGATTCGTAGTCTAGTATCTTACTACTCGACGATGGATGCCGTGAAATCAGTTTCAGACCCGCAAGTTCAAGAAATGAAAATAATGTTACTGAGAGAATAACAGCCATGTTCTTATTCTGTTGTAAACAAATCGATCGTGAAGACGATTAGTCTTCATCTTCGAAAAATCTGAATTTGAGTTATGTATATAGTTGTATGTAAAAGTATACCCTATATCTGGTACAATACTCATAAACACTTCCAAATCCATTATTATGAAGAAAAACTTGTAGTGAATTAAACAAAACGTTGATGTTTTCTGAGTCACAGGAAGTATATTTAAAAATTTCATAACCCCGATACAGGCGAACCCTAGTGGGGTTAATATTAATTAATGCTAAACAATACATTTTAATTGTAAATAAATAATAAATAAATATACCAAGCCATTATTATATACAATTATATTTCCGGTGTTATTTTATAGAATACTAGCTTCTGCCCGCGACTTCGTCTGCGCAGGATTAGTACTTCGATTAGCCTATTTTCTTTTCGTAGGTCCCATCTACATTTATACCAATATTCTTAACCTTTTTATTTATAATATCTATAATTCTTGATTCATTTCAAGGGTGAGTACTTCAAATAAATTCACTAATTTAAATATTTTCTAAAATAGAATTTTGGTTTTACAATCATTGTTTTTCAAAATTTCATTCTCAAATTTTGACATTTTCTATTAAACAATGATTATTATTTGTAATACATGGAAAATAGCAAGCTTTGGGTATAAAATATAGCCTATATGTTATTCTGATGTATGAGCTGTATTATTGTAAAATTTCATTAAAGTCCATTCAGTGGTTTTTGCGCGAAAGTGTAACAAATAATAATAATAATAATAATTGGATGACTTGTATAGCGCCGTTTTTGTGAAAAATCACCTCAAGGGCGCTGAACAAATTTCAATAATTTCTACAATCTTACTTCTAACTACACACTAGAAAATATAAAAAACCTATGGCTAAAACAATGGATGCAAATCCACCGGTTCTTTGATCAGCGATACAAAACTATATGTACAATGCATCTGAACAACCAGCGCGGTGCAGCCCAAAAATGTAAATGTACATGTATTTTTTTTATTTTAATTTTTTTATTTTTTTTTTATTTTTTTATTTTATTATATATATATATTTTTTTTCAATGAAAATGTACAGGACCATACTTACCTGGTAGGTCACTTGAGATTAAAGTTAAAAGATGTTTATTTATATACAGTTTGCGCGCAGAGGACATAATAGCGAACACATGTTGTTGGAAAAGTAATTATTTGATATATATTATGTTATTTAATGAACGTGTTTGGGAAAACCAAAATTAATTAATGGGCGGTACAGAGTAGTACATGAATTTTATTTATTTTCTTAAATGAAGTCTCAGTCTCTCGTTAAGCGACGGATTGCTGTGAAGGCTTCGAATGATGTTAATCTAATAAGAAAATAGATTAAGATAAATTATAGGCAATACATAATACAAATAGATTTATTAAATTTAAGGGTATGAGAGCCTAAATAAGTAGGTTTTTAGTTTTGACCTAAATTCTGTTGGGCTTGTTATGCCCCTTAGTTCCGGAGGGAGTTTGTTCCAAGCCTTAGGCCCAGATACTTCGAATGCACGATCTCCAAACTTAGTATTTGGCTTTCGTTTAGGTTCTATCAGTCTACCTAGAGCTGATGATGTTGCTGATCTAAGGGTTGACTGCCTTGGACCAATGTTTTCCGGGACACATAGTTCAGAGATGTAATGTGGGGCCATTTCATTGATGGATTTAAACACCATCCAGCACAGTTTGTACTGGATTCTTTCAGGGCACTTAAGCCAGTGAAGGTTGCGAAGGTGTTCTGAAATGTGCGAATATTTAGAGACCCCGGTTATGAGCCGTGCCGCTGCATTAAACACGGATTGAAGTTTGTCGATTTGACATTTCGGAAGGCTAGCATAAATACCGTTACAGTAATCGAGACGTGAGACTACATATGAGTTGATGAGTAATTTTATTGCCTCTGTTGGAAGGTTTCTTCGAACTGATTTAAGTTGTCTTAGGTGAAAAAATCCGGTGCTTACTGTCCTATTTATTTGACTTTTAAGCGAAAAGTCCGAGTCTAGATTAACGCCAAGAAGTTTAACTGTTCTCTTTGGAATAATATTGCTGCCAGAAATGGAAACAGGTGAATCGTCTACCAAATGTTGCCGTTTGTTTGTGGCCGCCCAGAGAAACTCGGTCTTAGATGGGTTCAGTTTCAGCTTGTTTGAAGACATCCAACGAGTTATTGCTTCTAGGCATTCAGCTACACGGATTTTGAGACTGTTGATTTCGTTTGGAGTGCAGTAAAAATAAACTTGCTGATCGTCAGCGTAGCAGTGAGACAAGAGACCAAATGACTCGATTATTTTGGCGACATCATTTGTAAAAAGGATGAAGAGAAGTGGACCTAAAACGGATCCCTGGGGTACCCCTGAAGAAAGTGCAGCGAAATTAGACAGTTTATTTCCAACCTTCACGGCTTGTAAGCGATTAGATAGATAGGATGCCAGCCAATTTTTGATGTCGGAATTCAAACCAAATGTTTTCTCTAATCTGTTAATGAGGAAGTTGTGATCAATCGTATCAAATGCTGCACTCATGTCTAGGAGTGAGATGAGTGCTAATTTTCCTGACTCTATGGCAAGAGTTATATCTGACAGCATACGAAGTAGTCCGGTTTCTGTTGAGTGAAACCTTCTATATGCGGATTGACGATTTGTGAATAATTTATTTGAATTCAAGTGACTGGTTATTTGTGCTGCAGCAATTTTCTCTAGGATTTTTGAAATGAAAGGTAAATTTGAAACGGGTCGATAATTACCTAAGTTATCGGAGTCTAGTTGTGGCTTTTTTAATATGGGTGTGACTATGGCTGACTTTAGAGGTTCAGGGAAGTGACCTGTGCTGAGAGATTTATTAAAAACATGAACTAAGAACGGAGCTAAGACAATTGCACATTTTTTTAATAACCATGTTGGTATAGGATCTAGACTGCACTGCTTATTTGGCGAACTTGCTATTATTTTTTTTACTTCTTCCAGCGTTGTAGATTTGAAGGAAGACAAATTTCCTTTGGAATTGAGAGTGAAAATTGGCGGAGGGGCGTGAGATGTGGATGCACGAATAGATTCAATTTTTTCCCGAAAAAACTTTGAGAACGCATCTGGGGTAATATCTATTTTAGTAGGAACTGTGGCTTCGGAAATAACAGTCTTTATGGAGTTCCAGAGACGTTGTGGATTGGTTCGCTCAGAGTCAATCTTTTCATTCCAATATTCCGATCTTTTGGAATTTATTTTGCTCATATACTGTTTTTGAGCAAGCATCCACTCATCCCTTGAATTTACTGTACAGTTTTTTCTATAGGTCCTCTCTAATTTCCGCATTAGTCTCTTCTGGTTTCGACATTCTTCGTCAAACCAGCCGTCAGACTTTCGAACTTTACGTGTTTTTGATGTTGTCGGAGCATATTTATTTAACAGAAATGTAAGTGTTGTATTATAAGTATCGACAAGTTCTGTTGGAGTCTTTGTTTCCCAAAAAATGGGTGTACATAATAGTGAGGTCTGTAGTTCTTCCAGAAAATCACTAAAGCTGAAATTACGCCATTCCCTCGATATAATTGTTCTATATGGTACTTTAGGCGGGTTAAAATCAATATCTGTACAAACAAGCCGATGATCTGATAGTCCTATATCGCGAATATCTATTGATAGCGGTGAACCTCTGTTCTTTGAAATTAGTACATCTAATGTACCGCCCGCATCGTGAGTTGGGCCGTCGACCCATTGGCGGCATCCAAAGCTGGCTAATAAATCTAAGAATTTAACGGTGTTTGGTGATGATACGCGTTCGAGACGAATATTAATATCACCTGTTATAATTAGTATGTCAGAAAGTCCGACTGAGAGTTCCAAAAAACGTGAAAACTCATCATAAAATTCGACAGAGATTGGTTTCGATCCGGGCCTGTACAAAGTGCACAACAGAAACGACGTACCGGAAGAAGAAACCCTACAACCAGTATATTCAAACGTGCTAAATGTACCAAGAGCAACTTTAGTTAGCCGCAGTCCTTGTCGGGCTATAATCGCTACCCCCCCGTGGTTCACGTGAGAGATTTTATTTGATGGTTCCTCCGCGCTAGGTCGGGCCTCCTCTAGCACCACATACCCTAGAGCTTGGAGTCTCTTAATTGAGTACGAGTCACTATTCTCGTGCCAGGTTTCCGTGACGGTAAGGATGTGGAGTTTTTGATCTCTGAAAATATCGTCCACCACTTCTAATTTGTTATTGAGGGATCGCGCATTCCAGGAACCTATCGCAAGCTGTCTACTCTTATAGTTAGCATGTCGTTCTAATCGAATTTGATTTAAGTTGTGGAATTTATCAGAATCGCGGAGGGATTTGGTCCAAACAAACATAGATACATCCACACAAACTTTCGCGTTTATAATATTAGTAAGATTTAATATGTAAAACACAGAAACGTGTAAATAATATTTGATTTGTGGTAAGCATTCGAATGTTGCTTTCCTTATTATCTCAAAACCTAGTATTCGGATATGTCTGAATAATCAACTAGATGAACGATATACCTGAGACCCAAAATGATTTAATTTCACACTTACTTCAATAAACCCATACCAAATTATTAAACAATTTGAATATCTGTTTTTTATAAATTTCATGAAGATATTTTAAGCTTAGTTAATCTTATGGATACGCCCGGGCTAAGCTTTGCTTAGAGTAAATCTTTCAACCCAATTTAACTTGCAGGAGAAGTGTTGGGTATATCAAGAATTTGTTACATCTACCCACATCACTCACAGACACACTCCGCCTTGGGCTTAACCGGTTCATTGTAACAAATATTTACATACAAGACTGTCATACATGTAACAACTAACTAATTATCACGTCATCTGTCTGCAGATGTTGGTAAAAAAGATCGAATGCCTTACAAATTCATTTTAAATCCCTTTGATAAACATACAAATGTAAACAAATGTTCAAGCCCGAGGCAAACTAGAATTCTCCTCTGCTATTTGGGTCCTATACCATCAAAAATACATCCCATTACTATAACAAATTAAAAACAAAATCTAAAGTATTATATGGGAATGCATGGTGAACCCGCGAATGGATTTGCTCTCTGAAACGAGCCATGAAAATTTTCCATCTAGAGGAATTTCCCTTGCAGTAACACAATTAAAAATAATAAACTATTTATTTTTAACTTAACAGGTAAAAACCTCAAAATATAATTTTTTCTTTCTTCAATCTTTGAAAAATTACTTTGTTGCATCATTTTAATTAAATGAAACAAATTACTTTGATAAACCACTACAACCACATTTTATAATATCTACATGTTTCAAAACCAATGGTTTCTTCGTCAGTATAATAACATGAATAAGGACCAGTTGGTTCAGAAAATTTCAACGTCAAATTTTGACGTCTGCGCATGTGCCTCCCATTGAACGCTAAACGTTCGAATTCGACTGGACACATTCAAAAAATTTAACATCACATTTCTATTGCATTTTCGTTGTAATTTCTTCTGCTGGAAGTTGAAACGACCCAATTTTTCCGTGAATATCGATTTGAAGGAAATTTACACTTGAAATTTTCTGAAACAACTGGTCCTTTGAAATTTCTTCTGACGGAGGTTGAAACAACCCAATTTTTCGGTGAATGACGGTTTGAAGAAAATTCATACGTGAAATTTTCCGAAACAACTGGTCCTTAATGTTATTTTCCTGACAAAGAAACCATCGGTTTTGAAGCATGTAGATATTATAATAAGTGATTATAGTGGATTACGCAAAGTAATTTGTTTCATTTAAATGTAATATTTAAATTAATGAAGACAATATTAGAGAAACTCAATCGAAAATATGAAACAGAAAAATCAGAAAAGGAAATACCGTCACATCTGGGAATCGAACCCAGAACATTAAGGTACGAACACACAAACAAACATTCATTTTTATATTATAGATAAATTCAAAATGTGGTTACTGGGGCAGTAATTAGTAGTAATAATACAGTATACAATATTATTGAATTGTACAGTTATATATAATTAAATAAACATGTATAATTTTTAATATTCAAATAAAATCGATATCCTTTGTCAACGACGGTTTCGTCGCCAACAAAGACTGTAGATAGGGCGCCGGTCAGTCCGTAGGTAGCCGCTGGTCCGGATGGCTGCTGAGGTCCGGAGGGGAAGAGGCGGGGTCCAGGGGTCCAAATAAAAGCCAGTAGTCCAAGGAAGCAGTCCGGAGCAGAAGTTGGGGCCAGGCAGAGAAGAGAAGAGATGAGACGTTGTAGCTTGGAGATCTGAGTCGAGAGTGCGGAATTCCCCGTTTCACCGTTTATTTATATTGCCTAGCCGGGCCGGACGGTGAAACCGTCTAGGGGTCGATTTCTCGACCCCACTAGGCTATCGGGGGCCATAACCCCAGCTACGTGCCACGCAGCTGGGGTTACAACATCTCATCTCATTCGTCTTCTCCTGCTCTATAAGTCGGTGGCCCAAACTCCTTTCCAGCTAATTTATTCGATTTTTGGTGGGTGTTATAATTTTATAATTGGGGTCCCCGACCCCACATTACACGGGGAAATACCCAACAGAATTCTTAATATCTAAGTTTACAAGGGCTTAAACATTCATTATGCTAAGTAGAGTCCGGCCTTCGTATACATATCGTTTATTCTTTAATCACTCCAGCCGAACTCCCACAAATCGATTAATAACAGTAAATAATTCGCTTAACCTCTTGAATGCCAGGTGTTTTTGGAAAAAATCGCGCGAAATTATCTTCCCGGCTTTTGCTCAAATATCGTATAAAAACAAAGGAATTGTTTTTTTTTTGTGATTGTTTTCTGTTTGCCAGATAATGTACCTTATTATTCATATATATTTCATGATAATATCGTTACAAGTTTTCCCAGAATAGCTATTTTTAACAAAAAAATGTGAAAATATTTCCCATTCGACAAAAAAATGTAAATAAAATATATTCATACGAAAATGATATTTTTTTTTTATTTCTCTACAAACCTGAATAGACACCCTACATGAAAAAAACCAATTCAAAGGTGTTTTCGAAGAAGTAATGACATAAATACTTGTTTGAAAATGAAATGACAGTTGAAAACCGTTTGTAAAAGTGACGCCAAGTTGACCATAGATATTTATTATAAATTATTCAGATGGGTTGGCGCTATGCGGATTTTTGCTATGTCAAGACCGAGAACGGCGCAAGCGATTCTGACCTTGTTCTTCATACAACTTCTTTATACATAAGGAACTAAATTTTTTTTTTTTAATTTCGACCCGCGGCCACCGGTGGGCGAACGGCAGTCGAGAGGTTAACCGAAATCTTGATTAACATTAAAACATAGGAAAATCCGGGCGCCCTGATTGGCCGGTTCAAAGGCACGGTGGCCCGCGCGGTAGCGGGAGGCGGAGGGGGTCGGACGTAAATACTCCGCTTCCCCCAGCCGCCGGGCCAGTGTGGCCTTGACCGCGGCCGGGCACACAGCGGCGTCCGGTGAATGTTGAAAAGTCGAAGCGGAAGGAAGTACAGCTTACTACTTTCGCCTTCGACTTTTCCTCGTAATTAAGATACAAATATGAAATGTTTTATTAAAATATGATTAAAGAACAATGTTAAAGTAGAAGTATATGATAATGGTTTTTGATTGACGATAGATAGAAAAAGAGGACGACCGCGTCATCTTCTTCTTCTTTTCTATTTTTCATGACACGTCCGGCACACTCCCCCCGGTGCAGCGTCAGCTGTACCCTATTCAGTTAGGACGGGTTGATGGGCGTCGCTGGCGTCCCTGGCGGCCGGTCCCTCTGGGACGTGGTGATGGTCTGCTTCAGGCGCACGCCCTGGCGCTCCAACCCCCGTTGCTGGCTCCTCCAGCAGGGCGAGCTCGCGGCGAATTGAAGCCGCCGAGAGGGGTTGCACGGGGGCGCGGTGCTGCAGCAGTAGCACGGCGGGGGCAGGGCCCATGCGCCGCTTCCACACGCCCGAGGTGCTCTTGTTTTCATAGGATGCTGATTTTCCTTTACTATCATTGGTGGCATCCTTCAACTTGTCGCTATCCCACTCGCCTGAAGTGATCATTTCCGGGTCGGGCTCATCCAACTCGACGGCGGAGATGATGCGGCGCGAGGAGCCATTGACGCTGGTCAGCGACGACGTGGATCCATGGAAGGAAGGCGTCCCGGCCGAGCCCAAACTCCGCGGCACCGGAAGAGGCTCCTGGTCATTTCCAATCCTTTGTCTTGGAGTTGGAACAGGAGTCTGCATTTGTTTGTCATCTTCAGACACCTCATCATCATCGGAATCCAATGGATTCAGATTGGGAGCGGGAATGAGCTTCTTTGGTTTCGACATTGTATTAAGGCTCTGTCTCATAGAGCTGATGAGAATAGCCGGAGGAGGGGGCCTGGGGGGTTTCTCTCCGCTCTTCCTCTTGACGGGTGGTTTGGGTTCCTCCTCTTCATCCTCGCTGCAGCTGCCGAAGGGGTTGGTGCTGACCTTCTGCGGAGGGGATGCTATAACCTCGATAGTGGATTCCATGTGGCTAAGCATCGAGTAACGGTTTGTAGCGGCGATCGCTTTTCTGTCAGGAGCCTTCGGCATCTGTTCATCATCATCTTCATTTCCGAGAGGATTTAAGTCATCAGGGTACTCTTCATTGTCAGTTGGCATGGATTTTGGAATCTCAGCGATTTCAATTGAAGATACATTGGTCAAATCTTCTTCCAAGTCTTTAACATCAGTAGATTCAAATCCTTATCTTCAATGTTATTTTTAACGTCTGCCTTGTCCATTTCTATTATTTTATCTTCTTCTAAGATTGTTTCTTTTTCAGTCAACTCTACAGTTTCCTCTTCAGTCAAATCCATAGTTTCCTTTTCGATGATGTGTTCCTGACTTTCTGTATTGATTATATTTGAATCGTCGTTCTTTTCAATGTACGCCACTGCCAGTGTGGGCTCTCTCCTGAGCTTCCTTTCCAGGGAGACGAGACGGTTCAGGGCGCACTGCCGGTTGTCGGGCAGCCACGCATCGGTCTCTCTCCCTCGTAGGCCCGTCTCCCATCGACCGGCTGCCACCGGGCGTGTGGTGCTTGTCATGAGGGCCACTGCACGTTGATCGTCCGCGGATACCCGAGTCGCGGCGGTCACGCCCAGCGAATCGACGGCGAAATGGCGTTTCACGAGTGCGTCCCCTGCCAGGTCCGCACCAGCCGATTTCGCCGTCATATTAAGCGTGGTACCGCTATCGGCTTCGGGCCTCGTGCCCCCGTGCTGGATCCAGCCGAGGGCCGTCCGCGACGTCATGCGGCCGCCTTCCTCATCGTGGACCTCCCGTGACACGATGAGGTGCGCGTTGTCCTGCCCGATCAGAACTTGTGGTTTCACTCGCCGGTGACCGGCCACTGTTTGCTGCGGCAAATCCAGCTCACCCACTGTATTGGCGGTGATAGCGTATTCGCCGCCATCACCTTGCACTGATAGTTTCACTCGTTGTGATGAGATGTTCGACGAACGCATCCCATTGGCCCCGTGTATGCGGAGTCCGCGGGGAGGCCCACTCGCTCCCACTGTGTCCGCGAGTCCCGCGTCGATCAGGGTCACGGTGGACCCTTCGTCCAGCAGCGCGTGCGTCAACACTTGGCCCGCGGGGCCATACACGCGGATGGGCACCACTTTGAGGAGTACACCACTTTCCTCGTAGGTCACGGTCACACCCACTGTTTCCTCGTACCGCGACTCGTTATGCAGTAATTTGTGGTGCATGAGACGGCAGGTGCCCACTCCACAATTCACTCGGAATTTGCACACCCGAGTGTAGTGCCCCCTTTCAAGGCACTTATGACACACGCGCGTGGTTTTGGCCAGTTCCCACCGAGCGGAAACTTCCATAGAGTTGAACTCCGGGCACTCCCGTAACTTGTGCGCGCCACTGCACTTAACACATTTGTCACCGACACCACTGGATTTGTCACTAACACCACTGGACTTGTCACTAACACCACTGGACTTGTCTTTGTTCGTGAACTGAGCGTGCACTTGTTCGCGACGGGGCCGGGCCCCACGGGCGGGATCAACGAGACCGGAACTCGAGACCGCGTTCGCGAGCCGCTTCAGGAAGGCCGCAAACTGGTGTATGTCCGATGTATTTCCATTGTCTGCCACTTTGTTCAGCCAAGCGATGCGGAGCGCCAGCGGCATCTTCGAGGCCATCTCGCTCAGCAGCGCCGGGTTGCTCAGGTAGTTGTCCGCCAAGTTCCCGAGCGAGGTCACCACGTTCTGCACCGTCCCGGAGAACTCCACTAGGGCTTGGTTGGTCGCATCCTCTGACAGCCGCGGCAGCGCTTTCACTTTCTCTAGCATGATGGCGGCAATGGCATGAGCCCCGCCGAAACGGTGCTTCAGCACCTCCATGATCTCAGGAACCTGGGCGGGGTCCATCAGTAGAGGGTTGACGGCGTCACGGGCCTTCCCTCGAAGAGCACGCTGCAGGCGGATCAGATTCTCGGCCGCCGTCATCCCGCACGTTGCTGTGGATTGTGTGTATTGTGCCAGGAACGTTGGCCACTCCACCGGGTCGCCTGAGAATGGGGGCAGGTCCTTTGCCGTAGACTGCCTTGCTATCAGGGTCGCCATCCGGTTGTCCTCTTCGTAGCCTCGGGGTGTAGCTCCAGACTGGGAGCTGCGGATGGCGTCGGCAACTACGGCTGCGAAGTGTGCGAATGGGTCCTGTCCACGGTTGACCCATTCTCGTGTCTGCTGGGCGGTATCCTCCGCCGTCGGGTAGCAGGCTGAAGGCGTTGCCTGGCCAGGCACGGGTGCGGGTGCGGGCGGGCGGTACGCCTGATGTGCGCCGAGCGGCGCCGAGTAGGGCGACGCGGCGGGCGCTGTCGGTTCGGCCGTGAGCCGCAGCGATGCTTCGGGCTGCGGTACTGTCTCAAGCGGCTGGGCCCGGATGAGGGGCGGCAGGGGTGCGGGTGCGGGCGATGACTCCGGCCGCAAAAACTCCGGCTGCAATGGGGCGGGCAGCGGCTGGGGCTCAGGCATCTGTGGCTCTGGGAGTCGCCGTGAGTCTCCCAGCATGGCAATCAGTTCGCTGATCTGCCGGGCGGAGTCTCGTGCCTGCTTTCGGTTGAGCTTCCTCTGAGCTCGTAGCTCCCGATGAAGCAGGCGAAGTGTGTCTTCGGTGGAAGCCTCACTGTCGGATGTGAGGTGCTCGTCCGCCGAAGGTGAAGTGTCCTCCGCAGAGGTGGGGCGGGCGGCAGCCGGACCAGCAAGGCATGGGCTGGGGGCTACCGCGGGGGCGGGGCCGGGCCCTGGTGGGCGGCGGCCGTTGGCGTCTCGTTCAGATCCATCGTCTTCTTCAGCTCCCCTGCCTGATCGTAGGGATCGGGGCATGTCT
This sequence comes from Limnephilus auricula, assembly GCA_951813805.1. Lineage (NCBI taxonomy): Eukaryota > Metazoa > Arthropoda > Insecta > Trichoptera > Limnephilidae > Limnephilus > Limnephilus auricula. Next base: position 26,328,539 of record OX638406.1, on the reverse strand, counting down.
GCTGACTGCTGGCTCTGGCTTCTGGCTGGTGACTGGAAGCAGGTGACTGGATCCGGGTAGCGGCTGGTGACTGGATCCGGCTCGAAGGACCACTTTGTCAACGACGGTTTCGTCGCCAACAAAGACTGTAGATAGGGCGCCGGTCAGTCCGTAGGTAGCCGCTGGTCCGGATGGCTGCTGAGGTCCGGAGGGGAAGAGGCGGGGTCCAGGGGTCCAAATAAAAGCCAGTAGTCCAAGGAAGCAGTCCGGAGCAGAAGTTGGGGCCAGGCAGAGAAGAGAAGAGATGAGACGTTGTAGCTTGGAGATCTGAGTCGAGAGTGCGGAATTCCCCGTTTCACCGTTTATTTATATTGCCTAGCCGGGCCGGACGGTGAAACCGTCTAGGGGGTCGATTTCTCGACCCCACTAGGCTATCGGGGGCCATAACCCCAGCTACGTGCCACGCAGCTGGGGTTACAACATCTCATCTCATTCGTCTTCTCCTGCTCTATAAGTCGGTGGCCCAAACTCCTTTCCAGCTAATTTATTCGATTTTTGGTGGGTGTTATAATTTTATAATTGGGGTCCCCGACCCCACATTACACGGGGAAATACCCAACAGAATTCTTAATATCTAAGTTTACAAGGGCTTAAACATTCATTATGCTAAGTAGAGTCCGGCCTTCGTATACATATCGTTTATTCTTTAATCACTCCAGCCGAACTCCCACAAATCGATTAATAACAGTATATAATTCGCTTAACCAAAATCTTGATTAACATTAAAACATAGGAAAATCCGGGCGCCCTGATTGGCCGGTTCAAAGGCACGGTGGCCCGCGCGGTAGCGGGAGGCGGAGGGGGTCGGACGTAAATACTCCGCTTCCCCCAGCCGCCGGGCCAGTGTGGCCTTGACCGCGGCCGGGCACACAGCGGCGTCCGGTGAATGTTGAAAAGTCGAAGCGGAAGGAAGTACAGCTTACTACTTTCGCCTTCGACTTTTCCTCGTAATTAAGATACAAATATGAAATGTTTTATTAAAATATGATTAAAGAACAATGTTAAAGTAGAAGTATATGATAATGGTTTTTGATTGACGATAGATAGAAAAAGAGGACGACCGCGTCATCTTCTTCTTCTTTTCTATTTTTCATGACACGTCCGGCACATCCTTCTTTAAGGATACGTATCATTAACGAAAATAGGCTATCTCTCAAATATCACGGAGCGCTCCTGACAACTCGGAAGGTATCGAATACTATTTGTTTTATCTATTAAGGCTGTCTCACTTGAAGAAGGTTTCACAGTAGGCCTTATTCAATTTAGCAAACAAAAGCCTCCGCTGCGGGAGTTGCTATACATTTATCGATATTTTTTGTTCAAATTGAATGATCAAGGTGTGCTTTGAAGTAAATGTAGGCATTAAGTTGGTAAATAACTTTTATGATTGTGGAAACTTTCGATTGTATAATTGAACTTTTGTTCTGTGTTAACTTTGAACTTTATTTTCGAACAAATGCCTCGAGTTATAATAGCGTGTCAAATCGGTTAACTAAAAATTATTATCTAATTTAAATACTTTGTAAGATGTAGGTAACTATTTGCTAATGTACTCAATACAAGCGATCAAAATATATTATAAAGTTTTAAGTCACTTTATTTTTATTTAACGTCTACCGGTTTCGGTATCTCCGCACCAACATCAGTACTGTTATAAAAAACAATAAAAACCGCGTTCCTCAAACACACACTACAAAATATGGAAAAAAAATCTCTAAAGTATATTGCCTATACACTATATAATTCGCTTCCAGATATGTACAAAAACATCCAGCATAATAAAAAATTGCAAAGCAATCCATAAAAGAATATTTTTACTACATTTAAAAATGAAAATATGTAATTGTCTTGTCATTTCTTATTCTATCTTATAATACTCGTATCATTTTTTCTCTCTTTACTTGTTTTCTCTTGTTGTTTGTTATTGGTTAACCTGTCTTTATTTTTATTTTTATGCTGTACTGAATGTTAAACTTATATTATGATATCAAAATACCTTTGTAAAATTGTAACAACTACATCCTACATAATATGAATTGTAAGTTCCTACTGTCCTAAAATGAGTTTTGTAACTCATCAGGATTGCTCTAGCAAAAAAAAAAAACAATGAAAAAAAAAATTCTACAAATATAGAAGTACACGTATATATATATAAACATAATGTTATGAAAGAAAGTCTTCACTTATCCCCCATTCCCGTCCTACCTCCCAAAACTGACGCTTTTTCCCTCTCTAATATACTGTCCCTTTCTTTCATAACATTATGTACATATATGTGTACTTCTATATTTGTAGACATTATTTTTTTAACAGTCCTGATGATGGTACGGAGGTACCGAAATAAAAATGATGTGAGTTAAAACTAAGTATTTTCCCTTCATTTATTTAAAATGTCTTTATAAAATGTGTTTGCTTCTTTTGAAAAAAAAAACATATGTATATATATGACGGGTGACATATTTTTTGTTTTTATTTAAATCCACAAATACAATAAAGTTATACATCTCGATAAAAATTAAATAAATAATTTTGTCTAGGTATATAAGTAGAATAAAGAATTCCAAGTACCTACACATTATTTTTTCTAATTTCATCTGCAATTTGTAATTTTGAACCTTTGGAAAACAATGTTCCGTCTGTTGCTTTAACGTTATGCGATAATGAACTCTAAGGTGGCTCACCATAGATCCCATAACCGCGTGACATTTCCGCAACAGATGGAATCTTGTTATGAATGCCATTTGAAAACACAAATGCTGTAACTCCTTCGATGCAACTGGATGGAGTAACATTAGCTAACTGTGACACATTTAAGTATCTCGGCTCACTCATCCACAAAGATGGAGGATGTGCAGCAGATGTTAACCACAGAATAGGTGTGGGATGGAGTAAATTTAGATCCGTAACAGGAATCCTGTGTGACACAAAAATGCCTATAAAACTAAAAGGAAAGGTATACCAGACTATTGTTAGACCCGCGATAATGTATGGCTCCGAATGCTGGACCATGTACAACTCCTACACCAGGCAACTTGAATCAGCAGAAATGCGAATGCTTAGATGGTCAGCAGGAGTGTCACTAAAAGATAAAATTAAAAGTTCACGCATTCGTGGTAGCCTGGGTGTCACAGACATAAACAATAAGCTAGAGGAACGACAGTTGAGATGGTATGGTCACATAAAACGGAGACCACCAGACCACACAGTGAAGCAGGCAATGTCTATGGAGCTTCATCGACAGTCATCCAGAGGAAGACCAAAGAACTCCTGGATGACTCAATGCTCTAAAATTCTAAGTAGAAACGGCCTGGAAGAGAGCGATACCCAGAACCGAAGAAGCTACAACCTGAGAACGAGGAGAGCCGACCCCAACAGCCTACCTAGGCAATGAGTTGGGACAGTGCAAGGAAGAAGAAGAAGAAGAAGAAGATGGAATCTTGTTATTCCAAAGAATCGATTGTAATCATTGAAGACAATATTGCGAAAATCAGAAAAAGAGACGGTCGCATCTACGAATTAAGCCAAGGACCTTAGCCTTGCCGAGGTAACCACTGAGTTAATTTGACCCTTTTCCCTTCAGTCGTATTTAACTGTATCCTTCGACTAAGAACCATCAAAATTATCTTCATTTTCTTAAAGCTTATTTTTATTGGCTGCTGTCTTTATGAATGATTGCAAAATTCTCTCGGATCTAAAGCTATCTAGGTGGTGTTTTTAATAATTGCATCCATTTTTATTTTAATGTGTGCATGATGATCTATTGACTTTTCTAGAAGTCTAGAATGAATTTATATAGAATAACTATGAGTAAAGTATCAAGTTACAATATTTAATCCTTGAAGACAATATTACCGACACTCCAACAAAATTAAGAATCTGTTAAAAATTTTTCTATTACGAAAATTCTTTTTTAATTCATTCAATGATTACATAATAAAGTAATTTAGAAAAGAAGATGGATTCCCATATATATTTTTGTCTTTTTCAGTTCAGAGAATTATTTTCAATCTTTTCTACGCGACCAATAATTCTGAGATTTAGCAAATTACTGGTCAGTACATAAGACGTCGAATGCTTGGAAAAATATATTTTTCTTTTATATGAAACTTTACATTCAATTAAAAAAACTTTCAATAAAACATACACATAATAGGGTTAAGAAAACAATATGTGTTTTCAACGTTTTTCTTGGATTTTTACTTTGAATGGATTGAAAAATTATACCTTGTATTTTTATTCATTTTATAAATCCACTTTCAGAATCTTTTACCTATCTGACTTCGTACAAGTTTCAGCACGTTTTTTTGGAATTTTATTTTTTCTTATTGCAAAGTAAAATTTGACAAACATGACAAAACAGCACATTTTGTATTTCTAGGAGTTATTAATACATAAAATCACTTCAATTTGGCAGGTGGGTATGGGTACCGCTTCCCCGGGAACCATTTATTGGATAACCAACACCTTTGCCATAGGTCAACCCAAATGGTTTGCTACATTTGGTGACTACATGGGGTGAGGTTGGTCTGGGACTTAGTGGTATGTGTCTCGGCCCGCCGGCTGCTTGGCAGGCCGGATCGGGAGATACTGGTGAAGGAAACCTTTTGATCTCTCCAGCCGGACTCTCCCGGAATATCGCCTTGCACCGCAGTGGGAGGGATGGATTCATATGTATATCATTTCTAGAGACACCGACCCCAGATTCCTACCCACCCCTCATACCTTTTTCCTTCCCAGAACCTCCTCTCCTACCTTTCCTCAAAATATTCTCCACACAGCATTCCCGTATGGGCCCTGAGTGGGGATTATTTTCCCCAGGGCCTTTCGTGTGGAGCTAATGTAAAAAAAACTTAATTTTGTTCGTTAATGCATTTATTTGTGACTTTCCATAATTATAATGCAAACATATTATTAATTGGGAATGATTTTAGATTTTTACAGTCCTAGTATTATCGTTATTTATTTTTGAAAAAACCTACTCTTCGAAATATTAGCTTTTTCACACAAACATTCCTTCTGCAGAGTTAATTTTTCTAGCCATACACATAAATAAACCAATTTCAAATACATCGAACTGCATATTGTTATACATTTCTTGAATTATGATAGGAGTATTGCGTTTGACACCGCCGGTAACAGGAATACAGCCTCCACGTCTCAAACCTCAGGCCTCGGGCCTCGTTCTCGGCTCGGTGTGCAAATTGCAACGTTTTTCACGTCCAAACCAGGGACTTCTGAATAGGGATGCTACCGCAGTTCTGTCACGTATTTGTATAAGGCTTTGGTATGGTTACAACCTCTGATACAAAATGTACTAGATTGTATAGCGGTTTTAAAAATACTACGATTTTCTTAATTTTTGATGGATAAATAGAGCTTAAAGCTATTATTGACGTAATTAGTGGTACGCGTAACCCAAAGGGTACGTTAGGTTGCTTGAAGGGATACGCCCTTACGAATATTTTTGAATGTGAGTTTTTTTATATTTATTTTATATTTTAAATGCCAGCGGGGCTTTTACAGGCGTATTATATTTTTAAAAGTACACAAGGGTTAGCTATAAATAATAGATTGCAATAAATAATTACTTATATTAGACTGGTTTACAATTAAGTAATATTTAAAAGAAATTAAGTAATAATATTAAAAATCTGAAATTACCAAAAATAATACGTTGATAAAAAAAAGTTCTAGAATTGAATTATAGAAACTGTTACGTTAAAAGTGTTTATAAACTTAGGTTTATGAAGGTACTCTTAAATTCACTACTCCAAATTAATAATTAATAAAAAGAAACATTATAGGTGGCATAACCTTCACCAATCCTCATTTTTGTATATTTTAATGTAGTTAATAAAAAAGTGTGGTTAATTTATTTTAAATGGATATTCAACATCAAATTAATAAATCGTAGTCTTTCGCCGAATTCCTTCACCATTTTTAATATGAATTTTTTAGTGAAGTGTGGAATTTATTTTAATTGACAAGAATGAAACAAAATAAATTTTCAGGACAGAATGCGAAATAAAGTTTTTAAGGTTGTCAGTAAAAATCCTAATGAATTTACATTTTTCATTTGGTTAAAAGGTATTCCAATTTGGCACTTTCTAGAAGGGATACTCAGGAAAAACTATTTGGGAACCACTGAACCAGAATATCAAATACCAAAATAATATTTATTTATTTATTTATTTACATTTACATTTCATGCCCTGTTGGGCTTTTACGTGTTTTTTTTTAAATTAACAAAGTACATCTAAGTCATAAATTACATTCAATTCACACAAAATTAGTTGGCTCTTTTTCACACCAAAGCAAAAAATAAAATTATGAAACTGAATCTAAAACAAAATCCAAAACAAAATCATAAACAAAATCAAAGTCAAAATCAAAAGCAAAATCAACAACATAATCAAAAACAAAATCAAATACGAGTTTGATAAAAGCAGGATACCCTACCATGCAAGGTAGAGAAACAACAGAATGGGATAAGAAGTAGGTACAATTCGTAGATTAAGTCAAGGAGAACTAGTGGTATATTCAAATAAATATTATTGATCTTTTTTCCGATTAACATCTTACTATGAGGTGTTTATACTTAATAAATGATGTGTCAAACATATCCGCAATGTCCTGATATTCATTTCCCAAATTCTGAATTCGGCGAATTGGAGTACACAATTGTGATTTTGTGATTCCGTGTTGGAGTTTTCACAATAAAACGGAAGATATTGCCTCGATATTGGTTTGCGAGGTATATGGAAAGAAATCAAGTATAATAGTTCAGGGCTGTCAATTATTGAATTTACGATTTTATGCAAACATGTGACAATTTTAATAAATTAAGTTGACATAGAATTAAAATTAAATAAATATATGGAAAACACCAAAGGCCATTATCAATTATCAATTTGGGTAGGTAAAAAACAGTGACCATGTAAGGAGTTTTCGTGTTAGAAATACGTAATAACATTTTAATGCTTTTTAGTTTAAGTTCCGAAGAAGGCAGTGGCCCTATAATATTGATTTGTAGGTCCCTCTTGAGTATTCAGAACCATTGGTTAGGAACTGTCTGGGGCGCGACCGCTACCACTGAGTAAGTTCAAATCCTTTGAATATTGATACATATATATATTTCCGTCTCCATACAGTTCATATCATCACATAGTTAGGGCAAACGCTTGCCAGAATAATTGTATAGATTCTAAAATATATCAAAGAAAATTCTCACAGAAAATGTTCATAAGATTTTTTAACAAATTCTTTACTGAGTCTAGTTTTTTAACTGTTAATTCATGGTGGAATTCCATTGTATTAGATATGAAATTAAACAATTTTTTTCACTTTGTTCCACTTGTTTATTTACACCAGGACCGGTTTCGTCCTACTACGGACATTTTCAGACTGGTAGTTGAAATTCTTATGCTACGGAATTTATACAAACTTAGGCAGGGGCGCACAACATTGTCTCTATATGATAAAAATGTTGTGCGCCCCTGCCTAAGTTTGTATAAATTCCGTAGCATAAGAATTTCAACTACCAGTCTGAAAATGTCCGTAGTAGGACGAAACCGGTCCTGGTGTAAATAAACAAGTGGAACAAAGTGAAAAAAATTGTATAATTTCATATCTAATTCTTTACTCTTTAAAATAATATATTACTTTTAAGGATAAACTTTACTGCCACATTCATATAACAGTATTAATCAAATAACAAGCATTAGGAACATTTACAGAAAAGAAATGGATTTTTTTATTTTATTTGTTTATTGGTTATTTACGCACAGTACATTATAATAAAAATTATAAGGTTTGATAAATAAAATTATTACGTGGTTATTTACCTATTACGTAAGTCCATAAAATGTCATCAGGAAATTTCGTCTGCGATTTTAGAGAGTTTTAAAACTTAATAACTGAATAAATGAGTAATAATAATAAAAAGAGAAAATTTTTTTTTAGGAGATAATATTTTAAAATTAATAATTATATTATCACTAATTTTAATTTACTGATGTAAGTTAAATGAAAAGTTAACTGTAAGTAGATTTTAAATAATTTATATTACGCCAATAAATTTGATAAATTAGTTTGGTAATACATGGTTTGTTTTAACTCTCGGGAACGGAGACGAATGGGAAATGACACGAAGGGAGAAATAATTTATTTATTGAATTGGCATTCAACGTTTGCCGAGTATCAGTTAGTAACTCATAAAAAACATTATTTTCGTACTTGGGTCTATTTTGTGATTGTAAATTTGTAACAATGAATTGGGTTTTAAATTTTACCTAGAACACAATAATAAATTTATAAATGGAATATTATTTTTAATTGTAATTTTAAAAATAATATTTTAACCTGAAAATTGTTTTACTTCGATATTTAATCTGTGTTTTTTTTTGTTTTGATGTCTTATGGTTAATCTTTACAAGTAAAGTCATACTTGATTTCAGTTAGACAGATCGGTGCAAGGCAATGTTACGAGAGAATCCTACTAGAGAGGTCAAAAGGTCCTCCTCAGCCATTTTCTCCTTCCTCAAATTTGGTAAACTCAAATTGTGGTAAACCAGGGTGATATATCACTTCAAAAAGTTATCCAAATTATTTTGTTTTATATTCGTTTTATGTATTATACATTTTACCTAAATTAAGTTAGTTAGTAGTTGTATTTTGGAAAAAGAGAGGGGTGAGTAAGTTTTTGTGAATGTGGATGTGTGTGTTATATGTGCGAATTCATTGTGCTAGAAAAGTTTTTCTTAAATAGAGGGAAGGAATCAACTATCGGTATTTGTGCTTTTTTGAATTGAGTTAAATGTTTGAAGGATGTGGGGAAATGGTAAATGTTATGTCTGCTTTATCCACATTTATACATTAGTAATTATGTGGTGTCTCTTCAAGAACAATAAGTTCATTGTACAATCTGTTTTTTTTATTTATCTTTACATCATTAGAATATACTACCTATACTTCTGGATCACACGACAGACTCTAACTAACTCTAACTTGTCGACCGGCTGTTCTGCTGGGGTGTTCCTGCTCTACTGGACATCTGTCGGTACTAGTCTAAAGGCACATATTAAAATCAATTGAATCTGCGTGTCATTCAAGGACACTATAGTAACCGCTAATTAATAGTTAGTCACTCTTAGAAACTTCACTAAAAACTTTTAACAAATCGGTGTTTTTTCTGTATAACAATAATAATATTATTATCATTTTAAATTACCTTCATCCCTTTGTATGCTCTGACTGACGTAAGAAAATTTTGACGAAATACTCCAGTGGCTTGCGGGAGAGTTAAACTAGCGACAACCATAAATCTTAAACTTTCTGTCTGTCAGTTGAGGCTGAGCCGCTTTGTGAAACATACCTTTATTCCTCTTGATGAGAGACATCACATCTCTATTTCGGGTAAATGGTTAATTAACAATGAGTTAACATGATACATTATTCTCTTTGAGGCAGTAGCGTGCTGCGCAGTTCGGTTCGGTCTAGCCATAAACCATACACAGCTTCCGCGCCCTTCAGCCAGTTCCTCGGTAGTGCCTCAAGGAAGAGTAAATGGTATATTGTAGGGAAAAACCCGACAACCCAAAGGAATTTAGTGTCAAGTAGCCGGAGGCCAGGCGAAGGATAGCCGAGGTCGCCCGACCAAATCTCAGGTCTACACATGTTTCTGGGGTGGCGTAGATCATTAATTTGAGAGAGCTCCGTTCCGTGGTCGTTTGACTTCTTTCGATGCAGGAACGAGATGAAATGCACACTCAGATGAGGAAAAAAGACAGTAAAGTGAAGTTAAGTTTAGCCTTCTGAACGAAGAAATGGAGATTGTGAGATTGAAAAGAAAAATATAATAAAGAATCCAAAAGTAGAGAATAAAATGTTGGATCGTAGCAGAGTTCCTTGGAATAATAACCGGAAAAAGAAAGAATATTAAACATCCATTTTTTTTTAAATAAACAGGTATCGTAATATCACATCGCCCAGAGTAGCTTAGTGGAATCTAAAATAAACAGAGTAAAATAAATAAAATAAACTTTATGATATTTCACACATAATAAAAAAAATTGGAAAATACTGCGTTTAAAGTTTTAAATTTGTTTTATTATACTATTAGGAACACACTGCATTCAATAAAAAGAGAAAGATATGAACTGTTGAGATAAAACGTTAAATCCGAGCAGTAAATGTAATAGGCTTGAAAAAAAAAGATGAATCAATAAAGGTGTCCGTGGATTCAGGAGCAAATACACCTGGCATCTGAAACTCACAATGATTTGAAAGCTGATTTTCGACATCCATTTAAATATCTGAGCAGCAATGGAATAAAATGTTCTTTTTTACTCTTCGGGTGGCGACGTGATGACGACGTGACAGTGGCGCTATTTCTATTAATTAGCCTGGTTGTTGAAGTTTTAAATTACAAGAAAAACTGTCGCTATTGCCTACCCACACCCGGCATCGATTTTAAATGTGTTCATGTTTATTATTTTTAATTGATTAACTAATGTTTAAGACAAGATTTTTTTATGCATAGCACAAAGGGTAACAATTATTATAAGCCACAATTATTAGCCTGAAAGACTAATCCGTATTGAAAAAACCTCCCGAGAAAAGATACTTGTCGCCGACGGGACTCGAACTCGCACCCCTTTGATTGCCGGTCAGGCTAATAATTTTTGCTTATAATAATTATTTTTATGACTAAATAAACACATATTTACGTAGCTAATCAAATTTCAAACACCCCATACATGTAATTAGTAATAATACACCTACACGGAACATCAAAGCAATTGTCTGCCGAGATAGCTTTGTTGCAATTCGACATTGGCGTCACAAGGCATGATATATACCCTAAAGCACATTATTAGCAACATGTACCTTTATTATTACACATTGTAATATGTTATGTTATGAGGCCAACATGGTACAACCGGAATACTGAGGGGGCAGAGGTAGGGCGTAGGGTTACGGGACAGGGGTCGGAGGGAAATTATAGTGGTGGTTGGTTAAGGGTAGAGGAAACTAGTAGCGAAGAGGTAAATTATTGTTAATGGGTTGGAGATTAATAATAATTATTATTATTCTTAGCGCCTCCGCCCACTCAGGCAACTGAAAACTCTCAACTGCCAACTGTCTTTGTATGACAATGTGATGGCCCGCACACTTCACAATCACACAAAACCCCGTTGTCAATGGTAACGCAAGCGGTGACTTGCGACCATCTTGCGACTGTCACGGATGATTGCCCTGGGCGGCCGTTTCTAGTTGCGAGCTGTCAGCTGATAGTTCTTCATCTATGGTTAAACAAGCTTTTTGACCAATCAAGACAGAGAAAACAGCCGGTTTTAGTTGGTTTTCAGTTGCCTCAGTGGGCGGAGCGCCTAAATCTTATTTTGTGTTGTTCAGTTATTCGTGGGGCTCTTCACCGCATTATCCACTGGAGCGATTTAAGTCCAATTTAGGACCACTTTTATTTTTCTGCGATTGATATAACATTTGCCATGTTATAACAATTTTTGATTTTTTTTTCAAATGTTGCCGCGTCCTGCAGATAACTTTATTCGAAAACTGAAAACCTACTTCTGTTAATGATCAAAAGATCTCACGGTTCTTTATTTTTGATTCGATGTAATATTCAGTTGATTTTACAGTTTAGTAGAGGTTATTTCAAACCGCTATCTGTCAAAACCTTGTCTACGTGTTTTTGTGATGCTTTTTCAAATATATATGTGTAATAGTGTAATAATGATTGAATTATTAATGTTTTTAACCTGTTCAAATGTCGTAATAATTAAAACTAAAGTGAGAATGATAAAAATTGTGGATTGTTGGTGTGTACTACGCAATAGAATGTTCGAGATAGCGATGTTTGCAAGAGGATTCTTTTTGATAAATAAAGCATTCATCGGGTTAATTGTTATTAAGTATTTAAAGTATTTATTTATCAAAAAGAACAGGAATACCTTATTATATAAACTATTACATATTTATTTCATCCAGAAAATAACATGAATATATAATATAATATCATATTATTACATAGTCGTATTGGTTACTTTTTATATTTTTCCTTTTTACCTTTTATTTTCTTCCTTTTATTTTACGCAGTAAAGTTAATAATATATTGTAGTGACAATAACATATTATAATAATAATATATTGTGAAATAAAGATAATGAAAATATCTGTCTGATGTGTTGCAGTTATCTTTGATAAGTGCATAAAAAATCCCATTAAATTGCAACGAAATTTGTGCATCTCAAGAAAAAAAAATTCTAGCTATGTTTTTTTTTTATGAATCATTTCAACTCTTGTACATTTTTTAAATCCGAAAAACTCAGTTTTATTAAAGATATTTCTATATGATTGTTAATTAGACCATTTAGAAGAAACTTCATAGAAAATATTTAATGTGGAGGCAAAAAGTTTCCACTGCAGATTTTAACTAGATAATCAAGAAGATGTAGCGATTCACCTACTTACGTAGCGGCCTACCTAGTTACGGCACTGATTATTCGCCGCTACCTGCTACCTCGCAAGGCAATTTAATTTCGACCACCTTCTGGAAACAGCTCGGACCTGCGACACATTACACACAGCGTTGCGCTGCAATATCGAGAAACTTCTCGCGTGTGCATGTTTGACCTACCTTCCGAGTACCTTTGGCTCGGCCTATATAAGGACTCGAGCAAGCCAAGTAGTCAGTCGTTCTTCATCAGTCTTCACTCAACGCAGTGCTCGCGCGGCGACAGGCAAGCGGCCGAGTAACACAACATCGCAATATGCGGTCCTCTCAATATTACGCGATTTGTAAATACTGTACATTTGTAAATATTGTAAATATATCATCGTCAACATCATCATCGCATTTATTATTCCGACCAGCACGCGGAGATATCACGACCCACCGGTATCTCCTCTTCCATCCGGAGGCCCAATCATCTCCTCACATAGGAGACGCGTCCTGCCTCTAAAAAAATATAGCCTTTTAAAATGTTAACGATTTTTTAATAATTTTTTTTTATAAATCTTAAAAATTTGGGATGATTATTTTTTTTATAGGTGAACTCATTAGCTGTACAGCAGTATAATTTGTTTTAATATTTACATACACAACTGTGGAGTAATGATTTCTTTAATGTGGTCGGGAAAATTTCTAAGGTGGCGAGCACTTAAAGCGATTTTTTAATGTGATTTTTACTTCTTTCAAAAGGGAGGTCATGTATTAATTACACTTTTGAGTGTATTTTAATATTACATTTTCAAAAATTAAATTTTTATTTTGTCAATAAACAAGATTATAGTACATTGTGCAAAATTAAATAACATTTTTTAAATTATAGATGGTTTTCATTGACTACTAAAATCACTGTTATTTTGAAGATATTTTGCTTTCAAAAGTAATCCAAATCATTGTATTGCTAATATTTGGCTCTTTTGACTAATGATTTTGATGAAAACTGACTCTTACATAAGAGTATAGCTGGCAGCTCAGCTAATAATATCATACGGGAAGGAGAAGTGCCTTGAAGACAATAATAAGGGAAATGAAATTGATATTCCTGATACAATCTGTCAATTAACCAGCTCTATTATTCGAGATAATAGATAACACTGAGTATACAATCCAATAGAAGTGTGTTTTTGGCATTATGTGTACCCAGAGCCCCTCGACAATAGAGGAAGCTATGGCCCGAATGTTTTTTCCCTTACTCAAATAAGTCCCGAAATAAAAATCTGATTACAATATAATATATAGACACGCTGTAGAAATCTCAATGTGGCAAGCAAAAAGTACGTCAATTGTTGTGTTGTTGATTACGTAGTGTTAGTACTAAACTGTACTACTACACTAGTACTATACTTTGTAAGGTCGCGAGCTACCTCTAAGTAAATTGCATTAAAAAATGTACCAAAATGCCTTCATGTGCGATTGGAAAATGTTTTCATTACTCGGAAAACACTAGTAAAAGTCAATTATAACATTTTATAAGTAGGTACAAGCAAAAAACTTTATGAATAATACAATTATTTTCCGCCCTAAGATTTTATGCATCAAAAAGAAAATGAAAGGCCGACTAGACAACTAATCTGGGTGGGTAACTGCTAAATTACAAAGCCAGTGCCGTCACTACAGCAGAAGAATACACTGTTTAAAATAGTCTAATCACTCTGTTTATTTATTTGCTTGCATAGCTAGTAACAATGCAGTAACAACGAGTATCAACAACAATCGCCGCCATTTGCAAATTGTCTTTGCTCTATTGTGGCACGTCATTGACACCGCAAAATACGGCAGGCGCCGAAGCCTGTACTTATGGTCTGCCTTGAAGAAGTAATCAACGCAAATTTTAAATTAGAAAACGCTGCCCGAAACTATAGTTTATTTTAATCATACACGCATATTCTTAGAATGTCTATCTTTGTCGTACAATAACCAAATTTGAATTAAGAGCTTTCTGAAAACACAGGAGTATTTTATAATTGCCACATTTTACCTTAATTTTTATGAGAGAGTAACTAGTCTAGATGTATTGTAACGTCACTGCCTGGTAGGCATAAATTCTAATTTAAACCAGCGAAATTAGATAAATTTGCATATCATGCGTCTAGAGATTTTCCGTTCAGTGCCTACACCATTATATGAGATAATGATCACAATAATGCATTATAATAGGAATTTGATTTCTAAATACAAATACAAGAATTAGATTCTAAGGGTCTTCACATACACTCCATATTATAATATAGTAGTCTTAGAGAGAGGTACGTACGTCATCGACGATCACCCTTGCCCTTCTCACATGTCTTGTACAAAAATGAAAATTACAGAAGATACTAGAAATACGACGTTATGTACGAGCTCTCTCTGGTACTACTTTTCAAGTTTTGAATTATTATAAATTATAAAATCTAATAGCAATTTTTTTTTTTTTTTCATTACTTAACACCATTTTAATAGGTAAGTAATACTCAGACGATAACTATGGTTCAACCCTTCGGTTCGTCGGAGATTCCGAGTCTTATTTGTTGTCGTGTCGTATTGGAAATGGATATCTAACTGGATTTAACTTCCGTTCTAAAGGATGCTCTTTGATAATCTGCGGCGAAGAAACTGCTCACTAAAGATGCCCGCCTGTTGATCGGATATGTTCGGCTTTCTTCGCAACCGTTCGGATACTAGAACCAAACGTCCGACAGTTGTCTCTATCATGCAATACTACAAAGGGCACCTATTAAGATACTTTTTTTATTATTTTTTTTTTGAGATCACACAGATATAGACAGTAATTACCAAACCATTTATAATGGTAACCACAGAATTCGCCTGCACCCTAACTGTATCTCACGGATTAACATAAAAATTACACATTTACAAACAATTTCATTTCATGTAAATAGAAAAAAGGAAAAAAAAAAATACTTTATACATAGAAAAATGATAGAGATGCTGAGTGCAAAACAGAATAGAATATAAAATAGAAAATATAGAATAGAAAATAATTACTTTATACTTTAAAAAAAAACGATAGAGATGCTGAATGCAAAACAGAATAGAAGATAAAATAGAAAATATAGAATAGAAAAAAATTACTTTATACATAGAAAAATGATAGAGATGCTCAATGCAAAACAGAATAGAATATAAAATAGAAAATATAGAATAGAAAAAAATTACTTTATACGTACAAAAATGATAGAGATGCCCAATACAAAACAGGATAGAATATAAAATAGAAAATATAGAATAGAAAAAAAATTACTTTTTACATAAAAAAATGATAGAGATGCTCAATGCAAAACAGAATAGAATATAAAATAGAAAATATAGAATAGAAAAAAATTACTTCATAATATATAGAAAAATGATAGAGATGCCCAATGCAAAACAGAATAGAATATAAAAGAGAAAATATAGGATAGAAAAAAAAACTTTATACGTACAAAAATGATAGAGATGCCCAATGCAAAACAGAAAAGAATATAAAATAGAAAATATAGAATAGAAAAAAATTACTTTATACGTACAAAAATGATAGAGATGCCCAATGCAAAACAGAAAAGAATATAAAATAGAAAATATAGAATAGAAAAAAATTACTTTATAAGTTATCTAAAAATGGTTATCCTTAAACTTACACATAACTACATATACTGACGACATCTGTTGAAAGACATTGACATTAAGTACTCTACGGACATCTGCTGAGAGACATTGAAACTACATATATGTTTGCAAACACTACATCAACATTCAATAAAAATGCTTTCTATGTAGATTTGAATGGAAACCGATGTCACCAATGACTTAGTACCTTTTAGTTCTAGCCATACTCCGATCATAATAACAAGTCTATGGATGAAATAATCTACGAATGTGAATGAAGCAAAGAGCAAAAGCTAAAACAGAGTGGTGCGGCTTTTCATCATTTCTTTCAACAGAAGTATTTCTCACTAAATTATATTATTAAATTCGAAGAAAAACCGAAATTTTATTTTAATCCATCTTTATGAATTATATCTATTTATGGGTGTAACGTTCAAGTAAAATACAGGATTACTCAAAATTCACGTCCAGTGCCTTAAATAACAAGATGATCCCTGTCGGCTAAACGACAAGATAAATTTACCAAGGAGGAACACAAATTCGAGGTTGCCTCCAAAATAAAAATAACATTATTACTTCCGACATTTTAATATTAACCTCCTTCTTTTGACCTTAAAAAGTCATTGGAAAATTTTTTTTCGAGTTTCTTTCTTTGTAGATAATACCTACCATAGTTAAACCTGCATATTAAACAATCTATTATAATCGTAATTTTTAATATATATTTTTTTATTTTTTTTATTTTAGCTTACTATTATTTTTTATATTTGTATTAGTTTTTATCCTTAATATGTTTTTTTCTGCTTTCTGCTTTCTTATTTATAATATAATAGTATTTGTTTCTATTAAATAGT
The DNA here is from genome assembly GCA_951813805.1 of Limnephilus auricula. Lineage (NCBI taxonomy): Eukaryota > Metazoa > Arthropoda > Insecta > Trichoptera > Limnephilidae > Limnephilus > Limnephilus auricula. The sequence goes on along the minus strand of OX638406.1, from coordinate 26,311,529 downwards.
ATTTTTTAGATTTTATGTGTATTATTTAATGTATGACTACCACAACACAGGCATTAGGCTAGAATGGTAGTTGAAAAACTGTACAAATTTATTAAATAAAATAAAAAAATAAAGTAAATTATTTGTTTTTGCATTTTTTTGAATCGTTGTTAGACAGTGGAGTGTCGTAACTTTTTTTGGTTTTGAAACTTTTCAATCTGCGTCGTCGAAATATTTCTAGGAAAATAAGTGTGACCTTTACGATGTACATCTGAAGACGATTTTTTTTCTTAAAATTAACTCATTAACTAACTAACCATCCCGCCCCTTTCCCCGCATGGGTAGGCAAAGAGGACGGACCACCAAACATCTCGGTCTTGGCATACACTCCTTGCTTCATTCACATTCATACATCTTCTCATACATACTCTTCAATTATTCCGACTCCTGACATGGCCCGACTCAAGTATCTGTTTCATTTGAATATGCCATGTCTTCCTCAGGCAGAATCAATGCAGAAAAAAACAAATAAAAAAACATGATTTTCTGAGTCACTTAGATACTTTAGTCGGGCCATGTCAAGAGTCAGAAAAATAGAAGAGAACGTATGAGACGATGTATGAATGTGAATGAGGCAAAGTGTGTGTGCCAAGACCGCGGTGTTTGGCGGTCCGTCCTCTCTGCCTATCCCTGCGGGGAAACGGCGTGATGGTTAGTTAGTTAGTTAGTTGATTTTCTGAATTGGCTCATACTCAAGGCACGCTGCGCTACTGCTTTTTAATTTTAAAGATTTATTCAAAACAATTGTTTCAAAATATATAGATAGCCGAGCTATCTCCCCTTTTCATTATGAAATTGGTGGGGCAATGTTTGAATTTGAAATGAACACTTCGTGACAAAATTTTATTATGAATTTGGCTACCATTCATGTTACAAATTTTCTTAAAAGGGTTTCAAATTTAAATTTTAACTGACAGTAGAGTATTTGGCGTAGCTTTATTTAAAATTAACTCCCCACCATTAAACTTTCTATTGTATTTCTTCTCTACCCTATTTCTGATCAAATTCGTAAGTCACTTATTACTTATTACCATTTTAGTTATTTATGATGATTTGCATGGCTGAAAAGGAACAGTTCTGGTTCTGTTTTGAAAAATTTCATGTTTATTTGACAAGTCATGAAAATGCGTTTAAGAGGGCATTACCAGAGAATACCGGAAATTGGTCACAAACACAAATTTCAAATCGTATAATCATACAAGAAAATAAATCATAACATAAACTAGTCAATGCAGTTTTAAAATTTTAAATTTTAATAAAATTAAAATCAATAAAAAATAAATCCGAGAACGTGTTTTGTGACAAAAATACCTTAGTTTTTCTATTTGTTTAAGGTCTTACAAACTAAAATATTTCAATTTTTTTATACTATTAGTTCAGACATTATTAAAAAATCGTAAATACTTTTGAAACAAAAAATACTTACCAGAAGAACACTATATTTAATAATTTATCATCGTGCGTTTTGAGCATTTTTATTGCTTACTTGAATTTAGGTATATATTAAAGCAAGTTTTGAATGAAATAAATCGATATTAAATTTTTAATTTTAAAAATTTGATACTGGGAATAATCGATCTTTTTCGTTGGAACCTCCCTGTATAGGTGCAAGCATTTTTAAACTTTTATTCTCAGCTGCTAGTCAATCGCTCTTCATGTAATAGATTTTTTATTTTTTATTATTATTTAATCTATACATATATTATAATTACATGTTATTTTTTTCAATGCCTGTCTCACTAGGGTAAACCTGTGTCAAGACAGACAATATTTGTTTTCCTAAACTTGTAAATATAATTAGTGGAGCCGCGTTGTTGTGAAAAATCACATCAAGGGTGCTGTACAATTAATTCGACTTCCTAGGATCTAATTTAATTGAAAATATAAAAACTATAGGTACATTAAATTTATTCAAGAAAATGGGCAAAATTTATATCCTAACTGAAAGTTAGATTACCCATGTTGTCGCTTATGTCATAAATCACCACGGAAGCCTAATATTCGATACAATCCATATATTTATGCCTTCCCTCTGATAGAGCAAAGTCACTCATAAATTCGGTCGTTGTCTCATGTATGGTCTATTGTCATAGTGCATGTACTGGCCTACGTAAAAAACAATTCAATAGAATCCAGTCCGTTTTCAATGCTGCGGCGAGAATGATTTTTAATGAATATAAGCATTGTCGTATAACCCCGCTTCTAAGGGATTGGCTTCGATGCCTTGAAAGAATAGAGTTTAAGATCTGCTTATTGACCTTCAAAGCTTTGCAAGGAATGGCGCCAGCCTATATATCGGAACTATGTGTCCGACTAAACCTAAGCGATAGACAACTTACTCTCAGGACAGCAGATCTAGATGTTACTATTCATTTAATCGAACTTTCTCGGTCAAATCGAGCTGTTTACTATGATCGCTCTTTTCGTGTAACTGGCCCACTCATTTGGAATAAACTTCCCTCAGCTCTTACTAATATCCAAAATTTGGCTGAATTTAAATGGGATTTAAAAACAAAATTATTTAAAAAATCATATTATTCATCAATTCCTCTCTTAATATTCACAAATCCTCTTTTTAATATAATAATAAGCCAGGTTCTCAAGTTTCCGGTAATTGTTTGGTTTCGGTTTCCTCGTTATTGTATTTTTTTGTTTAATGTCTACTTTTTATATAATATTTTACTGTTTTACATAATACTTTAGTTTTAAAGTTCTTATTTTGGTCTGCACCGTTGTTGTCTATTATTATTGTCCTGTGCTATAACAGCACTGCTATTGCTAACTTTGTTCCCGCTTTTTTTTTTAGTACGTTTTTTTGTTTTAGTAAGTGCACTTGAAGTGAAACAACACAAAACTGCGCTACATAAATGTAATGTTATTATTATTAAATTACTCACTGTTTATTTACTTTACTTATTTTTTATTTCTTAACACATACGTTTTTAATTTATATAGCATATTATATCACATTTCAAAAACAGTTTTTAATTTTTAGATGCATTCAGAAATATTCGATTTATTTGGATTTTATTGCAAAGTAGAATTTTTCCGACCTTCTGACAGAATATGCCCGAGATCTTAAAGGCTAGTAGGGTACTAGTGGTTCACATGATTTTTTTTATAATCAGTCGTCCAGAGTGCATCTTGCGTGAATGGGTTGCTTATTTCTAATTAGTAACAGACTGGAAGCTCCTCTCAGAAATTTCTTGATTAACATCACTAATTGGAGTAGAATCGTTCCCAAACTTCTTCTTTCTCTTCCATTTTCTTTCTGCCGTTTTTTTTTCACATTATCGCATATGTACTAATAATAATAAATGCTTTATATCTATTTTTTTATAATGTGTACAGATAATATCCTCACTTGCATCTCCCGTAATTAGGCTTTCGTTTAGAAATTAAAATTTGATATTATGAATAATGAGAAGTATTAAAAAAAATATTATATACTATTTTTTCCGAAAAACAAGTTCGTGTTTTTTTAGTGCAGTTGAATGGTTTCGGTTTCAAATTTAATTTTGTAATCGAAGGACTTTTTTGAATGATATGTGTGTAATGGAGAAAAATATGTGGCAGGAAAAGGAAAGGAAAGAAATTACTTACTGTGGAACAATTTCTTCTGTCGAGCTGATTATATGTTACACTGTATTGTTTAGCGAAATATTTGTATAAGAGTTTTGTAGCGGTATTTTCCTTAGCGTAGACGAATTTACACCGACAGCGAGCGAATTACGGAAATATTCATGCGAAGATGTTTATGCGGTGAGGATCAATTTGTAATTTAATGTAGGTAATAAAATGACAGGTTTGTAGGAGGAGGGTAGTTTAAGAAATGTAACAATACTAACTACAAGTTATTGTATTTTTTAACGAGAATGATATTTTATTTTTAAGCTTAGTAAGTTTAATATAAGAAGCTTTTTTGCCCAAATTTTGTACTTGTAGTTACTTGTTGGATTTGTTTTTGACCTTAAAATCTAGTGTTTCTGATATAATACGTGTTAGTTTTTAGTTTCTTGTGTACCACCTTCCATATTCAAAAAGTTGCAAAAGATTTAACTATGTGGAGTTAAATTTAAAAAAAAACTCTCAATACTTATTTGTAAAAAAAGTAACTTTTAAAATTATTTAAGAAAAGGATAAATAATACGAGTATTACACGAAAATTGTACTCGACTTCAATATATGTGTACGCCCTAAATATATAACACTTCTTTTGCAAATTCTTATTTTTTTCTATTATAAGAAAACATAGACAATAATGATACAATAGAATTATTGCGTCTGAGTTATAAAACCGCATTTGGAAAAAGAAAATACATTTACTTTGCAACAAACTCCACAATATATAATTCTAAAATAAAATATAATGAGTACAAATTAAGAATAAAAATCTGGCTGAAAGAGCTCAATGAAATAACCCTAAAAATACACTAATAACGACATAGAAGACAAATAAACGCTGATTAAATAACTAGTCCGCTTCTGCACAGGATCTCCTAGTGAGAAGGACTAAGAAATACCATATATATACTTAATTTTACTTTTGTTATATTTTTTATGTTCAATATTATAATATAGTCGCTTCAATAAAACGAAAATTAAAAAAAACTCTAAAATATTTTTTAGAAACCATTAGTGACGGCCGGCGTAGTCTAGCGGTAGAGCGTTGGACTTCCATTCCGAAGGTCGCGGGTTTGAACCCGGCGTGCGCAAATAAATTTTATTTAATTGATTTGTGTTATTTCACAATTAATTATTCCAGAGTGGAAGATACTCTTAGTAGCGCCCTGGTGTAAGACCACCATTCAGCATTGAAACGTCGCTTGAAATGGCTTTAGCCGTGTTTAGTGACTAGATCTGAATAGTCATGTACTTCCCCACCTTCCACTTCCTCGCCTCCTTCCCTTCCCTACTTACCTTCAGCCTCATAACATACCCCAATTGAGGATACCATAGTCTCACTGGCTCCAGACGGGAGCAGTTGGGACTCTTGTGAGGTATTAACTATAAAAATAAAAAAATTAAGAAACTGTTTTTCCTATTCCACCCGAAAACCATACAAATAATCCTGTAATGCTCCAAAATATTTTTTTGGTTTTTCTTCTTGCTAAATACAAATATATTTATGTCGTTTAATTTCATATCCATGATTACGGTGTAACCATATTAACAATACTTTTTTTTATATCCTTAATTTGAACAGAAATATTAACTATTTCACAAAATTGAATCTTATATTGTTAATCTGTTATCCTTTTCTAATTGTAAGTACAATCTTCTTCCATCCACAAGCAAATGCTTTTAATGGAAGAGCTGTTTAAATCGCAAGGTTTCACAACAACTCAACAAAGTGGCATTTTAACCCCCCTTTGAAAATACATTAAAAGTTTATAAAAAAAAGAAAAATAATGACCACGAAATTCATATTTTTTACCGATGGAGGACTTTGTCCTCTATTTAATGTAATTTGTGTCCTCTTACGTATTGTGTGAGATAAATATTTTTTTAATTTTATAATGAAATTCATCTTTTTCAAGTGAAGTGTTTAAGTTGCATTTTTCAGAGTTTTTCCGGTAATTTATTTATTTATTGTTCGAAACATTTACAGAATGTTAACAAGTATTACATTTATATTATTGCGTTGGAATGTGCACAGATATTAAACTCCAATTAAAAATGTTCACAGCATACGTAATTAAGGTTTAGTTGTTACTAGGCGGTGATGCTAGTAGAGAAAATGACAGATAATAATAATAAATATATATATATATAAAACAAGAGAAACAAAATATAGTAAGTGTACAGAGAGAGAGAAGATATAAAAAGATAAAGAAAAGATATTATGATAAAACAATTATATATATGTCTGTTCTCCATGACGTATCATGGTAGAAGATTGTTAAATTGTTTTTTTAAATATGCTTGTAAAGATAATTATAAGGTCACATTCAATTGTATTGAATAGACGACACATTCGAGACAGTGCACTGAAGTATGCGATATTGTTATTAAATATTTCAATATGGAATATATTTTGACTCTAATCTAAAAAAATAGAATCTAAAACTAAATCATAAGATATAAAATTGGACGTTGTACAAAAAAAAAATATATATATATAAAATAACACTATCCTTTTACAATACTAAATAGTTTCTGAATTAAATACCGTATTTTCTTTGGCTGCTTAGGATTTTATAGGAATCTTATTATTTTCTTATTTGTGAAATCGGATATTCATTATTTCCTTTGTCTCAAAATAAAAAAAATAATCACAAGTTCCATTTTATTTTCTTTCAGGTGATTGTTTAGCAACGTTTTTGTTCTTCAACAGTCGGGATTCAGGTATTCCATTGTGTTGATATATCCCGTAATACCCATTCATGCTGTATTGCTGGCTTCGATCTTAACAATGACACCTGCATACAGCACGGAGCAACAACGACGTAACAATACACAATGATGTGGTTTTGTACGAAACCTATATGAGAGTTGTGTTGTATAGCACGTCTCGGTAATCTTGATCGGTAACCGTACAATGCTGTTTGTTGTAGATAATGTAATATTATTTAGTGTTTGCCTTTTACAATTCTGGTTAATTAACATTATTTTCGTGTTTACAATATGCTTCTGGGTGTTTCCACCAGCCAGTCTAGGAATTGAATCTGAGCTCCAGGGGTCTCCTTGACTGGCTATACTCGCCGGGTAAAACTAATCTAACTGCCCGACATCTGCCGGTATCTGACGTAAGCTTGAAGCCTACTGACATCTATTAAAAACATCTGAAACTATGTGTCATTCAAGGTCAACGTCATCCAAGGAGGAGCCGCGAGTATTTCTTGGGCATTAACTATGTAACAATTTCTAGATATATTATTTTAGAAAGCAATCATTTTGTGGTTTGATGTATTTAATAAAAATAAAACACTTTTTATGTTTTAAAACCATGATATTTATTAATTTAATTTACCGACCGGTTTCGCTTTACTCAAGCATCTTGTGTGCTTATATATACATATAGAGAGAGACAACAATATAAAATTATTACAAACAGTGGGGATACATTAATACAAGTGAATTGGAAAAAACCAACATATAAAATTAAAATCATTATTGTTAGATCTGTCTTTGCTGATCCAAGACTTGTTGTCTAATTTATGTTTAAAATAAATTGTGTTCTGTAAAATCGCCAGTGGAAGTACATTGTATAGCTTTGTAGTAAAGTATTTAAAATTCTTCAAATAAGTCTTTATTCGTTAGTGGAGATTCGCAAACATGAGTTATGAATGGAAGAGGGTAATGATTAAGGTTGTGAAATGGGAGCTTAGATAGTTTGGGTAAGAGAGCGAATAAAAGAAGGAAGAAGTGAAAAGAGAATATTATAGGACTCGAACGTGAATGATGTTTAGACGGGACGGTCCTTTATTGGGGTCCTTTAATCTTGAAATTTAGTGAAGCCTTGTGGGAATAACAACGGATAAGTTTGTGATAATTCTCAAATATATATTTGATCCAGACAGATCGAGCCAACATGTCAAACATTGGTTTGATTACTGTTTGAGGTATCTCTTTAATTATTATTTGCACATCGTACCCTGAGACATTTCATTATAAATTGAAATACGAATTCTTTAACAGAGGATTTCTCACATAGTTCTACATGAAAACTAGATGTAATTATACATATATCTAATTACTGGCTAAACAGTGTACTAATTAATCACCAATCATAATAGAATAATTCACTGAAATATATCTTATATCTAACGACTGTATTTCCCAAATGATCACTCTTCACTAAATTCCAGTTTTCTAATCATATTTTAATCAAATGATCACTGTTCACTAAATTCCAGTTTTCTAATCATATTTTAATCAAATGATCTCTCTTCACTAAATTCCAGTTTTCTAATCACATTTTAATCAAATGATCACTCTTCACTAAATTCCAGTTTTCTAATCATATTTTAATCAAATGATCTCTCTTCACTAAATTCCAGTTTTCTAATCACATTTTAATCAAATGATCACTCTTCACTAAATTTCAGTTTTCTAATCACATTTTACAAATGATGACTCTTCACTAAATTCCAGTTTTCTAATCATATTTTAATCAAATTATCACTCTTCACTAAATTCCAGTTTTCTAATCACATTTTAATCAAATGATCACTCTTCACTAAATTCCAGTTTTCTAATCACATTTTAATCAAATGATCACTCTTCACTAAATTCCAGTTTTCTAATCACATTTTAATCAAATGATCACTCTTCACTAAATTCCAGTTTTCTAATCATATTTTAAGCTATTCGCTTTTAATTCACTATCAAAACTATTTCACAGATTATTTCGTATTTTTTTATTGACAGCAATAATAATAATAAAACTTCTTCAATTATTGTAAAACTACTTTGTCACCTCATTTTAAATTAAATAAAAATAACCACGTTAATTTATAACACTATTTTATTTGAATATATATAACACTACATCATTTTGAAGAGAAATTATCAACACGTATCAAAGCAGAATGATACATTATCAGGATACTAATAAACAATAAGTACCTGTGGAACAAAATATTACAGTGTGCGGAGATAGTTTTTTATTTATTTATTTTGAACCTCATACAGGAGGCCCTGAAGAACATAATTTCGCTCAGGGCCTATGTCATTTTTGGGGTTATTTTTAGGAAAGGAGAGGATGTTCCGGTGTGGGTAGGAGTCTGGGGATCATTGTGTCCAGGAGTGACGGACGAATGATTTCATCCCTCCCACTGCGGTGCAAGGTGATGTTCCGAGTGAGCTCTGCTGGAGAAGCCGAATGGTCACCCTCAACCAGTCTCTCCCGACCTGGCCTGCCACGCAATTGGTGGGTAGACGCATCCACCACCGAGACCCGGAAAAAACTCGCTATGTTTTGTGGAAGAGGAGAAGTGCACCTGAAGATAAACTGACCGAATAGGATAAGTCAAATTAACTCAGTGTTAAGGCAAAAAAAAAAAAAAAATCTTAATGTAAAATTTTTTTAATTTCTTGTTAAATTAAATAAAATTCTTAAAATTAATAAATTGTTTAAAAATAATTTTTGTATTTAAGAAAGCATGACAACATAATGTATTTTTGAAATGTTAAAATAACTTCAATTATTGACCTATTTCTTACGTTTGTACTTTATCTATATCTGAAAATGAGGAAAATCTTTGAACTTTAGAATATTCTCCTACAAAGTAGGGTATGTTAAGAAGGGTGTTCCTAAAGGCTTCCGGTGAGCATGTCGTAATAATTCCTTTCAACTTAAAATAATTTAGTTTGCAAATCACACAGCATTATAATAATATCTAACTATCCAAAACAACAAACAAAGTAAGGTAAGCATGTTTATCTAAACAATTCTGTAAATTCCCTTACAAATGGTTGACTTCAAACAAACCAGTTTCTATAATAAGAACAAAAAATTTGGTGTGTTATTTTCAAAAGCCTATACTAGTAAACTAAGTACGTATAATTGTAATGGAGGTTAATTAATTCATAGAGTACTTTTTATGGTTAACTTCATACAGGAGGCCCTGAGGAAAACAAATTCCATTTAGGAGAATGTCATCAAAGTGATGGTCTTTTTTAAGGAAATGAAGGAGAGAAAGTTCTGGAAAGGAAAAATATTAAAGGCGTAGTTAGGAATCTTATGGGATCAGTGTGTCCAGGAGTAACAGATGTATGAACCCATCACCCCAGCTGCGCGATGCAAGGCAATGGGTCGAGAGGTCGGACTGGTCAAAATGCCTCCCTTAACCTACTCCCTCGACTCTAACTCACTATCTCTAAATGTACCTAAAACAAAATACCTACTAAAAAACTTTCAGAAAAATTTTACAATTGTTAAACGACCGTGTATGAAAAAACCTACTAATTAAAAACTGACACAAAAGCACTACTAATTACTAATTAAAAACTGACTATAGAAAGATATGTACATTAAGATGGGTCATTTTTTAAAAAGGTGTTAATTTCAAATTTTTAGAGCGATAAAAGGTTGCCAAATGGGTTCAAAACGACGCGTTAAAATTTTTTCTATTCGCTGATACGATATTTTTAGGAGTTACTTCTAGTGTATATAAAAGTTACTATGAATCTTTGTAACCATATTTGTTGCAAACTTCAATCGCATAAAACAATCAATCGCAAAAAAGTAACATTCGTGAAAAATACATAACTTCTATAGGAATATTGCGAGTTTTGGATTCGTAATTTTAAGAAGCGGTTATTTCAGGATCTATAGGACCAAACCAACTGAAATTTTGGTGAAAAAATCATCAATTCCATGGGCATTTTGCGATGGTCGGTCTAATTATAATATACTTATCTCTATCATAGTCTAATTATATCTAATTATTTCGGGATTTCTGGAACCAAACTAACTGAAATATTGGATTATTCTTAAAAGTGATGGTCTAAAGAGAAAACAAATTGTATAAAAAATAACAATCATCATCAACAAATAAATCATCAATTTCTTAGGTTATACGGTGCTTGGGCTCGGTCTTTAAAAGCTGTTATCTCAGGCTTTGTGGTGCCAAATAAACTGAAAATATGGATGCATATTTAAGACGATGGTCTGGAGAACAACCAAACAATAAATCTCCAAAAAGTGACAATCGTGGAAAAATTGGCGTTTTCATGGGCGTAAGGCAAGGCTTGGGTTTGGCCTTTTTTAACTGCCGTTTTCTCCAAGTTTTTTTTCCAATTGGATCCATTTGGACATTCATCTATACAGTTCGACATTCATATGAATTAGTCCATTTGGACATGCATTTGTCCGTTTGGACATTAATCTATACAATTCGACATCCATTTGGACTTGCATTTTGTCCATTTGGACATGCATTTTGTCCATTTGGACATTCTTTTGTACAATTAAACATTGTATTGAATGAGTCCATTTGGGCATGCATTTGTCCGTTTGGACATTAATCTATACAATTTGACATTCATATGAATTAGTCCATTTGGACATGCATTAGTCCATGTGGACATAGATTTTGTCCATTTGGACATTCTTTTATACAATTGGACATTATATTGAATGAGTCCATTTGGACATTCGTTTGTCCGATTGGACACTAATTTTCTTCAATAGTTGTGTAATTAATGAACGTGATGTGATGGGTTTAGACAGTAAACAATCACAAAATCTAAAAAAAGTATCAATTTCTCGGATATTTTGAAAAGCTGTTATCTTGGGCTCCAGCTGCCATTCGTGTTCAAATTCTTAATACTTATAAAGATGATGGTCAAAAGATCAACCAAAACACCAAAATATGCAAAAAGAAACGATTATCGAAAATTTTGCTTTTTCATGGGCATAAGGCGAGGCTTGGGTCCAGGCTTTTTTAAATGCCATTATCCCCCGGCTCTATTGGCGCGAACAAACCGAATTTTTTTATTCTTAATAAAAATGATGTCTGAAGATAATTAATCGCAAATTCTCCAAAAATTTAAATTCGTGAAAAATACAACACTTCTATCGCAATAACGCGAGTCCTGGTTGTTACTTTTTTAAAAGAAGTTCTTTTGGACTCTTTGGGGCCAAAACAACTGAAATTTTTAATTGTTATCAAAAAAAATGTTCTGAAGTGAAAGTCATTACCAAACATCCATCCATGGGCATTACGCTATGCTTGTTGTTATTTTTTCAAAGCAGTTATCTCGGACTATATGGGGCCGAATAGACTGAAATCTTTGGATATATATTTTAGATGATGGCTTGAAGAGCAACCCAACCTAAAATCGCCAAAAAGTTAAAATTGTGGGAACTTTGACATTTATATGGTACATTTATGTAAGGCGAGACTTGTGTTTGGCCTATTTTAATGCCGTTATGCCCGGCTCTACGAGCTAAAACAAACCGAAAATTTTAATTATTATAAAAAATTATGGTCTCCCGGCCAACGAATCTAAAAATCTCAGAAAACTAACCTTCGATCACCAAACCCATAAAAATTAACATTATTGAATAAATCATCAAATCCATGGGCATTTTACGCGGTGCTAAGCAGTTATCTCGGACTATATGGGGCCGAATCAACTAAAATGTTTGGACATATATTTTAGATGATGGTCTGGAGAGCAAACAAAAAATAAATTTCCATAAAGTGAAATTCGTGGAAAAATTGGCGTTTTCATGGGCGTAAGGCAAGGCTTGGTTCGGCCGTTTATAACTGCCGTTTTCTCCAAGTTTACTTTGAATTGAATGTCCGTTTTGTCCAATCGGACAAGCATTTGTCCATTTGGACATTCATCTATACAATTCGACATTCATATGAATCTGTCCAATTGGACATGCATTCGTCCAATTGGACATTCATCTATACAATTAGACATTTTATTGAATTAGTCCATTTGGACATTCATTTGTCCATTTGGACATTCATCTATACAATTTGACATTCATATGAATCAGTCCATTTGGACATGCATTTGTCCAATTGGACATTCATCTATACAATTGGATATTCTATTGAATTAGTCCATTTGGACACTCATTTATCCAATTGGACAATAATTTTCTCCAATAATTGTGTAATTAATGAATGTTGTGTGATCAACTGAAATTATTATGTTCATAATAATATAAGATCAATTTCTATATCAATTTCTAGGACTTTTTGAAAAACTATTTATTATCTCGGGCTCTATGCTGCCGTTCAAATTCGAATTTTGAATACTTTTTTAAGATGATGGTGTGAAAGCAACCAAACAAAAAAAAACTCCAAAAAGAAACGATAGTGGAAATTTTTGCTTTTTCATTGGCATAAAGCGAGGCTTGGGTTCGGCCTTTTTTAAATGACGTAATCTCCGGCTTTATGGGCATGAACAAACTGAAAACTTGGGATCTTATAATCGGACACGCATTTGTCTATTTGGACATTCATTTGTACATTTCGACTTTCATTTGAATAAGTCCATTTGGACATGCATTTGTCATTCTCTCTACAATTCGATTTTCATATCAATAAGTCCATTTGGACACGCATTTGTCTATTTGGACATTCAACTGTAGATAGAATGATATTTTTTCCCCCCTCTTTTTCCTATAATATATGATTTTCACTTAAATTTACCTTCATACCTACTTTTTATACCTACTTTTTATGTAATGGTCATATTTTATGTAGATATTTTTTTTATCCAAACATTGTCTCTGTTTATATTATATATCATATCATAGGTAAAATGACTACGTAAAAGCCCGTATTGGCGTTGAAAATAAATAAATAAAAAAATTTATGAGTGGTCAACAGAAAAATTCTATATTGTTCAATTTCTTACTCTAAAAATACCCGAATTCAAACATTCATCTCTTGGCCGGGATTGTGACTGCCCATGCCTAGAACAAGTAATCAATATCAAATATTTAAGAATAACCTTTGACACACAACTAAATTGGCAACAATATTTCCATAACACTATAAATAAAATTCGTAAATCTGTAAATACTTTTTCAAACCAACATATAATTTCCTTGACCTTAAACTTTTAATATCAGTTAAAAACTCACTTGCCAACCACACACAGAATTTTAGGTTAGGGTAATACTTCTTCTAGTGCCCTCAATTTCATTATTAAAGCACAAAAATATTCATAAAGATATAACTTCCTCTTTCTACCAACACTAATACTACCTTAAATTTGGTTAAATTTCACAAAAACAACAAAACATTATGCAAACCAACACAAATGACACACAATACCTGAGTCAAAAACAAAGAACTTCCAAAGACCAAATTCATACACGAAATAAAGAAATGGATTGCTTTGCAAATTGCACGTAGATAAGAATAACAATTTACATAGGACCTAACCCAAATGAAATAAAATAAAAATAATAGAATCATGTCATATCTAACGAACATAATTATTATGAATTGTATATACCGGTCAGTGGTTGAGTGGTCATCGCGCTTGGGTCCCACCCAGGCGTTCCGTGTTCGATTCCTCGGCTGGCTAAGTCCTCCATCACAACACAAGCAACATCTTCCGCTTAGTGTGGTGGTAGTAGGAGATTTTCAAATGTTGTTGGGTTATTCGTAACCCGAGAATGTTTGTCTTTCTTTTTAAAAAATTTAAAAAAAAAAAATTTTAAAAATATAATATTTTCGAACATTTGTAAGATTCAATCCAATGACCGTCCTTTTTTATGTATGGAAATTAAAATGTAAGTAACCTCAATTTTCATGTAACCATGTTTGTACACATTTGAATAGCTCTATGTCTGTTTCGACACAGGTTTATCCTAGTTAGAAAGGCATAAAAATATCGAATGTTTACTAAACATTGTACAAATCAATTTAAAAAATTTAAAATCTCTTTTGATCCGACCCGCCACGCAGCAGGTGAGCAGACGCACCCGCCGGCAATACCCGAACAAATCTCACCACATTAATCCGGTCATTCCTGTTAAGTAACCAAAAATAGCGAAGCACTTGGGGTGACCTACGGGAGGGGCTGTGGTTATCCACGAAATGCTTCCGGGGGTGGCGATACCCATATACAAAACTTATATTCAGTATTAGGTCACTACCAAATGGTTTTAAAACTAAAAAAAATTGCTGCCGATATTATGAAAAAAGAAATTCGAAGAAAATATTTTTAATTTTGAAATTTTAAATTTGAGATTGACAAATATGACAGTTTTACAATAGGTGGCAATAGCCGAATTGGTGGAGGCGTCCATCCCGATAAGACGTGAGGTCCTGGGTTCGAGTCCCAGTTGCGACCGTTTTCATTTATTTTTCTGTGTCTTCTATATTTTCATATTTTCATTAAGATTATTAGTATTTTTATTTTTATTTTTAACTTTTTAACTTAAAGAGTTAAACCTCAAATTATAATATTTTAATTAATGAAGATAATATTAGCGAAAGTCAATCGAAAATCTGAAACAGAAAAATCAGAAAAAGATACGGATACATCTGGGACTCGAACCCAGGTCCTCCGGCAATCCGGGCCGATTGCCGGAGGACCTGGGTTCGAGTCCCAGATGTATCCGTATCTTTTTCTGATTTTTCTGTTTCAGATTTTCGATTGACTTTCGCTAATATTATCTTCATTAATTAAAATATTATAAGATTATTAGTGTTAACTTCTTCTTCAGTAAATTTTTATTTTTTCGTTAGTAAAGTTTTTGCTTTCTTTTGACAATTAAAAACTCTTATCTCGTTATCTATTATCTTGTATAATTAGAGCAAATTCAAAAAAATATTACCTATAATAGATATACCTATAATAGATTACCTATAATCAGAAATAGCTACCATAAAAAAATTATGTTACTTCAATTTTTTTGCAGTTTTCAATTGTTTATTTGTTTTTAATTCAAAAGTCAACGTCATTTCAATGATGACCTGTAATTTTTTACTGTGAAAAATCTTACAAAATGCCAACTTGTTTTCTACATATTTTTTTAAATCATTTATTCGTGCCATTTCTGACAATACCAAAATAAAATTAATAATGCCGGGTTTTATTTCTCAAGAGATCACAGATGGCCTTTAATCTACTTCATTATTATTTACATTTCAAAAAATCTTATTCCGTTTTCATCAAAGTACTCAACGTATAAATCTTTCAGATTAATGTAAACATTTTAACGGTGTCCCAGAGATGAAATTTTAAATCTCTGGGGAAATAAACATATTTTCGGTGAAATGGATCATTTACTTTTTCAATGTTTAATATGAAATAAAGTCAGATATTTCTAAAAATAACCTGACAATCTCAAGAGAAGAATCAAAGTATTTTTTACCAAACAACAGTTCGCTTCAACTAAATAATTATGCTTAATAATGACAATAAAATGCTTTAATTCCACTTCATTTCACATCTTTAGCCAATCGTTTTCGGTTTGTCCTGAACCTTCATCATGGGTAAATTTTTTTTAAACAAATGCAGAGTTACAGAGTATAAATAGAAGAGAGAGAGAACATCAACTTAAATGGGGAGCGAGGGAGATATATCTATGGGGGGGGCGTAAAAAATTAGGCGTGGGTAAGGGATACGTGTTAAAAATGGGGCTCTTTGACAAATTTAACTGTTCATTAAGTGAATTGGTTTAATTATTTTGAATTTTTTTTATAAGAGTTTCTAGATTACTAAGACGTAGACCAATCCTATTAATTATGCTTAATTTGGTCGTCGTGATGTGTTTGTTTCGTACTTGACGATTTGAAGACAAAAACTGACATAATTGATATGTGTGTTCCTCCTTTACTAATAAACGTGACGTAAATTTTGCACAACTGATTTACAACCATTTGTGACTGTAACTGTTGTTTATCAGCTGTCTAATTTTTTTTCAAGTTATTAGTAAGTACCAAAACTTTTATCGATTTACTTTTGATAGTCTGATTAGTTTAGATGTTTAATTGTAAATTTATTTTAAACTAGCTGACCCAATAAACTTTGTGCCGCCTCAGAATTAATAAATGTTGTGTTTAATTAATTAGCTGAAATAAATTAAGTTTTTATTAAGTTCAAATAATAGTCTAAGTTCAAAAAATGAAATTGAGCTGTTGACTAAGCACGAAATGTTCGGCACACTACACCATTGACAGTTCGAATTGATTCAAATTATGTCGATCAACGCACATTATTTGAAAAGATGTTCCTATATTGGTCTAATTATATCTAATTATCTTGGGCTTTCTTGTGCCAAACCAACTGAAATATTGGATTCTTAATATAAGTGAGGGTTTAAAGAGAAACCCATCACAAATTGTATAAAAAAAAACATTCGTGAAAAAGTCATCAATTTCATTGGCATTACACGATGCTTGAGTTCGATCTTTAAAAGCTGTTATCTCGGTCTTTGAGAGGCCGAATCAACTGATAATTTGAATACATATGAGGGCAACTAAACACTCAATCTCCAAAAAGTAACAATAGTGGAAAAATTGACCTTTTCATGGGCGTAAGGCAAGGCTTGGAAGTTCGGCCTTTTTAGATTGCCGTTTCCTCCAAGTATTTTCCAATTGGATGTCCGTTTTGTCCAATAAGACAAGCATTTGTCCATTTGGACATTTATCTGTACAATTTGACATTCATATTAAGTCCAATTGGACATGCATTAGTCCGTTTGGACATTCATATATGCAATTTGACATTCTATTGATTTTGTCCATTTGGACATTCATTTGTCCAATTGGACACTAATTTTGTTCAATAGTTGTGTAATTAATGAACGTTGTGTGATGAACTGTAATTATGATTATCTTATTAAAAATGATGGGTTGAGAGAGTAAGCAATCACAAAATCTCAAAAAATAATCAAAATCTCGGACATTTTGAAAAGCTGTTATCTCGGGCTCTGTTCTGCCAGTTGTGTTCAAATTTTGAATACTTATATGATGGTCTAAAGAGCAACCAAAATCTCCAAAAAGAAACGATCCTTGAAAATTTTGCTTTTTCATGGGCATAAGGCGAGGCTTGGGTTCGGCCTTTTTTAAATGCCGTTTTCTCCATTTTTTTTCCATTGGATGTCTGTTTTGTCCAATAGAACAAGCATTTGTCCATTTAGACATTCATCTGTACAGTTCGACATTAATATAAATTAGTCCATTTGGACATGCATTTGTCCATTTGGACATTAATCTGTACAATTTGACGTTCATATGAATAAGACCAATTGGACATGCATTTGTCCATACAATTTAAATTCTATTGATTTAGTCCATTTGGACATTCATTTGTCCAATTGGACACTAATTTTGTTCAATAGTTGTGTAATTAATGAACGTTGTGTGATGAACTGTAATTATGATTATCTTATTAAAAATGATGGGTTAAGAGAGAAAACAATCACAAAATCTCCAAAAATAATCAATTTCTAGGACATTTTGAAAATATTTAATCTCGGGGTCTTTGTTGAAGTCGTGTTCAAATTTTGAATACTTATTTTAGATGATGGTCTAAAGAGCAATGCAAATCTCCAAAAAGAAACGATAATGGAAACATAAGGCGAGGCTTGGGTTCAGCCTTTTTTCAATGCCGTTATCCCCGGCTCTATTGGCGCGAATTAACTGAAAATTTTGATTTTAAATAAAAATCATGTCTGAAGCTAATTAATCGCAAATTCTCCAAACAGTTACATTCGTGAAAAATACAACTCTTTTATGGGAATGATAATGGTGCTGAGTTCTGGGTTCGGAATTATTTCGAAGCTGTTATCCCGGCTTCTATAGGACCAAACTATCTGAAATTTTGATTCTTAACAGAAATGATGTCTGAAGGCTAATTAATTAATCGCAAATTCTCCAAAATGTAACAATCGCGAAAAATACAACACTTCTATGAGAATATGGCGAGTCCTGGTTCGGCCTTTTCAAAGGAAATTCTTTGGGGCCAAACCAACTGAAATTTTGGATTATTATTTAAAAAAATGTTTTGAAGTGAAACTCATCACCAAACCCAAGGAAAGTAACATTCGAGAAAAAAATCATCAATTCCATGGGTATTACGCGATATTTGTTGTTATTCTTTGAAAGCAGTTATCTCGGACTGTATGGGGCCGAATCAACTTAAGATATTACCTGAAGAACATTGAAACCTAAAATCGCTAATAAGTAAAAATTGTGGAAACTTTGCCATTTCTAATGGCATAAGACGAGGCTTGGGTTCGGCCTATTTTAATGCCGTTATCCCCGGCTTTATGAGCTAAAACAAACTGAAAAATTTTATTATTTTATGAAATGATAGTCTGACGGCCAATCAATCTCAAAATCTCAGAAACGTAACATTTGTGAAAAATACAAAACATCTATGGGAATAATTCGAATAAAACTTTTTATGGGAATAATAATGCGAATTCTGGGATCGGAATTATTTTGAAGCTGTTATCTCGGGTTCTATAGGACCAAACTATCTAATTTATTTTGATTCTTAATATAAATGGCAGGAACGATCGTCCAAAATGTTACTTTTTCATGAGCATAAGGCAAGGCTTGGGTTCAGCCTTTCTTAAATGTCGTTATCCCCTGCTCTATAAGCGCGAACAAACCAAAAATTTTGATTCTAAATAAAAATCATGTCAGAACCTAATTAATCGCAAATTCTCCAAACAGTAACATTCGTGAAAAATACAACTCTTTTATGGGAATGATAATGCGAGTTCTGGGTTCGGAATTAGTTTGAAGCTGTTTTCTCGGCTTCTATAGGACCAAACTATCTGAAATGTTTGATACTTAACAGAAACGATGTCTGAAGGCTAATTAATTAATCGCAAATTCTCCAAAATTTGACATGCATTTTTCCATTTGGACATTCATCTATACAGTTCGACATTAATATGAATTAGTCCATTTGGACATGCATTTGTCCATTTGGACATTCATCTGTACAATTTGACATTCATATGAATAAGTCCAATTGGACATGCATTAGTCCGTTTGGACATTCATCTATGCAATTTGACTTTCTACTGATTTAGTCCATTTGGACATTCATTTGTCCAATTAGACATTAATTTTGTTCAATAGTTGTGTAATTAATGAACGTTGTGTGATGAACTGTAATTATGATTATCTTATTAAATATGTTGGGTTAAGAGGGTAAACAATCACAAAATTTCAAAAAATAATCAATTTCTCGGACATTTTGAAAAGATTTAATCTCGGGCTTTGTTTAAAGAGAAACCCATCACAAATTGTATAAAAAATAACATTCGTGAAAAAACCATCAATTTCATTGGCATTACACGATGCTTGAGTTCGACCTCTAAAAGCTGTTATCTCGGTCTTTGAGGGGCCGAATCAACTGAAAAATTGAATACATATGAGGGCAACCAAACACTCAATCTCCAAAAAGTAACAATAGTGGAAAAATTGGCCTTTTCATGGGCGTAAGGCAAGGCTTGGGTTCGGCCTTTTTAGATTGCCGTTTCCTCCAAGTTTTTTCCAATTGGATATCCGTTTTGTCCAATAGGACAAGCATTTGTCCATTAGGACATTCATCTGTACAGTTCGACATTAATATGAATTAGTCCATTTGGACATGCATTTGTCCATTTGGACAATAATCTGTGCAATTTGACATTCATATGAATAAGTCCAATTGGACATGCATTAGTCCGTTTGGACATTCATCTATGCAATTTGACATTCTATTGATTTAGTCCATTTGGGCATTCATTTGTCTAATTGGACACTAATTTTGTTCAATAGTTGTGTAATTAATGAACGTTGTGTGATGAACTGTAATTATGAATATTTTATTAAAAATTTTGGGTTAAGAGAGTAAACAATCACAAAATCTCAAAAAATAATCAATTTCTCGGACATTTTGAAAAAATTTAATCTCGGGTCTGTTTAAAGAGAAACCCATCACAAATTGTATAAAAAATAACATTCGTGAAAAAATCATCAATTTCATTGGCATTACACAATGGTTGAGTTCGATCTTTAAAAGCTGTTATCTCGGTCTTTGAGGGGCCGAATCAACTGAAAATTTGAACACATGTTGAAACACACTGAAAATTTGAATACATGTGAGGGCAACCAAGCACTAAATCTCCAAAAAATGACAATAGTGGAATAATTGGCCTTTTCATGGGCGTAAGGCAAGGCTTGGGTTCGGCCTTTTTATATTGCCGTTTCCTCCAAGTTTTTTCCAATTGGATGTCCGTTTTGTCCAATAGGACAAGCATTTGTCCATTTGACAATTCATCTGTACAGTTCGACATTAATATGAATTATTTCGACATTAACATGCATTTGTCCGTTTGGACATTAATCTGTACAATTTGACATTCATATGAATAAGTCCAATTGGACATGCATTAGTCCGTTTGGACATTCATCTATGCAATTTGACATTCTATTGATTTAGTCCATTTGGACATTCATTTGTCCAATTGGACACTAATTTTGTTCAATAGTTGTGTAATTAATGAACGTTGTGTGATGAACTGTAATTATGATTTTCTTATTAAAAATGTTGCGTTTAGAGAGTAAACAATCACAAAATCTCAAAAAACAATCAATATCTCGGACATTTTGAAAAGCTGTTATCTCGAGCTCTGTTCTGCCAGCCGTGTTTAAATTTTGAATACGTATTTTAGATGATGGTCTAAAGAGCAACCAAAATCTCTAAAAAGAAACGATCCTTGAAAATCTTTTCTTTTTCATGGGCATAAGGCGAGGCTTGGGTTGATTTGATTTGAACTTGAGATGATTACCTGAAGAACAGTGAAACCTAAAATCGCTAATAAGAAAAAATTGTGGAAACTTTGCCATTTCTAATGGCATAAGGCGAGGCTTGGGTTCGGCCTATTTTAATGCCGTTATCACCGGCTTTAAGAGCTAAAACAAACTGAAAAATTGGATTATTTTATGAAATGATGGTCTGACGGCCAATCAATCTCAGAAACGTAACATTTGTGAAAAATGCAAAACATGTATGGGAATAATTCGAATAAGACTTTTATGGGAATAATAATGCGAATTCTGGGATCGGAATTATTTTGAAGCTTTTATCTCGGGTTCTATAGGACCAAACTATCTAAATTTTTTTGATTCTTAATAGAAATGGCAGGAACGATCGTCCAAAATGTTGCTTTTTAATAGTTGTGTAATTTATGAACGTTGTGGAATGAACTGTATTTTTGATTTTCTTATTAAAAAATGATGGGTTTAGAGAGTAAACAATCACAAAATCTTAAAAAATAATCAACTGACAAAATAGACACGATATCGTTTTACATGACAAAATTTAATAAAATAACTTATATCATTGATCTAGCTATTCCAAATTCCTGTATAATTGAAAAAACTGTTTCTGAAAAAATTAGAAAGTATACTGATTTAGGAAATTAAATTAAAAAATTCGGCTACTGGGATTATACCTAGCTCTCTCATTAAAAATTTAGGCATATTAGATTTGTCAAAGAATTTGTATATAAAAATGCAAAAATCAGTCATTTTAAATACATGTAGGATTACGAAAGATTTTTTAAATATTTATATTGAGGGATCAGTAGGATTTATCGGTCAAATTAGGATTTCCACCGAGCTGAACCCTCTGATTTGAAAATATCTGGAGTCGGTGAATTATTTTGACATTTAATAGTCTGGTAGGTTAACATGTTGCCCTTGTATTGTTTTGTATTAATTATACTTATATAATACACTTGTATAGCGTGGATTTACTAGATGATCATTTTTACGAAAGAGTGTGTGAAAAAGTTTAGTTTTTCTTAAATTTAGTGTTTATTAGGGAAAACTAATTCCGGACCTAAAAGTCTGGTGCGTAAAAAAGTAATTGAAGAGCCCAAACAATTACGAGTGTCTGAATGTGGAAAATACAGACATAACATATACTTACACATAAATATTATATCTATTAAATGCGATTAAAAACATTCATATTCATAAATATACGAAGGGCTTTGATTTATTAAATACATATAGATCATATTTCAAAAAATCCCTGACGGCTTTAAGGCGGTTTAAAGCTCTACGGTGTTAATCACAACGGAACCATACTAATGGCTTTAGGGGTCAATTTGCCCACTCTGCCTAAAGCCTCCGGTGACTGGAAAAAGGTCGCGATCCCGGATATCCGCTTCACATAAATATCACATTTCAGAACGCATTAGCAGAGAGCTAAAATTATGCTTGAATTAATTATTTACTATTTTGTTGAAAAATCAAAATTTTTACACAAATAATGCACGTGGCTCCTGAACCGATGAAACGTTGAGCCCGTAATTGATACCTCTTTTTACCTGCTCTATGTAGGCGAACCAACTGAATTTTCTACTTACTAAAAAGAGGAATCGACAATCTAAGAGGAATGAGATCTAAAGGGGAATTAAATGGTTTAATTTGTGGAATAATCATCATTCCTGCGGCCATAATGCAAGTCTTGGAATTTTGGAATTTTACTAAGAATTATGGTCCGAAGAGGAATCAATGACAAATTCTGCCAAAAGTTTGATTTGTGGAAAAATAATACAAGACTTGGTTTCGAACATTCAATGCCTTTATCTCGGGATCTATGGGGCTAAATCAACTGACATCCAATCTCGGGCTCTAAGGGGCTAAATCAATTGACATTCAATCTCGGAGTCTAAGGGGCTAAATCAACTGACATTCAATCTCGGGGTCTAAGGGGCTAAATCAACTGACATTCAATCTCGGGCTCTAAGGGGCTAAATTAACTGACATTCAATCTCGGGCTCTAAAGGGCTAAATCAACTGACATTCAATCTCGGACTCTAAGGGGCTAAATCAACTGACATTCAATCTCGGGCTCTAAAGGGCTAAATCAACTGACATTCAATCTCGGACTCTAAGGGGCTAAATCAACTGAAATTTAATATCGGGCTCTAAGGGGCTAAATCAACTGAAATTCAATCTCGGGCACTAAGGGGCTAAATCAACTGACATTTTGGATTTTCATTAAAAATGATGGTCTGAAGAGCAGTCAATACA
Organism: Limnephilus auricula; assembly: GCA_951813805.1. Classification (NCBI taxonomy): domain Eukaryota; kingdom Metazoa; phylum Arthropoda; class Insecta; order Trichoptera; family Limnephilidae; genus Limnephilus; species Limnephilus auricula. The sequence continues at coordinate 26,288,001 of OX638406.1, read as the reverse complement.
ATATCTAAAAGTCACATTCGTGAAAAATTCATCAATTACATGGAAATTTTGCGAGGCCTGGGTTCGAACTTTTAATGAGAGAGCTAGGTATAATGCCAGTAGTCGAATTTTTTAATTTAATTTCCGAAATCTGTAAACTTTCTTATTTTTTCAGAAACAGTTTTTTCAATAATACAGGAATTTGGAATAGCTACATCAATTATATAAGTTATTTAATTTTGTCATGTAAAACTATATCGGGTCTATTATGGCTAATTGGTCTGTCTGTTTATCGTAGTATATTTTGAAGAAATTATTTTCTTAAAATGAATTTGGTTCGTATTCGTAATATGGTCCTATATTATGACAATTAATCAAATTATGTTTAATTACCAAACTTTGGTGAATTATTTTTAAAACCTGATTGTGCCTAAATGTATTCTTGGTCGGAGCTAATATAGAACATCCCGATATAATTTGTTCTATAGTTTCCGGAAAAGCCATACATTTTCTACAATAATCATCAATTTGATTTGCATCTTTGATTATATGCTATCTATAATTTTTAGTATTATTGACTCTATCATGAATAGCAGGCATAAATCCTTCTATTTCTGGGCTCAACTCTCCAATACTCAACCATTTGTTTGACGAAAGTTTGTCAATTGATAATTGAAGTGTTTTGCGTCAATAATTTTATTTGACCAGGAATCTAATAATTCCTGGTTGGTATTTACCAAAATGTTAGCTTTCTCGTCGTATAAATTTAAATGTGTAATGTTTCGATCTGACTTGAAAATTATTTTGTGTATTTCTGAGCTTTTAGCTTTCCTATGGAATTTTTTTTAACATATCTACCTGATTGTGCTTCAAAAAAGTTATTTTGACTATACCTCTACCTACTAAATTTCTAGGTAAATTAATTTGTTCTATAGCTGAATTTGGATTATGACAATTAAACTTTGTTAACGTAGTTCTAATTAATCATTCTAAGCTATCTAAATCTCTATTGGACCATTTAATTATACCAAATGAGTACGTTAATAGAGGTATTGCTCAACTATTTATCGCCTTTACTAAATTTTTAGCAGATAGATTGCATTTTTAAAATTTTCTGATCGTAGTTTGAAATTTAATCCTAATATAATTTTTAATACTAGTATGATCTAATCTATTCGATTTCGGGTATCCTTAGTATTTATAAACCTCATCCCCTTTCATACTTTTAATTTTGAAATTTCTACAATTTTGCCTTTCTTATGGATCGTTCTACATTTACCAAAAGTCATTTTAATATCATCTGAAAAAATTTTAACTACCTTAATCATTTTCTCTAAATTTGATTCAGAATTCGAAAATAATTTTATATCATCCATCCTTACTAATATTATAAACGCGAAAGTTTGTATGGATGTGTGTACGTTTGTGCATATGTTTGTTACTCTTTCACGCAAAAACTACTGAATGGATTTTAATGAAGCTTTACAATAATATAGCTCATACATCTGAATAACTTTTGGCTATAATTTATAAAGATAGCTATTAATTTTAAATATATCGAAAATAATAATTATTGCTTATAAGAAAATGTCAAAATTTGAGAATGACATTTTGCAAAACAATGATTGTAAAATCAAATTCGATTTTAAAAATATTTAAATTAGTGAATTCATTTGAAGTACTCGCCTAATACTTTGAATCGAATCAAGAATTTCATACATATTTTGAATAAATTGGTTATAATTTTTGGTATAAATGTAGATGGGACCTAGGAAAAGAAAATATATTACTCGAAGTACTAATCTTACGCAGACCAAGTCGCGGGCAGAAGATAGTATATAATAAATGTGAAATTGTACTACTCTACTATTATAGGTCCTCGGTTACAATCTGGTTTAATATTTATCGTAAGTATTTACAATATTTGTACTCACTGTCACACGATCGAACCTTACTAGCTACGGATTAAGTCTCAGGCCTTCCTCTTTAGACCTAATTCGTAAACTTAAAAAAATCCTGTAAACCTCGGTAACCCTCGTTTTTACGACACTACAGCGCTGGTAACTTCAACTGCTCCAACTGCTACTATAGCTTCAGCGGACATCTTTCAGAATATGATGGAAGTTCTTACCTAACGACATCTATTAATAGTAACTGAAACTACTTGTCTACATTCAAGATACTACAGTAAACTGCGTAAAAAACAAACAAGGCATATGACCTAAAGTTGGTGGACTTTGAAATTGTGGAACTTTGTGAATTGAGAGAAAAAAATATGTCTTAGAAGTGTACGTATTATTGTAGCAAAACTTAACTTTATCCCTGCCTCTAGCAAAGTTTCAGCTAATATATTTTTTGTTGTTATACCGCACCAGAATTATGTGGAGAAATATAAAGAGAAATGGGGAAAAATATAAAAAGATACTGAGAGTATATTTCTCTCATAAACATGTCACAAATTCCTATTTAGGTATAATGAGATCATAAGAATTCATAGATGGCACGGGTTTAATTATTTTAGGAAAAAACACTTTTCGCACTTTATGCTTCAAAATATTAAGATGATTTGCGAATATGAATAAATAGTTTTGTCCATAAACAAACTCGAATACTTCATTGGACTGAATCACCGATGGAATATTGTAACTTTAGCCTTTCTTCAAATTGAATATGTTTATGGATTCAACTATCCATTCGTATATTCATAACGTACGGACGCAAACAATTTATTTTATAGCATAACTTACAAGAAGCGTTTACATTTCTCTAACATCCTGATACAAAGGTCGTAGATTATAAATCCAACCGCGTGCATATCTACACTTTCACAGATTGGTGGTGACAGGACTTTGAAACGTTAGCGTTTTTGAGCAGCATAGCGACATCTATCTTTTATCACTAACATGTTTTACAATACCGTAGATGATTTTCCCTAGCATTGGAAAAGCTACCAATTACAGAAATTTCACTGTTTGAGTGATTTTCTGATTTTAAAATGGTTTGAGTCCTTACTATTATAGTGATTTAAACTTTCTTGGGCAGCAGCATACCATATTTTTGCTTTTACTATGTTTTTTTGGAATTATTAGTCGGAGTGGAATTTTTTTAATTGTTGTAAAATATTTTATTTTATTTATTTGCTTTATAAACAGTCTATACATTTATATATGACAGTGAATAATATGTTTATGTCATTGACCAATAAAATAACGACATTTAAATATAGGACCATAATAAAAAAAAAATATGCAACAATATACCTAATACAAACAATTCTGATGCATCTTCAATTTACAAAGTGTTTTATGATCTAGATATTTCTAAGGTTGAGGGGGTTTCTCACCATCCTACCAATAGCTTATCTACCCTAATAACGAATATATTTAAAAATAAAAATAAAATACTCGCAGTGGTTAGAAAACTCGGCCAACTTATCCAATATATAGCCACTATTCATAGCTTCGAGTACCGAATTATAAACTCCAACTTAATAAATAAATAAACCGTAAATCGTAAATCGAAAATATTCGTTATTAGGGTAGATAAGCTATTGGGAGGATGGTGAGAAACCCCCTGACACTTAAATTTTAAAGGATATCAATAATATCTTTGAGGAAAAGATTTCAAATATACGTCGATTTATCTTTTATGCTGATGTTTAAAATTAAATTTAATTGAGTCCCTTCACGTTTATGTTTTTAAAACCCGTAGCATGTTTTTTGTGTTGAAGGAAAACTTTGATTTTCAGAATTTTCACAAATGGTTTGATTCCTTGCTTTCATAATGATTTCATTTTCCTCAGGCAGATGTCTCTTTCCGTCTCCTAATCCAAAATTTTAAATTTAAACATCGAAATTACGTCTCTGATTATACGGTATATTTCCGTTGATCGTATTTTTTTTATTAAGTTAATCTTATTTTTGATATATTATACAATAGCTTCCCCACTCGGAGAATTTTTAAAATCAAATTTTAATTATATTCCTTCAGGTCCTAAAAAACCCATTACCAAAGCAATTAGCAAATCCGGTCCTCCTTTTCTTTTGATTAATAAACACCAAAATCTGTTAAAAAGTGCGACTTGTGGAAGCTTTTGTCTTTTAGAAGGAAAAAAATAATTAATGTATTTTATTATTTGTTCTGAAATCTTTGCATTGCTTTGAGAGAATTTTCTTTATTCTTTTGTCGTGGAGAAAATGGAACAACTTATATTTTTTAATACTTTTATCGTGTTTTTCTTCCATTTTTTAGATTTTTTCACTCGATTTTTCACTGTTTTTCTATTGTTTTTACTTTTTCAATACGCAGTTGTCCTAGGAAACGATGAGAAGTTACTGAAAGTTTTCCTATCAATCCTTACAACTTATCGGTTAGTAGCTGAGTTGACAAATTCGTTGAGTTCCCAACCAATCGGTGAGTCGTCAATTGAATCGTCTTCGAATTCCTCTTTTAGACATATCATTACATCATTACATACATCTTTGTTTTAATGATATAAAGTAGGAAGAAATCAGTAGACACCGTAACATATTGTATTTAGTAGCACAATGTAGCAAATTTCAATAAATATGTTATTTTGCTGTATCCCTTTGTCGCTTCAGATTTTTTCTAGCTAAGTTTGTAATGCAACGTTCTGGTATATCCCAACTAGCGATTGAGTTAGATATCAGATGAGTACTATCTATAGCCGTTCGTGTCCTAGATACTAAATGTTACGATGAAAGCCGAAAGCATCAGTGAGATTGGGCGGGTCCATCAGAAGCAGAAAGCATCTATTTTTAATTTTATACCTGTAGTGTCCTTAGACATGTAGTTTCAGTTGCTTTTAATATATGTCGTTAGGATTAGAGCTTTTGTCGAGTTATTATAGTTATCCAGTTGTTAGAGTAGATACACCCGGGCATTACAACCGATCGACGATAGATAAGTTCTGTGATTCAATTCCTATACAGTTATAGTCGATCTTAAGATGATACCCGGTGGTGCAGAAATAGATTTTACTAAAATATTGCTGTCACTGTTGCTCTTACTCCACCGGATATTGAGCGAAAGGGAGAATGCACTGACACCTAACTAAAATGGAGGTTTTGTATTCCCCACTTTTCTCCTCCAAAAGTGGACTGATTTTCAATTTTTTTTTACCAACTACATAAGAAAAAACTATTCTATGTCTGTACGTTTTGCTTTTTTTAAAAAAACATTGTCTGGTTTGTATACTGAACATCTTTTGACTGCGTTTAAACCAGTCAATTTTATTGATTTTTGGAAGGTCATAACTTCTATAAAAAGTAACTTAACAAAAAAAAAAAAAAAGTACCGACACGTTAGTAGTTAATATCTATTTTATGCAAAAACAATATTTTCTCTAGGGTTAAAATCCAGAGAGATAAATAGGGAATACGTTTGTATGGAAAAATCACCGCCGGGTATCCTCTTAAGACTCAGACGTATAATATATTGTAAGCACTTAAATATTATGAATAAACCAGTTTGTAACAAGGACCTATCATTCTTGAAGATCCCCAACACAATTACTAATGTCTCTCTGTGGATAAGGCAAAAGAAATACGTCAGCAAAATAAAATGAAAATCCCACGTCTTCAACTACTATACCAATCACCTCGAATTTACTGGTGTCCAAAAATAAAAGCAAGGTAAAGATTTTTTGTATAGATACCGATCGTATTTGGTAAGACTCATCAAATATCTTCTTTCAATCATTTAGAAACCGAAAAACCTTCCAACACGTGGAAAAAAGATTTCATTTGTGGCACGGGGTGAATTGGGACAAATATTTCTGAAAACTTAAAAGCAATTTGAGGTCTAGATTAAAATTTCTTCCCCTTTTCTTAGAATTAGTAGATTTAGAACATGAAATAATTTAGTAGATCCCAAACTCTGATTCTATTGTGATACACAAAATAGTTTTTCGATCCGCACCAATATAATTTTAAATAGAATCTGTTATTTATAACTTTTGAAGGTTATAACCATCAATTTAATATTAATCACTGAAAAAGAAGATAATACTAATAAAGTTTAAGAGAGTGTTACAAGACAATACCAAAAATTAGTCATTATTAAAACAAATTCTAGAAGTACTGACTCTTTTTTACAAAAAAAAAATTATTTAGGAAGATTGTTATTTTATCTGATAAATTATTTATATAATAATATAAATTTTGAAAAACTAAGTTTATTTTTGATATGCTAAGGGTATACCGTTGGTTGTTGGCAGATTTGTTCAATTTTCAAACGATATATTGTATTGTACAAGACAAAATTAAAAACATATAATCATACAACAAAATAAATCAATACATAACCTAGTAAACACATTTATCAGAATTTTAATTTTAGTTAAATTAATATCATTAAAAAATAAATCCGTGAAGGAACGTTTTTTTGACGAAAATACCTTTGTTTTTCTTTTTATTTAAGGTTTTGCAAACTAAAATAATTCAGATTATTTTTAACACCCTTTTTTGTTTAGACATTATTGAAAAATCATAAATACTTATGATCAAAAAATACTCACAAGAAGTACACGATATTTAATAATTTATCATCGTTCATTTTGAGTATTTTTATTGCTCACTTAAATGTGGGTATATATTAAAGCTAGTTTTTAATGAAATAAATCGACATTAAATTTGTAATTTTAAAAAAATGATACGGGGAATAATCGATCATCCTCATCGGAACCTTCCTGTACAGTTGCAAGCATTTTTAAAAATGTATTCTCCATATTATTTTACTTCAGTAAATAAAAAATAAAATATTTTGGAATAATTAGCAGAAGAAAGTAAGTCTTGGAAAAAATAAACTAGAGTTTACGAGGCATTGTAGCCCAGAAACTCTCTCCATAGGGTCGTGCACGAGATGTGCATTCCTCACATTGGTCTATTGCCACTTAAGTTTTAAATGGAGTCAGAGGATATCGGAAGAGCCTCTCTTTGATAATAACATTATTTTCTTCCAAGAGAACTGATGAGGATGCTCACAATTATTAAAGCTCTAGAACATATAAAAAAAACATAAATGGTGAGACGAATTATAGTGATTTACCTTTATTTTACTTTTTTAAATCAACCTGTTAAGGTATCAGAGTCTCTGTTTCAAACAGAAATTTAAAAGAATTACAAAAACATTTTAAAGAAAATAACACGGTTTATGTTAACCCCATTTTTCTCCACTCGAAAAATAACACGGAAAATTCGCCAATGTTTCATTTTCAGGCCATCAATGTAAGAGAAGTCTTACTTTTTCACTTCTGTCACACGTCGTTAGAGCAATTCCATCATTATCAGGTCCCATTATCAGCAGTAGGCACAGTTTTTATCTCAGTAATGTCAAAAAAATGTGTTTAGACTGAATCAGCTCTATTGATTATTTTGATTGTATGGCCAGATGGACAATTTTAAAACTATCCCTATTTTAACGGCGTTCCTACGTATCATATTAGAACACTATAATGTGTCGATCGTCTAGTTGATTAAGCAGACATCTCCAAATACTAGTGTTGGGAGAATGAAGAAATCAATATTCGAATGCTATTTGTGTTTTACGTATTCAATACACTATAAAATAAGGCTGGGAGGTATAACGGTTGAATACATTAGTATCATAATTTGAAATTAACTACTAATGATCCAGAAAACATAATAATTTTGTTTAATTCACTACATTTTTTTATGCGTTATAATTGATTTAAAGGTTTCAAAATAATTTGTAGTTAGGTTTATAGTATTTAGAGGTGTCAAAATAATCACAAATGCGCAAGCGCAATTTAACAAACTCTTCAGTATTGCCCGTTTGAATAATTTTATTGGATTTTTTTTATTATTAGTATCATTCTCAGTATTGTACCAATTAGAGTCTTTATCATCTACTCTACAAAGATGACAAAGGCCCTGAGGGAAATGATTTTCTTCTGGGCTTCCTGTGTGGAGTTAACGATAAAGAAAGCATTGTTATTATAATAAATTATAGTTGTATCAAATGCAGGTAGAAAGGATTTTTTTTAAATTTAAATTTAAAAAAATAATAATTTAACGCCATCCCAGTGTACCATTTCATCCAGGAAACGTTCCAGTGAAGACTAAAGGAAAAAAAAGATGTTTTATATTGTGTTGGAATATGTATAGTTTTAATGCCTGGTATCTTTGGTGTTTTTGTCCAATGGAAGAGTTTGTTTTTGATATTTGTAGTTGGTGTACATGTCTTGTTCTAGTAATGCGAGAAATTCGGCATAAAGTATAAAAAATAAAAGTGTTGTTAACAAATTTTTTTATTTTTTTTATTGTTAAATATTATATAATAATCACTAAATACGAACACGTAGATAGATATAATAATAAATTTAAAAATTATGGAGCTGTAACATTTTGATTATCTACGTACTATTTAATTTATATTTATAGTAATTATTGTAGTTCTCAAAAGACATTCGATTAAATATTAATTACAGGAAAATTCCAACAATCAGATTAAAGCAAAATAATTACACATCAACTTGAAGAAAACTTGGACGATAAAAACATGTTCTGTTACCACGTAATAAATAAGTAATTTCTAAACAAATTTTAATGGAAACAAATGTTTCAAAATAGCACAATCTTCCTTAATGTTCCTCACAATGGTACAACCCTTAATGAAATACACCATTATTGCCTGGGGCTGTGCCATTAAAAATTACATCAACACGCTGTTTAAAGTTCAGAAAACCTTAATAAAAGTAATAACACCCACTTCAATCATATCCGAAAAATTCCCAGTGCTCAAAAAAAACTAACTTTCCTTTACAAGAACTTAAACCCATTAAACACTTTTGATTGAAAACATATTTTCTTTGTTTTTTTTCAAGAATTTTCAAGTGAAGTATTTAATTTTGGGCATGGAAAACGATTTTCAATATAAGATAGTTTTTTTTTTGTTTTGTTTAATGATTTGAATTATACAGTTATTAATGTGTTCATCTTGAAATTCTGCGAACACGATCATACTGCGATAACTTGAATTATTGTTCCTTGAAAATTTTAATTATAATAACTTTCAACACATTACAATGTTGACGTCTTTCATTTCAATTTAAGGGGGGAGTCCGATCCATCTGATCCAAAATTTGACCTTTATTTTGTTATCTAAAAATCTTCCTATGTATGTGGAGAAAACATTCCTAAAGTTATGGCATCAAAGATACCTTGAAATTTAGTTAGGAGCGGTCCGCGCCAAGCAGTAAGATGGATAACGAAGCGATCCGGTTACAAGCGAAAACTTTAAACGCGTATTTTTCAAAACCACCTTTATCAGGTTTGTTGGAATCCTAGCTCATTAAATTTTCATCCGATTTACTTCTTTTTAAGTTTAAATAAAATAAAATAAAAATTTTATGCAGGTGAACTTCGAAATACGTAAAATTATTATTTTAGGAAAAAGTTATTGCAAAATTATGGCCGCTTCTTTTAGTCAATTTTCATTTTATGTCCGCCATTTCACCAATCAAGAATTTTTTGCAAACTGAAATTCATGCGCACGCGAATTCATACTATAAGAATTTTTTTTTTGAATTTCATGTTTCAGATAATTTCCAAGGACTTCAGGATTCCAACCGATTTTACCAGACCCTCCGCTTGCAGCCGCTTTACTATATATATAGAGATATTCAAGTCAAATTTTCGAAGCTGTGTTTTCTTGTTCAAATGTACCTGTAAAAAAAGTTTCGTGGACGAAAATAAATTATACTTTTGCAAAAAATGCATCGGAAAAAACATTCGGCTGGACCAGACTCCCCTCTTAAGGTACATATTTATTCCTATGACTAATTTACAGATTGTTGTTGCTGTAATTAGTTACACTGTTCCTATCTTGCAGACGGGTATAAATATTACTAAAAACTTCACAGGGTACTCATTAATTCGTTGCATCGCAAGTGTCAAGTCACCTTTACTAGTTATTAAATATAGTTATTAAATAAAATTATAATTCACCCTCCATTACCCCTCACAATCACCATGAAAATGGTAAGTCTATAATCTGTTTATTCCATTCAAAGATATTTCTACCATTTTGTCAATTTCCTAAACAGATGGTCGTCGTCGATTTTTATTTATTTTTAAATATTCTCATTAAAACTTAACTTATTTGGGTTTTTTAATAAAATCTCTGTTCTTATCTATTTTAATTCCTTCATTTGAAAAAACACTTTTTACAAAACGGAATTACTCCCTTTTTAAATGTATTTGATATATATTTAAAACAAACTCTTTTGTTTATGAATTCCTTCTAATAATGCTCCAATTTTGTTTTTTTCTTGAGAGATAAAGGTTATTTAATGTGAAAGAGGATCTATTAATAACAACTAAAACTTGATTACGAATGCTGTGAACATTTTTAATAAGAGTATAATATCTGTGCTCATTTCAACGTCTATATTATTAACGTAATAATTGTTAATACTCTGTAAATGTTTCAAACAATAATTGCATAAATTTATAAAAAGATCTTCCTCAATTCCAACAGAGTCCTATGAAATTTAGAGAATTACCTATTTCAACAAATGATTTTTTTAATATTTGCCAATGTATTAATTTCAGGTGCCTATTCTCGCCGCACTTACCCTGTTTGTGTCTGTGGCAGCAGTCCTTGCCATTTCTCCCAATTCATCTAATGTCTCCCCCCCTCTGGACGATCACAAGACCTTAAAACTACAAGCCTCTGCAGTGGACCACCTCTCTCCTCTCTCGTCTCTACTCGCCAGAGACGTGGGTCTTACAATAGACCTTGAAGACACTGACTTTTCTGAAGGTCCTGTAGTCCTTAGGCACTCCCGCTCCCCATATCCAGGCAAGAAATCTAAAGGCAAGAAGTCCAAAGGCTAACAGTACAAGCCACAAGTTCAATTCTATCAGTTATAATCACTATTCTGCAGTCGAGGGCATCCACCACCTTACCGAATCGTTTTAAGGACCAGATTTTCTTCAATCTTGCAATAAAATTGTTTCATTTAATATTTATACACGTTTAAATGATGACTTTAGATATGAGTACATTACAAAATAAAAGAAAGGAAAAGCAATTTCATACATGTTTCTATGGTAGCATCTAACACAAGAACAGCCTCTACAGCTTCTGGCAAACAACAGGCACATAACATAAAGACGAGAGACAGTGAGCAGTGGGACGGAACGTGGTCTTTCAAACCCTTCACACCATTGGCAGAACAGTGACCAGATATGACCATATGAAGATGGTGGGATGATGAAGAAGAGACTTCTAAAGAACCCTAGGGACGAACATAATTTTACAAGCCACAACTGCAATACTACCAGCCACGAGTTCAATACTACCAGCCATGACCACAATACTTCAAGCCAAAACCACAATACTACCAGACACAACCATAGTAATAACAGCCACAACCACAATTCTACAAGTTACAACCACAATACTAACAGCCAGAAGTACGATACTACCACCCACAACCACAATACTAACCACCACAACCACAATACAATACTAAAAGCCAGAAGTACAATACTACCTGCCAAAACCACAATACAAGCCAAAACTAAAATACTACCAGCCGTAAATTGAATACCAAAAGCCACAACCACAATACTACCAGCCACGACCACAATTCTGCAGTCGACAAGTGCAATACTAGCCACAACCACAATACTACCAGCTACGACCACAATTCTGCAATCCACAAGTACAATACTAACCACAACCACAATTCTAAAAGCCACAACTACCAGCCACAACCATAATACTACACGCTAAAACAACAATACCACCAGCCACAACAACATTACTACACGCCAGTGAAAGAGTATTTAATAGCCGTTGTGCACAATCAAGTGAGGATGTTTTTATTTTCCAAGTATTCTTCAAGTTCAGATTTAATTATTTGTCACATTGCTGGATTTTCCCCTGTAACGAATGTCCAAACGAATGATCTTTATTAAACCAAAATAATTACTGTAATTGTAATTTAAATAGTTTGCTGATATTCAAAATGCCACAGCTCCATATTTTTAAATTTTTTTTTTAATATTCACATGTTCGCTTATTTAGCACTTATTTTTGTAATTATTTACTTATTTTTTATTCTATTATTCACCTATTTATTTTATAATCTAGCGTATAACTATTTGTTAAAAGTGTGGTATTGCTCTAATCTCCCCACATCATCATATTATTATTACAACTAGCGAGTACCCGGAATGCGTTGAATGCAACTCAAAGATTTTTTGAATTATTATTGTAAAAAAAGATTTATTATTTCCAGTTACTGTTCAAATATCATTTAAACAAATCTTAACATGTAGGTAAATATTTATTATACAAAAAAAACTTAAGGCTATTTAAAGAACAGTTGTATATATCCAGTGTTTCTGAGATGTCATTCAATAGCACCAGTACTCCTGTCATGCTTTGTTTTGCATTGTTTCTCCCTGCGTGTCCTTTCCCATGCGAACCCGTCCCCCCCCCCCAAAATGTATGAGGGTTGGGTAGGAATCTGGTGGTCAGTATCTCCATGAGTGACGGACTTATGCATCCATTTCTCCCACTGTCCTGCTAGATAGGTTAAATGGTCTCCCTCAACCTCTCTCTAAAAAGTCTCTCCCGCTTCGGCCTGCCACGCAGCAGGTGGGCAGATGCATCCTGCCAAGACTCCAAATAACCTCACTCCATGATCCCATTCACCCCTGCTAATTCACCAAAAATAGCTAACACACTTGTGGGTGACCTATGGCAGAGGTGTTAAGTAACCAATAAATTATCTTATAATAAGTTTTCTTCTTTCTCTAAAATTTCTCACAGCCATGTAAAAAAAACTCTAAATTTAGCTAATCATTATGGGTCTTAAGAAGATCCAGATTCTTTCTTCAGATCCTTATAACTGCATTTTTCACTGAACCCGAAGTGACAGAATATGAAGTTGAAACAGATATAATATTTTAAAGAGAAATAGTTTTCTTGTATTCACAGTTTTCTATTCTTTGAATAATAGAGGTTATTTTAGCAGCGAATTTCAAATTACCTTATCTACTAACTTTAAACTGAAAGATTTACTCTAGGAGTAATATTTTTTTAAACCGGAGCAAAGTTTCAGTCGAGAATGGCTTATTTTCTTTAGCCGCGTGTTTAAAAGTTAAAGTTTTCGAGTTAACTTGTTTCTCCTGTAAAAGAGATTGTTTATCTTCGTGTTCCTCTGCTTTACACTGTGTACTTTTTGAACGTGTACGTTTTACACACGGGCATATTGAACAGATTCCAACTATAGTTGAATCGTTTATTTTAAAATTGCCTTATATCCATTTAACCACTATTTATTTGGACGGCTAGTAAGGGTGTCATTTCGTTGGATAACCAACACCTCTGCCAAGGGTCACCTTAATTTGTTCGCTGCGTTGGGTTGGGTCCGGTTAGGTTAGGTAAGGTTATAGACTTAGCAGGGATGCCCAGGTGAGGTTTTGTTCAGTTTTTGGCGGCGTATCCGTCTGCCTACTTGCACGTCACAATGCTTGACGTGTTAACAAATAGATACGTCACTTTTGACACACTTACCCCCATATTTCTACTTGTTCCTCATAAATTTTGCCTTCCAGAACTTCCTCTCCTTCATACAATGAAAACGACTGAAATAATAGGGCCTAAGGGAAATTATTTTCCTCAGGGTATGGTGTAAATTTGCAAAAAAATTAAATGCCCAGCTCTGACAAAAACACTGAAAGTTTTTATGGATAGTTACCGTTGTTCTTCAATGTTTTACCCTTCACTATATTAATGAAGTGTTTGTAATGCTCTTTTACGTTTGAAAATTAAATTACAACGCGCTCTCTTCAACAACTCAATTTCATTCTACGGAATTCAAATAGGTTTCTGACTGTAACTGTGAGTTTCAATAAATTTTGAACAATTTATACTTACTTTAATTATTAAATAATGTTTATTTATATTTTTAACTTAATGAGTTTAAACACAAATTGTAAAATTTTATTTAACAAAGACATTATTAGGGAAACTCAATCGAAATTCTGAAACAGAAAAATTAAAAAAAAAAAAAAAATTATTTCTATATCAGATTTTCGATAGAGTTTTGCTAATATTGTCTTCATTAATAAAAAATACTGTTTATGTTTGTCTATCGTAAGACAAGAGATGTAAACATATTGAAATAATAAATTGATATTTATTTATTATTTATTTATTTATTAAAGAATTTTATACATAGTGTACATATTGTGTTATTTCGCCCGCCATGCTAGGGATGTCCCTGTGTTATGGCGGGTGAAGTATGCAGATTATATGGGTAATGAAGTACATTTACTGATTATATAATAATTATGATAATGAGGTTTACAGTTAATGCAGCAATGAATTTATGATAATGAAATTTACATATAATATAGTAATTGATGATAATGATGTTTACAGGTAATACATATAACAAGGAATTTATGACAATGAAATTTACAGATAAAATAATAATTTATAGATGAAATTTAAGATAATATAACATTGAATTTATGTTAACGAAGTTACAGATAATAAAATAATTGATGATAGTGTAGTTTACAGATAATATGACAATGAATTTATGGAAATGTGGGTTACAGATAAATAATAATTTATTTATAAGTTACATAGTATGATGGTTGATAAATTGAATTATAATTTACTAAATTATACAAATTAAATTTAATTAAATTACAAATAATATACATCGAGGTTTCTAAATATTTTGATAATAATAATTTATAATAATAGGTTAATTATAATATTGATAGATATTAGAGTTATACAAATTAATTTGAGTAAAAAAAAAGATTATATATCATAGTTCCTAAGTGTGACGATCCATAGAGATAATTGTTTTTTAAAGTTATGGGGTTGGGTTTCAGTTTTTAAGTTGTCAGGGAGAAGGTTAAATATTTTTGGAGCTAGGTACATGAAGTGTCTTCGAGCTGACGTGGTATGTAGTGTAGGTACATTGTAGTTTCGGTTTGTTATTGTTCTGGTGGTGTAATTGTGTTGTAAGAGGGTTTTTTTCGTATATTTAAACAAGAAATGAGTTAGTGTAAATTTTAGATGGAGTTGCCGTATGTTTAAGACGTTGTATTCAGAGAAGAGTCGAGTGGAGGAGTATCTTGTCGGTCGCTTGTTGATTGCACGTATTATGGTTTTTTGGGCTTTTTGTAGAGGATCAATAAAATTACGAGCACAGCCGCCCCAAATTATGATGCCATATACTAATTGGGATTGGCAGAGAGCATAGTAAACTGTTTTCAGTATTGTAGGAGTAAGGATATTTCGTAGTGTTCGAAAGACATAAGAGAGCTTGCGAATTCGGGGAGTTAGGGTGGCTAAGTGCTGATTCCAACGAAGATGATGATCAATTATGACCCCCAGGTATTTTATATGGGATACTTTTTCCAAGTTTGGGCAAGTACAGGAAGAGTATGGTCTTGGACAAGAGTGAATTGTTAATTTCTGATTATCAGTAGGTTGGGTTGCAGAAGTTAGACTGAAGGTTAAGAATTTGGTTTTACCAGCATTGAGGGTGAGGAGATTGTCATCTAACCAATTCTTCACAAGGCCTATGTCGTGTTGAGCTATGTCGAATGCTCCTTTCCAATTTTTATGTCGAGCTATAAGCACAGTGTCATCAGCAAAGGATATTATATAATATTATATAACTTCAATATCTTAGTCAGGTGTTCAAAAACATGTTTTTCAATCTTAAGATGATCCACTAGTCCTTGACTCATTCGGAATGGGCGGAGCGAACGATTCTTGGGCATTTACCAATAAAAACCCTAATCTCTAGCAAACAACAGTATTTTGTTATTCCGCAAGTATATTTTTAAAGATCGAAGCGCCGCGTAGACTAAGGCATGTCCGTTTGCCCCGGGCTCTGGGCGTAGAATGAGCGACGAGCTAAAATCCTTCTGTACATGGCAGAAGGGTGAAATTCGCAGTTACAAATTTGTTGGGTGCCGCCTATTTTTATTCACTGAAAAGAAACGCCGCCAAAATGCACGTTTTATTTTATTTTGTGAAGTTCAGATACAAATATTAAAATGTTTTCCGATCACTTTATAAGAAACTTAATTAGCTACATTATTCAATAAAACAACACCAGAAAAAGGATTCGTAAGTAGGAGATTTTTCACTTTTAACCATTTTTTATAGGTCAGACACATATTTTTTTTCTAAGCTTATTAAATATCTTATCAAAAAAATACTCGATCACTTCAAAGGCCAAGATGTGCTCTACTCACAGTATTTAATTAAAGCATCTATATTATTTCTAAGCGATCAAATTTTCAAAACTAAAACACAAGATTTTGTACGATTTTGCATTTTTTCGCATGTCTTCACCTTAAACTATCACTCATACAAGTTAAGAGGTATATAAATCGCCTTGGAATATTTGAACGATGACTTCGTGGGAGTTTTACCTAATTGGGGTTATTGTGTTGACTACTACTATAGTCCCAAAGTCATCCATTTGATTTAGGTTATGTATTTAGTTAAAGGTGTTTTTATATTCTGAAAAAAAGAAAGCTTAATTTGTAAGGATGTAATATAGTTTTTTATTTATTATTTTAATGGAAACCATTTTAGAATTTTTTTTAAATAATAAATAATTTCTCTGTTTTTAAGTGGTCAAATAAATATTATATTTTCAACTCATTTATTGCGGAGAGTAGGTATCAAAATTGTATAATATTTTGTTACGCTACTTTTCCGTACGAACCTGTATCAAGCCTACGTTTAATTAAGACGCAACTGTGCAAAGACCCGGACAAACCTTACCCCATCAACCCACGCACTCCTGCATTGTCACCAAACGTAAGAAACCATGGCAGAGGTGTTGGTTATCCAATAAATGGTTCATACCGGCTCCAAAAATGAAATTGCAAAAATACCATTGATACAGTTAGTATGTAGTACTAAAACCTTTGCCAACTCATTAATTGTAGGTTTTGTACGAATTGTTCAGGTAGTCGCTCTTTCCACAGGCATATTCGAATTGTGAGATTCGGTCACAAACTGATTGATTTATGCTAGAATTTCACTGTTAGGAACGTGGCCGTTGATTAGCTCGAATTTTTGGCGAATGATAGTTGTAAATGTTTGGATGAAGGAACTTGTAAAATAATAACGCATCTTCATGAAACTTAAAAGGACTCGTGTATTTATATGTTCTATTCCCAATTACATTGTGAATATCAGTAAGCCCAAACTACCCACGACAGACTAGTAAGTAACTTAGTAACTAATCGAATCTTTAATTGCACGGTCTTTGTACATACCATGTGTAACAAAAACACCGTTTAACAATAAGGAAGTGATTATTTTAAAGTAAGACTAGAAATATTTGTTGTTTATTTTTGGGATATTATGCCGTGTTACGCTAACTCTTTCTCTAGCTTTTCGTTTAACGTTTCGGACAACATTACAGTGTCCATCATCAGGGCAGATGTGTTGAACAACTGTAATGTTGTCGATGATGGACACTGTAATGTTGTCCGAAACGTCGACTAAAGAAGGAGTTAGCGTAACACGGAATAATATCCCAAAAATAAACAACAAAAATACTTTTGGCCGTGAAAATATTAAATCATATAAGGCTAGAAATGTTTATAACAGTGTCACGAATTAGAAAGACAAGAGGTGTTTTTCTAATAAGCGCCTCAGTTCATACGTGAACTAATAATTACGGTTCTACTTTAGTACGGTT
Organism: Limnephilus auricula; assembly: GCA_951813805.1. Classification (NCBI taxonomy): domain Eukaryota; kingdom Metazoa; phylum Arthropoda; class Insecta; order Trichoptera; family Limnephilidae; genus Limnephilus; species Limnephilus auricula. Next base: position 26,270,264 of record OX638406.1, on the reverse strand, counting down.
AGTACGGTTCTACGTACTGTGCTTTTCTTCTTTTTCCAGATTTTTCATTAGAATTTCATGCCTTGATTCACCTTCATTTAAAAGTTAATATAAAAATTTAATCTAACCAAAGAATTAGTTTTGAACGAACCTTCTCGGTGGAAGATTTCTTTACATTTGCATATTCTTATTCGTTACAAGATGGTTTGACTTAGAATAATTCCACATACATAAATTTTAATCATTGGAACGGGATTAAAAATACTCTTCTAAAACAATTCTACATTTAGAAAAGGTATAAACGAAAAGTTTCTTAAGGATTAAACTAATAAGGTATCTTTTTCACATTCATTATTATCTTTGCTAAAACAACAAACAAAATCGATCCTATTTAAAATAAAATAAAATAAAATATTTCAAATAAAATAATACTATTATTAGTGTTTGAAATCGCTGCTTGGCGCTGCACTAGCAAAATTATATGACAGGTAGCGGTAGCGTCGCTTGTAAATAGCTACGTGAACGATGGGCGTTACTCTATAACTAGGATTAATTTATTTTCAGAATTTTAACCGCTTATATAAACAAATTCTCCTGTATATTTTTAATATTGAAATTATAATATAGTAGGAGATTTTTAAATGTTGTTGGGTTATTCGTAACCCGGGAATGTTTGTCTTTCTTTTTAAAAAATTAAAATTAAAAAAATAATACCCCGTGATTTTTTACGGTTCTTCTCTAGTATATTAAAAATTTACGATGTCTACGTTTTTCTCCGTAATTTCATTTACAGCACCAAATACGTACTGCAGAATTGATAATTACTTAATTTTTAGTAGTTCAATCGACTAATTTTATTAATTTTTTTATTATTTATTGGGTTAATTTATACTACGTTAGAATGTAAAGTAATAAATACCTACAAAGTAATATTTCGTTTTATAAAAAATTAAAAATTCATTCTTCAGATTTTATGGCATTTCATCATACATCTTTAATCCTTTATACATTAGGCAGTTCTGTGATTTAGATTTTTTCATATGTGGCAATCTAATTGTATTTATATTTCTGGTTTTGTAGTTATATACATCTCTATTTAAAACTTAGAATATTTTGGCATTTGGTTTATCATGACTTTATGCACAAAAATTAACATAATAACTTCAGACCAGTTAAAAGATGGCTTTAACAAGCTGAAACCGGTTACGGGCAAATAAATTTTAGTGGAAATAAGTTTTATATTTATTTTATTATATTATTATAATGGATTCCACCAAGAATTATTAGTTTCAAAAGTAGAAATATTAAAAATTAACACATTAAATAACTGTCTAATTTTAATTGGAATTCAATTTAGTTGTTCTCTCTTACTCGCGTATTTGCCTTTTCCCAGTATAAATCTCGTAGCTCTGTTCTGAATCACTTCTAGCTTGTTCGAATTTCCTTCATTCACCAAATATAACATCGTAGAGAAGTAATCTAAATGTGAGGAAAATATAGTTTTATAAATGAGCTCTGTAGTGTAGAGTCTTCTAAGAAAATTAACGTTTTTTGATACCTTCATTAAAACATTTTCAAAATATGCTGTGAAAGTTAGTTTTGAATCACCCGTAATGTTCTAATTTTTTGTTAACTTCTATGATTCAATATTATTTAATTGTGGCCATTATGATGGGTCAATGTTATAAAAATTATCCAAAGAAAATGTTTCACTACGAAAAGTGTATTGAAAATGCGTGCTAAACCATAATATTTTCATACGGGAATAACGCCCGGGTAGCAGAAAGAACGAGCAGGTAGGAATATACGAATCATTCAACCGTTGGTTAGTAGTATCACATCCTTTGGAGCGTCCGGACGTATGGATCAAAAGCTCTCTGAAAGCCTTCAGCGAATCAAAAGTTACATTAAAACTTTCATAGTATTAACACTTGAATAGTTATATTATAATTGAGTGTTGCAAATTGTGATTTATAAACTGAACATTAATAAGTGCATTTTTAAATACATGTTATCATGTTCATAAAAACATTTTATAATTGATGGCGTCGAAGTTAAAGTTATGTTTTGTATTTTTTTTTTTTTTGCTGACAAGACTATTAAGTTAAAAGAGGGTAAGTTATTTATATTATTTTAGTAAAATAATTCTTAAGACACATTCAAATCTGTATAACAAATTAAGTTTTTCACACATCTATTTTTACATTTAATTAAACAATTGAATAACTTAATTTATATAATGTCATACACCCATTAGGCTCTCGCCTAGCAATCCGGTGGTAGCGGGTACAAATTCCGTATTTATTAAAAACCATAATTTATTAATTTAACACAATGTATGGCGTATTTTCGGCATGTTCCAGAGTGGAAGATACTCTCAGTATCGCCCTGGTGTAAGACTACCATTCAGAATAGATAAGTTGCTTAAACTGGTTTTAGACGTCTTTGGTGATCATAAGTAAAAAAACAGGTACTTCAAACTCTTCCCTTTTTCCATCTAATTTTTCCGCCCACTACCTTGAGCCTCATACATACCCCAATCTGGGGTGCCATAGTCTCAATGGCTCCAGACAGTGGGAGCAGTTGGAACTCTTGTGCGGTATACACATAAACATATATTCATCGATTAAATATACATTAACGTATTTAACCTCTCAAACCTCGACCATGTTTCATCAGAGGGTCAAAATATTTCCGCTTAAAAATAAAATACGAAATAAAAAAATTTTTGAACCAACCCGAAAACTAAACTTTGTTTTGGAAAGGTGATAAAATACTATATCAAATTTTATAAATCAAAATAAACACAAAATTTTTTATGAATAATTTTTTTTCATGAAAACATGGAAAAGTTTTAAAAATAGCCCACCTTAGGTTTTTGTCCAAAATAAAAAAACATTCATATTTAATTAGAAAAATGTATTATAAAAGTTATTAGCACCATTCTCATCTCACAATTTTAATCAAAATACAATCGAAAACATTCGTTTTATAAATCTACATTTTACTTCTTTTGTGTTTAATTTTTATATTTAAATATAAAGCTGGGTCTTTTCTCTACTAATTTAAATTTAAATCAAATTTCACACTATGTTAGTAAGGGAGACACCACGATTTCTTTAAGACCTATATGAGTTAGATACGTTTTTAGATTTTCACGGCCAAAAGCATTTTTTTTTAATTTTTTTTTTATTAAAGGTTTGTCAACAGTGATTCATATCAAATATCTCACAAAATCAATTACAATAAGCATGGTTGATATTATCACTAATTAAAGACAAACACAGCATTGGTAACATAACTTATCTTTACAAATATTTAGACATCATTTTGGTGAATAGGTACATTACTTATATTCGGCAAGTTACTATCCCATTACATACATATAAACAATATTATAATATCTTTTTATATCAACACGTTCGTTGTTTGTTTTTGGGGTGTTATGCCGTGTTGTGCTACCTCCTTTTTTAACCGACGTTTCGGACAGCGTTGCAGTGTCCATCATCAGGGCAGATCTGGCAGATCCGTCGATGAGTTGTTCCGAAAAGCAAACTAGTTAGCCTGATGGGTTAAATTTACAAGCAATGCAATGGATTTTAAAAATAGTCCGTTCGTTCGTTACTTCTATTATCTTTACTATGTTTTCTTCTTCTTCTTCGTATGCCCTATTAAGTAGTGATGGAAATAATCGAAACATTTATATAATCGAAGCTTTCATATCGAAATAATCGAATGATTCATCGATTAATCGCTGGGAGTTCTGGAACAATAGCTGTGGTCAGGGGCAGTACTTTTCTCCCCCCGTACGGGCAAAATTTGGTACATCGATATGGCAAAATTTTGTTTATTGATTACGCCAAAAACGAAAAATTTTCATTACTGGCAATGATTTCTATACTAGTAACATTATTAATTATTGTATAATTTATAATAATACTTCACTATCTACAATCTATGGCAGGGTCTGACCTTGAAACAGCATCTTCGCGCCTTTTTTTTATATATAACGAAATTTTATAGATTCGGCGTTGTTACGTACATAATCTCAAAATGACATTTTTATTCTAGTAAACTTATATATTAAACCAGTTAAGTTCCAGTTCCATAAATTATGGATATTTGTTTAGTCCTTTGTATTTGTTGTTTTCATTGCTGTTTACGATTACGGATAGTTTTCTTTGATTGAATAAAAAATATGAACGTTTTTTATTCACTTTTTAATAAAATGATTATGGTTTGAGATTTTTACGGCCAAAAATATTATCGTGATAAATTTCTGGGTTTTTATGACGTTTTGCGGTTCCTCCTTTAGCAATCGTTTTGTTAGTCTTAAGGTAGTGGGGAGGGGAAGGAGACGGGGAAGAGGAAGGTGTGTATTTTGCGTAACCAGGACTTTTTAAATAATATTTGTTGAAAATTGTTTCGTCTTTAAAATTAGTTATATTTTTAAGTTTTTAAAGATTTTTTTACTTTTTCATTTTACCGTCCTTAGCATTTCAACAATGCAAACATGTAATAATTTATCTTGTAAATGGCTACTTGTATTCAAATAAAAGTAAAAAGCGTTAAAAAGGGCACGGTTGTACTTTGATTTATTTGTCGTGATTTTTATAAGTCCGCCAACCGATTAATAAAGAGGATCAAATTAGCCAATGTCAGCCACGGAAATGTAAACCCATTTTTACATCACCAAAAACCGCAGAAATTTAATCCGAAGACATATTTTGAAACCTCAATCAACGTGGTTCGCATAAATTACAAAATTTTGACAAAGGAAAACCTCACCAACGTTTCGTTAAATTAACAATTTTGTGAAAATGCGCAGCTGCGGGTACCTATATTTTAATACGTTTAAAATTTATTTTAAATTCATCCAATATTAATTTTTTTTTTTTAATTTATTATTATTATTTTTTTTTTTTTTATTTGTTAAACCAACAATTACAATATTTAATAATGAATGTAAAATATGAGTCAAATTATTGATCACCTAAACTTAAACATCAGCTCCACACCCAATACCCAATTTATTAATCGGTAATGGGTACCGCCGCCCCGGGAACCATTTGTTGATAAACCGACATCATGCCACAGGTCACCCCAAGTGGTTCGATACGTTTGGTCACTTAGCAGGGTTGCCTTAGTTCTTGGTTTGTCTATATCTAGGCCCACTTACTGCGTTGCGTGCCGAATCGTAAGAGACTGGTTGTGAGAGACCTTTTGACCTCTCCAGCTGGACTCTCTCGACACAACGTCTTGCACTACAGTGGGAGGAATGGAGTCATGCTCCTGGACACACTGACCCTCAGATTCCTACTCAACCTTCGTACAGTTATCCTTCCGAGAATTTCATCTCCTATTCCTTTTCCTAAAAAGACCCTCTACACAGCATTCCCAAAGATGAAATAGGCCGTAAAGGAAATGGTTTTCCTCAGGGACTCTTGTCATCTGTCTCTCCACATCATGTGGAGCTAATGTAAAAAAAAAAACAGTAGGCCCTGAGGAAAATAATATCCCTCGTGGCCTATGTCATATTTGAGGATGGGGAGGGTAATATTAAGGAAAAGGGGTAATTATGTTCTGGGAAGGAATCTGGGGTCGGTGCGACAAGAAGTACGGATGTGTGAACCCATCCCTCCCGCTGCGGTACAAGGCAATAAATAGGTCGAAAGAGAGAGCTGGGCAAAAATGTAGGTAGATTTTGGAATTACTCAGTGTGTTTTTCGCTAAAATCGGTACTTCTACCGGAACTTCGGTATGAACCGCAATAGTGAATACACAAAGACAACTGTCGTTCCCAGGTCGCCCGAAAAGATTGACGGACGTCCGATATTAAAACGGACATATTAATAGGTATATCCGGATATACGTGGTTTTATTTGAAAGAAATGAGTGTGTTTGTTCGATTTTACGTCAGTTTTCTGGCTAAAAAGGAATGAAATTTTTTTTATTTTTTTTTTGCGCTGAAGAATAACTTCAAATGTTATTGCATCCGAAACTGCTTACGAATTACAACTTCAGATGCACTTGGAAAAGACTGTAAATACTAACAACGAAACGAAACGAAATGGTGTTTGCTAGAAATGGGTGATTATATGTGTATGAACAACTAAGGATGCAAGGAAGGAGGATAACCAATCAATTACCTCTGTGAAGAAGCACACAACGCAATCACAAATATAATTTGTATGGCTCCCCTGTGATTCCTGGAGGTTATTGTCGCCTCGAAAACACAAATAAGTATAAAACAATATTTTTGTTAATTATCTTTTGGGTGTTACGCCATGTTGTGCTAACTCCTTCTTTAACCAACCCCTTTAGTCCATCATCAGGGCAGATGTGTGAACACGTTGGCTAAAGAAGGAGGTAGCGCAATACGGCATAACACCCCAAAAATAGTTTTGGACGTGAAAATCTTAAGTCAAAACGATATTGTTTACTTTCGATATGGTCAAAATCTTCCTTTCAGTTCAAAAAAGAGATTATGAACACACCTACAACTTACTTCTAACGTAGTCCCAATATTCGTCTTCTGTTTTTCAAAAACAAATGCACTCGAATTTGATATTTTTCTCTTTTCATTGTTCCAAATTCAAAATGCTTTTCCATCAAGGTGATGTGGCTAGAGAGACGTAGGCACTAGGTAAAATTACATCTCGGTGGAAAAAGTAAAAATGTAGTTTTGGTAGATGTTAGTGTTTAAGAAGGGACGATCGAATATTATCCGCTGTGTTTCACATACATTTTTCACATGTTAGCATACCACGACCGCGATAGCACGCGTTGAAAATAAAAATGAGGAAAAATTAATTATTCTTTAATAACTCCGTGTTTATTTTTAAAACGGGTAATGTTTGTACGACGTACAGTACTGATTTATGTCGAACTTTACCCCAGAGAAGACATCCAAAAACATGACTACTTATCGCTTTTAAATTTATAGGAATAGACAAATAAATAACTTTCTTTCTTTAATCTTTGCAAATTCACTTTATGACATCATTTTATTTAAATGAAACGAATTACTTTGTGTAAATAGCCATATTATATCCATCTCTTTTTCATCAATTATCATTTAAAAAAAATTTTCATCCATCTATTTTCATTTAATAATTTTTATTTTTGTTGTTTAAGCAACCTGATTGCCTATTGTTATTTTTTTTAAATACTTTTAATATATAATGTAATGTTAACGTATTCGAAAATAATTTTTATATTTTATTTTATGTAATAATTGTTTTTATGATATTTTGAAGTAGGTCTCTTTCTCTGTAATAATTTTTTCTATTGTTTTTTTTTGTCTATATACAAATTACTTTGTATTACCCATGTTATAATATCTACATGTTTTAAAACCGATTCATGTTATTACCCTGATAAATAAACCATCGGTTTTGAAACATGTAGATATTATAACATTGATTTAGTGGTTTACACACAGTAATATATTTTATTTAAATAAATAACTTTCTTTTGAAAAAAATTCATTTTCATTTTTTTTTTAAAACTTTCCACAGGACGCCTGAGGAAAGTATTTTCCCTCAGGGACTAGTTCATCTTTGGGGACGCTGTGTGGAGGTTGTTTTTATGAAAAGGAGTGAGTGAACCTGGATCTTGAAAAGACTTATGTTGTAGGTGATGGGGTAGGGGATGGCAAATCGTTACACAGCCCAGCTGTTGAACTCAATATCGAGTAGTAGTTGTTCTCGTATGACTAATGTCAACTGTGCACAAATTTTGGGCGTGCGTTTTGCGTAATTTCTGACTGTGCACCGGTTCTGACGGAATCAATAACGCTAATACCGATAGAACAAGGACAGAATTCCAAGGTTGCGATCCATTTGTGAAGACAGGTCCTGTTTCTGCACCGAGTCGAGGGTTTTTCAGGTATTTTGGAACTCCAGACCAGAGCTGGCTGCCAAATTCAACCATGGGGCACACTTGCGATCTATACAAAGTTAGCAGTTGGGTACTATTAAAATATCTGCTGGCCCTATGCAGTACGCCCATCTTTTGAGAGGCCACCTTAAATCGAGGTAGTCACTTTATACAGGGTGTATCGGCACGTAACCAGCGATTCCTGTGCATATTTCGAGTAAAAAATATTATGACGACTTTACTGTCCGGGAACGTTTTTTTTTTTAAATGAATTAAACATATTTTTACCACATGTCTCCACTGTGGCAAAATTTGAAAACGTGCACTGTTTCGACACGTGCTTCAATTAAAACATATTCGGCCTTACTAAAAAAAACACTCCGCGGCCGTTAAACGGTGTTTCTGTAGCACGTTGTGTAAAGTCTGTACATTTCGTTTTTCAAATTCTTACTAAACAAAATATATGGTTTTGATCTGACAACGTCGCCATTTTACCAGCCTTACTAATAAACTTTCTGAAAAATTTGTACAATGGTCAAACAACCATGTATGAAGAATCCTTACTAATTAAGAACTGACAAAAAATTGTTCATGGAAAGATATGTACATTGCTTACACGGCCAAGGAGGGTAGTTTATATGTTGTATATATTTGTTCCATTTGTAATTTTCAACGAATTTCGAATTTTTTTTTTAATGTCCTATATATTTATTATTTTTTGAGATGTCGTAAAAACAAATACCATTTTAGAACCAAAATTTAATTACCTTTAAGATTTTCATATCTAAAATATACTTACTTTCTATTAAAACATTGAAATATTTGGAAAAATTCAAAAAACACAGTCCTTTTATTTAATGATTTTAAAATAAATCTATCACCTCACTTTTTACTCCTTCAAACAATAAAAAAATATTAAAAAATCTTGAAATTCGCTTTTCATATCCAAAAATTTACAATAAAAAAACTCACGTTTGAATACGTTGCTTGCACATCTTAAGGCATTAATTTCTTTGATACGTTTACTAAAATATGTATTAGACATTTTAGTCACCAAAAAACATCACTTTCAAGAATTTATAATAAAATAAAGATCTTAAAATGCAAATTATTTCTGAACATAACCTATGAACCATTTTCTGACAGCTTAATTTAGAACACATGATTTTAGTGCCACAATTTGACTTAAACTAACAAAAAACAACACAAATTAATAGCAAATATATTGAATACATGAATATAAGTGCGAATTAGTCATAAAGATTGAAATAATTAACTAAAAGATCATATTAATCAGACAAAAATCCGCGACCGACTTTTTTCCGTAGTGTTAGCGTACGCGGTTATATTTTCGGCAATGCGCAGGCGCATCAATCACACCACCTAGCGGATTATTATGAAAACTCCAATTTACAAGTAAAATTTCCAGCGTTGCCACATGTAAAACACCGTTTAACGGCCGCGGAGTGTTTTTGTTTTAGTAAGGCCGATTATGTCGCAGCGAACGAAGCGCGTCTTACACACTCCAGTACCAGAAAATAAATATTTTATGTAACAATAATAATTGTGCACATTTTTCGTATGCAAATCGAAACGAAACGTTCAGCTTGACACACATAACTTTATTTCCACTAATTTTTAGGTACAAAATTGTATAGTTTAAAAAAAAATCCTTTTTTTATTCATAAAACAAAACTATTCATATAAAACAACTCGGCTAAACACTCACACACATGAGAACTACCGAAACAATGCTGACCACTAACAGAATGCGTGACAGAGTAAGTCGGGGGGAGAGGGTAGCGCGAAGTTGTGGACAGTGACGGAGTGTGGAAATTTTTTTTTTTACAAAAACTGTTTCCGGAGACCAAAGTCGTCATAACATTTTTTACTCTAAATATGACCAGGAATCGATGGTTAAAGTTTGTCGAGTACGTGCCGATACACCTTGTATGCTAATTAATAAAATACAATCATTTAACGAAAATATTTTATATACATTGTAGTATTTTCTTCTGCTACAGTAAAAAAAAAAACTTAAAAATCGGTCCAGTTTTGGAAAGTAAAATGCGGAAATACGAAACCTCTACAAACCATTACAAATATAAATGAAATCTTACCGACAAATAACTCACCCCTTTTTCCTTACACAACATAAATAATAATTTTCATATTTAGTACCTATTTGTATCCGCATTTTAAATAACCAAAGCTGCCTCGTAACTCCTTTACCTCACCCGTGGGATAATATTATTTTAGAGAAACCGTTAAATTCTCGTTGGGGTCGACTTTAAATTTCACTTAGCAAACGCAAAGAGGAAATTGTTGTAAAAATTGGGTTATTTTTCCGCAAAAAGTATAACGGTTCGAATTACTTGAGTAAGTGAAGTTCTCGGTCAAATATTCAGGAACCTTTTTAAAATGTGTACAAGTCTTTTTTTTTAATAATGGCAAACACAATTGTGTCCATGAGAGCTTTCTATGCATGAAAGAGGCAATGTTTAGCATTAAGAAATTTTCTACTTTACGTAAACAATATTTTTGTTGAAGAAGAAAAAAAAATTAAAATCTAAATTAAATAATATAAAAAGTGAACCAGACAGAGAAAAATAATAAAAAATAACAGTCACAACTGGGAAAAAAATTCCCTTAGGGTCTATTTCATCTTTGGGGATGCCGTGTGGGGGGTCTTTTTAGGGAAAGGAAGGAGAGGAAGTTTTGGAAAGGAAAGAAAGTATTAGGAATGGGTAGAATTCTGGGGGTCAATGTGTTCAGAAATGATGTACGAATGAATCCATCCCTCACACTGTGGTGACAGGCGATGGGTCGAGAGAGTCCTGCAGGAGAGGTCAAAAGATTTCCCTCAACAAGTCTCTCAGTGGGCAAAAGCATGAACCGCCAAGACCTAAACAAACCTCACCCCATGAATCTTTGCACCCCTGCTACGTCACCAAACGTATTAGGGGGACCTATGGCAGGGGTTTTGGCTACCTAATAAATGGTTTCCGGGGCGTTGGTACGCATATTCACCTCCCAAGTTTAATCCCAGTTGATACTGACAATATTTCAATTAATATAGATATATTATTTGCTGTTCGGTAGTCATTTGAATATGTTATTGTTATAAATTAAATTAGAATATTTGTATGATTTGTACAGCGTAGCGTTTGTAAAAAAAATGTCTCAAGAGCGCTGTAAACTTAATTTTAATCTCTGGATTATTTATCCAGTAAATTTATAGGCAGATTGGGAATTACTATAAAATTTAATAAATAAAAACACAATTAGCACCAACATATTATGCTGTCTTTAAATTCACTTCGCATTTCGCCCATTTTTCAAGTGGCTCACGTACAGAAAGTGCGCTGAGAATTTCATTAGCTATCATTCGTGCGAGGGTGGATATAATTCGAGGGATGATTTCAGCCGTTCTGAGGGTGAAAATTAAATTCTCGGCTGAACCATATCTCAATTCATGCATTATCCTTTATGTGGTGCTCGTAAACTAGATATGTGACACACATTCCTGAAGCTATTTTTCGGTGTTGGTGTGTAATACATGTTTATAATTATTATTTATTTTAGACCAATGAAAAATTATAAAATTATTATTATATTTTCTGAAAGATTGTAAATATGAAATTATTTCAATCAAAACTTCCATATTATCATAAATTGACTAAAGATTTTAATAAATATTTATTTTAATAATATTCCTCGCACTCGATAAATGCTGGCGTCCCACAGGGATCGGTTCTGTCCCCGACTTTGTTTTTGTTGCACATCAATGACCTTTTGACACCAATGTGCACCAATTCATTGCTACGCGGATGACAGTACAGTCCATTATAGCTTTTTGTTTGACAAGCCCCCAAAGGGTGCACAAATTCCAACGGCTCGGAGGCCTTTGAAGCAAAGAATGGACGGTTACCTCGAGAGTGTTTTCTCTTGGGGTAAGAATAATCTCGTCGAATTCAATGTTTCAAAGACCCAATCATGTCTGATTACGTTTAAAAGGGATCAAAATGACAAACTAGTCTCCTTCAAAGGTAGCATTCTTCCAAACAGGTCCTCCATTGATATGCTCGGTGTAACTCTAAGTGACCAGCTCAGGTACGTGGGCTCTATCGAGGCCAGAGTTAAGTTGGCCTCTCAGAAACTGGGCGTACTGTACAGGGCCCGCAGATACTTTAATAGTACATAACTGCTAACCCTGTACAAATCGCAAGTGCGCCCCACGGTTGAATTTGGCAGCCATCTCTGGTCTGGAGCCCCGATGTACCTGAAAAACACCCCCGACTCTGTGCAGAAACGGGCGGTCCGCTTGATAGATTCTCCCGTCTTAACAAATGGATTGCAATCTTTAGAGCACAGGCGTCGTCTATCCTTGTTCTACCGGTATTTCAATTGAAGATGCTCCGAGGAGCTAGCGTCATTGATCCTCTCGGCACCAGTGCATAGTCGGGAAACACGCCAAACGCGCAGCCAACATATGTACACAGTTGACATTTGTCACATGAGAACGGGACGCTTCTACGACTCGTTCTTGTGTTCAACAGCTCGGCTGTGGAACGATTTGCCGGCCTCTGTGTTTCCTCCTTCGTATAACATGGGTCTCTTCAAGACCCACGTTTACTCCTTCCTCTCCTCGAAAAGACCCTCCTCACAGCATCGTCAAAGATGACATAGGCCCTGAGGGAAATTATTTTCCTCAGAGCCTCCTGTGTGGAGTTAATGTAAAAAAAAAAAATAATAATAATATAGTGACAACAATAAAATTAGGTTGTTAATAATTCATATTACTTGTAAGGTATTTCCCAAACAATATTAAAGTAAGCTATAAACCCGAGGAAATTAAGCCTACTGAGGATAACCAAAATAATTAGAAGTTCGACAGTCAAAGACGACTTAGTAACAAATGTAAGAAAAACCATGTAATTGAATAATAATCCTTGTCCACCCCTCTCTCCCATATGCTGTGAATATAAACCATAGATTAAGAGTAATTTGTACCAGCCTGAAGATGGCTTTAACAAGCTGAAACCGGTTACAGTCAAATAAATTAAATTGGAAATAAGTTTTATATTTGTTTTATCACATTATTAAAAAGGAATTTGACCACGAATTGTCAGTTAAAAAATATAAAAATGGGAAAATATATTTGTTTGTTTTAATGCAATGTTATGTGTGGTCGGTCTTGCTGTACGGATGTGAGACATGGAATTAAATGTGATGTGGGACATTGAAAGTAAATTCCTTAAACAGATTAGAGGCTTTTAAAATGTGGCTTCACCAGAAAATTCTCAAAGTCCCATGAACCAACATGATCACCAATACAGAAATTCTCAGGCGGCCTAGAGCAGATAGAGAACTGCGCATATTAGTAAAAGTCAGGATAATTTCATATATGGGTTACATACTTCGAGGCGAGAAATATCACTAGCTCTAATTAATTTTCAAAGGCAAGATAGAGGGTTGCCGAGGTCCTGGTAGTAGACAAATGTCTAGATGTACGAGAGTGGATTGGTATTTAAAGTGTGGAGGAGCTATTCCGGGAAGCGCAAGACAGAGACAAGGCTAAATCCATTTCAAGCAACGTTTTAATTCTGAATGGTGGTCTTACACCAGGGAAAAACTGAGAGCAATTTCCGTCCTGGGATGTATCATAAATACACTCAACACTATTTTAAATTAATAAATTGTTAAATAATACAAATTCATCAAATAAAAGTTACTTGAGCACTCCGGGATATGGATCCACTACCTCCGGATAGCTAGTCGATAGCTTTACCCCTCGACAACAGAGGCCGTCAAATTGTCCGATTACAAAATCTCACACCTTTTTTGTGACATAAACTGTAAAATTTATATTTTTTACATTAGGAAGAATGTAAACGCCATAAATATCTTACTTCTTACCTCTTTGGAACTCGCGTATTTTTGATATTATCTGCGTGAGGAAAGTAACGCCAAAGTTTTTTTTTTTTTTTTTTTAATAATTTTACAAGAACGAAAAAAATAAAGTCAATAGAGTCAAAAAGAGTATCAGCCATAAAGGGGTATTTTCAAAAAGTTGTGTCTTATAAAACTTCATGTTTATCTAATGAAAAAAAAAATTATTTAGTACTTAGCGCTTATATTTTTTGTAACGTAATTATTAATGTTATTTTAATTCCATTATTGAAAAGGTAGGAAAAGCAACAATGTATCCATAATATATTTTTTCATATGCGTAATGTAAACCGATTCGTTGTAAAGATAAATCTAAATAGTGATTTGGCGTATAGCTTCATGTTAATGCCACACGGAATGCCCAGAAAAAAAAATCCCACCGGGGCCCGTGTCATATTTGGAAATGCTGTGGATCTTTTTAATGAAAGATAAGATAGGTCATCCTGGGAACAAAAATGTATTAGAGCTGGGTAGAAATCGGGAGTCAGTGGGTCCGTGTGTGTGACGGATGTATTATGTAAGTCCATCCCTAAGTGTTGGGTTAAAAGAGTCCGACTGGAGAAATAAAAGACTTCTCCCAAGCCCGCCCGCCAGGAAGCTGGTAAGCATGCGCATCCGCCGCTCGGACCTAGACACAACTCATCCCATGAACTATACAACTACATTTACGTCATTATTACGACGAACGTCCGTGGTCGAGTGGTAACAACACTTGACTCCCAATCGGAAGGTTGCGGGTTCGAACCCGGCGTGCGCAAATAAATTTTATTTGATTAATTTGTGTTATTTCACAATTTAATAATAAAAATAATATATACTACATTTGCGGCACGTTCCATAGTGGAAGATACTGTCAGTATCGCCCTGGTGTAAGACCACCATTCAGAATTGAGACGTTGCTTAATAATGGCTTTAGCCGTGTTTAGTGACTAGATCTGAATAGCCAGGTACTTTCCTACCTTCCTCTTCCCCATCTCCTTCCCTTCCCCACTTTCCTTCAGCCTCACAACATACCCCAATTGGGGATGCCATAGTCTCACTGGCTCCAGACGGGATCAGTTGGGACTCTTGTGAGGTATTCTCTATAAAAATAAAAAATAAATCATAAAAAGTCTTCATTCCTAATTTCTCCAATCTTTCAAATTAAGCGAACTAATATTAAAAACGTAAAAATTCGAGCTAAAATTGTGAAAATATTTATTTTACAGTCGTTTACAAAAGAGCAAAAATCTCTCTTCAACACCTTAAGTAGCATTTAAAGAAACACTTTGAATTTGTTCATACACATGTCTTGTAAAATAACAAAAACAAACTTGTAAATAACATTTTTTGGAGCGTACTAAACGATTTTTTTCTATCGAGGGAATTTTGTAGCTATAAAAATCTTCAGATATTGTCTTAAAAAATAACATTTTTTTTTAGAACTATGAAACCTAAAATTTTCAAGAGATGTATGTTATAAATCGATAGAAAATCGGAATTTCGGCCCTTAAAATGTCTTTATCGGAAGTGACCTGCCATATAAGTATGTTTTTTGTATCAGTTTGAAATGATGAAAGAAAATAGAAAAAAAACATAGGATTTAATAAATTTGTGAACTCTTTGCGTAGTTGTTATTTGTTGTGGTACGATGGTTGAACGATAATGGCAACACTCATTGTATGCGCAGTTTCTTATTATTCGTTCATGACCCATCTCCCTATCTATTATCCATGGTTTCGTTAGGCTACCAGTATTTTCATAATATCACTAGAGTGTGCCAATCGCGACTTCTCACTGAAACTGGATCAGAAGAACTAACTTTGAGATATATATCCCAGACATAACTTTATTTAAATATTTCTCGGACAGCCTTGAAGTTTTTTTTTGTTATGTCTCAAAGGACTAAGAATAATTTATAAAAAGCCGCACTTTCTCACGAACACCCTCCCGTGAAGTGTTTTTTTAAGGCACCGCGGTTGGTTAGAGTCTATATTTTAAAATTACGGTGACATTCATAGACACGAAGGAAGAGTATCGCGTGCTTGGTTTGTCAATCAACCATAAACTTTCGATACTTAGGACATGTGCGAGGATAAATTCAGAGTAGTTTATATTGTACTTGGAGACTATTTTTGTTTAGTAAACTTGTACAAGTTAGATAGTTCACACAAGGAGTAATATTGAACTCCATGCTAGGAGTTCATCTGTTTTGTGGAGGAATTTCTATAGAGGTGAATTATTTAAGATTGATTACAGCGAAGGGCACAGATATCTTTATTGTTTGAAACAGTTACAGAGTGTTAACAAATTAGTATATTAAATTAATGAATTTGGCATTTAGATGTGCATAAATTATTATTGATTTCCTCTGCCTACCCTTATAGAAGGCTTAATGGTTAGTTATATAATTTAATAATTTTTCGTGGCGATATATCGAGTTGTATGCGTAATGTGTAGTTCTTCAATAAAAATATTTTATTACAGAAGTTAAATTGGCAATATAATGAAATCGATTTTATTTACTAATGCTTGTAGGTTCCTGTGAATGACTGAAGTCACAACATTAACATTTCAATTTCTAACTTGATTAGTTTCACGTTTCAAAGAAGAAAAATTAAGAAAGTTTGTATGTTTTAATTGTTATCAGAAATACTTTGAGAAAGTTAAATTGATATTTTTGAGTTATTATTATTACCCTTTGAAATGATTAAGAAATGGTTTGAATTTAGTTCAAAAACTAATTTTTAATGAATCGTCAGAGTTTCTGCTTGATTAATTTTGATACTTTTTCAGAAGAAAACATAAAAAAGTTTTATAGCTGCTTCGTTAGGTAATAAATAAGATATAAATAATAATAAAAAGTCTTTTAAATATATAAAAACATTTCCTTATTATTTTGACAACTTCACAAATATGGGTTTTCCATTAATAATATTAGGTCCTTACATATGAAATTGGCGTTTTGCCGTACTGGCAACTATGATCTCAAATATCTACTATTTGGTTAGGAATTCCAAATTCTTATTTTTACAGCTATTTACTCTTGTATTTATATTTTATATTTCGAAAATTATAATTCATTTGTTTTTTCCTTAATTGTTTTTTTTTCTTTGCGTCACCAAACGCTCACAAGTAACTTTTTTGGAGTCAATTTTCGCTTGGGGCATGGTTTGGATGGTTTGGCAAGGTTCTGCCATTGCGATGAGCGCTTCCGATTATCGTACAGGATCCACTTTTGATCACAGGTAATGATTCGATTTAATTTAACCTTCATTATTGTGCCGGTTGAGTAATGCAACGCAGCAGTCAACGTGCGTTTGTTGATTTGCTTCACTCAATTCGTGAGGTACCCACCTTTCAAGCTTTTTCACCTTCCCAATTTGCTTCAAGTGGATTAAAACAGTTTTATCACTAACACCGCAGCCTGCAGCTAACTCGGACGTGGTTTGCGATGGATCCGCTTCCACAATAGCCTCAAATTCTTCATTATCAACTTTGGTATCCGGCCGTCCACGGGGCTTGTTCTGCAGGCCGAAATTTCCAGAACGAAAACGTTGGAACCAAAAAGGCAGTGTGTTTTCTTTTGCTGCACCGTCGCCATACACATCATTAATCCTTCGAGCCGTTTCTGCAACACTGGTACCACGGTGGAACTCGTACTCGTAAATAACGCGATATTTTAAGTTTTCCATTTTGTAAACTGAGTGAGGCAAAGAAAAAAAACAATTAAGGAAAAAACAAATAAATTTTAATTATTGAAATACAAATACATGAGTAAATAGCTGTATAAATTTGAATTTTGAATTCCTAACCAAAGAGAAGATATTTGAGATCAAAGTTGCCAGTACGGCAAAATGCCAATTTCATATGTAAGGACCTAATATCAATAGAATATCTATATATATGACGGTCGTCCGTGGTCGAGTGGTAAAAAAAAATCGAGATTTCTAATGTAAGTCGGTAGTAATATAATAGTAGTAATTACTGATAGAGTCGGTAATAAATCAATAAAGCAAGCTATGAATGTCTAAAGTTAAACGGTTAAACCCAAGTGTCACAATTTCAACAATTAATAGCAAATAATTCAACAGCTGACCACCTGCCAGAAAACAGATGTCCCCGCAGCGGCAGGCAGAGAGGGGGTGATTTATGTCTGCCGGAAGTGGCAGGGAAGTGGCCCGGAAGTAGACCGGAAGTCAAACTATCCCACCCCACGTATTCTCCCTTTGTGGTGTCCGGCACTGTTTCAACTTGCGCCTTGGGGAGGGGGTGGGAATGGAAGCGGAAAGGGAAGCAGCAATTAGCGCAATTTCCCACCGGAAGCAATTAGAATGATCGACTGGACATGGCTGGACTGCGGCAATACGTGAAACTCCTCTGGGCTTTGCACAAGTGCACTGGGAGATATATTATAATATTGTGTGTTAAGACCGCTGCGGTTCGAACCAATAAGTCAATATGTTCAATGGATTCATACTTCACAGAAGTTTAAGGAGAACGGCTGCAAGGCCCTTTTCATGGAGAACTTAATTTTGGATTAAATACCCAACCAAACTTAAAAAATATTATTTAAACACAATAACAAATATCTAGTAAGGACATGTGCTACTTTATTAATTTGTGTTTTGAATTATAAAATATAAGCCATCAAAATTGTTATTTTTCATGATTTTAGAGGCATTTATTTGTGATTTTATCTATCATAATTTTTATTTATTCTGTAAAATCTTAAAAAAACATATTATTTTAACGCATTCCACTTCAAAGAGATTTCTAAAAATGTGTGTATTTATCTACGGGTTATATTATAAAGATTTTTTGTCAGAGTTCCTAAAAGAGGGATATGAATTTTTCGTAAATGACGTAGTGAGAATCGAGTACTATTTTCTGTATGGATTTTCCATTTTGTCACTTAATAATAAATACCCATTTATTATAAAATAGTATATCTACCTACAGATAGAAGTTTTTTCTATTCAGAAAAATAAGGTAAAATAAAAAAGATTAAAAATCTAGGTTAGCGTTTTTATCTTTGTCTACAAAATGTTATTTATTATAATCTTCCATATTATGTTCGTGCAGAAGGCTGATTCTATTATTAAATTTCTGAGAAATTTATGATTATATTCTTTATGAAAAGGAATTCAAAATCTACATAGTTCCACCGGGAATCCCATCAAATCCAAAGGTAATTATATCACAAGTCCTTTGGGGGACACGTGGGAGTGGAACTCTGTGAATCCCATTAAATCCCTGAGATTTGATTGATTCGCCGATAACCAGTGGAATTAACGCGAGCCCACAGGCCGACAGGGCGAACGATTAAATTGGGTTACTACGTGTTCTTAGATTTCGATTGATTCGTCACTCTTAGTACTTGTGATCGTTCTGAGTATTCCGGTCATGTAGAGCTTAATTACCGCTTTTGAGCAAAGGTTTTTAAAGACATAATAGTGAAACCCTCTGCGGGTTCTTAATCTAATATCAATAAAATATTATATGGGCCACCCTTTCATAAGTTTCTAAATTTCTAAAATATTAAACCGTTTTTTGTTATTCAATGGGGATTTAGGTATTGATGTATACATCAAGATTGACAATTATTGCGCCAAAGCGTTGCCACTGCAAGTATGACCACAGGCATATTCCCAGCTAACGTCAGTTCAGTGCTCAGTGGGACTTTATGATGTCTACGTCATTTTTTAATATTATTTAGTGTCTGGCTTTGACACGGTGCGTTGCGGTCGAGGCACGTCGTTTCACGCTGCGATTCGGCGTTGGTACTTAGCGCGTATTTTTGAAATTGAAGATTGTACTCTATATATTTTATAAATGTATTTGCACATGTGACCACGTCGTCTATCTAACAGATGAAATGGATTTTTTCAACTAGATTCAAATAACTTCTACGATGTCTCAATGTGGCCTAACCTTAGTTTAAAAATGGAATTGAACGCCGAAACAGCTGTCAGTTTTAAAAAACTAAATATTTTCAAAACTTAATAAATTAATAACGATTTTATTAAATTTAATTTCCAATAAATAAAAAATGTTTTAAAATGAAAACAGATCTTTTTTACTTCAACCAACTTGATGATACTCCATTTTCACCCACCTTCAAATATTATCCTTTCCCTGCTTGAAAATACTAGACATTTTTTTTTATTTTATTTTAAAAACATTCAAACTACGCTAAAAAAACTCCACAATATTTTATTCCCCCCGTAAATCTGGGTTTTCTTGGGAGAAATTGCCACCAGGTATTAGTCGTTATTCCGACTCGTTGTTTTGTAAAACGGCTTTTATGTGGAACGTGTTGCAAGCATTCGTCTTTCTTCCTTCATTTAATCCCTTCCCTCTACAAATTTACCAACACATCTACAGCGTAGCCAGGGGATGAAGTTTATCCCTTATTCTACAATAAAATAACATGGATGTATAATGAACCAGCTAGTTGCGCAAAAATTATACTCGTGATCTTGTATGAAAGTTACAATAAATCTGAAATGAAATTTGTAAATATAATGTAATGGTCTTCAGTCTCTGTGATTGCGATTGATCGTTGTATATTTGAAAATCTTCAATAAAGCTTTAAGGATGAAATCAGACTTAATGCTGTAGAAATGAGATTCCTGAGGCGTATGTGTGGTAAAACCATGTATGATCGTGTGAGGAATGTGGAGATTCGGAAAGAATGCAAGGCTGATGTGAGCGTAATAAGTAAGATTAAGAAAGGGACGCTTAGATGGTTTGGGCATGTTGAGCGAATGAATGAAGAGAGGAGTGTAAAGAGAATTTATGACGCGAATGTGAATGGTAGAAGAATCCGAGGACGCCCAAAAAAGACGTGACATGATTAAGTGAATCAGATACTTGAGTCGGGTCTTGTCAAGAGTAAGAATAATATAAGAGTATGTATGAGAATATGTATGAATGTGAATGAGGCAAGGATTGTGTGCTAAGACCGAGTTGTTTGGAGGTCCATCCTCTCTGCCTACCCCTGCAGAGAAACGGCTTGATGATTAGTTAGTTAGTTAGGTGATATGCAAAGAATATAAATGCATTGTTGACGGCCGTCCGTGGCCGAGTGGCAAGACTCTTGACTCCCAATCGGAAAGTCGCGGGTTCGAACCCGGCGTGCGCAAATAAATTTTATTTGATTAATTAGTGTTATTTCACAATTAATTTTTTTAAATAATATATACTATATTTGCGGCAAATTCTAGAGTGGAAGATACTCAGTATCGCCCTGGTGTAAGACCACCATTCAGAATTGAAACGTTGCTTAATAATGGCTTTAGTCGTGTTTAGTGACAAAATCTGAATAGCCAGGTACTTTCCCATCTTCCTCTTCCCCATCTCCTTCCCTTCCCCACTTACCTTCAGCCTCACAACATACCCTAATTGGGGATGCCATAGCCCCACTGGCTCCAGCAGTGAGCAGCAGAACACCCTACTCATATTTCGTCGAGAATAAAAGTCTTGTTTATTTACGTTATCGTGTGGTTTACAATGAATGCTTAACTGGACCAAACGTCTAGTTAAACATTTTTTGTAATAATTTTTTTACATTAATTGTGTCATCTTTGAAGATGCAGCGTGGGGGGTATTTTTGAGGAGAGAAAGGAGTGAACATGGGTCTTGAAGAGACCCATATTGTAGGAAGGAGGAAACATAGAGGCCGGCAAATTGTCGTACAACCGAGCTGTTACGGAGACTCAAGAACGAGTCGTAGAAGCAACCCGTTTGACATGTGACAAATGTCAACCGTGTACACATGTTGGGCGCGCGTTTGGCCTGGATATGTAAATGGAATGTCAGTGTGACTAGAGCAGAGGAATTCCGCACCAAGGGAACCCATCTATCGATCGGATATCATCGGCTATTTCCGTGACGATTGGGATATTTGATACGAACGGCAACTGTTGACACTCATCTATAGTACTACTTTACTGACATCTCAAAACTACATAAAACTTCAAATATTAACGAGTTCTGTTGAAGGATATTGAAACTGCATAAATATTCCTATAAACTACATAGAACTGAGCATATTTTATTAATTAGTAAAACCTCTAATTTCCCTCCAGCCCAAACTATCTAAGTCTAAAATTTATCATAACTAATATATTCCTATCTGACTTTGAAATTGTGAGATAGGATTCACCTTGACTTTGGTAGTAGTTGACAGAGACGGAATATGAAGAGAGACAGAGTGTCTATTTAAGCCTTGCAGTGAGTAGTAACGCTCTCTGTTCCCAGCTAGCAGTTTAGACTCAATATACTGTACATACTCGTTGTTACAATAAACCAATATTATAAATCACCGTGTACCATCATTACAAATAACTATAATCATCCTAAAGATTAACAGTGGCGCAGCCGGTACAGGTTGTAATTAATCAAATTATAAAAAAGAATCACGCGGATTCACGGTACAAAAAAGTAAAAACGCGAGTCACGAATTACAGTGTCCAATACTATTGTTGCAAGTAGTATTTTGTCGGGTCGGTCACGGGCCGATAGAAGTAGTATCTCCACGGGAAGGCGTGAGGGCTCTACGAACCGGAGTCACGGAGGCAGCAGCACCACGGATCAAGGATCGGTGTTCCAGATCACAGGCGTGGTCTGGGGGATCAGCAGCAGAGACATCACGGGTCATAGGATCTAGGATCGGTGTGCCAGATCACAGGCGTGGTCTGAGGGGCAACCAGCAGCAACACCACGGGTCAAGGTCGAGGATCGGTGTCCAGGTCACAGGCGTGATCTAAAAGGGGAGTCATCAGCATCACCACTAGCCGAGGACCGGAGTCCTAGGCACAGGAGCGGTTCTTCAAGGAGAACTTCAAGGGTCAAAGGAGAAGAGTCTGGACCAGAAGATTAACTCAGGGAAGTCCTATTTTTTTTCTTATCTTTTCTTCTCTTTTCTCCTAATTTGATCACTGTGAGAGGGAAACATGGAGTCCAGGGGTTTGGGATCCTTCAGTTTGCGTGACGGTAACTGGGAGAATTTCAAAGTCCGTCTCGAACAGTACCTCCTAGTGCATGATGACAAATTTACAACAGATTTAAAGAAGAGGGCTATTTTTCTGAATGCTTTAGAGGACGATAGTTTCTCACTGTTAGTAAATTTATGTATACCCAAGAAAGTAACTGAGGTAAAATTAGAAGAGTTAATTTCTAAATTGAGCGATTATTGTGGTATGGCTAAATGTTTTTTCGAAGAGAGGTCGAAGTTTTATTCAGCAAAACAATCGGTCAACGAATCAATCAAGGATTTTGCAGTTCGTTTAAAAGCATTATCAATTAATTGTAAATTTGGGAATAATTTATCAGAGAAATTGCGAGATTTCTTCGTTATCGGATGTAGACCGGGTAAAATAAGAGAGAAATTATTTTTGGAAGGTGAATTACACACTTTCGAAAAATGCGTTCAAGTAGCAGAGTGCATTGAACTTGTAGTTTCAAATCAAGTTCAAGGTCTTAGTGATAATATAGTAGCCGCGTATGGCAGAGTAAATAGTAACACCACACGAGTGTCGAGTAAAATGTATAGGCGGGATAGAGACAGCTATACAGCTAATCCTTCTAGATATAGAAATAATAGCAAGTCTCCAAAGAGAGTTTCGCCAGAGCGAGAATGCTTCACTTGTGGTAGCAATAAGCATACATGGGTAGATTGTGAGTTTAAGAATTATGTTTGTAATACATGCAACTCGAAAGGTCATCTAGCAAAACAATGTAAACGAGGTTCAGGTCGTAATAACGTTTATACTTTATTGTCAAAAACGGGCGTATATTCAGACGATATTAATAGTGTGGAACCATTTTATGTAAATATTTTATTAAATGGAATGAATTTTAGGTTCATGTTAGACACTGGGGCATCATGTTCAGTATTATGCCAGGAATCGTACTTAAGTAAATTTAGAAACATAAAACTGACGCGGGAAAAAATCAGCTTACGGGGTTTCAACAATACTCTCATAAAAGTGGTAGGTACTTTAGCAATAAGCGTCGGGATTTAAAGATTGTTGTAGTCGAAAATACATATTTATCAGTGCTAGGACGTGATTTTATGGATATTTTTGATTTAGGAATTTCAGGAATCGTGAATTGTGTTAGTGGGAATACATTAAAGGATCGGTTGATAGTGAAATTTCCAGAAATATTTACGGATACGATTGGCAAGTTTAATGGGTACGAAGTTGAATTAAAATTAAAACAAGATGCAAGCCCTGTATTCCGGAATAGTAGAATTATTCCATTTGCGTTGAAAGATAAGGTAGAAAGTGAATTAAATTATTTAATTTCTGAAGATATTATTGAACCGGTTACTTGTAGTGAATATTCCAGTCCTATTGTTCCAGTAGTGAAAAAAAATGGTAGTATTCGAATATGTGGGGACTACAAAACAACAATTAACAATCAGTTGTTAATCGACAGGTATCCGTTGCCGAGAATTGAGGAACTTTTAACAAAAGTTAGTGGCGGAAAGGTCTTTGCGAAGATTGACCTCAAACAGGCCTACAACCAGTTCGTGTTAAAAAAACAGTGTAGATCTTTAACAACAATTAATACACACCTAGGATTATTTCAGTACAAGAGGTTAGTGTATGGTTTAGCGTCATCACCAGCTATTTTTGCAAAAGCAATGGCGAGTTGCCTAGCAGGCATAAAGAAGATAGCGTTCTATCTTGATGATATCATTGTAGTGGGGGAAAATGAGGAAGATTTAGAAAAGAACGTGTGTGTTGTGTTAGAAAGGTTAAAAAGCTGTAATTTAACGGTAAATAGTGATAAATGTGAGTTTAATTTAGCGGTAATTGAATTTTTAGGTTATAAAATTAGTGAAGAGGGGATTCAACCGTGTGAAAGAAACAGAGAAGCGGTTTTGAATGCACCCCCTCCAAGTGATTTAAATCAGTTGAGGAGTTTATTGGGAATGATTAGTTACTATCGTAATTTTATTCCAGACATGGCAAATTTATTGTCACCATTATATGTGTTACTTAAAAAAGATGCTACGTTTAAGTGGGATAAAGAACAGCAAGACAGCTTTGCAACAGTCAAAAAGATACTAACATCGGATAGGATCTTAACGCATTTCAATGAAAACATTCCTGTAAAATTGGTTACGGATGGGAGTTTTAACGGAATTGGGGCAACACTGATTCATGTGTTCAGGAATGGGTCGGAGAGACCCATAGGTTTTGCAAGTAGATGTCTTACTAAAACAGAAAAAAACTATTCAATTCTAGATATTGAAGCTACTGCAATCATTTTTGGGATAAAAAAGTTTTATCAATATTTGTATGGTAGAGAGTTTATTTTAGCAGTTGACAATCAACCATTAGTAAGAATTTTTGGTAATGATAAAGAGGTTCCAAAGATCGCAGCATCAAGATTGCAACGTTATGCAATTATGTTAGGTTCGTTCAATTTTAAGATCGAATATGTCAAGTCAAAAAACAATTGTTCTGATTATCTAAGTAGGTGTCCGGTTAATAAAGAAGATTTTGAAGATAATATGGATTCGGATTATATAAATTACTTCGAAAAGAGTGGATTTAATGTGTCTTTAGATTTGATAAAAAGCGAGACAGAAAAAGACAACATATTAGGGCAGATTAGAAAATATCTTATCGAAGGTTGGCCAGCATCAGCAAAGAAAGCTCAAGATGGGAATGGTATTAAGATTTTTTGGGATAAGAGATTTGAATTGTCATTATTAAATGGATGTATTCTGTATCAACATAGAGTTGTCGTACCGGAATCTTTAAAAGAAGAAGTTTTAAAGATGTTACATAGATCTCATTTAGGGGTTTTTAAAACAAAGGGCATAGCGAAAAGTTTCGTTTGGTGGCCGAAAATAAACCAAGATCTAGAGCGTATAACAGAAAATTGTAAAAATTGTTTGGAAATAAAACCAGGTTCACAGAAAAGTTTTTTAACAGTGTGGCCATATGAACCTAACGTATGGGTTAGAGTGCATATTGACCACGGTAGCTTGTATAACAAAAATTTCTTAGTGATCGTAGATTCGTCATCCAAATGGATAGAGTGTATCGAAGTAAACACCCTTACGTCAAAAGAGAACATTGAGGTTCTTCACAGGTTGTTTTCTCAGTTTGGGTTTCCAGCAACATTAGTAAGTGATAACGGCACATGTTTTTGTTCTGAAGAGTTTGAGGAATTTTGCACGATAAACGGAATAGAACATACTACTATACCAGTTAATCACCCGAGTAGTAACGGTCAAGCGGAAAATGCTGTGAAAACATGTAAAAATTTTCTTAAAAAAATTTGTGGGCAAAATAAATTTCCAGTAGATTACAAAGTAAAATTGGATAATTTTTTAACAGATTACAGGAACACGGTTCAGGCAACAACGGGTTTCGAACCATCTGTATTATTATTGGGAAGAAAAATTAGAACGGTATTTGACTCTTTAATTCCAAAGAAATTGGGGGAAGGAAATAATAATTCCGGTTCTGCTCAACAGAAGAAAATTCTACAAAATGTTAAACAGAGTCAAGTCAATCAGAAAAAAAATTATAAAGGTAGAAATAAATTGAGTTTTGTAATAGGTCAGAAAGTAATGACCAGAGACTTTAGGTCTCAAGGGAAAAGGTTATGGGTCCCTGGCAAAATTGTTGATAAAAAGGGCAACAAGATGTATTTCGTTAAGATTAATAATTCTGATATGGTTTGGAAAAGACACTTAGACCAGTTAAAGAAATTGCATATCTCTTGGCAGGAGGAAGAAAGCCCGAGCTTCTGCGCGTCTGACACAGGTGCACTATCAGCGGACGAGCTAAACCTCTCAGGGATGTTACGTAATAGAAGTGTCTCTAATTCTCTTTCTCCATGTTTCAGGTCCAACCCATGGCAAGGACGTTTGCGTCCAAGGTGATCGGTCCTCCACAGATCCGGAAGGGGAGATAGGAGGGGAGAAGAGAAGAAGGAAAAAGAAAGGACATAAGAAAAAGAAAATAGTGATTGTTTATATTGTGTTTTTATATTGTGTTCTTATTTATAATTCATTTATATAATGAAATATATAGCTAGGGGAGGCTTTAAGTTAAGTAGGGGAGGATGTGAGATAGGATTCACCTTGACTTTGGTAGTAGTTGACAGAGACGGAATATGAAGAGAGACAGAGTGTCTATTTAAGCCTTGCAGTGAGTAGTAACGCTCTCTGTTCCCAGCTAGCAGTTTAGACTCAATATACTGTACATACTCGTTGTTACAATAAACCAATATTATAAATCACCGTGTACCATCATTACAAATAACTATAATCATCCTAAAGATTAACAGAAATATTATCAGATTTGGAATTTCGTAACTTTTGTAATTTATTATTCTTCTTCTTTCGTTTGGTAGCGGGTTAGTAGGGAATATCTAGAACTAGGATCTCAACAATTCTGTCGAAAAAAATAATGGATTGGGCATTAGATGACCACAAGTTTTCATTTAAATATTAATCGTTATGAAGTTGGTTAGGCATCATAATATTTGTTTTTTTGTTTTTTTTTCAAAAATAATTCATTAGTTTTATATTACAAAAAAGGTGATTTTGCAATCTTTCTGAATTCGCAGAGGCACTAAAATGCTTTAAAAACGGCTAAATTAAAAACTGAGGAATCGGGCATTTTTAAAATGTATTTATTTATTTTATTATTGTGACGTTGATGTGGAAAGACACTGCTATATCATTTTGTGGTTGAACCATTACTTCCAATTCATTGTGAATTCTACTGAGGTTGTGTAAACCTGACGTTTATGACTTAGCAGGGGCGCCCGGGTTCATGGGGTGAGGTTTGTCTAGGTCTTTGCGGCGGTTAATCTAGACACCCTGAACCGCATATTCCTACCCAACTCTTATACTCGTTTCCTTCCCAGAACTTCCTCTCCTTCCCTTCCTTAAAAATACACTCCAAACAAGGTTCGAGAGTGGAAGATACCGTTATTTATCGTTATTATACAAATGCCGTTACTTCCTTAAAAATACACTCCACGCAGCATCCCCAAAGATGACATCGGCCCTGGGGGAAATTATTTTCCTCGGGGCCTCTTGTGTGAAACTACTATAAAAACAAAAAAATGTGCATATCTCAAAATTGCAAAAATTGAGCAGGTGATTTTTTTAAATGGATTAAAAATTTTATGTAACCTGCCACCCTTTTTATGTAACTGTGTAAAATGTAATGTATGGCGGAGGTGTTGGTTATACAATGAATAGTGGCTACCAGGAGAGGCGGTAACCATTCCAGCCTCCCTAATTGTCAACCAAAAAAAAAAAAAAGTAATATGCCTTAAAGCCATAAGACGTTAAATAACATTAATTTAATCTAACAGTTTTATCCTTCATAACAGCTGAAGCAACGCGTTTTAACATAAATAAAATAATAACTATACAATTTCTGTAATCTTAATGCATATTTATAAAATGGGCAACGTGATTATATTCTTACAATAGCCTAAAATGGAAATTTACGCTAAGTATGAAGCTTTCTTTGCAAAGAAAGGCTTTTTTTGCAGAAAAAAGTCGTTTGCGCACTATAAGACGTTTCTCAAACAGGTTCGAGCTTAGAAATTAAGATAATATTTTTTGTACAAAATGCGATCATTATCTGTCAAATGCCGTTACTTTTTTAGGGAACGAAATTATTTCTTTAAAAATGTAAACAGTATTGTAACGAGAAAGTGATAAAAAATTACACAGAAATCCTAACCCGGATTTTGTATGGGGCCTTTATACAAATTCGTAATCTGTGATTTGGGTTAAAAAATATTAATTTGCAACGTTTATGGGACTAACAGACCTAGCTATAAAAGCTCAAGCGTTATTTGGTTAGGCGTACTTCGGCATATCGGTTGCCGTACATTCCCAGTGCAAATGTATGACGAGCGATATACTGAAGTAGGCCAAGCCAAATAACGCTTGAGCTTTTATAGCTAGGTCTGTTGGCCCCATTATGGTAAAACATTACAAATACTGATTTATTTTTTAATTTTGATGGATTGAATTTTCCGTTAAAAAGCGTGGAATGTTTTTTTTTATAGACTGAATGCTGTAGAAATGAGATTTCTGAGGTGTATGTGTGGTGAAACCATGTATGATCGTGTGAGGAATGAGAAAATCCGAAAAGAATGCAAGGCTGATGTGAGCGTAATAAGTAAGATTAAGAACGGGACGCTTAGATGGTTTGGGCATGTTGAGCGAATGAATGAAGAGAGGAGTGTAAAGAGAATTTATGACGCGAATGTGAATGGTAGAAGAAGCCGAGGACGCCCAAGAAAGACGTGGCACGATCAAGTGAATCAGATACTTGAGTCGGGCCGTGTCAAGAGTATGTTTGAGAAGATGTATGAATGTGAATGAGACATGGAGTGTCTGCCAAGACCGAGTTCTTTGGCGGTCCGTCCTCTCTACCTACCCCTGCGGGGAAACGGCGTGATGGTTAGTTAGTTAACAAAGATGAACAACAGTTTGTCTGAGTCTTTGGGGCGGATATGTCTGCCATTTACTGCGTGGCGGGCTGGATCGAGAGAGACTGGTTGAGAGAGGCCTTTTGATCTCTCAACCGGACTCTCTGGATCCATCGCCTTGCACCGCATTTGACTCAGCCGGACTCACTGACATCCAGATTTCTACACACCCCTCAAATTTTAGCTTTCCCAGAACTTCCTCTTCTTCTTTTCTTAAAAATTACCTTTACACAGCATACCCTAAGATGACAAGGCCGTGATTATAATTATTGTCTTCAGCTGGAGCTAACATAAAAACTAGATATAATGATTGTCTTTTCCGTTGGTAATGGATTTTATTAGAATCGACTTTTATTTCTGCATACTTAATCTTAGTTTAAATATTTCCGCTGAATTCTTAAAGGGAAAACAAATTTGATGTTTTCGTGTAAGTTATTCATAATTAGTTAAGATAAGTTATTCATGGAATTTATTCATAAGTCAATTTCATAAATTTATATTTATTATAAGCAGGCTTTTTCATATATTATGTATTTATGCTTTCAGTAAAGCTATCAGTGAAATAACTATTTTCGATTAAGCTTTACTACGAATCGGATTTCATTATGAATAACCAAAAATATATATGCTTTGAATAAAATGAAGCTTTTTCTAACTTTCCTTTTTAGTACGGTTTAAATAAAATTGTAATAACTTCACTATGCCTCTTGTGTATCTTACATTTGTTTGTATTATGTGTCATTTGAGTGAACTATAATATAATTATATAATAATGTAGGTACTTTTATTTGATTTTTTATTGTATTTAGATGTATGCAACTGTATCGTCTTTCTGATAAAATTCTTGTAATTGTACATTTTTTACGCACCAGACTTTTAGGTTTTTTTACACAGTTTTCCACAAAATGATCATCTAGTAAATCTTACGCTATGCAAGTGTATTATAGAAGTATAATTAATACAAACCAATTCAAGAACAACATGTTAATCTACCAGACTATTAAATGGGAAAATAATTCACCGACTCCAGATATTTTCATATCAGAGGGTTCGGCTCGGTGAAACTCCTAATTTGACCGATAAATCCTACTGATCCCTCAATATAAAATTTAAAAAATCTTTCGTAATCCTACATGTATTTAAAATGACCAAGTTTGCATTTTTATATACAAATTCTTTGACAAATCTAATACTCCAATTTTTTTATGAGAGAGCTAGGTATAATGCCAGTAACCGAAATAACAAATGGTAATATTTTTATAGTACAAGAATGCCTAATTCTTTTAATTTCATTTCCTAAATCTGTATACTTTTTTATTTTTTCAGAAACAGATTTTTCAATATTACAGGAATTTGGAATAGCTACATCAATGATATAAGTTTTTTTTTTTTAAATTTTGTAATGTAAAACTATATCCGGTCTATTGTGACTAATTGGTCTGTCTGTTAGTACAGTTTTATCGTAGTGTATTTTAAATAAATTATTTTCTAAAATACTAAATAATGTACATTTATTTGTTTGGTTTTTTTTTTTATTGTATTTAGATGTATGCAAATGTATCGTCTGTCTGATTAAATTCTTGTAATTGTATATTATATTATTAGTGTGTTAACCGTTTTCACGTCATTACGACGTGACACGGATCACATCTTACTGAGGCGTCAGTAATAACATCTTTAAAAACCCAGTATAAATAAACAAATAAAAATATTAGCTTATAAACTGATAAATAATGAATTTTTCCAAATAGAAAAGTATTAATGCGTATTAGAAACATTTCTTTAAAAAATACTGTTTTTTGGCTAAGATAATTTTCAACAGTTTCCTCAGATTAATTATTTTCGTTGGGCTTGTTTTGTGAACCTATTATAGACACAATTTTGGCTAAATTTAAACATAATTGAATACTACATAGATAGTGTCATGGTTAAAGTTATTCATTTTTTATTTAAAAACCTACATCTATTGACTTTTCTGTAAGCCTTGGATGAATATTTAATCTTTATTTTAATTTGATGAATAAAATTTTAAATTGTAGTATTTAATTATCTCAGTGATAGAACATCGCCTCGGCAAGATATTGGGTTCGATTCTAGTATCTTTTTCTGATTTCTCTGTTTCAAATTTTCGATTGAGAGTCGCTAATATTGTCTTCATTAATTAAAAATTACAATTATAGGTTTTGCTCAACTTAAAATAAAAATAAAATAATAGTCCTCGACTTTTTATTTCATATTGAATTAAAAATCTTTATTTAAAGCACAAAAAATATCTTACATTTATTTACTTATAATTTTTTAAATTAAGTATATATACTGGGTATTTTAACCTCAAAACAAAAATTAAGTTTTGTAAGAAAAGGCTTCGCTATCGTTCCTCTTAACAAGTTAACATAAACTTTACACTAATTAAGTTATGAAAAAACGGCTAATGAAAGATTTTTATAAGAACTTCTGCAAATAAATCTGAATTTCGTGCCGGACAGGTATTGATATCAAACCTTGTCAAAAAGGCACATAATTTACGCCTGCCTTTTATATTATAGTACCTCCGGGAACAAACGAAGTGATGGGAGAAATCCGTCAAAGTCAAACATCTTCTCGAGTGACTACATTAATCTTAGCGACTGGTTTTTTTAGCGCCTTTAATCTTCCTTCGTCGTTCATTTTTGCAATGTGATATTTGAATCCTTACAGGAATATTAATATCCTTAGTTTAATTCGCTCATCTTTATAGTTAGAATATGGCCTTGTCTAAGAATCTAGCCCAAACTCCAAATCTTCGGAAATTCCTACATCGAGGAGATAAACAGACGCCGGTCGTCACTCTCCACTTGAACATATGAATTCAAAAACGCCTGGTTTGGCCAGTGGCAAAAGTTGCTTCTTACAAAGAAAATGAGAACTGCATATAATTTTTTTTTAAATGGTGTTTAGCTCGCTAAAATGCATTGAAAATCAGAAAAAACACCTTAAACATGTATTTTTAAATTATAATATTATTTTTTTTCACAATAATTATTGTATTTCACAATATATGTTATCATTTTGAGCATCCATTATTTTTTATTCTTGGCATTTTTTTCAAAAAATTTGGGGTAGTTATTGTTTAGGACTTGATTTTTTCCAGAAAAAGTTTTATTTTCCGTTTTTATATTTTTAAAAACACATCACATATGTTTCAAAATTTTATTTTTTTGCGTTCTTTGGACTTTAGTTTTGGAATAAAAATTGAGTTTTTTACAAAATATAAAATATGGAACCTTCATTTGATTTTTTTCCCGAATCCCGAAATTATTTTTTTTTTAACTTCCTGCTATTTTAACGGGCTAATATTGAACACCAAATTCATTTATTTTTAGGTTTTCGAATAGCTACAGATTATACGCAACTTTTGAGACCCGGGCATTTTAAAACAATGCAAATTTTTTTTCTCTCTGTGGAGAGGGACCCATGATACTCTTCACCCAATGAATTCTGTAAGAGATTCTCAACATGAAGGAGTATGTTCTACCTGTGGCTCTAGCCTACCGATGGTTGGGTATGCTCGGAATGAACCATCTACGGGTCGTAATGCTGGAATCAGACGGTTCACTCGAGGGAAGGTTTCCGCCATGTTTTTTCGGCCTAATCGTCCATTTTGTTTCATTCCATGTTCACACGGCGCTATAGAAATAAGCGTTCACTCGTCCATTCCGACCACAGCGTCGCCGAGCTAGGTCAACTGCGCTGGAATTCGTTTGTTTTCCAGCGCGGTACGGCCCCGAATTTTAAGGAAAAACAAGTCAGATGCATCGATTTTTACGCAATTTTGTTGACACAATTAAATAAAAATAAATTAAAAAAACAGTATTTTGTCGTCTTATAAACCTTTTTATTTTTTATGGCATAATAACACAATTTGATTTCACTTTTTTTATTACGAACATTTTCCTACAAATTAATAATCTTACATATATTAAAAAACATATAAAATACATGGATAATAAGGGAGACCCAAAAATTTATATGAGAGGTGTTCCCAAAAGCAAACAAATTAGCCGAACGAATACCATTTTGACGTTTTGCGTGCGATTTGATAGCGTCCTTTCATGGTCCTTCCCGTACAGGACGCGAGACAAACTGATTGAGAGTTCACTCGGTGTTCAGACGATTCACTTTGCTCTCTTCCGCGCGCATGCGCGCGCGAGTGAAGGATGCCGAAGGAAAATATCCAACATTGTTGGATCGGTTCACTTGAAGATTTCATTCGGCAGTGATCGGCACTTTCGATTCATTTCATGTTCAGACGTGTCATTCCGAGTAAACTAGGCCGAATGAAATGCGGAAATGAGCGATTAGTGAAACGTCTGAATGGCGCTTAAGGGATATTCACATTGCTACAAATATCTTCAGGCTGATTCGTGGATGGTTTGAAAACTCGGCTATCATGGAGAGCATTCATGTCTATGTTTCCCGTCACCGACATATATATATATCTCCGTCACCGACAGCATAGACTGTTCTATCTCCCGGCCTACGGGACAAACATATCAATGGTCATGCGGGTGGGGAGAGCAATCATTTAGCTACTAGTATAATTGAAATACCTACTGTTAATTTTACTCTTTTTGAATTAAAACTTCTTTACGCACGCTTGATTTGGGGGTAAGCTGGCGAATGCGTTACGAAAAGTGTAATGCGTTACGGGCGAGGTTAACGGGCTGTATCATGCTGTAGAAGCAAGAGAGAGCAGTGCGCGTGCACATTTTCTTTCTCTCTTCCTCTCATAGGCAGTGCAGTAAATATCCCAGTCAATATTTTGAAATACCAGTGATGCGCCAAACGCGGAGGAGAGCGGACGGCGATGCGCATGGCTTGATCGGGCAAGGCGAACGATAATAAATTTAAATACATATTTGTAGAAAATTAATATATGGATACACATGTATATATTTTACACATATAATTTTATACATATAAACATACATACATGTAGATGGATCTAAAGAAGTTTTACTTCAGTCGTGTGGTCTAAAGCACACTCATACTTTTTTTTACAAATGTATTTAAAAACGAACTTAAACAAACAGTTTTGATAATGTTTTTAAAACGAAAAATTTATTTGAATTGCAATAAGTCAGCATATTGATTGATACTGTCTTCTTGAGTTCGATGAATTCGGTACAGTTCCTGGTAAATGTAGCAACAAAGCATCTGCACCTATACTTGTTTATGGACTTTCTCACACCTTTAACATTTCTCAATAAGAATAACTATTACCTATTCATATTTTAACGTTACGCGTTGCTTTAAATGGCTATTATCGTGACTGGTGACCAGGTCTGAATAGCAAGGTACGTCCCATCGTTCATCTTACCCATCTCTTTCCCTTCTCTACTCCCTTCACTTCCACAATGTCGTAGTCCCACTGATTCCGGGTAATTGGTACCCTTGATACACATTAAAAAAGATAATTTGATTACGTCCTATCGGCTTCTCATACTCGAATAACTGACCCGGACCTTTTTAGCACCAAGGACGGGTGCCGCACTAAAATTCTGAAAACACTTCATTCCGTTTCCGATTGCCTTCGATTCAACCGTTCGCGAATAGCTCCGTGTTCGCTTTCCACTTTCTGATAAATAATTTTACACAAATGTAAATTATGGTGTTGGATATTGTTTAATAAACCTGAAAGTACAAAAAAATGCTTATTTGATTTTCACACGCACACACATTCAATACCCCAATACAATTTATTATGTGTTGAAGAAAGAATCCAAACGATATTTGAAATAGTTTTAACAACTTCGATCACCCGAACACACTCACCGTAGAGAGATCAATTATCTAACACTTTTTCTGTTTCTTTCTTTCTTTTTTTTATCCTTGAACAAAATGCTCTTTTGGCTCAGGGATATTTTTAATTGACAACTTTTTGGAAAAATAAACGTTCAACAAGATAAGAGAATGTTTAGTTATTTTTTATTGTACTTCACTTTGAGGCTTACCTAGATTGTATACGTAAAAAACTAGAAAAAATGTTATTTTTCCATTAACTCCACACTGGAGGCCCAGACAAAAATAATTCGTAAAAAATTCTCAGAGTATCGGATGCAGAGTTAAAACCTTGGTATAGCTTCAGATATTATGAAAAAATATTACAATATCAAATCTAACCACTCTAAAAGTAGTTTTTTATTACAAAATGTGGCAAATTTATGCGTAAAACTTAATTTATATTTTTTTATAAAGTTTCTAAACCTGCTACCAACCCGTTTATTTTATAATAAAACTAAGCCGTTCTTTATGTTGACGAAAGTTTAATGAAAATATCATGAAAAAATTATCTTCTTTGTCAACAATTCCTATGATTTACAAACAGCTTTATTTATTTATACTGGATTTATACAGATCAATGTTTTTATAACGGGATTTTTCTCAGTTACTCAGTTAATACACAAATAGGTACAACAAATTACAAATATCTAATCAGGCAAATTACACATTTCCATTCGCTTAAATAAAGATTTAAAAACTGCAAAAAAACAATTAAAAGTCGAAGGATATAAAATAATAAACATTTATAGATATCTTATTATTTATATAGCTATTTTATTATTTTGTCGACAAATTTAGATCAGCGGGCTAAAGATAGTACGGTCAACGGTCATGAATTAATTTATGTAAATATATTAGATCACTCAATCGCCCAATTGTTTAAAATATTTAAGTGTCTAAGTTAATCTCTAATCTAACATGATGTAATTGAAGTTTTGATTTATTTTGCTTCGCTAAGCTTTATACCGGACAAGACAAACATTCCCGCGTTACGAATAACCTGACAGTATTTTAAAAACTCCTACTACAATCAGACAAAGCGGAAAATGTTTTTTTACCAATGATGGAGGACTTAGCTGGCAGATGAATTGAACCAAAGACAAAACGCCTAAATAAGAACCCGATGCATTTGTCCACTCTGCCACTAAAGTCAGACTTTGATTCCTTGTTTTCTACCCAACCTGCATGAACTGGGACTCAATTCTCAGGTTATTAAATATTTATACATAAATTATTAATACCAAGAGTTATTCGTTATGCGCCTTTTGCGAATGAAAAATTACCCGTCGTCAAACGACGAACTTTGTCGAATATTTCATTTATACGTATTCTTGAAAGTCAAAGGATTGAAGAGATGATTATGTATATTATCTGTTTATGATGTTATATTGTCTGTTTCTGTTATTTTTAATGTTTCTATGGTGCGATTTGAAATTATGACAGCATTTTCTTCGATTGCTGACGGGTATATCAAAAACCAAAACAGCTGGTAACCAACCCTTTTGCGTAAAAGAGATTTAATGCTACTTACACTGAAAAATTCATTGCAACAGATTATTTAGGAAGCTAATTCTCATGTGAAAACTATCAACGTTTTGTAGTCATTTTTGTACTCACCTTAGTTTCGATATCTACAACGAGCTGAAAAAAGAGCTAGGGATTAACAGTCATAATATTTACAACATAATATAATATATCAATCACTCTCCTAATAAAGCAGAAGCTTAGGAGAGGACAACTATATATTTTTTAATCTGTTTAAATTTCGAATATTACTACAAAAACAAATAGTAATTTTATAAAGTGAAGTAATAAAACGTAGGCTAATTAAAAATTATACAAAGTAATAATAAGCAGAAACATAATATCGTGGGATGTTTAGAATGGGGACACAGTGATTACCAACCGACGTACTAAGGCTTTTTTAATCGTGAAATTCCTGACGAAATCTTCTTCTGTCAAATTAACGAAAGAATCTACCCATTGGCGAAACGCTCCTGTTGATCCCAAAGCAACTGCTTAAAATTGCTCTACATTATGTTTTGCAGCCAACATCGCCGCTAAATCAACCATTATACAGAACCTTTCTAAAAATTTACGATGCCTGTCCTTCGAATAGCTCGCGGGAAACGGTCTTAGGTTAGGATACAATGTAGATTTTGACGGTTTTTGCGTTGTCGACTTGTTCAATACACTAGTTGTTCGAGTGGAATGACTTGACGTTTGGCGTCTAAGTATATACATTCGAAGAGACTCGAGAATAATAAAGTCGACCAATTTATAAAATTAACATTTTCGACGGTGATTGCGAGTGACCTGGATCGGAGAATTGTACTCCTGGGTCCTACAGTAGTAATTTTTTTATTCGCGTTTACCAATTCAAGACGAAGCACCTAAGAAAGGTTATATATTTAGATTTACTGCACGGTAATTTTTTTTTATTAAATCTTGCAGATTAAAAATACCCCGACCAATTTCACGTAGGTACTGGTACTGGGTTTCCGGCTCAATACGACTACTTTGCATACTATATTACTTATAATATTTTGAACAAAATTTTACGCCCTCACGCTTTCTTATACTACTACAGGTGAATGCTCACAGATAAATCTTCATTATAAATAAGCAAAACCTAGTTATTTTTGTATTGTGTATATATGCAAGCAATTATGTAAACTAAAATTAAGAATTGCTGTTTAGTAGGGTGTGTCAATTATTTCATGAATTCAGAAACACGTGGAATCTCAAAAGTTGCGTCTTACAAAGAAAATAGGAACTGCATATAAAATCGCTCGCTAAAATGCATTGAAGATCAGAAAAAACACCAAAAACATGTTTTTTTAAATTATGGTAATCAATATTTTTTCACAATAATTACTGTTATTTTAACATGTTTTCATTCAATTTTGAACATTCACTATTTTTTATTCGTTGTATTTAGTAAAAAAAAATTGGTGTGTATTGTTTAGTATCTTGATTTTATCCAGCAAAAGTGTTATTTTCTCTTTTTATATTTTTAACTAACACATCTCAGTTACAATTTTTTTTTGTTTTCTTTGTACTTCAGTTATGGAAAAAAAATGTTTGCTTCAAAATTTAAAATATGTACCCTTTGTTTTATTTTTTTTCCGATTCACGAAATTTAATTTTTTTCAAAAGTTCCGACCAATTTAGCGAGCTAATAGTGAACACTAATATAATTTATTTTTACGTTTTCGAATAGCTACAGATCATACGCAACTTTAGAGACCCCGGGCGTTTAAAAATAAGGCTTTTTTCTCTCTATGGAGATTGACACACGTATATGTATGTTCCTATACATATATATATGTATAGGAACCTGTATTGTACATATACATTTGTAATTTAACCACAGACAAAATGCGAGAAATAAATAACTTAAAATGCTGTCTCAATACAGGTTAGCATAGTGAGGCAGGCATATTAAATATTATGTTATCTTTTTTGAAGAAATAAATTTTAAAAAATATTATTATTTTAGAAAAAAAAAATTTTAATCGGCAATAAATAATGGTCAAAATTATATTAAATATAAACATTTATTTACTTATTATTTATGAACGCCCTTCTTAGGAGATTTTACTTATGAATTGTAAAATTATTCTGTATTTATTTTTTACTAACTGGACTCCGTCAGTAACAACATTTTGTATTTGTTTAATCATAAATTAAAGATTTGGTATAATTAGTACTCTGGGGCGAAAATGAATACATATAGTAGTTAGTCTAAGATTTTCCTCACTGAAATATATTCCGACTGACAGTATTACGTAGTAGAATCCAAAAGCTTGTCAATACCATCACTTCTGTACTATCAACAGCTTAATTTAAAATTTTGTATAGAAATTACAAGTTAGTGAAAATATTTCTGTCCGACAATTTAAGCATATTCACATAATTTAAAAGGGTCTTCTAATTCTTTGCTGGAATACCCGTATTAAAACTTAAGAATTTATTTTGTATTCTTTCAGTAGCATATTAAATATCTAAGTAGGTACTTTATGACTCGTAATTCAACGCACCGGTTTTAAACAACTTTTTACATCTGTCAACATAACAACTGCTGAAGATTCATTGGACACGATAATTCCCGTTTCACCTCTTTCTTTTCTCTTTTTCTATTCTGCTACATTTTTCCTGTATTATCCAAAGATTTATAACTCCGGATCCCGCACCTGGTGCGTGTTTATAAAATAGGACTGAAGAATGAAAACATTCTAAGAAATTTGGTAAAAAAGAGACCCATTTCGTTTTTGATCGATGGAATTCTATCAAAATGTTTAAATTGCAAGGAAACTAGGAGCGGGTGCTAAATATTGAAAAGATTTACAACGTTCTTAAGATTTTGTTAAGATGTTGTAAAAACAAACGCCATTTTAAAAACTAGATAAAATGACCCTTTGTATTTTTGTATTGTAATGTGCTGTAGTGTTTAAAAATTGCATTATTTTTAGCTTAAAACAACAAAAAACATTTTTTAAAAACTAATACCAAACACATTCTATTAGAACATCGAAGTATTTGGAAAAAAATTCAAAATTTTAAAAATATATTCTGTTTACTTAATTATCTTGAGTTCAACTCTCGATCTCTCTCTATTTCTTTTCTGTATGTTTTTCTAGTTCACGTTGGTTGAGAAATATTTTTACACCGTGTTTCACACTCATTACGTGGGTTTCATTCTGGTAAAACTAATTAGCAAAAAACGTAAGAAAATTTTCTTTGATGCATAAATTGAAAAATATATATATAATAATTTTTGTCCTTCTTCTGAAATGATGATTTTAAATTTGGGAGGCGCATTCATTGGATAACCAACACTTAATGACTTAACATGTTTACATAAAATCGTAAATTCAATAATTGACATCCCTGAACTATTATATTTGATTTCTTTCCATATACCTCGAAAACCAACATGGAAACAATATCTTCCATTTTATTGTGATACCTCCAACACCGAATCACAGTTTATACTCCAGTTCGACGTATACAAAATTTGGGAAATGACTCTAAAGATGTTGACATATTAACACATCATTATCTAAATATAAACAAGTCATAATGGAACGGATATCGGAAAAAAGAACAAATATATTTAATTAAACAAACCAGATAGTTCTGCCTCGCTTTAAACCACCTACGTATTGTATTTCTATCTTACATGGTGGAATATCTTATTTTCATCTCTTTCGTTATTGGTTGTGTTTTTGATTGTCTTTTTGACTTTGTTTTTGATTTTGAATTTGATTTGTTTTTGTCTTTGTTTTTTGATTATATTTGGTTTTGTTATGCTTATCTAGAAGTACTTTATGAATAAAAAAAATACATGTAAAAGCCCAGCTGAGCGTGAAACAAATAAATAAATAAACATCCCTGCCAAATGTCATCCCAGCTGGTTCGCTACGTTTAGTGATTTTCCTAGGATGCCCGGGTGAGATTTGTCTAGGTCTTGGCGAAGAATGAAGTTACCCACCTAATGCGTTGCGGTCCAGATCGGGAGAGACAAGTTGAGAGAAGCCTTTTGAACTCTCCAGCTGGAGTATATCGACCCATCGCCTTGCACTATCGGACACTTCTGGACACATTGACCACAGGATACACACTTCATATGTTTTTCATTCCCAGAACTTCCTCTCCTTCATTTTCATAAAAAAGATCCTCCACACTTGTGACATAGGCTCTGAGAGATTTTCTTTTCTTCGGGGCCTCCTGTTTGGAACAGATGTAAAAAAATTGTATTATATTGCTGATGGCCATTTTATAATCCGTACACATGCATTACTCGCAAAATTAAAGCTACGATTATAGTTACAATACAGTGGACAATTGTTCAGTTAAGAGAATTGCTTGTTTCTCAAACTTCATTAGGATTTCTTTCTTAAATTATCTTGAATCCACTCCCAAAGTTTTGCGGTATGAGAGTAGAACGGTATATATATTAGGTTGTCTTTAATTTCAAAGTTTACCACTCATTCTGTGAATATACTCATTGTTTCTAAAATAAATATATGAATGAAAGAACGTAACCGTGCTAAGATCAAAGCACCATGTAAAAATAAAACATGGAAATAATCAATCAGTTCTGATCGGTATTGATACTCGATGTGAGAATTTCCAATACCGCCACAGCCTCTTTTCATCGAACCGGAACAAAAATAATATTTCTCTCGATTTATGTGAAAACCTCCACTATTTACCCTACCCCAAGGGATGATATACACATTTTTAAAATACAGCCTATTTACACGAAATTTAAATCTGAAAATGAATTTCCTGTATTTTATTTTTTACGATATGGATCATGCAAACTGAAAAATTATTAAATATGATTTAAGATTTTCACAGCCAAAAGTATTTTTGTTGTTTATTTTAGGGATATTATGCCGTGTTACGCTAACTCTTCTTTAGCCGACGTTTCGGACAACATTACAGTGTCCATCATCAGGGCAGATGTGTTATTGCAAGTGGTCAAATCTATGCTTAAGTATGTCTAAGCGATACCATGTTGCCAGCTCCACTCCCCTACGGGCTGGTAAGACAGTATAATTCAATTTTTTTTTGCGTTTAGTTTTGGTGTAGCCGTCAATTACCGGATACCAAGAACTATTGAGCTTAGCTCCGTCATCTCTGTTAATATTGATTGTTTTTTGTGAATTTCAATTGCCTCCGTAATTAGGCGTGCTCTATGAGTT
The DNA here is from genome assembly GCA_951813805.1 of Limnephilus auricula. Lineage (NCBI taxonomy): Eukaryota > Metazoa > Arthropoda > Insecta > Trichoptera > Limnephilidae > Limnephilus > Limnephilus auricula. The sequence goes on along the minus strand of OX638406.1, from coordinate 26,228,433 downwards.
TTGGGTCTTCCCAGGACTTTAGGAATAAATCCAAAGTAATGGCCGGTTTCAATGAAATGCTCGGCGATTGCCGATTTGTCAGGGTGGCCGAGCTTACATGCTCGAAAGTGTTCCGATATCCTTTTAGAGATAGTCCGCTCTGTCTGGCCTACACAGACTTTGTCACATCCGGAACAGCTGAGTTTATATACTCCATCTGTTTCCAAAGGAAACTTAGTCTTTGCAGACCTCAGTAAGTCCTGTATTTTTGTCGTGGTTCCGTAACACGGCATAATATCCCAAAAATAAACAACAAAAATGTGAAATTATTGTTTAGCGCCCTTATTTTTGCGTGGATCTGAAAATCTATCTAGGAGGTTTTATGTGAGTTCCGCACAAGAGTCCCTATTGCTCCCAGAGCCAGCATCAACCATTGTAGTACTTTAGTCCAAGAAAGAACGTACGTACGTCATCGATGATTGTCCTCTTCCTTCTCACTTGTCTTGTTCAAAACGAAAGAGACTTAAGATACTAGAACGATGACTTGTATATTCCTAATTGTTGTGATGCTGATGTGAGTTGGGAAGGGAAGGAGATGGGGAAGAGAAAGTTTGGAAAATATTTTTTTTTACATTAACTCCACACAGGAGGCCTTGATAAAAATAATTTTCTACAGCGCATATGTCATCTTTGAAGATGCTGTGGGGAGGTACTATGAGGATACTAATATTACCTGACTATTGGGATCTGATCATTGTTTTAGTGTACAAAATATCCTTGGCTTTTGTTAGTCAGTACTTTCTTTGCATTTTGCGTGTGTGTGTGGTAACTAACAACTCGTAAGAACAAAATTAATAAATCGTAGGTCGTTTGAAAGATGTTTTTGATGCAGTTAATTATTGGAAGATAAAAATTTTGCAATATTCATCAAGGATAAAAGTTGTTCATCCATGACACTTGTTGATTAACAGGTAGTATCAAGAATTACTCGATAAAGATTTATTCATTAATTAACAGTCATTAGCTGTAACTTCTCAATCTCTTGTTAGTAGACAAAGATAGAATTTGTTTGGAATTTATTTCTTTGTTCTATTGGGTCATTTGACTAATTGTAAAGATTTCACAAATTTTCTTTTTTAAACAAATTCTCTTTACAATATTAAATTTGGTTCCATGACAATTTTGAATCAACAATAATTGGCCGCCGACAGTAGATCCCTCGGACAGTTGAACCCCTAAAATATTATTTCTTAAGAAAGTACGCAAAGAGGATATACGACCATACAACCATAGTCGATATACTTCTTTCGGCAGGCGTTATGAGTGGAAATCCGCTTTACAAATATATTTTATTATCAATAAGCGTATTCAGATATTTTTATAATAAGGAGTGTGCGGTGAGGCTTTACGGCCGAATATCAAAATACGACATTCTTATGTGTGAAGTCTGTTTAGAAAATACGATATACCTACTTACACATTATATAATTAAGCAGATGATATAGTACTGATAGAAGATAATCATTGTGACTTACAGAATAGCCTGGAAAGGTGGAGAAAAATCATAGAGGATAATTGCCTAAAAATTAGCAAGAAAAAGACTGAATATTTGTACTTGCCATTTGAAAGCACAAGATGCAACTGGATGGAGTAACATTAGCCAACTGTGACACATTTAAGTATCTCGGCTCACTCATCCACAAAGATGGAGGATGTGCAGCAGATGTTAACCACAGAATAGGTGTGGGATGGAGTAAATTTAGATCCGTAACAGGAATCTTGTGTGACACAAAAATGGCTATAAAACTAAAAGGAAAGGTATACCAGACTATTGTTAGACCCGCGATAATGTACGGCTCCGAATGCTGGACCATGTACAACTCCTACACCAGGCAACTCGAATCAGCAGAAATGCGAATGCTTAGATGGTCGACAGGAGTGTCACTAAAAGATAAAATTAAAAGTTCACGCATTCGTGGTAGCCTGGGTGTCACGGACATAAACAATAAGCTAGAGGAACGACAGTTGAGATGGTATGGTCACATAAAACGGAGACCACTAGACCACACAGTGAAGCAGGCAATGTCTATGGAGCTTCATCGACAGTCATCCAGAGGAAGACCAAAGAACTCCTGGATGACTCAGTGCTCCAAAATCCTAAGTAGAAACGGCCTGGAAGAGAGCGATACCCAGAACCGAAGAAGCTACAACCTGAGAACGAGGAGAGCCGACCCCAACAGCCTACCTAGGCAATGAGTTGGGACAGTGCAAGGAAGAAGAAGACATTATATAATTAAGTATCTTTGAATGGGTATGCAAAGAAAAATATTATTATATAATATTTGATTGACTTTATATTCTAAAAGACGCATCATCTGTGTTTTCAACATAAGCGTGACATCAACCCTGAACTTTTGACGTCACTCTATTCATAAATATTATAACGTAATTTGAAGTCACAAAAATTTCCCATTCACGTTTATCACAAAAGATTTTTTTATGATTTCTCGACTTTCATTGAAAGAATTTAACACGTGAGTTGGCACGAACGTAAATTCAAAAAATAAGTCAAGTTTACCAAAATTATTAAGAAATAATGCTTTTGGTAAACCTACTAGATTCTGTGCAAATAAGGTCGTTCCGTCTGATTGAGAATTCATTGTTAATAGACCGAAAGCCATCTCTAATGCAAAGTAGCATTGTAGACATGCTGAGTCTGTTATATAGCTATTTTAATGGACCATGCTCTAAGGAGTTAGCAGCATTGATCCCCGGTGCACCGGTGCTCGTGCGTGAAAACGGCAGATGTTTGCTTCATGAGAACGGGTCGTTTCTTTGTTTCGTTTTTTTTTTTGTAATTCTGCTTGAATATGGAACGAGCTACCGCCATCAATTTTCCTCCTTCATATAATAATTGTAAACCCTGTAAATGTGGTTCAAAAACTAATTATTAAAGTCATTTTAAAAAAAACCACCTACATTCCCTTCTGCAACATTGTTCAAAATTTTCGAAGTTCCAAAAATTGAAGATCTCTATAAAAAAGACTCAATATTACAAATATTCAAAGATAAGACATTAAAAAATAATAAAGTTAACTCATCATTAAGACGTAAATATAATATCCAAATTCCATTATATTCAACTCAACAAATGCAAAATAATTATGTAAAGGGTCCGCCAAATAACTTTTTTTTTTTGAAAATGCTATAAAAAAAAAACTACTGAATATTTTCTCAAATTTCTTTTTTTATTTATAAGTACAATCCTTCCGGTTAATAATGGAAAATAATTTCATTCAAATGGCTGCCTCGGCTGGCCATGCAGTAGCCTACACGATCGGTCCAATTTTTAAGCACATTATCGATTGTGTGCAGCTGTATTTCACCAATGGCTTCACGAATATTGTCCTTTAAAGCGTCAATTGTCTCTGGCTTGTCGGCGTAACATTTATCTTTGAGGGCACCCCACAAATAATAGTCCAACGGTGTCAAATCGCAGCTCCGAGGTGGCCAAACGACATCAGCTCTGCGGCTGATAATGCGATCTTCAAAAACAGGGCGCAAAACATCGAGTGTAGCTTCGGCTGTGTGGCACGTAGCGCCGTCCTGTTGAAACCAAATGTTGCCAATATCCTCCTCTTCAATTTTTGTGAACAAAAATTCGTTCAACATGGCCCGATAACGATCGCCATTGACTGTAACGGCCACTCCTTGCTCATTTTCAAAGAAAAATGGCCCAATTATGCCTCTGGACCAAAATCCGCACCAAACAGTGACTCGTTTTGGGTGTACCGGCTTTTCAATGTAGAGACAATTGACGCTTTAAAGGACAATATTCGTGAAGCCATTGGTGAAATACAGCTGCACACAATCGATAATGTGCTTAAAAATTGGACCGATCGTGTAGGCTACTGCATGGCCAGCCGAGGCAGCCATTTGAATGAAATTATTTTCCATTATTAACCGGAAGGATTGTACTTATAAATAAAAAAAGAAATTTGAGAAAATATTCAGTAGTTTTTTTTTTATAGCATTTTCAAAAAAAAAAAGTTATTTGGCGGACCCTTTATATAAAGGGATAACTTAATTCAATAGCCTTCCCGAAGAAGTAAAAAAAATAAGAGATTTAGCATTATTCCAGAAAAAGATCAAACTATTCTTAAAAAACTGTATGCAATAAAATCATGTGACCTTAATCATATAAATCAAACCATAAAATATTGTATAATGTCTTCCTTAATCTAGTCCTTGATATTATATTAATTATGGACTAAAAATTGTATATTCTTACATAACTCCCACACTAAGCTCAAGAGCCAGTTCTCTTAATTGGTGTAGAAACCAAAAAAAAAAAAAAAAAAATGAAAAAATATATTTTAGCCCTATTCAAGCCCCTTATTAATACATCCCTTCTTACAGCCCCCACCTTACACAACGCTGCCAATTATTATTATACTTTTTGACTAATTTATAAACCACTCTTCAGTGTATTCTACTTGTATGTTGGTAATTTGTTACAATAAATATTGTATTATTTCTCTCCTAATGTTTACAATGACCTTGACATCAACAATTTTGGGCGTTTTTTAATTTAGAATTTTTTAGAAGTTGTTACGTGTATAAATTATTTGCTTGTGGCGTTTTTTCATCAAGTTCCAAGCGCATTTGTTCGTTGGAGAAAATGACTGAATAATAATGTTTCTCAGAATTCATTTGCTTCATTCATAAGCTAATGAAACAATGAATTATTTTCAGGCTGTTTTCACAACGCATAAACTCGTGGGCTGAAGGATAAAGAAATATGAAAAATGAGAGACACGACTGCGGGGGGAGGTTAGGCGAATTGTTTTTTTCCTCCATTATTCCCGGGAAACATTCATGAAATATAAGAACATGAAAGAAATAATTTTCTCGAAAATGCCTGGCTAAGCTCAATTTATGAAAAATGAAAAATATAAAACGGTTTCACCTGAGAAGTATTTTTTTATTCTAAATTATTTTGATAACCCCCAAAATTTAACAGTTCATCAAATTGTAGTAACTCTGTATTATGACTAGCGTTATTGAATTTGACAACGACCCAAAGGGAGCAAAGCCATTATCACTTTAAATAATTTATACATATATATATATACATTTATATTCGTAATAAGCATTAACTTTGTAGCTCGCTATAATTTACAATAAAAATATATAAATTTGTTTTAGACCACTTTTAAGTTTTAATTAAACTCTACCGGTTTCGGAAGAACCCTTCCTTCGACAGGAGAACCTAACCTAACCTATTGGTTAATTTTAATATTCTCCGGACGAAGGAAGGGTTCTTCTGAAACCGGTAGAGTTTAATTTAAAGTGGTCTAAAACAAATTTATTGTAATTTATAGAATTTTTTTGTTGTTGTTTTAGATTGATTTTTAGCTGAATAAATTTTCTTTATTTCTTATTTTTCTCTGTCCGTAATTTGTTTATACAGTCTTCTAATAAAACAGACGCTTTTGTTCAAATAACATATGATTGCTTTTGAAACAATGTATGATATTTGAATCGTTGAGTTCCAATATCCTCCCTAATGATTTTTTGTTGAAAATGAGGTGTGAATGTCATATTTTTTGTTTTCTAACCAGGAATGTGATGCTGTCATTATTATTTCCAAATTCCTCCTAGTTTCTTTACAAATCGTGTTTTAATATCGACCTGAGTTCCAAAATACTCCATAATTCAGAGGAGTCACGGAGTATTTCGAATCAGAAGTCAGCCTTTCAACAAATTCAAACTGGTCACCATTTTCTTTCAATACAAATTTTGGTGGTTTAGTTGATTTTTGTCATGCTCATTCTATTAATTCCTCAATAAAACAAAAAAACGTGAACCATGAAAACTCACGTTTTTTTTTTATTTACTCAAAAGTATAAAAATCGATTAGGGAGGGTTTTGGAACTAAACGATTCATTTCTCAATAACAAGGATTTTAAAACACTCGTGTATTTGAATTTTCATTATGAATTCAGTGTTACGTCGTATGTGATTTGGATTTCTAAAACAAGATGGATCAGTAATCATTTCTAGAGCCAAGTTTATATTACAGAATGTTCAAGCAAGTTAGTTGATTTCAGTTTCAATAGATAAATCAAAATCCTTCCTTGTCATTAATAATAGGAAACAAGGTTAGAACACCAATGTCTCTAAGGAATAGGAAACCATCATTATTTGTTTGAACAATACATTTTCCGCGTCAAGAAACTTTTAACAATTCGAAAATCCTGTATGATTGGATTGCTGGAGTTAGCGAAAATTCAAAATACAATTAAAACCCAAGTATGTAGGTACATTCTCACACTTAATTGTTGCTTAAACTCAAAACGTGTATTTCGTATAATTATAATGTTTCAAATAAAGGATGTCTGGATTTGAGATTTCTGAACTCATGGATCTAATTTTTTTATAGTTTAAATACTACATTATTTACTTCCAAATTTATTGTGGTTCTTTCGTATATGAAATAAAAGTCCAAATATTCAGTTCTTCCTGTAATGTTCTTGTAAAATTATTATGCATCAATATTACAGTCCTTAAGGGGATATGCGGCGGTGATTTTTACATACAAACGTAAACTCAATTTATCTCTCTGGATTTTAACCATAGAGAAAATATTTTTTTAACATAAAATAGATATCAACTACTAGCGTGTTGGTACTTTTTGTTTTTTTTAATAAGTTACTTTTTGTAGAACTTATGACCTTCCAAAAATCAATAAAATTGACTGGTTTAAACGCCGTACGCTCAAATACCTTCTCCAACCATTCCAAAAAAGTATTCTCAAGTATTTTTTAATCCCTCCCAGAAAGGGGCGGGGTTTCCAATTTTGAATTATCAAGGACTATGGGATCACCTTAAAATTTCAACCCAGAATACAGTGCAAAGTCTAAAAGGTCTAAAGGCCTATAGCGCGCTCTCAATACAAGTCGACCATTACAATTACAACTAATGAAAAATGTTTTGTTGCAGATGCAGTCATACGAAACAACTTTGACGAAAAAAGGATAGATGTTTTGACTTTGAAGAACCGGGATTGCAGAAAGCAGGAAGAGTGCAGAGCAGATGTTACTCGAAACCAGTGAAGTACCAGAACCATGTGAAGAAGTCGAAAGGGCCAAAGGAACTACTGCAGCATGAGATCGCTGCCCTTCCTGCTCGTGGCACTTATCATAGAAGGGGCTTCAATGCCTGGTAAGCAAAACAAATTGTCAAGTTGTTTACAGCCAGATCCCTAAACCAAAATTTAAAAATACCTTCACTTTTTTTGTTTTTTTTTTTTTGTTTGTTTTTGGGGTGTTATGCCGTGTTGTGCTACCTCCTTCTTTAGCCGACGTTTGAAAGATTGTTAAAGAAGGAGGTAGCACAACACGGCATAACACCCCAAAACAAACAACGAAAATGCTTTTGGCTGTGAAAGTCTAAAAACGTATCTACCTTCACTTTTTTTCATGTGAATGAAATTTTTTTATGTACAGTGATAACACTGATAACGTTTTTCACTGTTTAATTATAATATCATTTATTTAATTCTTCAGAATCAATTCGAATATTCAGGCCTAATTTATTATATTAATTATGGTGATTTAGTCAATTTATGAAGTTTTGGGTGTTGACTAACTTGGTCGAAGAGTTTTGGGTCTTCTTTTGATTGATTTCGGTCGGTCCAACAATCGTTGTAGAGATAATTGTAAGTTTGATACCACTCCCCTGAGAAATGTTATTTTTTAGCTATCATATTGTATAATTGTAATTTTACATAATTATTTATTTATTAAAGAATTTTATACATAGTGTACATATTGTGTTATTTCGTTATTATTATTATTAGTTTAATTAGTTAATTGCAAAATTAGTTCATTAGTCTATGATTACTTCCAACATTAATTTACTTGTCTACGGGCTCTTCAGGTCACATGGTATCGTTTACAAGATGTGCCAAAGGGAACTGAAGGTACATGAGCAGTCATTATATTTCTATATTTTCGCAGACAAAATCTAGCTTTCAATTAGAATGAACGGTAATCCTGCAAACTATAATTTATAATTTACTACTGCGCCAGTTTGTAAGAGACATTCGTTATTTATAAATACTGGTACCAGTATTCTCCATAACTACAGGATGCTTAGTGAAAGACTTTCTTTAATCACAGTCACTGATATTGACGTACCGTAATTCACAAAATATAGTTTGGAGGAGTGAAAAAAATTTTTTTTTAAGAGCTATGTCATGTCTTCTGAGCTTGAGAATTATAATGTTATATAATTCCCATACTTACGGTTACGATCGGCTCATCTCGGAATAGAAACCATGTGACCCGAAGATCCCATATACTTAAAGTAATGTTAGAACAATCATACACAAATTTTGGTACATTATAAAACGTAATAAATTAAATTAGATATTACAATCAATGGCGTCTTCTCAAAGTCTTTAGAGGTAATATCTGGTGTCCCGCAAGGTTCCCACCTAGGTCCGCTCTTGTTCAACATTGATATAAACGACATTGGTTCATGCTTTCAAAATTCCGAATATAAGCTGTACGCTGACGACATGAAAATATTCAAAGTTGTGCATTCTCTCTCTGATTGTGAAGCTTTACAAAGTGACCTAGAAAGGCTTTGCAAGTATTGCAAAATTAGCTGTTTAGATATCAATGTTTCTAAATGTCACACTATGACGTTCACCAGAAACAAACATATAATTAAGTACTCTTAGTCACTCACAACAAACCTGTCATCTCTAAAACGGATTTTAAAGATCTTGGCGTTTACATTGATAGCAAAGTTATACTTAATAAAAACTTCGACTCAATCGTTCATAGATCGCATAAAATGCTTGGTTTTGTTTTTCGTATAAGTAAAGTTTTCAATAATCCGCGGACAATAATAATGCTATATTTTTCATTAACCAGAAGTACGCTGAAAGATGCAACGCCAATATGAAGCCCCACAGTACAAAATATATATACAGATAGCATAGAACATATTCAAAACAAATTTATAAAATATCTTATCTTCAAATTCAACAAAAATTTTGAATCTACATTTCAAACTTAGCAACAAAGGCGGGCACTAGCTGACATGACATTTGTACATAGAATTTTAAATAACAAAATCAGATGTACCGAATTTCTATCCTTAATTAATTTTAATATACCTTTAAGACGTACACGCAATACAGCACTATTCCACACCGTTAATTACAAAACAAATATACCAACTAATTCGCCAATTAACCGTGCTTTTCATACATTTAATAATGTTTGCATAAATTCCAACATTGACATGTTCTCGTATTCACTGCCCAAATTGAAAAGGAGCATCATGTCAATGATATAAACTATTTAATGCGCATACATATCCCTCCACCTCTTCTCACACATACTCACACATACATACACACTCACGCACTGCGCATATCACCCGGTAGTTACTAATTATACATTCCACAATAAGACATTTGAAAGAAACATATCAAAGGTACCCACCATGAAATATTATTTAATATCTGTAAACTGTCTCATCATTCTGTTAACAAATGTACTGTTTGTTTCTTCAAAATAAAATAAATAAATAACAATACATTTAATTCCATTCACCCTAAATGTTCATTCATGCGAGAGGCATCGATCGAGGCGTTCCTTAATTCCACCGTCTTCTCGGTGACGACTAGCGTCAAAAGTTAGAAGAGTGGGGATTTAACCAGTTGGGTTTATTTATTTAGCGAGAATTACTAATTTATATGATCGATTCAATTAAACTTATTTATTGTACACTGGGCGTGGTACAGAAACTAGTTCTCAAGTTGCATTGTAGATGCGGCAAAAAAAAGTCGCTGTAACATACTGCTCGAAGATTCTTACTCCAATTTGCACCTGTTGGTGTTTGGAAATTATTTAAATGCTCAGTATCACAGTCTACCAGAGCTTTAGTATCACAAAGAGAGAATCAATTATCCCTAGCAACCGTATGCTTTCGTCTTATTAATATGCTACTCGCTTCTGTTATGTTTTATTATATGTAAATACTTTTATGTTTTTTTTTCAGAATCAACCACAGAATCTACTCAGGATTTTAATGGAAATTTATCTTCTGAATACAAAGCACTTCAAATAAAAATACCATCGAATAACTTACATTTAGTACTTAAAACAATGTTCAATTCAAATCAAAAGGAAAAATCTCAAAATATTTCTACATTCATCCAACATAACAGAGAAATTATACTCGAAAATTCAAACCAACCCGTTGACCTTATAAATTATTCAATTGAATTGAAAAATAATTTTGAAATTGATGAAAAACAGCCCCCTACAAGTTTTAAATTAGTCAATAATGTCGTAATTAATCAAACCTCAGATATCCAAAACAAAATATCAAATACAATGCGTGATCTAAATTTAACTCGCGGAATAAATTCCACAATAAAATTCGTGAATAAAACATCTTTAGATGATTTAATTACAAAGTTTAGAAATAATATTAATAAGAACTCGGAGAAATTTCGAATGGAGCCAAATATACATTTCAAAAACAATGGAAACAAGACAAAAAGAACTGATTCGTTAGTAAACACCGTTAATACAACATTGGAAAATATCTTGCCAACTTCAAAAGAAGTCTACAATTATTCCATAGGAATTGTAAATACGACAATAATAACAGAAAATTTAAATGAAACCGTAAACAACAGTGTACATATTGAAGATGTGATCAAAGAACATCAAGAAGAAATTAGTGTTAAAGTTACTTTGGTATCTCTCTCTCAAGTTATAAAAGACCAACAAATTTTGAACAGAACAAGACTGAGAGTCAGTTATAAAAACGAAACATTAAAGTCTTTAGGGTCAGTAGACCTCATGTTGCCTAATTTTAATGATAAAAATGAGGTAAATAATCTTTATAAAAGTTTAAGTGTATCCGGAGAACAGAACGTTAGTCCATCGAGAAGTGATCGAACAGATATTCAAGCCATAAGCAGAACAGATTCGCCGATGCTCAACTATATATTTGATACACATGCTAATCTTAATAAACACCAGCACCGGAATGACAGGTAAACTATCAATATTCCCGTAATACAATTTTTAAATAATAAATTATAGATTTTAATGACATAAATTATAAATGCTTCCTAAACTACGGCGTATAGTTTGATTCCCCCAAGCCAAATCCCCACTACGCTACATTCTTTGCGACGCTTAGTCTCGACATTGCAGAGGTTCGCCATAGGGCTTTCACTCACCGCTCCTGCCAGTTTTTTGTACTTTGAAGATCAATGGGTGATGGTTCTAGAAATAATTCTTGATGTCAGTAAGACCACTATTGACAGAACATTTTTGAAACCACAAGATCCGCGCAAGATGGGTCCCAACAATGCTCACCGAAGATCACAACAGCGGATTGAAGCAATCTGCGAATTCCTTGAGTGCCACGACATCGATGGCGAGGAATTTTCGGATTCAATTGTGACTGGGGATGAGATCTGGGTACACTACACGAAACCAGAGACAAAGGAACAATCCCGTCAGTAGCGTAATGGAAGTTTAAAAACGAATTACAGAGCGTAATTCACACCCGGCGGGTACGATGAGTGGAAGCTGTATCGCGAACGTCTGTCACGCAGTGCAGTATGGTATAAATTTGGCGTGGGTAAACCAGGCTACATGCCAATATTGCCAGATAACGTGTAAAATTGTTCCTCGCGACGACAGCACCTTGAAGGCCTTATTTGACGGACAGCCTAAGTATTATGAATTGTGACTCTTAATCCAAAATTTTGTTGTAAAAAATCACCGTTATATTATTCAATTGTTAAACTAATGTATAATACAAGATTTTTATGCATAGCACAAAGGGTAACAATTAAAAGGGTAGTATTAGCCTGAAACACTCATCCATATTGAAAAAACCTCCCGAGAAAAGATACATGCCGCCGACGGAAATCGAACCCGCACCCCTCCTATTTGCGTACAGGAGCTCTATCCACTAAGCTACGGCAGCTTAATGATTCAATATAAACTAGTGTTTTATTCAACAATTACCGCTTATTACATTTTTTCACCTGCAAACAACCAACTTTATGTTTATATGAGAAAGACATTGTAAGTGCTAACTTTACCACTAGGTGGCGTCGAGACATATCATGTCTACATTTTTTGGTGAAATACTTCAACTCATCTTATTTAATTATTGCTTATAACAATTGTTAACTTCCGTTATAAGTGATCTTGAGATGTTTGGACATTCAAATGCAATGAAATGTCTACTGACTATTTATAAAATCTATTGTAATCGCAGATTCCATGTCCCTTCATGTTCTAAAAACATTTTTCCATTTGTTTGACAAACTGAGATTGAGTTTATAGAATCCACCCGTTATCATTATAACACTTAAATGCAAAGCTGTCTGAAACGGTTTTTATGTAACAATGGAGGTGTATTCAACAAAAAAGACCACCTTGTTACATACTTAGTCCTTGCGAGGTTAATAATTGAATTATATGACAACAACAAAAATTGAAATGAGAGGAAACAATGATTTAAAAAAAAAAATGCTTTAAATTAAACTTATGGAGGAAGTAGGTAAACTGAAAGCAATAGAAACAAGATCATGATGTGTAAAGCCATGAACGACCGTTTTACTAATTATGATGTCCAAAAATTTAAAAGATTCCGGCGTAAGAGAATTAACAAAGATGTTATTTGATATATTTATTCACGCCCTTGGGGCTTTTAGATAAAACTAATCTTAACAATATTACATAGAGAATGTGAGAGGACAATTAATATCTGTAATAATAATCAATTTGATGGAGAAAAAAATGAATAACAAGGTAATATGAAGTAAATCAAATTATTTAAAAGGCAACTTTCTAAATGACGATGTATGAATGCGAATAAAGTAAAGACAGTGTGTTAAGACAGAGCAGATTGACGACATAACCCCTAACCTGCCTTTGCAAGGAATTATGTGACGTTAAGCTGATTGGTTAGAAATTCACTCTTCAAAACACAAAACATGTTCCATGACTTCGTACGTTTTAGGAAATTGTGTATTTTGTGATTATCAAAGAAAAATACTAAAAACAAATAAAGCTTAAAATCTTAAACTAAAACCCCGAAAGTTCGGAATTAAAAACTTTCCAGCTAGTAAGAAAGGAGAAAGGGGTGTGTCTACTCCAGATCTCACTACCCACATAGCTTTCAAAGAAGTGGGGTAAGAAATTTTGTAACTTATTCGTTGTATGGTATCACATCTGCTCTTGAAATCCACTTAAACAAGCCACAAGTTTTGTAAAATAATGATAAGATGTGCTATTCGGCACAGCTGTTAAGATCAAAGGTGTTTGTTGTATTAATAATCTGTTTAACTAATTATTATATGTTTTAGGTTCGGAGCACCAAGGATCGAGTCTTCCAGTAGTAATATTACATTAGATACTGAAGAAAGTGCAAATTTAGATTGCAGGGTTTCTTCACTGCGAGATAAACTTGTAAGAAATGTTTAACGTATTGCATGTATTAATGACACAGCTGTTTGATTTCTGTAATATTAATACATTGGAAATGATATTTTTTTCAGGTTTCATGGGTCAGAAGAAAAGGAGAAGACCAAATAGATATTTTAACAATAGGTCTGCAAGCTTACACATCAGATTCAAGGTAAAAACTTTATAAATCTTTAAAAATTATGTGTTGTTCAGCTTTATACCAATATATAACTTTCTCATTGACCCTTAACTATTTGAAACCTGTTGTTCATTATTTTTTTCAATTTTTACCAAACACGGACACCTTTCAACGATGTAGAATTTCAACAGTTATTGTCATCATTTTTAGCTGTACTACTTGTCCAATACAGTCCAACTTGGACTTGAGATTATCATGGCAATGTCGGATATCTTTGTCTATTTCTACGTTGAGGGGTGGGATATGGGGGAAGGGGTAGTCTTTCTAAATCTCATGTTAACTAAATGAGTAAAAAGTTATACTGGATAGACGCTTAGTCCTTATGAAGTAGTTATTCTATGAAAATCGTAATTCATATTCTGTGTGCAGCAATAAATAAAATAAATAGTTTCAAGTCTCGTCTCAATATTTCGGAAATACTTCTTCAGTCCAAATTTAACTGAGCGAAAGAAATATTTGGTCGTTAAAGACAAATAATCGTGAGCGATTTCAAGTATTTCAACCGTATTGGAAATTTCTACTTTCCATTATAGAACCATTCCAAGATACTTTATAAAAATCTGAATTTACTTTTATCGATTTACGACCTTTACCTCTGCCATACAAGATTTCATGGATATGATTTCACCCATATTTTATTTTGATTGCACTATTTGTTTAGATTTTCAATAGATTACTTGGAACCAAACACGTGGAGATTGATACTGCGTGATGCTGTTTCGTCAGACTCTGGTACATATGAGTGTCAACTCAGTACTCATCCACCTATCATATCAAGACATCATCTTTACGTCCATGGTAAGTTATTTACCAATTATAACAAATTCATCTAGAAATCATTTCAATATTTTGACGCCTTTTTGTATTACGTTATGTTTTATGTTTGTGGTTTTATAATTCTCTAATGTCTGGAGTCAGTGGGACGATGGCATACTAGTCTTATAAATATATAAAATATTAATTACGTCTATAATGTAATGTTCATTTTAAGATATTGCAAAAAATTGGATCAATAGTGTAATATAATGTATCATAACATTCTATGATTTAGTTCTTATTTTACTTCAGGAGTCTATGGGCTCTTCGGGGCACATTGCCTAGTTGTCGAGTTGTGTCGAAGGTGACCGAAGGTAAATGTATGGAGTCATTGGGTTACAGGAGCTCCGGATATCAGAACTAGCCTTCAGAACTAGACGTCATGAGCGTCAGTCGGCTTTTGACACATTTCTGACAGTAGTACTTTGTTGTTTGTTGACGTGCGTATTTGGTGCCCGTGCCAACCACGAGCCATTTTGGTTTTGTCGGTGTTGGTTCGTTTTTCAAATTAATAATTTTAAATAAGAATGTAAAAAACAAACATTTTTAGTTGGATGATTAAAATCAGAAAAATGATCTTTAAATATTCCATACATTTTCAACAGAATCCCTCCTTTTATGAAAATACCCTATTGGCAATCTATTTTAACGTAAATAAGCTTGCAAGAAAAAACTTAGCTTTTCGTTCTGGTAAACTTAAAAGGCCTGTTATTTACGAATGTTATTTAGACATTTTAGGAACACGTTGATTATTTTGTGTTAATTTATATTATAAAAGTATTTAATATTTAAAAAAACGTAGTAATTACCTTTTTCAAAATTACTTTATTTATATAACTGGTTTCTAATGGTTACTTTTAAGTAATGATTCTTTTAATAGTGTAGATATAACCAGACAATACCAGAAATTTGTCTTTTTATATCAAATTCTAGACGAAATATTGTATTATACAACATAAATTTCAAATCATATAATCATACAACAAAATAAATCAATAGATAATCTAGTAAACCAACTTTTCATTATTTTTTTTTGTTTAATTCAAATCATTAAAAATAAATCTGTAAACGTGTTTTGTGACGAAAATACCACAGTTTGTCTATTTATTTACAAACCTACAAACTAAAATATTTCAGATTTTTTTTACACATTTTGTTTAGACATTATTGAAAAATCATAAATACTAATGATCAAAAAAACTTACGAGAAGTACACGATATTTAATAACTTATCATCATGCTTTTTGACCATTTTTATTGCTTACTTGAATATAGGTATATATTATAATATATTAAAGCAAGTTTTGAATTAAGTAAATCGATTTTAAATTTTTAGTTTAAAATAAATTTTTAATCGGTCTTTCTCATCGGAACCTCCCTGTACAGTTGCAATTTGTAACTTTAATTCTCAGTCGCTGGTCAATGGGTCTTACTAGTTTATCTATTTTTACATTTGTTAATGTTCGTTGTACGTTTATCCCGACGAAAAACCATTGGTTATAAATTTTTTTGTTCTTTTTACAATTGACTTCACACTTATGAGTAGGAAAAAAGGGCCTGTGCCATCTTTGTGGATGCTGTATAGGGGGTTTTTAGGGAAGCAAGGAGAGGAAGTTCTGGGAAGGATAAAGATATAACGAGTTGATAGGAATCTGGGAGTCAATGTGATCAGGCCTGACGGAAGAATGTATCCATCCCTCCTACTTCGGTATATTGAGATGGGTCGAGAGAGTCCGGCTGGAGAGGTGTAGTCACTAATTCACAAATTATTTGTATTATTCTCTAGCTCCGGAGTTGAGCATTATCGAGGGTCTGGTAGACAAGTACTACGAGATGAATTCAACCCTGGCGCTGGGTTGCCGCGTCAGACATCTGCACACCACCACCGTCAGCTGGCTGCATAGGGACAGACTACTCAATGATGACACCGAGAGAGGAGGGATCAGGTAAGACCAATAATTAATCTTCTGCATGTACACGAAGAAAAATGTTTTTTTTTTTTTTTTTTTTTTTTTATTCTTCTTTTGAACACCCGCTAAACTGCCAAAGCAGTTTGTCAGCAGGTCAATTTAACAATAATTATAATATAATGATTAAGTACATATATTACAAGAAACCATAATTTGCAAAATAAGTACAGAAGAATAACTTATGATATAATAACAATACAAAGGCACATGGAAAAACATAAAGAGGAATAACTTTTAAGTAACTACAAAATAACGGCATAAAATATTCAGAGAGACAGTTTTAACACAGGCAGATTACTCATATTTATACATAAGATAAGATTACAAAAAACTATCAATATAAAAAATCTTGATCTATTAACCATTTTTTAATTTTGGTTTTTAGTTTGGTGGTGCAATTTGATTGATCTTTTATGTGCATTGGAATCTTATTAAATATGGTAGGCACAAGATAAGAAAAAGTCCGTTGTCCGTATTTATTTGTAATTTTTGGAATGGACATACCCTCATTTTTACTAAATCTTGTGCCATGTGTATGATCTACTTTTTCTTTGTATATTGAATCAGACGTTAGGTTTTGGCAAACAATTTTAAACCATAATATTCCTCGAACGGGTAATATATTAACTGACTCATACAATAATTTTGTATCTCTTCTTAGTGCATAAATATTTTTGCTTACTAAAAGCTTGGTCATGGAGTTTTGAATTGATTGAATGTAACCTATATTTGTCTTGCATGAGTTTCCCCAAGATGTGATTCCGTATCTGATAGTAGATTCCGCTAGTGATAAGTAGATTATTTTTAACGTACTTATAGGCATAAAATATTTAATTTTGTAAATTCGCCCCGCAATAGCTCGTAGGCGTTTGCAGATGTTGCTTATGTGAGAATCCCATTTCATATGTGCGTCTACAGTTATCCCTAGATATACATACTTTTGTACTAGTTCAATGGTTCCACATTTACAGGACTGTGAAGAGTTGTGTATACACTCAAATGAATGCGATCTTATTATAGGCGTGATGGTATATTTGGCATGTGGTGATCGTATATGCATTAATTTAGTTTTTTTGGAATTAATTATAAGGCCCGCGTCATGTGACCATTTCTGTAAGGAAAGGAAATCGTACTGCATGAGTTTTATTGCAAAGAGTAATTCTTCATGCGAAATGACTAGCGCCGTATCATCAGCATAAACGTAATGTTTAACAAAGGTGAAAATTTTATTCATGAGTGAAACAAATATTATATATAATGTTGGACCGAGAATTGACCCCTGCGGGACTCCTGTTGACATAAATTTAGCTTTGCTATAAGTTTGAAAGAGTTTCACTTTAATTTGTCGATTGTTTAAATAGTTTTTGAAAAGTTCTAGTAATTTTCCCCTAATTCCTATCGCCTCCAATATCTGTAATAGTTTTTTCGGATCAATAGTATCAAACGCTTTGGAGTTGTCTATAAATAGGACAAGAATGTGTTTTTTATTATTGAGTTCTTGATTTACGTAATTTGAAAAGTCCTGTAGTAACATTTCGGTGCTTTTATTTTTTTGAAATCCGTATTGGTTGGGATCAATAATGGAAAATTTTTCTAGGTATTTTATTAAATTTACGGAAATGTATTTTTCCAGAATTTTTTCAATGGCTGGCAGTATACTGATTGGTCTATAATTTTCTATTTCAGAATGTTTCCCCCCTTTGTATATTGGCCTAATAATGCTACATTTAAGCTCATCCGGTATAACTGCTTGAGACAAGATTTTATTAATTAAATGAGTAATTACCGGGCATAAAATATTTATATTTTTTTTAATGTCAAACATTCTAATATTGTCTATCCCAGGCGACTTGGAATTATTTAGTTTACTGACAATCTTTCGTATATCTTCACAGGTAGCTCTGGGCAGGTACATGCTATGCGGCAACTCAACGGGAGCTATGTTAGACGCTTTGTAGTCACATTTGTGTAACATCGAGCTGATACTATTTGAAAAGTGCTCAGCTAATCTATTTGCAACGATTTCCTCTGTTTGTCCGTTATTATTTAACATATACTTTGAAATAATTTCATCGCAGTTTGTTTTTGTTTTACGTCCCAATAATTTGTTTATTTGATCCCAAGTTTTTTTAGAATTGCTGAAATAGTTTTTAAATGTTTCATTAAAATATGTAGTTTTACTTTTTATGATTAATTTGGAAACAGTATTTCGGCATGATTTGTAATTTTTTTCGAAGGTTTTATTAGTAGGTGAATTCTTCCATCTTCTATACATGGAGTCTCTTATTTTAATTTTTTCTAAAATGTCATCCGTTATCCATAATTTTATTGCAAATGGTCTTTTTTTGGGTTTTGGATAGAAAGTGATTTTACTTTTTTCATATAGGTCGTTAAAAATGTTTTTGAGTTTATTATATATGTCAACGCAATTCTGTTCCGCAAGCAGGCTGTTCCAATTAAAACTACGTATGTTTTTATCAATTCGTTTTTGGGATATTATTGAAATACTTTCCCCGCGTTGTTTGGGTTTTGTTATTGAACTACTATATGTGATGTTAAGAGCTGTCACGAAGTGATCCGCTATAGTAAAATCACAAACACAAGATGAAAGTACATCAGCTTGTTGCTGCCTGCTGTTAAACCTTATAAAAATGTGATCTATGCATGTGCGTGTAACATTTCCAGTCACTAATGCTTCCCTTGTCACATCGTTGATACATTTTATTAAATAATGGCTAGATAATATGTTTTCGTATGACATAATAACTGGGTTTTGAGGTTTTAATAAATCTAAATTAGCATCTCCAAAAAACAACATATTTTCCAGGGGGTTAATTTCATTTGATAAAATGGATGAGATTTCATTCAGAAACATTGATTTACTATGATTTGGAGGACGATATATTGCTAAAATGTTCATAGATATATTATTAGGTAAAGTTATGATGCCAAAAACATTTTCAAAATAAATTGTTTCCAGTGATTTTTGTAGAAAAGTGATGTCATCTCTGACATACAGCAATATACCGCCTCCTGTTTTTTTTGTTCGACAATAGTTATACGATTTGAAACCAGGAATTTCGTAGAGACAAGTAAGGTCATTTGTAATTGCTGTTTCACATAACATCAAAATATGTATATGCTTCCAGCAGGTATTAAGATAGATGTTAAGAGTGTCCCAGTATTTGCAAATGGATCTTATGTTCAGTTGCACAATATTTACATGTTCCTGATTGCAATCTTTATTATAATTGTGTGCTTTGTCCTCAAACCATTTTTGTAGATCACTGGTTTTGCAAAAATCTACCTCATTGTCCTCCTCAAAATAATAATTATTGGACGCCATAGTCGATCGTAGCAAGGTCCTTTTTTAGTGCAGCTTTGTAGGCCGGGCAGTTGTCCCTGTCTCCAGTCGAGTGCGTAGCGGGCTTTCCAAATCTAGTGCACGTAGCGCAGACTGGTTTGACCGCGGCATTTGGGCAGGATTCGGTGGTGTGGTTCTCTTCCGCACAGTGTCCACATCTAAGAGTGTCTCTGCAGTACTTGTACGAGTGTCCAATCATTTGACACTTAGTACAGACGGTAAGTCCAATAAAGTCCCTAACGCGGCACACAGTCCAGTTTACGAACACTTTCTCCTGTTCCACCAGCAGTTTTCGTAGTGTAGCGGGCATCTCATAAACGCGATGACAGGTGGGTCCGTTGCGAGAGCCGGCCAGGTGGCTTAGCTTGCAGGCTGAAATTGTTCCCTCGATGTCTTCTACATTTGGAACACCCGTGAGGGCGACCCTCAAAAATTCAACATCCGTTAGATCCCGCGGTACATTGAAAAATATTAGCCTCGGGAGTCGCTTTGTGGGAAGTCGAGCCTTAAGTAGTGTGCCTGAGTTTTCAAAACACGGTGCATTTAATAATTTTTCTTGTTCACCGGTGGTTGCTGTGTTAAGAAGGACACCTTTATTCCTAATCTTACGTACTCCGGTGATGCGAATGCCTAATTCTGAAGGCCGAATAATGTTCTGAATCATCTTTTTGGTCCCTTCACTATCCTTGGTGGCATCTGCGTCTGTCGGGAAGACGCAGATGGCGGGCCTTGGTGCTCCGACGCGGTGTCCAGATTGTGTTATTGGTGGGGGTTGGTGAGCAACATTTGACTGCTTTCGGACAATATCAGCAAAAGACAAGCTAGCTTCCGTTGCTACGGCTACTCTTCGCATCACGGGTCCGAGGTCAGATTCCAGCTGAATAATTTTATGTTCCAGGTACTTTTTTTCGTCTTTTTCGTGGCGAATTTTAATTTCTGCCATTTTGAGTTGTGCAGTCGCTGTCGCCAAATCAGCACGCATGGTCTCGCGCTCCAATAGCAGCTGAGAAACGGCTATGAAAACTTCAGACACATTTCTGGAGATCTTCAGTTGCTGGTCTTTTGAGACCTTTGTTTGTTTTTCGGCCAAGACTTCTTGAAGGGCCGTCAGATGAGCTTGCGCTTCGTTAAGTACGTCCACTCCAGAGACGCTCGGAAACTTTGTTTCATTGCTGTCTGAGCAATGGGATGACGTATCCGAGCCCTCTTCTAGGTCCTCACTGTAAACGCACTTTCCTCCTCTTTGGTCGGTATTTGGAGACATCGTTATATCCAGCGGACGTTTTTTTGGGCGATGCATTGCAGAGGAATTTTTTTAATTTTTATTTTTTAAATTTTTATTTTTAAAATACATTAAAGTTTCTAATTATTATTTGATATCGGTTAGATTTATTTAAGTATATTAAAAAGTTACTACGACCAAAAAATGTATATTAATAAAAATAAAATAAAAGTATGGTTTGTCTAAGGATCGAACCCCTCGCCTCACAAATCACTCCAATTTGCAAGCGAACCACTTTACTATCTCCACTAATTCACAGGTAGGAGCAGTCGAGATTTATGTCCTATATGAAGATGTCAACAAAATTGTCAATAAAATGTAGCTGTGAATAGTTTGGCAGTTTTTACTCAAATCACTGTATTTATTGTTTAATTCACATTCAAATTCGTTTAGATTTCACGTAAAGTTAGTTTTTTCACTTGATATTTATTATTATTGTTTTTGTTTTCGAGATCACTTGAATTGATTTTCGAAGAGAAGATTTTCAATTTTTAAACACTTTCCGTTTAAGTATCGGTAGAATAGATACACGAGGATAAATCCTGCACCAAGTTTTGTAGATATTCGCAGAAATTTCGGTTGCTTAAACACTTTTTTTAACGAATTGTCAATACTTTACTACAGAAAGGTATCCTAGTTTTGCTATGTGTCAAAATTTTTTAGTAAACATTATTTTTGAGCATTTCCCGGTAGAATATCGGGAAGACAAACACACCGGGTGATAGCCCGTGAAAAATATTGCACCTCAACAACAAATTCTTTTCGATTTGCACACTATTTCACTGTTATTATTTTTAAGAAACGGGAGCTAATGAAATAAGCGACAATTCTTGAAACTAAAACTCGGACACTCGGACATTCTAAAATACGATTATTTTATTCGTAAAAACGGTTAAAAACGGTACTGAAGTTCTTACGAACAAATTAACAGGGTTTCAATGTTTATTGGCGGGAAAATGTAAGAATAATTTTTTGTTATACTTAGGAAAATATGTATACCAACAAATTATTCTTACATGTTCCCGCCAATAAACATTGAAACCCTGTTAATTTGTTCGTAAGTTTTTAACCATTTTTACAAATAAAATGATCGTATTTTAGAATAACATTTTTCTCCGTGTACTGGGTAATAAAAATGTTGTTAATGATAACTGACAAACATAATTTAATTAAAGCTTTTTGTGCTTCTCGGTGGAATTATTTATTTATTTATAAGAAACAAACAGCTTTGTATAATATACAGTATTAAATATACAAGTGAACTGAAGTCAAGCCACAGAAGTTTCTTATGTTAAAGATCATTGGAAATGAAGTTTGAATATATTCAAATTAATTTTGGGTCATATAGAATTGAAAAAGGGGGGACACGGGAGGGGAAAGGGACGCAGGAAGGGAAGAGGAGGCGGAAGGGGAAGCGGGACGGGGAAGAAACAAATTCTTTTTTTGAGTGGCACTGCAACGCATGACAGGTATCAGCTAGTACTTTATAATATCGGAGCGAAAGATGTAACTTCCGATGGTTTTATATCGATGTTCCAAACACGGTTTCACTTTCTAACAAATTCCCTTTCTAACTTTCTAAGTAATTTTCTAACAAATTCCCCCTCCCCCTACATCTCTTGGCCCCCTAGGCTCGAAGCCCCGTCCATCCCCATGTGAATGCTATAGCTAAGCCCTTGGATCGGGATATCGATAAACAAAAGATCGATAAACTAAGTTAACCGATAATGCTTCATTATCGATAAAATCATACTAAGCCCCGTGTAGAGATGAACAAATTTAAATTTCCAGTCACTTTTATAGAAATTATGAAAGAGAAAATTTTACTCTTAATTTCGTCTTTTTACCACCTGCAGTGAAGGTGTACGTAAATTCTTACTCTTTAAAGATATTTTATTTTGCTTCGTTTAGTGCAAGTTTATGTAGTGCTAATTTTATTACAAAATTTGGCGTATTTTTTCAGAGGCTAAAAATATTTCATTGAAGAAGAAGATAACAATAATAATCTAATTTTTTTAAAGTATGAAAATAAACAAGACAGAAAAATAATAAAAGATAACGGTCGCAACTGGGACTCGAACCCAGAACCTTACGTCTTACCGGGACATACACCTCTACCAATTGGGCTACTGCGATCTTATATGAGTATATCTTATCTCATATAAGACTCATTATTATTTTTCTATGTCTTGTTTATTTTCATATTAAATTTTTTTTTGATTATTATTGTTATCTTCTTCTTCAATGATATATTACATTGATGGGAATAACCTTCAAAAGTTAAAGAGAGTTTTTTCTAATAAAAATATTAAAATATTTCCGCTTTGCAATAAAATCCAAATAAATGGAACATTTGTTAACGAATCCGAAAACTAAAAACTGTTTTCGAAAGGTGATGAAATAAGCTTTCAAATTTTATATTTAGAAATTATGTAAATTTTGAAATAAAAAAAATTTATATGAAAACTTGAAAAAGTTTTTAAACGGCTTACCTTACTTTTTTTATAACTAAAATTACTAATAATGAAAAAAACACACACACACTTATATTTCCTTAGACAAATGAATTATAAACGTTACTGTCACCTCACTTTTTTGTCGTTTCATGTATAACTTTTTTTTTTTAAATTCACTAAGTTTAATTTTTTTTTTTCAAATTGCGATTGGAAACTTTGGTTTTATTAATGTGTACATTTTAATTTTTTTGTAGTTAAGTTTTAGTTTTGAATATATAGCGTGTTTTATTCTCTTTCCAATACCGTTTAGATCATACTTTATACTACAGTAAGGGAGTCACAATGATTTCTGTGAGACCTATTTGAGCTGGGACGAATATGGTCTCCTGTCATTAAACGCGTTAACTTTTAACCAAGAGGGCACATAAGTGAAATGAACAACGACGTATTACCAATTTATCTACGTGTTATAATGAATCATTCTCGACCCCCCATATTAAGACTTAAGACGATATTAGAATCATTAATTTCATTACCAAACTTATCCAATCTAATATTGTTAACTTAATAAGGAGATGCCTGATTAAAAAAAAGGTTAAGCCCACTACAATTAATTAATCTGAACTGGTTTCTAATTTAAATTAAAGCTGGATTCTGTGGAAAACAAAGTTCCTGTGAAAGGATATAATTGTATTTGAAAACTTTGGTCAGAATTTTAATATTCCCTTGATTAATTTTGAGTAAGAAAACTGCTGTTTTGTGTGAAAAAACGAGTTTTATTAATTGTAAAACAGACTTTGTTTAAGAAAGTTGTAAGCTTCGAAGCAAATTGAATAATCGGTTGGTTTCAGTTACGTTTGGTTTGTTTAAAGTTTTAAAAGCAATTAACGTCAGCAGTTCATAATTGAAATCTAATACCAACTATTTGGGTCCTTGTACAATGGATATAAAAACGTTCAATATTCACATGTAAAATTTTTTAACAACAATATATTTAATTAGTCGTCCATAACATTTTAAATAGTTCATATGTATGACTGAAATGGTCTTAGATTATTGTGGTATATAGGATTATTTATGTTATTTCAACATTCTTCAACAGATGTTGTTAGTTTAGATAACTATATGTAGTTTTAAGGTGTCTCACCAGACGTCAGTTAAGTAGTACGAATGGTTACGGAAATAGCCGATGATCGCGATAGCGATAGCTCGTTATCGATAACGCGATAGATCGTTTGATTATGGCAGTGTTGGGTTATTTAGCTTCAGAAAAACTTAGAGCCTCCACTAGGAATAGAGATTCATTGTTAACCTTACGATAACGTAAATAAAGCAACTTGTGATGTCGATGAAGCTAAATCTTTATTGGAGTTTTCCCGAATATATCTCAATAACTGGGATTGAAGTACAACACAATTATCGAACCGGTTGTTTCCTGGCATAAGTTTGTCTACGGGACTAAAATCTTATTAAAAAACATCCGGAAATTTTGAGACCTTAAGAATTAAAGTTTCGAAGATGTCTTTATCAATATTTTTACCGAATGGAAAAAAGTCATTTTTGCCATTTGTAAGAAACTAAAAGAAAAGACGAATGGATATGAGTGAAAATAATGAAATTAGGAGAGGAAGAACCAAAATATAATGAATGAAGCAGATATGAATTCCTGACAGGAAAATAAGATAATAATGTGTTGAGAACCATTAAATGGAATGTCCGGAAAGAATGCCAAGCAAAGGTAATTAATGAAGTTACGAAAGATACGATAATGTGGTTTGTATTTATGCAGTGGATAGACGAAGACAGATATATCAGAAGTCTCAACTATGGCGGTAAAACACAGAATTAAATATACGAATGTGGATAAGCTAGGAGTTTGAGCCAGAATTCTGATGGATGGTGTTAAATCCTGTTAAATTTTCATGCTTTTGGAGAAACTTTGATGGCTGGTTGAGGTGAATTAGAATTTTGGAGATTTCTTTTTTTTTATATTGCAATCAATTAATTTTGGAGGCTAGAATGGTTACCGCCGCCCCATGAACCATTTATTGGATAACCAACACCCCTACCGTAGATCACCCCAAGTGGTTCGCTACGTTTGGTGACACTTAGGTCTTGGTTTGGAATGCGTTTGCCCCTTCCTGGGTGGCGAGCTGGGTCGGGAGAGTCTTATTGAGAGAGACCTAACCTAGACCCCTCCAGCCGGACTCTTTCCACCCATCACCTTTCACTGAGAAGAATGGATTCGTACATCCGTCACTCCTGGACACATTGACCCGCACCTAACTTTACCCAATCCTCATACATGTTTTTCTCAGAACTTCTTCTTCTTAATTTCTCTGAAAAGACCCTCCACAAAGATGATATAATCCTGCGATTTTCAATTTTCTATACTTGTTTTTCACCAAAACGATACTGAGAGAATCTACTATTCAGTAACGGCATATTAAACCAAGATTTCGAAATACTTATAGTTTTTACACACGGAAAAAACTTCAAAGACGTCTTACAAAAATAGAATTCGCATTAAGTTCAAATTATACAGTTAAGTTCAATGAAAACCTACGCAGAAAATACTGTTAGATGAATAAAAATCGTTAGTTATTGCCTTTTGAACGATTTTATTTCTCGGTAACGACGTGCCTGACGCCTCCTGTTGGACGAAATATCTATTGCACGGAACGTATTTTATACGTAATGAATTTTGAACGTGAGATAATTTGAAAGTATTTCTTATTATTGTGTTTCGTTGAGAATGATCGTCCAATTGATAAGTCAGACATCTCCAAATACTAAGTTTTTGAAATAATGAGGAAAAAACTTTTCGAATTCTTACAATAAATTAAAAGTAATTTACGTATGTCTGTGTATTAAATTTTTAATTTGCTATAATATAATATCGGGTAGCCAAACGGTCCAGGACATTAACATTTTGAAATATCATACTAGTGACCCAGAAAACAACGAAAAGATTTTTCGGAGATGTCTGATTAGTCAACTGAACGATTGCTGTATTCTTACTGCCTCTCAGAAACTGAGCTTACTGTACAGTAGGGTGTGTCAATTTTTTCAACTTTTGAATTCAGAAATGCCTGGTATCTCAAAAGTTGCGTCTTACAGAGATTATGACGATTAGAAAATCACCAAAAACATGTATTTTTAAATTATGGTAATTAATATTTTTTCACAATAATTACTGTTATCATAACATGTTATGATTCAATTTTGAGCATCCATTACTTTTTATCATTGTATTTTGTTCGAAAATTTTTGTGTGCTTATTGTTTACTGTCTTAATTTTATCCCGAAAAAATGTTTTATTTTTCCTTTTCATATTTTTAACAAACACATCACATACTTAAAAAAAAAAAATTTTTTGCTTTCTATGTACTACATTTACGGAATAAAATTTTCAGTCTTTAGAGCACAGGCGTCAAGTGGGAATGCTATCATTGTTCTACCAGTATTTCAATGGAATATGCTTCGACGAACAGGCGTCATTGATCCCCTCGGCACCAGTATATAGTCGTGAATGACGCCAAACGTGTGTGTATACAAAATATGTATACGGTTTGCTTTTGTCACATTGGTCGCTTCTACGACTCGTTCCTGGGAACGGTTTGCTAGTCTGTGGAACGGTTTGCCGGCCTCTGTGTTTTCTCCTTCATACAACATGGGTCATTTTTTTTACAATAGCTCCACACAGGAGGCCCTGAGGAAAATAATTTACAATAATTTAATCATATGTCATATTTGGGGATGCAGTGTGGAGGGTATTTTAAGGGTAAGGCAGGGAAGGAGAGGAAGTTCGGGGAAGGAAAAGGGTATGAGGGTATGGTATGATGACATAGGCCCTTAGGAAATTTATTTTCCTCATGTCCTCCCGTGTGGAGTTACTGTAAAAAAAAATTACATAAGATTAATGTCAAATTGTTTTTTTTTCCACAGTGTGAAGATAGAATCGGTACCTGGTGGAGTTGATAGTACTCTACAGGTGGCCAGATTGACCTCTGGCGACGCCGGGAAGTACACCTGTTCCGTCAGGAAGGGACTACAGGCAACAGTCAACGTTCACGTCCTCAATGGTTAGTAATTCAACCTTTAAAATTAGTTTTTTTGTATTCAAATTTTCAAAAAAGTATTGTGGGATCAAACCTATAAAACAAATAATCTATTACTTAATGGTTATTGAAGTAGAAAATCTCTCAAAACTTTGACTCTCATTGCATTTTGAAAGGGTTTTTATTTTCCGTATGCCATGACACTAACTAAAAAAAACATATGTTACAATTGTAGGTATAATTCATGTTATCTAAACAGCATAGACCTTTTAAAAATCCCGAAATCTGACCTTACTTGGCAAAATACTTACACGTTGTACGGAATTAAAATAATTCATTGATAAAATATATTAATGGCAGTTATCTTATCGCTTGTCTGAATTCTTTACACAATCAGCTTCTATTCAAAATATTCCAAGTTTACTGTGAACAAAAAAAATGCCTGAAAATGTCTAAAAATGCCATTAGTTTCGATATTTTTTTCATTTACAAAACCCGTCACATTTGTCGACTGAATAAACCGCTGAACAACAACTCGGTCACCCTCCTTATTTCAATCACATTCATACTTCGTCTTATACGTACTATTTCTGTCGAACTCTAATACCATCATTCCGCTTACCGCAGAGGTAGGCAGCAAGAATGGACCGCCAAACAACTCACACATGTCACAAGCCCCATTTCCCCGTCGAAGTTCATTAATTTTCTCATGTCCGGATGAGTAACACCTAAATATATTTCTCCTCGCTTCAGAATGCAAGTGTACTATATAAAGTTTTTAAAAAATATATTTATGTTATAAGTGTGTAATCATATAATAAACTGATTTTATTTTTATGTAATATTATTATTTTTTTACTTTAATTTTAAACTCTTTTTAATTTTAATTTATCTTTATCTTTTGTTTTTATATATATATTTATTTTTTCTTTTCACCAACAATATATATATATATACACATTTTAAATATATTATTTGTTCGTATGAAGCAGTTATTTTGTGATGCGACATTATAATTTAAAATAAAACAATAACTTTGTATACACCACTTTTATTTTGTATACTTAATGCCGAACGGGTTTCGCTACAACCGTAGCTTCTTCAGGGCAGTATAATCTCTACTAATATCTAACATGTGTTATAATATATTCAGGGGATTGAAGTAATGGGCTGGGTTCCGCCGGTGCAGGACGTAATTGGAGTAAGGGACTGGGGGTTGGAAAGTGAAAGTGTTCCCCATTGACAAAGAACATTCACTTTCCAATCCCCAGTCCCTTACTCCGATTAAGTCCTGCACCGGCGGAACCCAGCCCATTTCTTCAATCCCCTGAATATATTATAACACATATTAGATATTAGTAGAGATTATACTGCCCTGAAGAAGCTACGGTTGTAGCGAAACCCGGTCGACATTAAGTATAAAAAATAAAAGTGGTGTTTACAAAGTTATTGTTTTATTTTAAATTAAATATATTATGTATAATTTCTTTGTACATACAATGGAGACCTCAACACGGGTAAACCACCCAGTGTGGTCAACATTATTGGATTGTAGATACTATAAAATAATGTAAAAATATTATAAAATAAAAATAATAATACATAAATAAATATGAAAAGTAAACACAATATTAGAAATAGATATTAATACATTAATCCTATCCTCATTTCCTAAACCATTACTATTTATTTATTTTTAACTAAATGATTTAAACCTCAAATTGAAATATTTTAATTAATGAAGATAATATTAGTGAAACGCAATCGAAAATCTGAAACAGAAAAACCGTAGCCCCGAAAGCCGAAGGTTCTGCGTTCGAGTCCCAAATGTGACCATATCTTTTTCTAATTTTTCTATTTCAGATTTTCGAATGAGTTTCGCTATTATTATCTTCATTAATTAAAACACCACTATTTATTTATCACAAATTATAATTTTTCTGTTAGGAGACATTCCCAATGGTACAACACAATAGTTCTGCACAACAGAATAGTGAAAAACTTATGCCCCTCTCTTTAGTTCTATTTCTCGTACATAGGCCGAAAAAGTTTTTTCATCCATAAATTATCCTCTTGTACTTTCTCGTCTGTCGGCAAAATTATTAATTCCTAGCCTTCACGAAAGGATGGCACGTAGATTTAAGAAGGGATAGTTTTAGAAGGTTCTAAAACACAGGTATTTTAGGGATATCCTTTGTACTTTTACCATTGAAAACTACATAAAATCCAATGGCCCCATATTTCTGAGCAGTTTTTTCAAAAGACTACATACAAAGCTAAAATACAGTAAACGTATATCCGCAAAATTCTTGGAATGGCTTAGAGTAAATCCCTACGTTATTTTATCTTTAGTTGCCTATAACCCTTTATTCACATTCGTGATACAAAAATCTCCAAACGAAAATGTGTGTCTTGCAGAATAACAGTTCTGCATTGTTTAATGTTAGCGTGTAATAAATTCAACATGGCTTATGAAATATCAAGTGTTTACTAGACTTGATAGCACTGATTGTTTGCGAAATATGTAGAAAGGTAAGATTATGATATAATTGTGGAACGACTCGCATATATTATTGTAATGTATCGTTTTAGTCTATGATCTTGTTATCATGCTTTACTATAGTAGTCTACTAACTCATCTGGTCACGACATCACGTGGTCTCGTTGCCGAGTTGTGCCGAAGGTAGATTTACGAAGTCTTTAAGTTTTCCGCATCTTTTCAGATCAAAACTAGCCGTCAGCCTGAATGACGTTCGTCCTCAAAAGTATCATTATAATAATACTACGACGATAAACAGTCATCGGAACCTAAGTCTTTCAATCAAGCATCCTTTAGTTCAGTGCCCGCGAGCACTTTTGGTGCGGCCTGCTGATGCACCAAAAAAAAATTACCCTTGAGAAAGTGAGAACGGTTTTCTTTCACGGTGTTTCAGATACTACGTTATTAGTACTAAACCCAGAGAAAGTTAAAACATAGCTGACAGATATGTGCTAATTTATGCACATGTGTTACTAGAAATCAGTTTAAACACATATAAATATGTGGATTGCGCGTTGGCCCGGATTGCCAGAGGTCCTGGGTTCGAGTCCCAGATGTGTCCGAATCTTTTTCTGATATTTTGGTTTCGGATTTTCGATTGACTTTCGCTAATATTATCTTCATTAATTAATAGATTGTAAATATAGTTAAATAAATATAAAATTATTTCCGTCAATTAATTTACTGTAAAATGCAGTAAAACTATTCACGTGTTTTGAGTACAATATAATTCAAGCTGGTGGACCGATCCATTCCTAAGTTAAAACCAATCTTGTGTTCATAATGCAAATTCCTGTTGCTGATTCGTCTGCTGACGCATTTCAAAGGAAACTATCCATGTGTTCCGAGTGCAATATCCGGAGGAAAATCATTTTCATGTTTTGGTGGGGACTCGCGTGCAGATTCACCCGTTAAAACCAGTTTCATGTTGCGAATAATCTTTGTTTTTTTTAAATCTTTATTTAGAAATGTGTCAAATGATCCATCAATATGCTGGGAGCCGATTAATCTGCTGACGCATTTCGAAGAAAACCGTTCTAATGTTTTGAGTGGAGTTAAAAATTTGGTTTTAAACCATATGCTGTAAAATTCTTAATTTGTAGGAAAACCATATGCATATTTTAAGAGATATTTACTAATTAAAGCTGAGGTCTCGCATACAGATTCACTCTTTATTTAAAACCAGTTTCGTGTTCAGCATGCAACGGTTGTGGATTCATCTGCTGACACATTTCAAAGGAAACAATTTCCTTATTCTGCACTGCCAGAATCAAAATAAGCCATTTTCATGTTTTTTTTTATATATAATATTACAGCGTTCACATAAAGTTATTAATATTTATACATAATAGCTTATAACATAATTTATTAACTTTTTGTTGTGTTGTGTGTAAGGTATGTTAGTGAATGTGAAATGTTATGGGAGTAGTTTTAATTCCCCGCATATAGATTTAATATAAACCAGTTTTATATACAGAATAAAAAGGAAGAAAACCATTCTTATGTACAGAGTGAAGCTTTAGATTTGAGTCTGATTTTTCACACCACATTTTGCAAAATTCAAAAACATTTACTGTTCCGTGTGTACATATTATTTAAGATCGTGGACTCTTACGCAGACTAAATCTTAAATTAAAACCTGCCTTGTATTTTCATCGATTCTTATTCTTTTGCATGTAAAATTTATAATCTGAATTTTGACCTTTCGCCAAAGATATACAAAAACACGGAACATAACAATCAAATCAGGTTAATAATAATGTATTACATTTTTTTCCAGGAAGTCTAGCAGAACTACAGCAGACGTCCGGAGCTGGTGAGATTACTTC
Organism: Limnephilus auricula; assembly: GCA_951813805.1. NCBI lineage: Eukaryota > Metazoa > Arthropoda > Insecta > Trichoptera > Limnephilidae > Limnephilus > Limnephilus auricula. The sequence goes on along the minus strand of OX638406.1, from coordinate 26,196,409 downwards.
GTCCCTGCTCGATTTCATCATCAGATTCGTCATATCATCACTTTGGTTATCGCTCATCCAATCATTGTGCTGTGTGCGGCAATCATAGATAATACAAATAAAAAAAGGGAGATATGTGTAGCGTGCCAACTGTGTCCGAACTACGACCAAACTGCACGGAATATCAAAACGGCGAGCAAATGAAAGTTGTGCATTTGGTTTGAACATAGAAACGTGCATTTCATAGAAACCATATGCTGTAAAATGGTTGAAATATTTTTTATGTGTCTTAGGCAACAACTATGTAACAATTTCTAGACCTATTATTTTGAAAAGTTTTATTTACATTTTTTATTTGTACTTTTTTACGAGAAAATCATTTTATTTATTTTGGAAAACCAAATGGTTCAACTTTGTTTGCGAGTAGTGACTCATGGCCAATCTCCTTTGTTTCTATTTTCTATGGAGGCTGTAGAGTGGAAAAAACAATGTTTTAATATCAAACTGAGGTGCTAAATGTGTCATGTTTTTAATGTTAATAATGATGATAAACTACTGTGTAGTGACGTATTTTACCTTGTTTTATAAGTAAGCATGAAAACTTTGAGTTAATAAAATAGATTAATATCCATAAAAAAAAAATTTAAAAATACAATATGTTTGGTTTATTCCCTATTTCCTGACTGAGGTTCGAATTACGCACTATTCTAATTTTTATTATATGTATTTCTTGTTTCCATTCATTAATACTTCGTCTTAAGGCGATGCACCATATTGTCTAAAATTCAGTTTCAATAACATTAACGATAACATTCCTTATGCTGATAGCGATAAGGTTTAAATTTCCGTTTACACCAGCCGCCTGCATTGATTTATTAAAAAAAAACATCGACATAAAATCGTGTTTTATTTAATTTTGAGAAGTCCAGGTGTGCTAGCATGGTTGCTCGATATGAATGTTATGTTACCGAATTGATATGTTACCGACTGTCGGTAACTTCTCATCGTTCCCTAGGACAACTGCAGATCGCAAACGAATAGGTGACAGTTCACAATGACTAAGTGTCCTTAACATATTCGACATCAACTGTTGTTTGTACGTTAGCGATGTGCAGTTGTCCTAGAGAACGATGAGAAGTTACCGATAGTTATCCTACCGATCGTTATAGAGCAAGCGTGCTAGGTGTAGTGTATAGACATTTATTGTTGCAAATAACTCTGTCGTCTCGAGCAGCGTGCGCGCGGAGTCGCGGGGCGGAGAAAGGCACTGGCCGGTTGACCGCGGTGACGGGAGACGCGTTAACGCTGGTTGCGAGCCGATATCGGTGAAGTCTGTTGTTACTTGTTCTTTCCTTATAACCTGAGTCAAAGTGTACATTACATGTGGCGACGGGATAAACTGTGAGTATTTTTAAGATTTTTGAAGTAATTGCGCACGCTTTACTTGGGGGTGGGCTGGCCAAAACGATCATTAATTGGAATTGATTTAAAGGTTCATTCCTCACAGTCTGATAGTAGCGACAGTGCTCGGATCCATAGTGGTGACGTTTGGAATGGGTGCTGGCATCTATGCTGACTATAATTGTGTTGTTGTTTCTCACATTCTAAACGTTAAAGTCTAACTGATGACTAGCACGCTTTCGATTGGAATTTTCTCAATTTCCTGCTGCAAGTGTGAGTAAGCGTCGCTCTCTGACTAGAATCCGCAAAAAAAATAAAATATTTTGTGCTTTGTGAGAGTTGAATCAGCAATCCCATTCTAAACGTGATTTCCATAATGAAGTTGATCGAATTTTCGTTTGGAGTATGCGAACTCGATGCATCGAGGCGACTGATTTGTCAAGATAATTGGTGACATTCCAAGCGAATCTTCAGTGTAGATTCTTATACACTGATGATTAGAATGGTTTCGTTCGATGCCAGAAGGAGAGTTGCATTGGATTGATAGGGAGGTGTTTGCTTCGGTCGTGTGGTCTGGAGCACACTCGTATTTTTTTTTGAACATTTAATAACAATAAAAAAGGGACATTATAGAGGGGAGAATAGAAGGTAATGTAAAGTGACTAGGCAAGTAAACTCATTTGACCGTGAGTTGCGTGGGTATTGTTTGGTTCACGTTTTGCGTAACCTAGGTTTCAGGAAAGTGACATACCTACATATTTTCAAACATACCTGGCTACTTATTAAAATGAATTATCTTCGATAGTCACCAAAAGTATCGAGCGGTGGGCGAGTTGTGTTGCAGCTTGGAATTGAATTGCGACTTTGCATTGGATTGCGGCTGGGCGCTGAATTGCGACTTGGCACTGAATTGTGACTTTGCATCAAATTGAGATTATGCATTAAATTGCGACTTTACATGAAATTTCGACTTTGCATTAAATTGCGACTTGCATTAAAATGCGACTTTGCATTAAATTGCGACCCTGCATTAAAATGCGACTTTGCATTAAATTGCGACTTTACATTAAATTTTGACTTTGCATTAAATTGCGACTTTACATTAAATTTCGACTTTGCATTAAATTGCGACTTGCATTAAAATGCGACTTTTCATTAAATTGAGACTTTACATTAAATTTCGACTTTGCATTAAATTGCGACTTTGCATTAAATTGCGACTTGGCATTAAATTGCGACCTTGCATTAGATTGCGACTTTGCATTAAATTGCAACCCTGCATTAAATTGCAACTTTACATTAAATTGCGACTTAACATTAAATTTGGACTTTGCATTAAATTGCGACTTTGCATTAAATTGCGACCCTGCATTAAAATGCGACTTTGCATTAAATTGCGACTTTACATTAAATTTTGACTTTGCATTAAATTGCGACTTTGCATTGAATTGCGACTTTGCATTAAATTGCGACTTTGCATTAAATTGCGACTTGGCATTAAATTGCGACATTGCATTAGATTGCGACTTTGCATTAAATTGCGATCCTGCATTAAATTGCAACTTTGCATTAAATTGCGACTTTGCATTAAATTGCGACCTTGCATTAAATTGCGACTTTGCATTAAATTGCGACTTTACATTAAATTTCGACTTTGCATTAAATTGCGACCCTGCATTAAATTGCGACCCTGCATTAAATTGCGACTTTGCATTAAATTGCGATTTTGCATTAAATTGCGACTTTCAATTAAATAGCGACTTTGCATTAAATTGCGACCTGGCATTTAGTTACATAAGGTGCAGTCAAGTACAGTAGACACTTTATCACTAGCATTAGATTGCGATAGCATGTCAAAAATCTGAAAAATTGCATATTTATATATGCAACATAGTTACTTACCTTGGCAACAGGTAGCTCCAATGGCATAGTACACCTTAGAGAGGTTCGAATGTAAAGGAGAGGTTGGTTCAGTCTCCGTCCGTTGGAAAAAAAAGTCTGGACACTTTTACCTCGAGGCGGCAGGCAAGGAAACACAGAGGCAAGGAAAAGAGCTAGTCTTACATTTCGGTGGTCCCGAGTTACAACAAATCTTCTACAACATGCCGGGAGCTAATGCAACTGAAGGCGAACTTTTTAACATCGCGATCGAAAAATTAGACAACTACTTTGCACCTAAACAGATCAAAGTGAATGAGCGACATTTGTTTCGTCTCCTTAAACAGGAACAGGATGAGAAGTTCGAATAATTTCTAGTCAGACTTCTACTACAAGCCAAGAAGTGTCAGTTTGGTGAAAAAGAATACGAGCATATCATGGATCAAATAACTGAAGAGGGTAAGATAGAAGAACTCCAAAAGAAGATATTGAAAACGAGAAAAGTCGTAGAAGCGAATGCACTGGAAGACATAGATCGTCAATTAGGAAATTTTGGCACGAAATCTGTGGAAAGTCAGTCAATCAACAGTGTAGGTACAGAAACATGAAGGGGAAGCCTAATAACAGATTGGAATGTAGTAGATGTGAAAGTTCCAGACATTTGGAAAAAACTGCCCGGCAAAAGGAAAGGCTTGCCTTAAATGTGGCATCTTTGGACACTTCAGGAATCAATGTCGGACAAACAAACTCAACAGAGAAAACTGGAAGAATTACTGAAAATTACTAACTGGATCTCTCCTATAGTCCCAGTGCTAAAAGACGGAGGGGACAACCGATTATGTGTCGATATGCATCGAGCAAAGATCTTTGGTATCTCGTGTGCGTAGGAGATTTTCCAGAAAACACTAGAATAAATTCTTTTAGCTTGTGAAGAAGTCATCAACCTTATAGATGACATCTTGACGTTTGGCAAAGGCGAATAAGAACACGATTTAAGGCTTTAAAAATTTATGACAGTATTAGAGGAAAACAGCGTGAAGTTGAGGGACGACAAATGCAGTTTGAAATTAAAAAAGTCCATTTCCTAGGGCATGAACTGTGAGAACAGTGAGGTAAACCACTAGACAAGTATATCTTGGCTATAAAGGGATTCAGAGCCCCGACTGAGTGAATTATGTGGGAAAATGGATACATCATTTAGCAACGGTAACAAAACCCCTCAAGCAACTGCTGCGGAAAAGAACGGGAAGAAACATGGATATTCAATATGACTGGGGCGACGCCCAAAAGAACGCATTTAATTATCTCAAAGCGGCACTCATGAAGGTACAAAATATAGGTTACAACTATTCTACAATTTCAAGGTGAAAAGCCTGGGGAGGAAAACCAACATAGCCGATCCACTATCGAGACTCTGTGAAGTGACAACAAACCCGACGGCTTTCCTTGAAGACACGTACAAGCGGTTACCGTTATCTACACGGCCAGTAGCCATCCCATTGAAAGAGATCACTGAAAGTTCCCTTGGAGATACAGAGATACATAAGGTTAGAGAGGGCCTTTACGATACGGAAACTGGGAAGAAACGGTTGAAGCCTATAAACTTTTCAAAAATGAATTATGCTTTCATGGCGATATTCTCCTCAGGGGACGAAAATGGTAATCCCAAATAAATCACGCAGAAGAGTTCTGGAAACTGCGCACGAAGGCCATCCGGGGATAGTCACGATGAAGGGCAGATATGGTGAAAACATTTGCAAAGTCTGTAAAGGATGCATCCTGATCCAGCGCCCCAAACCCATTAAAAAGAAGAGACTTACCTTCCGAACCATGGGTTGACATAGCAATTGACCTCATGGGCCCTTAACTAGTGGAGATTACATCCTGGCAGTCATGGATTATTACACCAGATATAAAGAGGTGAAAACATGCAGAATCATAACAAGCTCCGAAATAATCGGAATGCTTAAAAAACTATTTTAGCAGGCTTGCAATCCGGTCTCGCTTACAACAGACAACGGGAAACAATTTTTCAGCAAAGATTTTAAGAATTTCTGTGCAGAGAGGAGCATACGACTCTATAATACTATTCCCTACTGGCCGCAACAAAACGGAGAGGTAGAGCGCCAGAATGGGGACACCCGAAAACGCCTCAAGATTTCTCAAGTAGAGGAAAAGAACTAGAAAAAGGCCCTTCGTGAGTACATGGTGATGCACAACACACAATTACAGGAAAAACACCTGCAGAACTGTTCTTTAGACTACAATTTCGAGACATGCTGCCTATGATTCAGGACATGACGCATCTCTCAGAGGACCTTGAAAAGAGGGGTAGAGATAAAGAACTAAAGGAAAAAGGGAAGGAATATGCGGACATGAAGAGAAGAGCTACTGATTGTTAATTGGAAGTTGGAGATATAGTATACGTCAAGAACATGACTAGACGAAACAAGCTGAGCTTAAACTACGAACCTGAAACACATACCGTAGAAGCGAACAAAGGAGAAGTCGTAAGTCTTCGGAATGATAAAATTGGTCAGCGAATCAGACGAAACGTCGTACACCTAAAATCAGTGGAAGGGCAATGGAAGGTGCTAGATGATGAGAATAATGCTAGTGATGCTCAAACAAACGATAATGGCGATGTAAATCAATCATAACTCGAGTGAATAAATTGATGGTCAATAATGAGGAAATTATTGATGATTAGTGATTAAAAATGATTTGAATAAGGACTTGCTGAATGTACTTGATATAGGTACTTATGGAAAAATAAAAAATAAATTTATAAGTTTATTTATATTTACAAAAACAATAATAAGGGAGGGATGTAGTGTATAGACATTTATTGTTGCAAATAACTCTGTCGTCTCGAGCAGCGTGCGCGCGGAGTCGCGGGGCGGAGAACGGCACTGGCCGGTTGACCGCGGTGACGGGAGACGCGTTAACGCTGGTTGCGAGCCGATATCGGTGAAGTCTGTTGTTACTTGTTCTTTCCTTATAACCTGAGTCAAAGTGTACATTACACTAGGGCCTCATGGGTGCTAGCATGGTCGATCGATATGAAGTTACCGACCGATTGTCAGTAATTTCTCATCGTTCCCTAGGACAACTGCAGATCGCAAACGAATAGGTGACAGTTCACAATGACTAAGTGTCCTTAATATATTCGATATCAACTGTCGTTTGTACGTTTGAGATCTGCAGTTGTCCTAGGGAACGATGAGAAGTTACCGACAATCGGTCGGTAACTTCATATCGAGCGACCGTGCTAGCACACCAGGTACAAATAGTCATACGTTTTACAATCATTTTCAAATATTTACTTAATTTTCACATTATACAATAAAACGGTAACGGAAAAGGGGTTCGTATGTAGGAGATTTTGAACTTTAAAATAGTTACCTGCTACTTTTTTTCTTTTTATAAAAAGACTAGTTTAAAAAATACATAATTTCATAATAAATACAAATAATGACCCATATTATTTGGATCTTGTTGCGGACAATATACTTTTTTTTTTAAAATACCGATTAGTATCGAAGGTATAAGCCGTCAAAGCGTTGATGCTTGCGGCCGTCCGAAAAGATTTATAATTATACCGCGTGTGACGTCACGATTGCATACATTTTAGCAATGTTTAAAGCCCATAACTTCGTCTTTTTTTGAGATATCAAAAAAAATATTTGTTGTCGTTATAAACTCTTTGAATAGAAAACATTTAATAAATAAATCGTAATAGTAGAAAACGTCAAACATAATTACTTTCTTAATAAAATAAATAAATTCCCGTCTTTTGGAAATTAATATAAGGTCGGGGAATATTCTCAGGTGCACATGACCACCGGTAACAAAACTCGAAGTACGCGGTTCACTCAATCTTGCCATCTCTCTCAGGAGTACACAATATGCATTGCTGCTTCTTCTTTTTTTAAATTAATAAAATTAACTGGAAAGATTTTCAAATATTTATTACAGGAGATGTAGAATACATTATTTAATCAAAACGACCCGTTCTCATGCGACTAATCTCAACCGTTTGGATAGAAATTTGGGACTGCATTTGGCGTCTGCCTAATAGACTATTCGCTGCACCATATATGACAAGAAAGCTATTCAACCTTACGTCTATTTTATATGACACTGAGCCAAAGACATTTTTCTAGGTATCCAGGAGCACCAGCCCAGAGGTGGCTAGCAAACACAACAACAGGATTAATAAATGTTTGTGAAAATACGTTAAGACGAAATAAAATTCATAAATAATTGCAATACGTATTTTCCCAGTTGTAATTCACCGCATCCATTAATACAGCGTTTCCCAAACTGTATTTCGTGGAACCCTAGTGTTCCGCTAAACCGGAATAGGGGTTCCGCGGCAAGTAGTTGAAAAAATTTTACATAATGTACTCATATTTATATTTCAACACTGATATTATTAATAAAAAATTATTATTGTGTATAAATATTTCACAATAGTTCTTAGGTTAGGTACTAGATAGACCCTTCCAGGTAATGAGACTAAGCTTTATGGAAGTTGAAAGAGGCGTTTATCGTTTATCGCTGTTATCGCAGTAAATCTTCATTTTACATACTAAAAACAAACGCTGAAATTTATTACTGTGCTGTATAACTAATACTGTGATAAGATTCAATAATATGAACAACAGGATAAGGGTTCTGAACGTGTTCGAAATATCTGTTCCCAAGGAACCCAACTATATTTTTTTCCAAATCTTCTTTACCTGAAAGTAAAATAATGTAAAAATCTGGAACGTCTAAAGGAGAAGACAATCTTCATATATAATGCACATATGTGTATATCTAGAATTGGAAATCAAAGGTTAGTAATACAAGTATAGAAGCCATAATCATAAATCTGTAGAAACAAAAAAAAATATATAAAGTAAGTTTAACATCGAGGAATGATATTCTTTTTTTACTTTCGTTTTCTACAATCTATTTGTGTGAAGCGGAATTTTCTAATCATCAAGTCAAAGTGCAGGAACAGGCTTGACGCCACAACATTTTTTAGAATGCAAATTAACAATATTGTGCCTGACATCAACAAAATATGCAATTAACCGGCTGACTCAAAATCATCAAAGTCATTTTGGTGCTTTATTTAATCTTTTCTTTTGTTTATATTGCATTTTTAGTGTATACCTATTCCTTTTTTGTTATTCATATTATATAAATTTTGTTTATATACTAAATAAAAAATGTGTTTAATATCATATTTTTTAATTTTTAGTCTTAGGATTTATCTTAATAATATTATATTTAATAAAGTTAATTATTAAATATAATATTATTAAGATAATACTATTATTAAGAATTACCCAACCTAAAAAATAAGCCAAGTGTTACGTTAAGACTTACAGATTTGCAAAGTGTTTCGTTGCAGAAAATGTTTGAGAAACCCTGCAATAATGTATTGGGAGATTTACTTTCTAAAACAAGCTTAAGCCTCGGAAAATCCGTGATCGTGTTAAACCCTTAAGCTAGGTTTAGAGCGGGCTTTGTTTATTTTGCATCAAGTTTGCCTCAACTTATAAGACGCCCGATTAAGATCGTGGTAATAAAATAAACTGTGTACCCAGAGATTGTTTGTGAATATGCTACAACTGGGGGGTTGTTATAAGTCCCCTAAAGTAGAAATAACAACATTAGGAAATTTAGTTTATATTTTTTTAGTGGTGGAAAAATACACAGAAAACCCTACATTATTCAAAATGCGTGTAATGCCAAATCCCACTGTTTTATCCTTCATTTTTTCGGGGAATTTAATGCGGTTTTGCTCTTCGGTTCTGCTGGCATATTTTGTGAAAAATTCAAAATATTTTTGCAATGTAGTAAAAGCCAAATAAATGGATTATTTCTTATCGTATCCGAAAACTAAAGACTGCCTATCAAAGGAAATAATATACAAGTTTATAATTTTTTTTTTCACTTGCTGTTCAAAACATTTGTTCTTATAAGGTACACATTTTAAATATTTTGTGGATAACTGTTAGCTTTCAATACGAAATATGAGGCGTGGTGTTTTCATTTTCTAACATCATTTAAATTGTATTTCACTATGATGGTAAGGGAGACATAACGATTTCTTTGAGTCCTTTACTAGTTCTTCCCAAAAGCAAATATAAGAGTCTGAGGGGTTGAGAAAATGCGGGAAAGGGAGGAAAGTGTGTTGGTAAGTATGTATCGATTCAGATCTGCTCATTATAAATACATGGCTTGGGCATTTTTTAAAAATTACCTTACTTTTGACTCTTGAGTCTCAACTGCTCCCGATTGTCTGGAGATCGTGAGACTATGCCATCCCCAATAGAGGTGTGTCATGCGTCTGAATGATGTGGAAAAAGACAGAAGTTGGGAAATTGAAGGTCGTAAAGTTATTCTTAAAATAATAGACATATATACAATATTACGTAGACATTCAAATTAATAGACCAGCCAACAAGGGAAAAGAGAACAAGCAAAATCCGTGGGGTGCTCAGGATCCTCCAAAAATAAAAATAAATTCTAGTCTTTTTTGCAATTTCTCGCAAATTGTTGGATACGAATTTTTTTTTTAAAACAAATCAAAAGGTCTCCCTCAACCAGTCTCTCCCAATCCTGCCTGCCATGATGTTGGTGGGCAGACGCATCTGCCGGACGAACCTCATCGCATGAACCCTGGAACCCTTGCTAAGTCACTAAACGTTGCGAACCACTTAGGGTCACCTATATCAGAGGTGATGGTTATCCAATTAATGGTTCCCGGGGCGGTGGTGCCCACACCCGCCGTCCAAATTAACAGGTCTGCTTCCAATTTTTTTTTCGTTATACTATTTAGTGAGACACTTTTACAAACTTACTATACTTGAACCACAGAAAAATGTATTAAAACACGTACATTACGAGTATTCCCTTAATAAGTGCGCAAAAGAAAAACGAATAAAATAAGCTATCTTCTTAATAATATTTCCCAAAAAGTGGAATTCAAACGAAGTAAGTCTCAAAAATTCTAAATGCAAAATTCTTTGCGTTATCTAATAATATTATATATATTGATATTACAACTTACAACCTACTTTATTCACAATCTTTAAGAACAACAGTAAAATCCCAAATTTAAACAATAAAATTAACATTCAAAATACCTGCCTCTATCTTGGAATAACTTACTTTAACAACTTCCCTTTATCTAAAAAGTATTACAAATATTCGTGAATTTCAAATTAAATTCATAAATTACCCCAAACTGCTTCAGTAATCCTTTATTGTTAGAAAAATCAAAAGAAAGGACTCATTTCATTATTTTTCACAATTCATCCTTTTTTTCTATTCATTAATATTTTAAGTCACTATTCAGCGAATACTTATTAAGTTAAATGATCCCAGTATGTTGTGAGGATGAATGTAGTTGAAAATTAAATTAAATGAAACAAATTACTTTGTGTAAACCACTATATAATCAAATGTTATAATATCTACACGTTTCAAAACCGATGGTTTCTGCGTCAGGATAATAACTTGAATAAAAAACAACGTCGGGGGCTATTTTTAAACCAAAATAAATTTCTCGATAAAATTGTCTTTAAATTCCTAACTTAACATTAACCCTTCCCAAAGCTGCTCCCTTACCTTAAGGGCTATTTACTTACTTGACACAACCAATCGTAAACGTATCGATAAGCATTAACTCCCTGCCTGGGGCTAAAGGCAATCTTTACCAAATTTGTTCAGGGAATGAGGTCTGTAATACATCTTAAAAATATAATATTTTCTCGGAAACCATTGATATAACATACTTACTATTTTAGACTTCATATATTGTAAATTCCTAAATTAAATTACTAGTAATTCAATTTGTATTATGTTCAAGTAAAAGCCCACCAGGGCGTAAATGAATAAAACCAATATTAAAATCATTTTAATTTTGTGATCATACTGGAAATAAATGTTTACCTGTATATACAATGGTGTGTTTAAAAAAACGGACGTAGACGTCCACAATGCTACAGCATTGCGAATTCCCTTACTAATAAAAACTTAGCTGACGCTAAGATAGAAAGTAAAGAATTTTCATAAATAATAGGAACACTTTGAAAAAAGACTACAATTTCTATTCCGAATTATTATTATTTATTTAGTAAAGGATTATACATATTAAATGAAACAAATTACTTTGTGTAAACCACTAATCGCATGTTATAATATCTATATGTTTCAAAACCGATTTATGTTATTATCCTGAAGAAGAAACCATCGGTTTTGAAACATGTAGATATTAAACATGTGATTAGTGGTTTACACAAAGTAATTTTTTTCATTTAATTACAATGATGCCACAAAGTAATACTGCAAAGATTGAAGAAATAAGATTATACATATTATTATATTAACAATATTTATGTGTTTTGACTGCCCAACTCGGAGGAATCCCTTTTTGGGCAGTCAAATTACGATGATGCAGAACATGTTTAGTACAAAACAAAATTACTAACGAAAAATGTGTTTAACTGTGCTGCGAAAGAACTAGCAACATTGCATTTTGGTATACTGATAAGCATAATCACAGATTTCATTTGTGATGTTATGTGTGAATTATATCATGTTTTTGTTCATAATTTCTATTTTAATGACCAATTCACTATTAAATTAGTATAATTAAATATAAGCACTGCACTACTTATTTCGTTATCTATCTACGCCGAATTATTATTTTGCCACCTACGGTAAAGGTCTAGTTGCAATCAATAATAAACTGTAGTTAACTCTGAATCTTCGCGCAGGATCTCGTGTGTGTGGCTTGTTTGCCTTTCCAGTAGGTACTAAAGCAATCGGCTATGTAAGGTGTCGGCAGTCCTATGCGGTGGTCGGATAATCAGATAATCAGTCTGTCAATACAACTCTATCAGTCAGTACTCTAGCGATGCACATGTCGGCAGTTCTAGCCGTTGGAATTTTTAATACGGTTGTAAAATCGAAAACTGAAAATAAACATTGCAACGTAATTATAACGAACACGCGCAAGGTATCACAAAATCGGGTACCTTCTTCATTGGAGGCACGAACATGCCTCCAAATATTAATAACATCGGGTTGTGAATTTAGTATCATGTTATTGAACAACGAGATGTTTTATCTGTCAAAAAAAATTTAAATTAATAATTAATAACACTCCCACGAAAATAATTTTCTTAATAACGTAAATGCCGTATAAATGCGTAAGTAAATACACATTCAAGATATCAACTAATATATAAACAAATTGAGATTCAATATGAAAGAGGAACAACAATGAAATTCCAGTGTCATCCGGAATAATACACAGTCATCCCTTAAATTATTTACAAAAAGTACATAATATTAAATTATGTGACCTAGTGTTTTTTATATCACTGCAATGAGTATAAGTATTAGCCATACAAATTTCGGCCCGAGGGTACCTTTTTATCCCGATATCTTTTTTGGCAGGTTTTCTGAAGACAAATTATTTGACTCTCTGCCCATCCTACCATTCCCATGCAAACATTTCTCACGTGTAGTAGGGTTGTGGTTGGTTGGATTTCCACTGGCCCGAGGCCCGCAGAGCGAATGTGGTGAAAAAATGAGTTTTCTGAGTGATTTATCTATGTGCGTAATGGGGTCTTGATAGCAACACTAAATTCACTTTCAAGGGATGAAATAATATCGTTTGTTTAAAACAATATTTCTGCCAATTCTTAACCCTTTGTTTTTGTTGTTAATATTTCAGCCAATTCTCGCGCGGTTCTAAATCTTTTTGTTCTATTTTTTGTTGCTGTTTTATCACAAGGCAATTAATATAAGGTGAAGCGTTTCCCTTGCCTTGGAAATACAACATTTTCTCTGGTTTTTACCCTCTCATTTTAAAAATCTTGTTACGTATGTTTTTTTGGCACACAATAGACAAAACATATTCCGTACCGTGTATATTTCACATAATTATTACGTATTTTAGTAAAATAATATAGAGTGGTTGATATTCTCAGTATCACTCAGGTAAAATACCACAATTCAGAATCAAAATCTTGCTTGAAAGTATTTTAGACATATTTCTTAACCAAATATTTCCAACCTTCGTTTTCCCCTTTTTTTCAAGGAGGCTCTGAGATAAAAAAATGCTCAGGGTGTATGATATCTTTAGGGATGGTGTGTGGAGGACTTTTTATAGAATTAATTGAAGAGAGGATTCTGGGAAGGGAAAAAGTACCAGGACTGGGTAGGAATCTGGGGGTCAATATGTCCAGGAGTGACGGACACATGAATCACTCACTCTCACTGAGGTGTAACGCGGTGGGTGAAGATAGACCGGCTGCAGTGTTCAGCCAATCTTTCCCGATTCGCCACGCAAAAGCTTCTGCCGCCAAGACCTATACAAACCCCATAAACCCGGGCGGGCACCTCTGCTAAGTCACCAAACATAGCGAACCACGTGGGATGACCAATGGCAGGGATCTCGGTTATCTACTAAATGGTTCCCGGGCCGGCGGTAGCCTTACTTGCCTCCCAAATTAGCCTCCCTAATCTAATTATTGATGCTATAGTCCTCAAACCGCAAACAGTGACTTAATTTTCAACATAATGAGAGTATTTGATGTTCGACAGATCTATGTAAAAACAATCCTCATGCATCTTTTTAAAAACAAACACCAACTTCATGAAAAATAAATAAAAAAAAGTCAGTGGTTGAGTGGGCATAGCGTTTGGGTTCCACCCAGGCGTTCCGTGTTCGATCTTCGGCTGGCTAAGTCCTCCATCACAACACAAGCAACATCTTCCGCTTAGTGTGGTGGTAGTAGGAGATTTTCAAATGTTGTTGGGTTATTCGTAACCCGGGAATGTTTAACTTTCTTTAAAAAAAAAAAAAACTTAAGATTAACGCGAAACTCGAACAATATACTCGACATACTGCAAGTTCCAACACTTTCTACCACCTTTGGCCAACGTAGTTTCAGATACTTTGCCACAAAAATATTCAACATGCTCCCAGAAAATATTAAACTGAGTCAAACACTGAAAGAATTCAAAAAAAGTGTTAAAATTTGGATACGTTCTAATGATCGACCCTTTACTGGTGCCCTCACCCAAACGCCTTGTCATTGACAGTTATTGTAATAATTATCTTGCTGTTTTTATATTATGTACATGTATATAATATGTATTGTGAATATGAATAACGTAACTAATATAATGTATTGCTCTATACTACAGGAACAATACATTATGTAAATACATTATAAGTAAACTGTAGACAAAATGCGAGAAACAATTTACTAAAAATTCTGCCTCAATACAGGTTCGCCTAGTGAGGCAGGCTATGCACAACATAAAATATTTTTATTATAATTGTTCTATTTCTATATAACCGTTCTTACATACATATTTATTTTTTTCTATTTTTAGATACTGCTCTAGTGACATGAATTATTATAATTGTTATTGTTATTAACTGACTAATGAATATGTTATTAACTTTTTAATTGAATGTTATTGTCACTAAAATATATTATCAACTTTACTGTGTAAAATAAAAGGAAGAAAACAAAAGGTAAAAAGGAAAAATATAAAAAGTAACCAATATGACTATGTAATAATATGATATTATATTATATCTTACTGTTATTTTTTTGATGAAATAAATATGTAATAGTTTGTATAATAATGTATTCCTGTTCTTTTTGATAAATAAATACTTTATACTTATTTATACTGGCTCCGAATAGAAAGGAGAAGTTGAGACTCTTGCCCTCTCACTCATAATTGCGGTATCCGCCGACTCATCCTTGGTTTTGTAAAGTTGGCCCTAAACCTGGTTTAAAGCCGTTTTAACCATGCACACGCAGTGACAAAAAGTCAAGTTGTTCACTGTTAAGGTGAGACAATACCACGTTTATCGAGGGTTTGCCCTAGGCTCACATTTTAATTTATTTCGGCAAATTCGTAATTGAATTACCAAATTTTTTTTGACGCTCCCCGAGGAATACAAGTTATTTATATTTTAGATTAAAAAAAACAGTACCTTACCATACATTTTTTTAACGTACAACGCCTTTGAAAATTGTAATACGTTGTACAACTACATATTTAGCGGTAAGGTCAATATTATTTTTTTTAACGATAAATTCATGTTTTACCGAGGGTGTAGTAGAAAAACATCTAAGATTTTATTAATATGTTCATCAGAAATAATTAAAATCTACCACTAGGTAATGTGTAATTTCTGGCCTGACAATGTAAACTCAACCGTAGTACGTCAATACGCCGCAGCACCAGACATTATTTTCATTTGCAGGGAGAGAAAGACTTAAGCCGTTATTATTTAGTTGCCGATAGAGATTCGGCATGTGAAGACGTCAGCTCCGGCCCGACGTTTCAATGACTTTTTTACGTATTTATTTTATTTAATCAATCGAATACTTTTAAATATATTAGTGAAATCTTTCGTTTATTTTAAATATTACTACTTCTACAACTAAGTAAAGTCTTTTTTGTGTGTTTCCAAAATTTAAAGGAATATGTATTTTTTAGTATTAATTTGTATTTAAAATACGCACTGTGGTGGAGTTTCAGAGAAATATGGACAATATATATTTTTTAACTGTCTTAAAGATTATTTTCTAGACTTATTTTTTCAATTCGTTAGTTTTTTTTCTTGACAAAATTTTTTGATACATACATTTACAGGTAGATACATACATAATAACTTAAATGAAAAGAGTAACAAAAAAAAAATCCACAAAGGCGAAGCCTGTGCGTGGGCATTATAATATGTGTGTATAAAAACAATGGTGGTTAAAATAAAAAGATTAAAAATTAAAAATATAGTACATATGTGTACTGTGAAGAGGTAATTTATTTTGCAGAAATTTCTGTGAAAATTTTTATTAAAATTTAAAAAATATTTTTGTATTCTTATATATAGATATCAAGAAAATTATTCTACATGCATATATATATATACATACATACACATACGCACACATATACATACATACACATACACACATTTATATATATATATTTTTTTAAATCTAATGATTTGGAAAGACATGGCATGGCATATTGTAGTTATTTAAAATGTAGATAGTATAAAATTATAGGAAAAAATGATTTACTTCCATATTTTTTACCCAACTTTTAATATATTTTTTATATAAGTTCATGTTTTGGCATGTGTTGATGGAATTGGGTACGGAATTGAACAATTTTGGGGCAAAACAGTTAATGTGCCTTTGGGCCAGTATTTTTTTTGTTAGTTTCTTTGCAACATTACCCGTAAAAATTATTACATGATGGATCTTTGTTACTCAAAAAGAATTTAGAATTAGGTAATCATAAATAATGTATGCATATTGTTTTACAATTTTTTTATTATATTGTAGCTGTAGGCCACATCAGTTTTTGGGAGTAGAATTTTCATTGTTTTTATTTCTTGCTAGAGCAATCCCGATGAGTTACAAAACTCATTTTAGGACAGGAGGAACTTACAATTCATAGGTAGGAGGTAGTAGTTACAATTTTACAAAGGTATTTTGATATCATAATATAAGTTTTACATACAGTACAGCATAAAAATAAAAATAAAGACAGGTTAAGTAGAACAAACAACAAGAGAAAACAAGTAAAGAGAGGGAAAAACAGATCCGAGTATATAAGATAGAACAAAAAATGACAAGACGATTACATATTTTCATTTTTAAATGTAGTTAAAAAATATTCTTTTAAAGCATTGCTTTGCAATTTTTTATTATGCTGGATGTTTTTGTACATATCTGGAAGCGAATTATATAGTGTATAGGCAATATAGTTCAGAGATTTTATCCCATATTTTGTAGTGTGTGTTTGAGGAATGCGGATTTTATTGTTATTTCGAGTATTGTGGTTGTGGATGTCTTGATTGTAAATTGGCTTGGTGTTAGTATGAGTTGATTGTTGGGTAATTTGTAGGATGGTGCTTGTGATTTCATGTTTAGGAAGGATTGTGATTGGAAGGATACCGGAAACTGAATAGATGTCCCTGACATGAGTGTCCCATGGAAGTCCATGAACATTTCTGAGAGCTCGGTTTTGAACTACCTGCAGGTCGGCTATCAATTTCTTTGAGGCAAAGCCCCAGATACAGCAGAGATAGGACAGGTGAGAGTGTACCATGGCATTGTAGACTGAAGTTAATAAAGGGATGGGTAGTAATCCTTGAAGCCTATATAGTACACCAGTTATGGGTGTAATTTTCTCCTTTACATGATTTACGTGGAGATCCCACGAGAGTTGGGAATGTATGATCAGACCCAGATATTTTGTGCTCATTTTCTTTTCGAGGGAGTTGTCTCCAATTTTGATATCGAGGCTGAGATTTTTTTTGTTACCGAAAAGTATATAGTGGGTTTTTTTTACGTTAAGGGTTAGTTTGTTTGAATGCTTTCATAAGTTTTTTTTATTTTTATCAGCATTATTTTTTTACATTTTCAGATCAGTTCTAGCAACGTCTAGTTCTATATTTACGAAAGCATACTCCGTGAAGTGTCATTTATCTCGGTTTAGAGGTAATTTTTTCTTTATATATTTATAAGGAATTCAGACTATCCCGTGATTTTTCACGGTTCTGTCCTAGTAAAGATAATTTACAAGGCAACCGTTGTAAAATTTTCGATTGGCGGCGGATTGCATTTGCCCACCTATTGCGTGGTGGGCCGGATCGCGTGAGACTGGTTGAGGGAGACCTATTAATTTCTCCAGCAGAACACTCTCGACCCATCGCCGCACCGCAGTGGAAGGAATAGATTCATATGTCCGTCACGGCTGGGCTCACTGACCCCATATTCCTACCCACCCCTCGAACCTTTTTCTTTCGTCGATCTCCTTTCTTTCCCTAAAAAGGCTCTCCTCACAGCCTACCCAAGATGACATAGTCCCCGAGAGAAATTGTTTTCCTGAAGGCCTCCTGTGTATGTATTTTAAAAACAAACAAAAAATAAACGAGTTTTTAGTAGCAGATGTACCCCACCAACAATGTCTCCATAACTGTTTACCATATGTTAATTACTTATATATTAAATTGTACACCACTACACAAGCAAGAATCCCTTTAAAATGATTTACCCGATCTCAGATGACCGTAACCGGTTCGGTCTATAAAAGAAAAGTACAACGAACTTAAAAATTGTTTTATTATCGCATTACAATGAAATTTCACAACAAGTAATTAGAAAAATGTATTATCAAAATAACTAATAATAATAAATGAACATAAGCTATTATATTTTAAACATTAATATATTTTTTTTAAATTTATTTATTTTTTATTATTCTTTCTATTATTTTTATTTCCTTCAATTCTTTTGGTTTTGTACTAACATGTTCTGTATATTTTATACGTCATCGTAATTTGACTGCCCTAAAACGGGATTCCTCCTAGTTGGGCAGTCAAAACACTTAAATAATGTATAATATAATATGTATAATCTTTTACTAAATAATAAAATATATATATATATATATTTACCGGAAAGAAATAAATTAGTTCATAAATAAAATATATTACTATTTTCAGATTTTATTGGCATTTATAGTATATTTACAGAAACAAATATTAAATATTTCTATTCAGATTTTATTGGCCTTTAAAAAAGATTTACAACAAACAAATATAAATAACCTAAGGAAGGAAATGTGATATACGATTACATGGGATCTCTTATATTTTTGCTGATGTTGTAGGTACAGCGAGTTTCTGAACACCATGTAAAATATTTTATTACCTGATTACTGCTAACAATAATGTTTATTATGACAAGCGTAAACAAATTTAATGCTGAAATTTATTTAAATTTGTCCAAGATAAATTGAGAACTGTTACACTGTGCAATGCCGATAGAAGTCACCCGCCCTGTGACTTTTGGTCGACAACGCCCCCGGCCGTAGGACACGCTCGTGATCCCGCCTGTTTTGGATTTTTATTTTAGGCATCATACCGCCTTAAGTTGTAATACGACGCGTATTAGGATTACTATGATTATGAGTAAGAGGGTTGGAGTATGAATTAATATTTTTAAAAATATGCACAAACAATAATTATTGAACGAAATAATTTAAAGAAGAAATTCGACCTGTGATAATACTAGGGAGATTCGATGACAACTCAACAAAATGGCATTTCAACACCACTTTAAAAAATCATTGGAAGTGGTAAAAAGGCCATAGGTACTATAATAATACCTTACGTAAGCTATCTAACCAAAAAAATCATCAGTTTTAATGACTTTTCAAATGAGTGTTTATGCTTGGAATTCCGATTTTCTACTGATTAAGTCCCTTGAATACTTTACGTTTCTAAGTTCTAAAAAAAATAATGTTATTTTTGAAGATACTTTCTGAATAATGTCGAGCCGAACCGATAATTACATAAAATTCCCTCGATACAAAAAAATCGATAAGTTCTCTCCGAAAATTAAAAAAAATTCGCATGGTTCTGTTATTTAACACACCAAGTAATGTGGTGTAATCAACGGTAAAATCAAAGGCCCTTACAAGTGACTAGATGCACTCACAAAGAACAATTTCATACCTTCCAGACTGAATCATTTACCGAATTCCAATTCCTAATATTTCTAACATGGCAAGCCCTTTTTGGTCCTTCGAGCCGGATTAATCGTGAAATATAAAATAGTGGTTTTCTTAGTTTTGAATCATCAAAAGTATAACTACTTAGATTCCTACAGTGTCAGTGTATTACAAACACCTACAAAAGAATACCTAAATAGATAGCTTCATTTAAAGTGTCAGTGCATTTGACAATATAACCATTAATTTGATAATTACACAGTACATTATTCAATATTTCATAAGTATTCCTACATTAATTGTAATTGTACGTGATTGAAAACTAATAAGTTTAAAATACGATAGAACTGCGTAGCTTTATAATATCCGGTTGTCTCTTTCTTTCACATGTTGTTTCCTTGCTTCGTAAGTTGAATAATTATTTGTATTATCAATGCAAGAGTAACTTCATAACAAATAGCTATCCCTCTCTAATACACGCGTTTCCTATTAGTTGCCATTGCACTCGAGTGCGTATTTTGATAAGCCTACAAAGAACCTTTCAGAATAGTAATTCATTACTTGTTACTTTAACCTATAAACAACTTCAATATAGTAATAAATTACGTATTACTTTACCTATAAAGAACCCTCCAAGATATTACGTGTTTAATTTTTTTGATATGTCTACGTTTGATAATTATTTTCACCATGGAAACTGCAATTAGAAAAATAACTTTATTAAAGAATAAACGAAGCAGAATTAGTTTACATTTCGGTATAATTTCGGACCTAATTTCAAACCATTGATAAGCGAATCTGCAAGGATTGTCGAAAATTATTGCGAATATTCAAGGCAATCTATTAAACAACCACCCCTCAGAAGTGATGCATCCTGACGACATCAAATGTGAAGAAATCTTCAAAAGTAAACATACTAGACAAGGTGACGGGCGTTATGTAGTGCCACTCACATTGAACTCCGAAGCTCTTGCGTTTGATGGTTTCTACAATCTTGATTTTAGTAATATTAATATGTTTGTTTGTTTTGTTTCTACATCGCGTAAATTCTAAACGAATTACCGGGTTATTTGGGCTATTCTTGCATTTTCGGTGAAGATAATATCTTTTTTTAATCATGTTCTTAATTTATTCAGTAACCTCTGGATTTCTGTGCCTAAGATTATTTTTAAATGAGTTGTCCGGTTACCTTCTAGGAAGACCTTAAAGATTGAATTTTTATTCTCAAAACATCTATTTAAAAAGTATTGAACCGAGATTCTCAATAAAACCACCCCGCGAAGTTTACAGGGTGTACCAAACGCTGTCTATTTATAATGGGAAAAGATCTCCATTATAAAAGGAGAATATACATTTTGTATAACAAAGACTAAAGATAGGATGGACGAAGTTCTGATTTAATCCTTTTTTCCCGACTTCATCACAAAAAATCTGTTTTCCATTTCGTTGCCGTTTTGTAAAGGGACAACACAATAACCAAAGTTTGTTTTATTTCTTTACTTTATTTTAGGTGGTGCAAAAGTTGTCACCTGAATTACTTTAGCTGTAATTTTTTTTATGAATATAAAATGTTGGATTTGCTTTTGGATTGTGTTTATTTGATGTCTTAATTTTTTTCTTTAAGTTTAAAAAATGAAATTGGCCACGCGGCCGCCGTGCCGCGATAATTATGACCATACTGGCCCGATTTATGGAATTTTCCATCACATTTCCGGCAATAGGTTCTCGCATTCTTGACGGATATTCTCTTTGAGGGCTTCTAAATTCTGAAGCTTGTTGACATATATTCGTGTCTTCAAGAAACCCTACAAAAAAAAGCCTGGAACGGTTAAATCGCGCGATCTTGCCCCCTAGTGCAACTCACCAAACGAAATTTTTGGTGATTTGCACCATCCGGCATCAATCAAAAAAATAATTCTTCTGCGTTCTTTAAAAATATACAGATTAATGTTATGGCATTTTCCAATAGGGTGATGACTTTTGCGCACTCCTGTATTTAGTTCAATAACTGGGTGTTCTGTACGGGGTCCGCAGATACTTTAATAGTACACAACTTCTAACCTTTTACAAAACGCAAGTGCGACTCACTGTTGAATTTAGCAGCCACCTCTGGTCTGGAGTCCCAAAATACCGGGAAAAAACCCTTGACTCTGTGTAGAAACTTATGTTCGTTAGATATTTTTTTAGATTTGTAAAAAGCTGGGGGCGATAGTTAGTAGACTGTACAAACGGAGATGTTTCGTACCAGTGAATATTTTGAACATTATTTACTTATCATTCGCAGAATCAACTTTACGGTATGGAATAAACACTTGGGGACCCTCTTGCAAAACGATGAAAATCATAAAACATCACTTTGCTAAAAAACTACTTTGTTATAAAAGTAGAATCAGTTGACGCCTAAGAGTATGAATATTAGAGAGACGGTATGTGAAGTGTGCCCACTCCAAGTGTGCCTTTTCGAGAATTTCACATAAGTTAAAAATAAAAACCTAATCCATTAAGGTTTTCCGTACTTATTTAATGGCCAAAACCAGCAATAAATGTCAGATGCATGCGTAAAATTATTAAAAAATTCTCGCCACACTTGGTGCGCGCGGGCACACGTCACATGCCTTCTCTCTAACATCCCTGCTCTTAAGCCCTGTTCTGACCTGACAAGTAGTAAGTGAGTGGCGAGTAACACGCTACTTGACTCACCAAAAATTGTTCGCGCTGCTGTCGAATAGAGGCTGTCGAATAGAGTTCATTAATAAGCGGCTCCAACGCAATAAAGTAAATACGCTAATTAAGCTGATTGTAATGATTATTTTAGATGAAGTGGAAGAATAAATTAGTCAGATGAAAGGTGCGTCTACGAATAACTGCTAGGGACGCGTGGAGAGGGACTCTACTCGCCGAAAAAATAGAACCAAATGAATTCAATCTACTAAAGAGCTGACTAGCCTAATGTACTAAAATTGTGGTGTTCGGACACGTTTAGTTACTAATATATTAGCTACTCGGCTAAAATACTCGCCCAGTCAGAACAAGGCATTAGGTTGACGCCGTGCGAGCATTTAGCTTCGACACACGACAAGATTATTTTTTCAAATGAATAATCGTCGTGTTTATTAATTGACATCCCTCCACCCAGCATCTTCAAAGGTGACATTGCCATTTAGGAAAATTATTTGCGGTATTTATAGCATTTTTTTATTTCAAATTTCTTTTATATATTCAATAATTTTATTATTTAATGTATAAAAAGAGTTTATTATAAACAAGTTCTGCTTCAAATATGATTTAAGATTTTCACGGCCAAAAGTATTTTTGTTGTTTATTTTTGGGATATTATGCCGTGTTACGCTAACTCCTTCTTTAGCCGACGTTTCGGATAACATTACTAGGGCAGATGGATGATGGACACTGTAATGTTGTCCGAAACGTCGGCTAAAGAAGGAGTTAGCGTAACATGGCATAATATCCCAAAAAAAAACAAAAACAAAAAAGTTCTGCTTCGTAATTATTATTATGCGTTACAGCTGTGTTTCGCCCTCTGAAGGCATTATCAAACTGTGGTCAAAGCCAATTACAGACGATGAATTAATACTAAATCTAGATAGATATTTACGATGACTAATTTCTAATGTCTGAGTAAAATGACTGAAATTATTAATGGTTATTATTTGTAAATTCCCAAATTCCATTGTTAAAATTATTGAATATATAAAAGAAATAAAAAATTTAAATGGAGTTCTACAAAATAAACTTAATAAAATATATATAAAATATTAATAAATATCTACAAAATATACATTCATAGCATTGTTCATTTACAAAGAATGAACTAACTTCCTCCATTGAATTCGTAACCCTCCAACTCATAATCAAACTCGTGATCCCCAATCAGCACAGCAAATAATAATTGCGTCATCTCACCACCTCACCACCTGGCCACCTCGCCACCTCGCCACCTCACCACCTCGTCATCTTACCTCATCTCACAACACCTAGACTAACGGCCGCTGTTTCTAACTTTTAAATCGATTCATCTGAGCCTGCGATCAGCCAAGCATTTTGTAGGGTAGCGCTCGATTTATGTTGTCCCCAAACATCTTATGTTATCTGGCCTCGCCCACTTTCATAGACAATAAAATGACATCAAAGTAAGAACTTTCGAAGTTAAATTAATACTATAGAGTTAATTGTTGGATTTATTATTAATACACGTAATTTATTTAAAATGTTTTTATCCATAAACTGACATTTTATATTTTTTTAAACAAACAACGTATATAAAATAAAGTGTCAGCTTGACCGTAGGTACTGGACTCGACACTTGGCTTGGCGAATATTCGAAAACGACATAGTTTTTCGCATAAATTAACCGTTTTTAGTCTCTGCTCCACACGCATCCGAACTTCTCAATCCATATTAATTAAAATGATAATTGATAAACGCAATACAACAGAAGTGAAATGAGCGCGAAACTGTGTCTTCTGTCAAAGTGATATTTCATCGATCATACATTGTGTTCGCGGTATTTTTTCTACTCTGTTGACACTTTTAAGAACTAGTCCAAAACTGAGGCGGCCGGAACGAGTTTAATCCACTAGTCCGGCTTCCTTAGGTTTAGATAAATGCTTAAGCGATACTTGTGTGTTGGAAAAAGCGTAGTTGTGAACTAATCAAATACTAAGGCAAAATTTTGGCTTAGTAATTGATTAGTAGGATTGGGAACAGCGGCCGTAAGAGCCCGCCACTCACTTGAGGTTAGGTACCGGTAGATCACCATGATAATGTCGGGGTTTCGCAATTTCCAAATCGTCGGGCAGATTATGCAAAGGCCTGTCCAGCTCCTTAGACTTTCCGCGAATTATTTATGCAGACTGTATGTATTATGTCGGATCCGCTGGGTTTACTGTTAAATAATTTGAATAATTAGGACTTGCAAATTTACCAGTATTATTTTCAATTTCCTGTCATTCGGACGAATATTATGTTTGTAAACAACCGAATGTAACCTGTCTGCTTCGCACCACCATTCTTCCCTTAGCTTCTCTATGCAAACGTACCGTGACAATTTGAATTTAAAGGACGGTCGAGTTCCCGGATTTGAAGCTTCTAGTAAGTACCAGGGTGATAGAACGGATGGGAAGGATCAACAACTTCAGAAATGTCCTCATTATTCAATCGCGTCTGATTTCAGGATCAAGAATCGAAGAAAACTAGAGAAATATATTGGCCCCATAATTTTCGATCCGATGGACCAATAAGGGCTCAAAAATTTATTTTTGTTCTATTTTTATTTTTATTCATAAATATGTTGTAAAAACTTACTTTTTCTCTACATGGGATAAATGGAATTGCACATACCTACCTCACCACATTCTGGAATAAAGACCATTTTTAGTAGAATATTATAAATTATAAAATTATGTTTTACTGTATTTCGAACCGCAATAAATATGCTAAAATTCTTTGGAAAGCTTTTAGAAGATGTAAAACTTTATCAGGAGAAAAATTAAGAAGATTTTTCATGTGGAATTCTAGATTTTCGACTGCTATCTATTTGCATTGTGAACATTGAAATATCAAGCCAAATGCTGGCAAGAATATAGGGCGTTGAAATTTCAGCAAAAATGTACATATAATAGTACAACTAGTATTATATAAATTAAAATTCTATGTTAAAATATGCACACTTCGGATAATTTATTTATCATTAGCTGAATCTATTATAAGGTATGGAATTACAGCTTGGGGATTTTCCTGTAAAACAAATATAAATCATGTTCAATCAGTTCAAAATTCATTAGTTAAATTATTAGCTCATAAAAGTTTATACGAACAAAGACATAATGTTCCATACCTTTATCAAAATCTTAAAATTCTCTTAGTGAGATCAATTCTATGGTATAAAATTATTTTTCAACATATAAATAGCCCTTTGTACATAAATAGACTAGAACACTCTTACAATACTCGTTTTACGTTAAATGAAGGACTAATCGTTCCTAAGCATTTAAACAAATATGGGCAAAGAACGCTGGACTACATGATCCCAAATTGCTTAAATATGTTACCTGCAGCAATCAAAAAATGTACAAACGCAAAAATAAATATCATGTTAAAAAATTGGTTCGCTGAAAGACATAGTTTGTATTAGATTCTAAGACAAACAATTTCTAACTTCATACACTTTTTATATGTATATATATATTTTTTTTTTTTTTTTATATCATGTTACACCTTTTTTTTATTTTTATATCATTTTTTTAATTATTTTTATATCATGTTACACCTTTTTAGGCTATATTTCTTATGGTATGAGTGTATACAATATATTTTTTTATGAATGTAAACAATTATTTCTTAATAATTAATTTAATTTATGTTATAATCCATTAAGTTAAAAGAACCCATTGACAAACTACTTAAAAGTAGTTTATTGGGACTTTTTCTCTGTTTTTGTATAATGTTTTTATTTGATATGTATGTATTATTCTTTGTTTTAAATGTTTCTTTAAATAAATTATAAAAAAAAATTTAAAAAAACTATTGTCTTGTAATTGAGCCCTTGCCCCGAATAATGTTGTAATGTAAAAAACGAAACCGGTTATGTTTGAAAACATTTTATATTCAAAATACAATAAGCATCCAATTCTCAAAACTTTTAAAGAAAATTAACTAATTTGTGGAATTTTTTTTTTACTTTTCTGACCCTTAAGAAAGCACTATGCTCTTCTTACATCAATTTAAATATGTCATTGATGCATTTGAGCTTAAAAAGCTAAAAATATATATATATGAATAAATGACACTATTTACAATCGAGATTTTGTCTTGAGATCAACACACAACATTATTCCACAAAACTGTTTCAATGGCTAAAAAGCAGCCTTAACAATATTTTTTCTGGACGAATTCTACTTTTATGCATTCTTCAGTTGAAATTTATCTAGTTGAAGCCTCTATGTGATTTTGATAAACGGCTTTATACAAAATGCTTCCACCAACCGACATTTAAAATGCTGCCACAGGCCTAAAATAATGTTCATCACAATAACCCCTTATCTTAAAAGATGCGTAATAATATGCCCAACATTATTCCACCATTAACTCAACATTGATAGTTTTGTTGGATACAACATTATTCGGGGAAGGGCTCAATTATTGACGATACTATTTATGAATAACCTTTCCTTTTCTTCTACGAGGAATGTAATAGTAACAGAGCCTAGAGCTGAAGGGCAAGCGCTTATGTTAACATTGAAATTGCAAAATCTGCCATCACTTGTTGTTTTGCCGCAAAGAAATGCGACGGGATGACAATACGACAAGCACCAATACCAATACTGATTTAATTCTGTTTAATATCTTTGTTTCCAACTATAAAAAAAAAATGCATATTGAAAATGATCTTTTTGAAAAATGTACCTACTTATTATTAAAATAAAAAAGGTTTAAACCAGACAGTCTTAACATAAGATGTCCATAATGAGACAGACACAATAACCTAGTCTGTCTCAACACAGGATACCCTTAGAGAGACAGGCACAATAAACTACCTGTAGCCTGTCTCGACACAGGATATCCCGAATGAGGCAGTCCCAGTAAAGAAGCCTGTCTGAACATCCTTTGTCGAGACAGGCGCGATAAACTAGCCTGTCTCGACACCGGATATCCCGAATGATACAGGCCCAGTAAAGAAGCCTGTCTCAACATAGGATATCCTTAATGAGACAGGCATAGTAAACTAGCCAATCTCGACACAGGATATCCCGAATGAGGCAGGCACAGTAAAGAAGCCTGTCTCAATACAGGACATCTTAATGAGACAGGCACAATAAACTAGCCTGTTTCGACCTAGAATATACTAGTGAGACAGGTAACTCCTCTGTCTCAATACTGGATATCTCTGGTGAGACACGCACAGAAACCATATGTTTAAACCCTACTTACATAGATGTATGGATTAAATAAATAAACTATCCAATAAAATTCAAATGAAAAGCATAGATCCTTACAGCACATTGTACCCCTGACGATGGACACTGCAAATTTGTTCGAAATATAGCGACACTCTATATTTTTTTTATTTAAAACATTTTTGGTTGACAACCGATTTGTCAAACTCCAACTAAAAGAATATTATTTAAGTGAATCAAATCATTTTTGTGTAAACCACTGTAATTTTCAAAGACTGAAGAAAAAAAATATTAAGCTGAAATGTCTTTTACGCAAGTCATACGAAAGAAATTGAACCCTCAACGCAACTCCTGGATGAATACGACACCTAAGTGGTCAATAACATATTTTATTCGACGTGTTTTCAAAGTGAGTTATCTTTTAAGAGGCTAGGGGGTTTCTCATCATCCTCCTAATAGCTTATTTGTACTATAAAGTTTATTTTCGACTTACCATTTATGGTTATTTTATTTATTAAGTCGGAGTTTATTATTCGGTACTCGAACCTAAGAATAGTTGCTATGGTTCTATGACACTTCATCCGGCGACACCTCATCACCCGACATTTCATCCGGCGACACTGCATCCTCCGGACAGTTCATCCCCCGGACCGTGAATCCGGCGGACAGTTCATCCGTTGATGACTCGGACATTTCATCCCCGCAAATATTATTTTACGGGATTATTTATTCAAATTAGTATGCAAAGTGGATATTACGTCGAAATACTTTAAGAGTGCATCGCAGGGGTGTTAGTTATCCAATAAATGGTTACCAGGATGGCGGTATTCATATCCGCCTATTAAATTTTAAGTACGTATAGCGGTTTTCCCTCAACAGACTACTCATATACGTATTTTATTACTCGACCGTATAGTGTCACCGCATGCTCCTTCGGAAGGCGAAATTATTGTTAGTAAAAAAAATTGTATAGCCGATATTTAATCAAGACGCCTAAAGATATAAGTATTTCAACATACTATCATATTTGCATACTCATTTGAATAAATAATCCCCTAAAATAATATTTGAGGGGATGATATCTGAAGTATCAACTGTCCGCTGGATGAACTGTCCGCCGGATTAACTTGCATAAATCGTTTGAATAAATAATCCCCTAAAATAATATTTAAGAGGATGATATCCGAGGTATCAACTGTCCGACGGATAAACTGCTAGGAGATGAAGTGTCGCCGGATGAAGAGATATCAACTGTCGAACGGATGAACTGTCCGCCGGATGAACTGCCGGGGGATGAAGGGTCGCCGGATGTCTGAGTATTCAACTATCCGACGGATGAACTGTCCGCCGGATGAACTTGAATAAATCGTTTGAATAAATAATCCCCTAAAATAATATTTAAGAGGATGATATCCGAGGTATCAACTGTCCGACGGATGAACTGCTGGGGGATGAAATGTCGCCGGATGAAGAGATATCAACTGTCGAACGGATGAACTGTCCGCCGGATGAACTGCCGGGGGATGAAGGGTCGCCGGATGAACTTCCGGGGGATGGAGGTGTCGCCGGATGAAGTGTTGGGTCACCAGTGGCTATATATTGGATAAGTTGGCCGAGTTTTCTAACTAATGCAAAAGCTATATTATAAGAGAGTTATTTTTTAAAGATATTAGACTTTAAATTTCACAGTTAAATTTGTCTCAGGGGATTGTATTGAAATCAATTTATCTTCCATATTGTAGATTTGCATACGGTATCTTCCTTCTGGCACAAACCTTGCACGTGCACAGTCGTTAAGCGGTACAAATCTGCACGTGAGAATACTAATATTCCTGCCCAGAGATAGTAATAATTTATTATGTATGAGAAATCCACCAGCTTTCACTTGCGGGTACGTAAGGTAATATGTTAATATTGTTATGTACAAGGTGTATCACTGACGAACCTACAAATTATAAATATGATTTGGTGTTTTCACGACCAAAAGAATTAAATGGATTTATTTTTAGGGTATTATGCCGTGTAGCGCTTCCTCGTTCTTTAGCCAACTTTTACACCAAAACTAAACACAGAAAACACACAGATATTCCTCTCTAAAATATTATAGCCCGCAACACAGCATCCTAATTTGGCAGGCGGGTGTGGGTACCACCTCCTCGGATACCTTTTTTTTTGATAATCAACGCCTCTGCTAAAGGTCACCCTAAGTGTCTCGCTACGTTTGGTGACTTAGCAGGGTTGCCCGGTTTCATAGGGTGAGGTTTGTCTAGGTTTTGGCAGCGGATGCTTTTGCTCACATACTGCGTGGCAGACCGGATCGGAATTGGTTGAAGGAGACCTTGATCTCTCCAGCCTAACTCTCTCGACTCATCGTCGTGATGGATTGATTAATACGTATGTCACTCCAAGACACATTGACCCACAGTTTCCTACCCACCCCTCTTACATTTCCTTCCCAGAACTTCTTCTCCTTCCTATCCCTAAAAAGGCCCTCCATACAGCATCACTAAAGATGAACATCACTTGAGACAAGCTGTCCCAAACGTTAGCAATATAATAAAGAAGCACAAAACAGCAAAAAAAAAAAAAAAAAAAATAACGATAAATGAAAACTGTTTTATAATATGAAGTTTGCAGTGTGCCACCCTATGTATATGATACGGTGGAGTTAAGGGATGCCAACCAGTGGTTATTAAACTCCCGCATACATTACTGCCCCCAGGGAGGCGAGGAACCACCTTAACACTTGTACACCCCTGCTGCCGACCATAAACCTCGGACAAACAACGCCAACAACCAATTTTGAAGACACGTGCAAAACGAGGTAACGTATAAAATATTGAGGTTATTTATATAGTTTAATGAGACTGAACTGGTTACCGGACTACTCTACACAGCGACAAATCAACACACTTTTGAAAAGTTATATAAAGTCATGAAAGTTAATGGAAAAATCTAGGTTAAACAGAAAGGTGATGGGAAAAGTAAGTTAAACAGAAAAGTGGTCTTCTTCAAGCATAAACTTTCTAATTAAAGTGTGTTTATCGGAAGTGAACGGTCGGGTAAGTATTTTTCTGTATCTTTGTTAAAACCCGTTTAATCACAGAAGAACATATTTGTCCCAGCTCACATAGGTCTCACAGAAATCGTTGTTTCTCCCTTACTATTATAGTCAGAAATGTGATCTGAACGGTATTGGAAAGAGAATACAACAAACTATATATTCAAATCTAAAAGAAAACCACAAAAAAATCAAATTTAACCCTTTCTGAAACGAAAGTTTCTGATAGCAATTTGAAAATAAATTATGGAACTTTGTGAATTTTTTAAGAATTTTTTTTACATGAAACGAAAAAAAGTGAGGTGACAGTAAGGTTTATAATTCATTTATCTAATGAAATAAGTATGTGTTTTATTTTTTTATTATCATCAGTAATTTTAGTTAGAAAACAAAGTTAAGTGAGCCATTTCGACACTTTTTAAAGTTTTCGCATAAAAAAATTTTATTAAAAAAAATACACAGTAATTTTTAATATAGAAATTTGAAAGCCTATTTCATCACCTTTCGAAAACATTTTTTAGTTTTCGAATACCTTAACAAATGTTCCATTTATTTGGATTTTATTGCAAAGCGGGAATATTTTTAGCATCTGACAAAATACGCCATTTTTTTTAAGGGTTAATAATAAACTTAGATAGAACCTAAAAATCCATTGACAAAAATGATAGAAAAATTCATCGATTAAATAAGTACAAATTGGTGAAAATTGATAGTTATATTTTTGGGGTGATATGCCGTGTTGCGCTACCTCCTTCTTTAACCAACGTATTGTTGATAGACATCAGGGCACATGTGTCGATGATGGACAATGTAACGCTGTCCGAAACGTTGGTTTATGAAGGAGGTAGCCCAACACGGCATAACAACCCAAACATAAATAACAAAAATCCTTTTTACCGTGAAAATCTAAAATCATATCGAAGGTACTTATATTTCACTACGTACAACATTAAACATTCTCATTTCGGTTGTTGGTGCATTGGTGCATGCGTTTTTTGAAATTGTATGAAATATAAATATAATGCGTAAAAATATTTAAGTTTTATAAACCAGTAATTTTAAAAATTGGAACTGAGAAGTTTAAGCCATATCAGACAAGCGAAAAAGTATAATATACAAATTTTATTTTATAAATCAATTCTTCTTTCGATGATTTTTGGTTCTAGTAAAGAATTGCTTACAATTAATACAAGTAATGGTTTGTACATAAAAAATCGATTATCTTTTGCTTTATAATTAGCTTTAATTTGTACCGCAGATCCAGGAACCATTTATTAAAAATCCAACGCTCTGCCATAGGTCACTCCAAGGGGTTAGCTACGTTTGGTGACTTAGCAGAAAGTGTGTCCGGGTCTTGGTGGCAGATGCCCCACCTGCTGCATAGCCGGCTGAATCGAGAGACACTGATTGAGGGGGGTCATTTGACCTCTCCAGCCGGACTCTCTCGATCAATCTCCTTGCACCACAATTGGAGGGATGGATTCATACGTGCGTCATTCCAGGACACACTGACCCCAGATTTCTACCCACCTTTCAAATATTTTTCCTTTAACTTTCTCTTCTTTCTTTCCTTAATAATTTATCTACACAATGTCACCTAAGATGACGTAGGCTCTCATAAAATTATTATTTTCCTAAGTGAAGCAAATGTAAAAACCGACATGTCAATTCAGATAAACGCACTTTTATTAGAATGTTTATGATTGGAAAAAAACGACTTTACACGCAGATGACACTATAATAAAAACACTGCGTAAGGCCCGGTAGTACCCGCTTAAAAAGAAGAAGAAGGGGAGACGCGTAAATACGAATGTTAGAGGGAGCGCACTAATATTAAATACGATGACATTCTAGCAAAAATTGGGAAAATAGAGTAAACATTTCGTGACAATACCTTAAGTAGCATTATATAAACGCTCATTTTTTTCAAACCCATCATGTGTTAAATAACAGAACCATATGTGTTTTTTTTTTTAATTTTCGGAGCATACACGGAGAAAAATTTTATTTGAAAAAACGATAATTTTAATAGTAAAAACGGTTAAAAACGGGACTGAAGTTCTTACGAACAAATTAACAGTGTTTCAATGTAAATTACGTATACCAACAAATTATTCTTACATGTTCCCGTCAATAAACATTGAAACCCTGTTAATTTGTTCGTAAGAACTTCAGTCCCATTTTTAACCGTTTTAACTATTAAAATGATCGTTTTTTCTATTAAAATGATCGTTATTTCTATTAAAATGATCGTTTTATCGAATAACATTTTTCTCCGTGTACATTGCGATTTTTTTTCTATCGAAGAGATTTTATGTAATTACCTTTTCGGCTCTAAACAGAGATTACCTTAAAAATAGCGTATATTTTTTAAGAACTTGAGTTTAAATAACCTGTGAATCGGTAGAAAATCAGAATGCCGGGCCATAATGCACGATTTGGGTATGTTTACTATTTTCTCCTCCATTATAATTGATGTTATTACATCTATTAAACCTCTCTAATTTGTCAACAAAAAATATAAATATAATACAAAGAAAATTGACAGAATTTATGTTTAATAAAACAATGAAAGCAAATTAATTATTATATAATGAGATGAACGAATCCTGCAATATTATTACAATACCGGGTAATTTTTCACGGGTCTGCGCCAGCACATAAATACATACATTAGTACATCACATCCTTATCATAACATTCCCCTGAGTAATGCAAAACAAAGTTAAATCTCCTTTGCTATCCTCTCTTGGTCCACTGAATCTTGCCTAAGAATCTCTGGAGGTATATTAAACACTGTCAGCATTACCTGAGCCAGCTTTCTCCTTGTTATCTACACCTAAGTTACGATACGATCCATGTAACTATGTTACAACTAAGTTATTTTGTACTTGCTTTATGAATAATTATGTTTTGTTTGTTTCATTTTTAGCCTGAATTAAAATAAGTTCAATATGAATCTTGTAGTCGTCATGGGTCACCGTCATCGTCATCATCGCAGTCAATATCAAATCAATATGAATCTTCTAGTCGTCATGGGTCACCGTCATCGTCATCATCGCAGTCAAGATCAAATCAATCTGAATCTTCTAGTCGTCATGGGTCACCGTCATCGTCATCATCGCAGTCAAGATCAAATCAATATGAATCTTCTAGTCGTCATGGGTCACCGTCATCGTCATCATCGCAGTCAAGATCAAATCAATATGAATCTTCTTGTCGTCATGGGTCACCGTCATCGTCATCATCGCAGTCAAGATCAAATCAATCTGAATCTTCTAGTCGTCATGGGTCACCGTCATCGTCATCATCGCAGTCAAGATCAAATCAATACGAATCTTCTAGTCATCATGGGTCACCGTCATCGTCATCATCGCAGTCAAGATCAAATCAATACGAATCTTCTAGTCATCATGGGTCACCGTCATCGTCATCATCGCAGTCAAGATCAAATCAATATGAATCTTCTAGTCGTCATGGGTCACCGTCATCGTCATCATCGCAGTCAAGATCAAATCAATACGAATCTTCTAGTCATCATGGGTCACCGTCATCGTCATCATCGCAGTCAAGATCAAATCAATACGAATCTTCTAGTCATCATGGGTCACCGTCATCGTCATCATCGCAGTCAAGATCAAATCAATATGAATCTTCTAGTCGTCATGGGTCACCGTCATCGTCATCATCGCAGTCAAGATCAAATCAATATGAATCTTCTTGTCGTCATGGGTCACCGTCATCGTCATCATCGCAGTCAAGATCAAATCAATCTGAATCTTCTAGTCGTCATGGGTCACCGTCATCGTCATCATCGCAGTCAAGATCAAATCAATACGAATCTTCTAGTCATCATGGGTCACCGTCATCGTCATCATCGCAGTCAAGATCAAATCAATATGAATCTTCTTGTCGTCACGGGTCACCGTCATCGTCATCATCACAGTCAAGATCAAATCAATATGAATATTCTAGTCGTCACGGGTCACCGTCATCGTCATTGTCGCAGTCAAGGTCAAGCGGTCATATCTCTCCATGTGGAAGATGTGGTCAGCATCACCGCTACAAGTGCCCAGTAGTCAATGTCAAATGCAGGGCATGTAATTTGGTCATTTTGCTAAATATTGTTGTAGCAATAAAGTCAGAAACTTAAATTCAGAGTCATCAAAACCCAATGATGACAGTGCTAATTGATCTGAGGGTCATTTTATTGCTACAATCAGAAATATTAATAATAACAATTATTCATGTCAAACGTTGAGTTTTATTGAGGATGACTTATGTAAAACACTGTAATATTTTATAATCTAAACTTTATTTACCACTTGACACAATGGGTATTTTCGGTATTTCAATATACTCAGGAATGTTATGAACTGTTCGGTTTATATTGTCAGGACGCCTACAAGGGTATCTAGCACGGTCGATTGATATAGGTTTTATCGATAATGTCTATAATTTGACATCAGTCCCTACGACAAATGCAGATCGCTAACGTACAAACAACAGTTAACGTCGAATGTATTAAGAACACTTAGTCATTGTGAACTGTTATTAATTCGTTAGCTGTCAGCAGTCATGCTATATGAACGATGAAAAATGAAGGAAAGTTATGTTAAGTCAATCCTTATCGAGGGGCTAGGAACTGTAACATAGTGAAATCGATAACTTTACAATAAGGATCGTAAGGCGTGAATTACGTCGATGTTATACCACCCACATCCCGAGCACAGTTGCACTGTTGATATCCGAACCGATATTGACGGGAAATAAATCAGAAATCGACAATTGTTATCACTGGCGGATGTGTCTTTGAAATACTTACGCACTTCGCTTGTACTTTTTGATAGTGAACGAGACTTAATTAGTTAATGAGGTCTTTAGTCATTTTGAATCAAGATTCAACGGAATAAATTAAATATACCATTTCATTCGTTAGTTCACCTTCATTCAAATAATCCAATATTTTTCACGTACGACAGTATTCAAAAAAATTGTGTACCAACAACTTCTTTAACACTCAGGAGGTTGCGTTAAAATTGGCGGCGGAGATGTATTATGATACAGAAGGGGTAGAGAGGGGAAGCAGGTGAGAAAGAGATAGTATGGGAAGTAGCTGGCTCTTCAGATCTGGTTAATATACAATTGGTTACTAGCCGATTCAAGGAACTCATCGATACTGAAGGTTGGTCTTTCACCAGGGCAATGTTGAAAGTATCTATCATCCCTTTATCCGCCCATTCACTTAACTTAGCAAGTCCAAACCACATATTTAAACAACCTCTAAAATAACACATTTGGACCATTAGCCATGACCCATATTAAATGATAGTTTATTAGAGTGGCAAGTCGTATTTATAGTCAGTTAAGACAACCCAATACAACAAGGCCTAAACAATAAGACACCACACCCGATCCACTGGACAGAAAATTCTAAGAAGTTTATTCTAAACCGGTTCGAAACAACACTGATGTCGCCAAATTTTTCAATGCAGTGCAGGTGTAAAAAGGGCCTATTTTACATCATTCTGCAAGAATTCATTTTATGCATGTCTCTTACTCTTTTCTCTTTTCTCTTTTTTTTTTCTTTTTCTCTTTTCAACAATTTGCAACAATGTTTTTTTTAATTATTGAATGTATTGTATGTCCTACACGGAGAAAGATGTTGTTCTAAAATACGATCATTTTATTCGTAAAAACGGTTAAAAACGGGACTGAAGTTCTTACGAACAAATTAACAGGGTTTCAATGTTAAA
This sequence comes from Limnephilus auricula, assembly GCA_951813805.1. Lineage (NCBI taxonomy): Eukaryota > Metazoa > Arthropoda > Insecta > Trichoptera > Limnephilidae > Limnephilus > Limnephilus auricula. Next base: position 26,159,846 of record OX638406.1, on the reverse strand, counting down.
AAAAAGTTTATATTATAGTCTTGTACACTCACATTTAAATTACTTAGTTGAAATCTGGGGAAATGCGTATGAAACATACATTCATGAATTACAGATAATTCAAAATAAACTAATCAAAAAACTATTTCACTACGAATCCAAAACATCCACAAAAAAACTATATTTGGAAACCAAACTGTTAACATTAAGAAAACTATACGAATACAATATATCGCTGCCCTAGTGCTTGTATGTTCAATAGACTATTTGCAAATTTTACAGGGGACATTTGTTTTTGTTTTTTTACAGGCAAATTTTAAATAATTCTCGACTTTAGTCATTTCGTTTTATACCGTATTCAATAGACGTATAAAAAACGAAATGACTAAAGTCGGGAATTATTTAGAATTTGCCTGTAAAAAACAAAAACAAACGTCCCCTGTAAAATTTGCAAATGGTCTATTGAACATACAAGCACTAGGGCAGCGATATGTCTCCTTATATACAAAATAAATAATAAACTCATACATACAAACACAGAATTCATTAAAACGTCCCAAGTACACAAACATTTTACACGACAACACGATAACATACATTTAAACACTATTCATACTAACTACGGTAAGCAATTCATCAGTTATGAGGGGGGCAATTTATATAATTGCCTTCCAGATGATATTAAAAACGAAAAAAGTGTGTGTAAATTTTAAAAAAAATTATTCATTTTTATTCACAAAAAACAATATAGTGAAAGTGAATAATATTGTATGATAATATATTGTATCATAATATAGTGTAATTTAATCTTCTGTAATATAATGTAATTTTAATGCAAATTCTAGTTAAGTAAGTAAAAATGTTATTTTCTTTTTTTCTGGAATAAAAAAAATAAAAATAAAATAAAATAAATGTTTATTGGCGGGAACATGTAAGGATAATTTGTTGGTATACGTAATTTCGTACGTATGCCAACAAATTATTCTTACATTTTCTCGCCAATAAACATTGAAACACTCTTAATTAGTTCGTAAGAACTTCAGTTTCGTTTTTAACCGTTTTTCCGAATAAAATGATCGCTTTTTAGAATAATATTTTTTTTCGCTAGTACTCAAACTACGCTCTGGAATCTGGAAGAAAAGGATTATATATACGTTGTGGGGTGTTGATACATATACATACTATTCGTATATAGTGTGAGATGTATATTAATACTCCAAATCATCTTTATTTCCACTAGGGAAACTAGGATGCCAAACTACGACTAGTTAGTAAGTATGTCAACTTGCAGTAGAGCAGAGATTCTCTCTTCCCAAGTTCGTGGGCACAACTTTTAGGATACTCCTGGAAAGGATGTAGGGTTTTTACCATTGAAAACCAGATATTAACTTTAAAGATTAAGATATAATATACAATATTCATCCTCGGTCTACAAAATATTATAATAAGGAGTAAAAAAAACTCACCCGGGGCCATTTTTTTTATGTTGACTAACGACTTACCTAGGTTCATAGAAGCTCAGGAAGCCTCCTCACGGGCATTGAGCACATATCGGACACACCGACACGCCTACAATGTGCTTCTATCGGGATACAGTTCAGTGGATACAGCCATACCCAGAAATCCCTCTCCTAGTGTGTCCAATTCGCGGTCACACCGTAATAAGGTATAATTAGACGCCAGATAATTCCGTAATTACCATGTTGTGGTAAGTGCTCTGCCAAAGGCAAACTTCTACTTGTAAATAAACTACATACATTATACTTAACTTCTACATTGTCCCTGGTGTTGTATTTAAACATGACAATAATAGTTATTGGATAATTTGTAGAGCGCCGTTTTAACGAAAAATTCCCTTAAGAACGCTGTACAATTTATTACGAACTTCTATGCAGATACAGAACAATATTGCAGGTAACTTCTGATAAACACACTTTTGGTGTATTAGAACACATTATTGAATGATTTATGAATTTTAGGTACGAAACAAACATAAAGTTTATGACATTTTTATGTATATTGTAGAAAATTCATGAGACCTCCATATTACAAAGTCAATGCAATCGTTATGTAAATTTCACTATTTAAAATAGTTCTACGTAACGTAACGTCCTCTACGCAACCTACTATCCATGTACCTATCCCTAATTGACAGTGTATTGCCGATTTAAAAGACAAGGGTAAGTCAGTCCTTTACAATTTGAATGTTTACCAACACTTATAGTTGTAATTTCGAACATTTATAATATCGTCCATGTGTAATTTTTTCAATGGTTAATTCCATCCGTGTGTAATTCTGACAATCTAATTAATATTGGTTCGTGAAATTCACGCCTGTGTTATTTTGTCATGAAAGTAGAAAAATTACATTATTGTAACTTAGTTATACTTAATTATCCTAGATTTACCAATCATTGCTAATAAATTAACTCCCTCACAACATCTTTTGAAATTCTACTATCGGAGGTTGGCTATCATCCATTTTCTTTTTCTAGACTTCTGGCTTTTATCGGAACAATTTTCAAACAGTCCCTACAGACTGCAGCGCAGACAACTTAAAACAAAACTACGCACATAAATAAAATTGCACGGCGTAAATTTTTATTACTAAATAGAACATATTTTAGACAGCATTTTTCGTTTATCAACAAAATTAATCTTAGAATAATTTTCTTTCTGGCTAAAATTTATGACGAAAATATGTTTCCAGACTCTTTAGTTAATGTTCCAGACCTAAGAAATTGCCTAATTCATCCTGAATTATTTTATATGAAAGGATTCAGTAGATATTTCAAGGATTCGGGTTTGTTTGACCATTGACTATGCGCGAACAAATTCCTCCGTCCCAGAAGGGGATTAATTCCCTTCTATTCCCATACAGGTCACGATGGTGACCTCAAGAACAAATTAATCAATATCTACGGCTAAACCAGTCCATGGTTGAGATTTGATAGAAAATAAAACTTTCTTTTCACAGAAATTGCAACAACAAGAAATTGGCCAATTCATTCAAAATTTTTCAAAGCTTCGTACCTAAAGGGATTGTGTATAAAACGAATGACACGAATTGTATACTACAGTTCGACCTATACAAAATGTGGTAAACGAATATAAAGATGTTGTTGACATATTTAATACATCAATTATTAATAAATATAAACAAGCCGTAGTAAAATATCGGTAAAAAGAACAACAATATTTAATTAATCAAATCTCATGGTTCTGCTTCGACTCAATTTATCTACTATACTGTAGGTACTTTTCGGATTATCTTGTATTTATCTATTTCGTTTTTGATTTTGTTTTTTATTACTTTTTTTTTGGTTTTGATTACTGTTTTTATTTTGTTTTTGATTATACAATTCATTTAGTTTTTGATTTTTTAAATATTTTTTTGTTTGATTTTGTAATGCTTATTTAGATGAATACACCCAAATTTCACATCTAGGCCAGCCGGTTAGTACTTACCTAAATTCATTTATAGAAAATTTAAATATTTCATGCAGTAGTGAGCAAATCCCTCGAGTTACAGCTGTAGGTAATTATAAAAAGTCAGAAACCTTTCATTGTCCGTGGCTTTGTAAATAACTAAATGAGTAAAAAATGTAGAAAACTATTTAAATGACAATTTTGAAGCTTTTTTAGTTAATTTTTGTAAACAATAAAATAGAGCATTGGAAGTCTTATTTGTACAGCAGCCTTGAAGTGATTTTTTTCACAAAAAAGATGTTACGCAAATTATCCAATTATTATCCTTATAATAACTTTACCAACAAATTAAAAATCCTTTTTTTTTAATATGTTTATTCAGTTTTAATTGTACAATATTTTATTTTACAAATCTTACGAAACTGATCAATCAGTTAAGGATTGTTGTATATAATATACTAAACCGAACCTAGCGGAGCTTGAAACGGAAATGAATGCTGATATTTCCCATCTCACAAGTTGGTTGAGAATAAACAAACTAACCCTTAACGTAAAAAAAACCCACTATTTACTTTTCGGTAACAAAAAAAATTTCAGCCTCGATATCAAAATTGGAGACAACTCCCTCGAAAAGAAAATGAGCACAAAATATCTGGGTCTGATCATAGATTCCCAACTCTCGTGGGATCTCCACGTAAATCATGTAAAGGAGAAAATTACACCAATAACTGGTGTACTATATAGGCTTCAAGGATTACTACCCATCCCTTTATTAACTTCAGTCTACAATGCCATGGTACACTCTCACCTGTCCTATCTCTGCTGTATCTGGGGCTTTGCCTCAAAGAAATTGATAGCCGACCTGCAGGTAGTTCAAAACCGAGCTCTCAGAAATGTTCATGGACTTCCATGGGACACTCATGTCAGGGACATCTATTCAGTTTCCGGTATCCTTCCAATCACAATCCTTCCTAAACATGAAATCACAAGCACCATCCTACAAATTACCCAACAATCAACTCATACTAACACCAAGCCAATTTACAATCAAGACATCCACAACCACAATACTCGAAATAACAATAAAATCCGCATTCCTCAAACACACACTACAAAATATGGGATAAAATCTCTGAACTATATTGCCTATACACTATATAATTCGCTTCCAGATATGTACAAAAACATCCAGCATAATAAAAAATTGCAAAGCAATGCTTTAAAAGAATATTTTTTAACTACATTTAAAAATGAAAATATGTAATCGTCTTGTCATTTTTTGTTCTATCTTATATACTCGTATCAGTTTTTCCCTCTCTTTACTTGTTTTCTCTTGTTGTTTGTTCTACTTAACCTGTCTTTATTTTTATTTTTATGCTGTACTGAATGTAAAACTTATATTATGATATCAAAATACCTTTGTAAAATTGTAACTACTACCTCCTACCTATGAATTGTAAGTTCCTCCTGTCCTAAAATGAGTTTTGTAACTCATCGGGATTGCTCTAGCAAGAAATAAAAACAATGAAAAAAAAAATAATAAGATGAATAATAATCTCTCATATTTTTAACATTATTTAATACAGTATACTTTTCAGTTTTACATAGTAAATACTAAATATAATACTTAATATTAAAATACTAATTAAATTTAAATTTATTTAATTAATTGGCGAAGAAATTTTTTTGCGATATTCCGTTTCTTGAAAGCTTTTAATTTATCCAATAAGGATAATTCATTATAAATTCCACAAAATACAAAAGTCATAATATTTTTTAAACACAGTGACAGGGGATAATATCTTCATATAAGTTGTTATTATCAGCAATCGGATCAGTTTTTAATTGCACCATTTTCCAATTGATCTAAATTAATTAGAAAATCAAATAAAAGGGTTTAACGAAAACTTTTGTGGCAACATAAGGCACACTTAGAATACATTCATTTTCGGCTGTGTCTTCTTCTTCTCTAATTGCATAACTTATTATACCACTGCTGAGCAAAAGCATCTGTTATACCATGGCACATGGTACCTTGAGCACTCTACACAGGTCAAGGGATCAACTAAGGCAGTACTTATCTACTTATGAATAAAATAAAACATACCAGAATGAATGGGATGTTATTAAATTATTTTATTTTCTGTAATTTGTTACAGTTACAATTGAATTTCGTTTTTGGTCTTTCCTCGGGGTGATACTGAGAGTATTTTATGGTCTGGATTAATCATTTGGGAGGTTGGTTTGGGAACCGCCGTCCCAGGAACCATTCATTGGATAAACATACCTTTGCCATTGGAAACCCAAAGTGGATTAGGTTTATCAAAGTATTAACGGCAAATTGTCCTGGTCTTATTAGAAAAAATTGGTTGAGACCCTTTGACCTTTCCAGTCGGACTCTCTCGTCCCAACTTCTTGCACCGTAGTGGGAGGGATGAATTCATATTTCACTCCTGGAGACACTGACTCCAAGTTTTGTGATCCACTCCTCATACCGTTTTCCATTCCAGAACTTTCTCTCCTTTTACGTAAAAATACCGTCCGAACAGGCCCTAAGGGAGATTGTTTTCCTCGGAGTCTCTTGTGTTAGTGTAAAAAATATTTATATTCGTTCTTCATTTATTGAAAGTAGGTAAGTCGTTTATTGAATCATTCGAGAAAATGTTTCGTTAATGAAATAATAATATTGCCTTTTTCCCTTCCAGATACATATAATAAAAAATAAAACAAATACAATACTCCGTTTTAAGAACAAAAAATAAAAGAAATCCAAAATAAAAATAAGCTATTTCCAACGGGGAAAAGGTAAACATTATTGTGGCTGACCCCGACTACTTTCACCATCATAATTCACTTGTTATCTTTTAAGGACCTTTACAACTGTGTTTAGAAACTATTTTAAACAAACCCACTCTGAAAACTTTAACCGAACCATTTTATTATTATTTTACCACAGTTCGTCTGCTTTTCTCGCTTTCAGTCTGTATTTGCCGTGGTTACCACAGGTACGAGAGTTTACCGCAAAATAATGAAAATCCTAATAGTAAAATCTAACACGTAAAAGCTTACACAAAGGTCAGCAGAGGTAATTCTGGGTTTATTATTAAATTTATTCATAGGCTGTAATATTATTATCTGGGAATATTTAAATTATTTTTATCTACAATATCTTTGGAAAATATCTATGTACTATTAAACTTGTTATTCGGGTAGCCAGGAGAATAAAATTTAAAAGTTAATATGAGAAGAAATCGGGGATGCCCGTGGAAGTAATTTATTTTAGTGTGAGTTTGACTTTACTGCTCCCAACAGTGAGACTATGGGATCCCCATAGTATGTTGTGAGGTTGAAGGTAGTGGAGAGGGGAAGGAGATGGGAAGTAGCAAGCGACGTTTATGACTCTGAATGGAGGACTTTCATCAGGGTAATACTGAAAGTATCAACAACTCTTAAGAGGAACGGCTGCGAGGCCACTTTCATACAAATTTGGATTTGATTTTGGATTCGAGGCCACAATATCCAAACAAACTGAAAAATTATTTTTGAAAAAGGTAGGTAAAGGTAGGAGCTACCTTTTTTGCTTTTTACTCTAATTTAATTAGGTAATTAAAGAAATCAGTTTTTGTTCATTTTGGAAGCAGCTTTGGAATTTTTTTGTGAGTTATTTATAATTATTAAAAAAAATCTGCCTAATCCTTGGTTCTAAAATAAAGAAAAATAAAATAAAAAATGTTAAAAATGCGTTTCTTTGGGCAGTAATTGTAAAATATAAACGATAAGTTTTTGTTCCGATGTAAATAGGTAATTTGTAATATAAATATACATTCATCAAAATTGGTTCTAAAAAAAAATTTTAAAAATTTTATATTTCATCATATTTAAAAAAATATATACCAATTTTTTTTTTAAATGTTTTCTTTTACCCTCCAGTAATTGTCCAAGTTGCCTCTAAAATCATAAAATATTAATATCTTTAATGGCCTACATTTACAAAATTAGAGCAAAAATAAATAAAGTAGCTCCTATCCGAGATCGACATGTGAGACGATGGATAGGTATGTGAGCTAGTTCATCCTTTCTGCAGTATGTTTGGTGAGTTAGTTTTCACTTTAGCTTTGTTTTTTTTTTAATAATTTGTTTTACTCCTTTAATATTTCTTTGGTTTCCAAATGAATTTTTTTGTGATTTAGTGAAAAATATTGCAATAAAATTGCTGATAATAACTAGCCAGGTAATATTGTACCCACCAAATAAATGTCGTATTAGCACAGGTGCCAATAATAAATTGTTTTGCGGATCTAATTGTATTCCAACTTTTACCCATTCTAGTTTGTCATTTAATTTGCATATTTAGATAATATTATTGTTACTATTTTTGTTACAACAATATATATAAATATCCTTGCACAAACTTCATTGTGCTTCATGCATATTTTATGCACTGAAAAAAAAAATTACAAAATTAACTACATATAAAGAAATCATCCTTATCGTCTTTGGCTATGTTTAAAACGTTTTAAACTTTTTGTTCTCGTGAATGAATTATCCTTATTGCCAAATTAAAGGTTTTAAAATGATCAAGAACGGAACATCGTCAAAATATTAATTGGATTTGTAAGTAATTGATTGGGTTATTATCAGTAAATGGATATAATAATTTTTCGAACGCCTTTTTAATGAAAACTCTCCAAATAGGTTTTCCTTGGCTCTTTCTAATTATTTACAATAATGAACTTAAAAATTCTATTTCTTCTATCTTTGCAAAATCACTTTGTGATTTTGCAAAGTAATCAAATTACTTTTGATATTTATTACCCTGACGAAGAAACCATTTTTTTGGACACCATTTTCCACCGGTTTTGAAACATATAGATATTATAACATTGATTGTAGTGCTTTACACAACTAATTTGTTTAATTTAAATTGAAAATTCTAATTTAAATAGGTTTTTTTACAATTAATTTATTATGTCACGGACTTTGAAAGGTTTCTCACTTTTTATGAGTATTGCCCGAACTCGGCGCATTTGCACAAAAGCGCATATTTTTCATGCATTAAAATATTAATATCTCTCTTCGAGTCCCATTTCACTCCTTCCTCTCCTCAAAAAGACCCTGAATCCAGCATATTCAAAGATTTCATAGGTCTTGGGAGAAATTACTTTCTACTGTATGAAGTTAACATAAAAATATAAAAATAATAGTTATGAAAACCAAGGATTAAGATAACCACGGATATTGATTAATTTGTGTTTGAGGTCACCATCGTGACCTTATGGAAAGAGAAAGAAATTAATCCCCTTCTGGGACTGAGGAATTTGTATTTAAACCCGAATCCTTCAAATATCTACAGAATCCTTTCCTATAAAACAATTAAGGATGAATTACGCAATTTCTGGAATTGTCAATTCGTCTAGAAACATATTTCAGTCATAACTTTTGCCACAAGTGAATTGTGAGGTTGGTTTTTAGCTCCAAATTACCATATCCTCTAGTTTTCTTATTTAATAATAAAAATATACGCACTGCATTTTTTTTTATGCACATAGTTTCGGTTTAAGTTCTAAGAAACGTCGGCTAAAGAAGGAGGTAGCACAACACGGCATAACACCCCAAAAACAAACAACGAAAATCGGTTTAAGTTGTTTACACTGCAGTCTGTAGGTAATGTACGAAAATTGTTCCACCGAAACCCAGAAGTCTAGAAGAAGAAAATGGATCACTATAATCACTAATCACCGATAAAATCTTAGAGAGCTTCAAAAGACGATTTAATATGTAACAAGAAAATAATTGTTTTTCTGCCCAAAATATGTACTTTTGGGATGTTGTAGATTTGAAGTTTTTTCTCCTTGTAGTGTAGGTATATTGGTCAGTACCTTCAGTACGCACCAAACTTAAATGCCGACCTGAACTTGATTTGTTAAATTATTTCGCAGATAAATCACTTTATATAATACGGAGCTTTTGCATGTCTGCATCAAGTAATGACACGTAAAGAAAGTGGGCGGGGCCAGAGGCTTATGAAGCATATAATTCATCAGTCTATCAATTAATGGACATCGAAAAGCTGTCCGAAACGTTGGCCAAAGAAGGCGATAGCGAAACATGGCAAAATAACCCAAAAAATAATCACCATAAAGCTTTACCTAATACTACCTTGTCTCCATAGCTAAGATGAACTTTTATCGTTGTATAAAATATATGATTTTCCTTTAAAGAAAATGTATTTGTCAGTTCATTCAAAGTACAGTCACGCGCATAACACGCGCGCCTAGTTTTAGGGTCCGTTTCAGTTTAAGGTTTTTTGAGTATCTGTGTTTTATTTTCCATCCCGCAGGTGTTCAGTATTCCAGTCAAGTTATCAATATCGCCGTGGGCCTCATACCTTATACTTTCCTGGTCATTTATCAAATATTAAAAAATAAGTAAAGTTATACTATATACAGATTATCTTTAATAGAATTCGTTAGATGTTTTGTTGAATAACAATTTGGATTATATACTTTTTTGGTACATGGCAATATTAACGGGACATACACACTGTGATGTACTTTTATCCCAGTGATTGAGATTACTTAAAATATGTTCGGGAAAATTCCAAGGCTCATCGAGATTACGGGTTGCTTTATTTACATCATCGTAAATTAACCATACGTCCGTACTGTATTTTGAAGCCTGGGAACCAAACACTGCAGAAGCCCAGCTGTATATCATGTATCGTCGGCTATTTCCGTAATCATCCGAGCAAGAGACAAGAACGGCGATAGGCAACACTCTTCTAAAGTGTTCCTTAACTGACATCTGTTGAGTCACCTAAAAGCAATACACAACTCTCTAAACTAATGACATATGTTGAAGGATGTATAATCCTATATACCACACATACTTAACACACAATGGGAAACCAAACACTCTGGAAGCCCAGCTAAATAATGTATCATCGGCTATTTCCGTAATCCTTCGTGCATTAGAGATGAACGACGATAGTCGACACTTCATACGTACAGTTAAGTAACTGACATCTGTTGAAATACCTGAAACTAAAAAAAAAAAAAAAAAAGTGTGCGTTAGACCACACGACTGAAGTAAAACTTCTAGAGAGAAAGAAAATGTGCGCGCGCACGGCTCTCTCTTGCTCCTACAGTATTTATAAAATTGTGCAAGAACGAACTGAAATTGCCAATAATCTTAAGACGATAGACTTCGCTTTTCGGCCCATACAAAAAGGACGCCCGGGAAAAAACACTTTTCTACATCAAAAATTGCACAAAATGAATTTATATTTTTTATACTGCCTTCTAGAGGGTGAAACTATGTCGGTATGTTTTCGAATTTTCGATGCGTTTCGTATTAACGTAAACATTCACTGTCAAATATGTATGATTTATCAAAAAATATTATTTAAGGAAAAAGTGCTGCTAACTCAACTCTCATAAAGAATTATAAAATTATAAAAATCTACCGACGTAGCTTCTTCTTTCTAAAAAATATATACTTTTTAAAATTTTAATTTTGTGAAAGTTTCGGTGTAAAAAAGTGTATTCTCCATAAACCCCTTTTCGAGCTATTTCTGTAGGTAAATTTGAGCGTTGTCTCATTCGCACATTTCGCATTCGCATGTATTGTAAGTGTGCGTGCGCTTATTGTGAGCGGGACAGAATGACAGACGCGGGTATTCCGCGTGTGGTTCAAAGTCTAGCCTCTTAATTCACTGGATATGAGAGGAAAAGAGAAATAAAATGAGCGCGCACTGCTCTCTCTTGCTCCTACAGTGTGATACAAGTTTGCCTCGCCCGACTACAATGTTCGTAACGCGCTCCTCATGCATTAGCCAGCTTACCCCCCAAATCAAGCATACGTAAAGAAGGTTTCTTCAAAAAACCTTCCCATGCCAATGACATCTGTTGAAAATAATCGAAAACGGTATATGTATAAACCTATATAACACACGTACACGTACACCTTGATAGGCAAATTTTGACCGGTTTAACTAGTACAAAACAATAAAAATGCAAGATGTCGTTTTTCGCTTCCAAATATTTTCAGATTTTCAAACTTTTGAAAGATAAAAAAACGAAAAAGTTTAGGTGTTTTGAAGGTCCAACCATTTATTAATATATTATTTTAGATACGTTTTTAGATTTTCACGGCCAAAAGCATTTTCGTTGTTTGTTTTTGGGGTGTTATGCCGTGTTGTGCTACCTCCTTCTTTAGCCGACGTTTCGGACAGCGTTGCAGTGTCCATCATCAGGGCAGATCCGGCAGATCCGTCGATGTGAATTTGTAGTGTTAAGTGTGTGCTTATTTAGTTGGAAGCGATACCAGAAGCGACAGACAGAATTGCAAGGATGTTGAGAAAAGAAAGCATCAAGACTGTCTTCGGAACCACAACCAAAATCCAAGACCTACTGAGGTCTGCAAAAACTAAGTTTCCTCTGGAAGCAGACGGAGTGTATAAACTCAGCTGTTCCGGATGTGACAAGGTTTATGTAGGCCAAACAGAGCGGACGATTTCCAAGAGGATAGCAGAACACTTTCGTGCTTGTAAACTTGGCCATCCTGATAAATCGGCAATCGCCGAGCACTTAATTGAAACCGGCCATTATTTTGGATTTGTTCCTGAGGTCCTGGGAAGACCTAAAACTTATAGATCACGCCTGATTACGGAGGCAATTGAAATCTACAAAAATCCAATTAATATCAATAGAGACGACGGAGCTAAGTTCAACAGCTCTTGGTATCCGGTAATTGACGGCTACACCAAAGCTAATCGCAAAAAAACATGTCTAAGTATACTTTAATAACATATAGTAATTCAATACAAAAGTATAAAACCATTTGTTTATACCTTGATATTGGCTACATTCGCTTCAGATTGGTTTTTTTCTATTTCTAGAATTCGCCACAAGATGACACTACTTTCGTTTGGAAATTTCGTTACATTTCTCCGTGGACGGCCCCAGGCTAACGTAAATACTGCGCTTTCACCAAATTTCCCTTTCAAAGTAGTTCACTTTCTTCTGAAATAAAGCTAACGGCACGGTATCGCTTCCAACTAAATAAGCACACACTTAACACTACAAATTCACATCGACGGATCTGCCCTGATGATGGACACTGCAACGCTGTCCGAAACGTCGGCTAAAGAAGGAGGTAGCACAACACGGCATAACACCCCAAAAACAAACAACGAAAATATATTATTTTAGTTTGACAGTATCGTTGTCACAGTTACGGCCATTGTCATCGAAAATTTACCGAGTACACTGTCACTCGCGCAGTGTAACAAAACTATTCACAAATAATGATAAATGCTAGCGCAGCAATAAACACACGCTTCAGCGACTGGTGTGCGACTCATTCGGACAAGGACTTAACTTCGCTTCATATCCCTGTGATAAACTTTTAGGTCCAATAAAATAATATAATACTCTAAATAAACATATGCTAAACTTACTCTAATAAATTTAACTAATCCTCAAAGGCTCTGTTGTTAATGTGTTATATCAGAGTGGAAGATACTGTCAATAACCCCCTGATGTACGACCACCGTTATAATTAAAACTTTGCTTGAAATAGCTTTAGTCTCACTGGATCCAGACGAGAGCAGTTGGGACTCTGATGCGGTTTCCATATTAAAAAAAAAATAAAAAATTAGCAACATTGAGGTGGTATTACACAAAAATGGCGCTATATAAATTACAAATATTTTTACTTATCAATCATTGTATTCTATTATGAATGTAAGAAGTATGAAATCTCAATTCGGGAGGCGGAAATGGGTACCGCCGCCCCGGGAACCATTTATTGGATAACCAACACCTCTGCCATAGGTCACCTTAAGTGGTACGATTCGTTTGGTGACTTAGCTGGGGTGCGGTTTATCTAGGTCTTTGCAGCGGATTTCTGGACACACTGAACCCCAGATTCCTAAACAATCCTCACACCATTTTCCTTCCCAGAACTTCCTCTCCTTCCTTTCCTAAAAAATCCTCCCAGGCAGCATCACCAAAGATGACAAAGGCCCTGGAGGAATTTATCTTCCTCGGGGCCTCATGTGTGGAGCTAACGTAAAAAAAAAATGAGCAATGATTTCCATTTTTTTAATATATGTTTTTAAACAAGAGATCCAACTGCTCTGTGCCGCCTGAAGCCAGTGGGAGTATGGCGTATGGGAGTGTAGGTTGTGAGATTTGAGAGGTGGATATTGGTACTACCGCCTCGGAAACTAATCGTTGGATAACCTGTACCATTGCTCTCTGTCACCCTTTTGGTATCTTTTTTAATTATTTTCAATATTGTTGATTTTACTACCGATGAATACAACTATTCCTCGTTTAGTTAGATCCTCCATCACTGCACAAGCAAAATCGATAGTAGACAATTTTCAAATATTGTCAGGTACGTATATAGGTATATTCTGTGCATCTATGTGTTTATTATTATATATATTTTTTTTTCCCTTTTAAAAGTTTATATTGATTTATTTTCGGGTGTTATGCCGTGTTGCACTGCCTTCTTCTTTAGCCAACGTTTCAGGCAGCGATATAGTGTCCATCAACATGTATAATCTTAATCACTTGTAAGACAACCGTCCGTGGTCGAGTGGTAAAACACTTGAATCCCATTCGTGTCATTGCGTGTTCGAACCCGGCGTGCGCAAATAGATTTTATTTGATCAATTTGTGCTATTTCACAATTAATTAATAAAAATAATATATGTTATATTTGCGGCACGTTCCAGAGTGGAAGATACTCTCAGTATCGCCCTGGTGTATGGCCACCATTCAGAATTGAAACGTTGCTTAATAATGGCTTTAGCCGTGTTTAGTGACTAGATCTGAATAGCCAGGTACTCTCCCACCTTCCTCTTCCCCATCTCCTTACCTTCCCCACTTACCTTCAGCCTCACAACATACTCCAATTGGAGATGCCATAGTCTCACTGGCTCCAGAGGGGAGCAGTGAGACTATGTAATCTTGTAAGGTTTCTCTATATGAAAATAAAATTTAAAATTAAATTAATTTTTTTTTTTTTTTAAACAGGTTACACGTTTTCCCTGACGATGGACACCGTAATGATGTCCGAAACGTTGACTAAAGAAAGTGGTACAATACCCTAAAAATGGATCACTATAAATGTAGGCACAATATATGTTTAGGTACCTTTGGTTTTCAATTTGTAAAGAGTTAACTTTCACACAAATAATGCACCAATTATCGCCTTTATTTAGAAATAAACTATAACACATAGAAAATTATGTCAAGCCATAGATATTTCAAATTAGATACAAAAGCAAGATGTTGGCTGTGACAGATTGTTTATTAGTGTGAACAAAGTTTAGTTTGGGAAACAGAAGGGTTAAGGAAACTTCTCAGATTGGTGGGTGGTTGGAATAATGTGCTGGGTAAATTATGTTATATTAAGATTAAATTAAACAAATAATACTCTAACCACTACATTTATTTAAATTATCAATGTACACGTGCAAAGGAAATGTATTTCCTTTAATTTTGAATAGTGAAGTGTCAGTTAGAACGTAAATTTCAATTGTCATTTGTTTTATTATTGCATTATTTTATTATTAAGCGCCTCCGCCCACTCAGGCAACTGAAAACTCTCAACTGCCAACTGTCTTTGTATGACAATGTGATGGCCCGCACACTACACAATCTCACAAAACCCCGTTGTCAATGGTAACGCAAGCGGTGACTTGCGACCATCTTGCGACCATCTTGCGACTGTCACGGCTGATTACCCTGGGCGGCCGTTGCTAGGTTGCGAGCTGTCAGCTGATTGTTCTTCATCTATGGTTAAACAAGCTTTTTGACCAATCAAGACAGAGAAAACAGCCGGTTTTAGTTGGTTTTCAGTTGCCTCAGTGGGCGGAGCGCCTTATTTGTCAGTTGGTTTGTTAGAAGAAACCATAAAAAGGAAATCAATGTAATAAACATAAATCTGGTGACTTTGTTACATAACTTAGCAACACAAGTTTTTTTATATAAAATAATTAAACCTCCAAATTATTGGTGATAAACTAAAAATGGAGAAACTTCAATTTCAATTTACTCTCTTTTCCTGGAAGTGTTTGCGATAGAAATATTCTAATCATAATAGATATCAATAGGCACAGGTAGTAATAACGTATATTCAATACCTAAATTGCTCTATTCAGCCAGCCATCACAAAGAAATTATGAAAACTGATGCTTAGCAAAGTGAAGAATAAGCGCCTCCGCCCACTGAGGCAACTGAAAACCAACTTAAACCGGCTGTTTTCTCTGTCTTGATCGGTCAAAAAGCTTGTTTAACCATAGGCGAAGAACAATCAGCTGACAGCTGGCAACTAGCAACAGCCGCCCAGGGCAATCAGCAGTGACAGTCGCAAGTCACCGCTGGCGTTACCATTGACAACGGGGTTTTGTGTGATTGTATAGTGCGCGGGCCATCACATTGTCATACAAAGACAGTAGGCAGTTGAGAGTTTTCAGTTGCCTCAGTGGGCGGAGGCGCTAACTTTTAAGTAACTAACTTTTAACTAACTTTTAAGTAAAATACAAAGGCATAACATATACAGGCAGACAATTTTAACATAAGCAAATTACTCATATTTATATTTAAACACATTATAAGATTACAAACAATATAATATAAAAAAGCTATATTTTATCACACTATCGTCTAGATCGTCTGTCGTCTGATCGTCTAGATTCATGTAGACCTATGTTTAAAAATCTGAAAATTCTGACTGTTACAGATATATATAAAAGTTGTTGTACATTTTAGTGCGATCATCTACAGACAATTTCCCAAAAAAAAAACTCAATACGTAAATACGCTACAAGGTTCACAGAAAACTTATTAATACCAAAAGCAAACAAAACAATATTCCAAAAAGGACCATACTACATGGCCATTAAAGTATATAATAACCTTCCACATAACATTAAGCAAATACAAGATACACACAAATTCAAATCGTCACTAAACACTTTTCTTGTTAAAGGTAGATTCAGACTGGACGACGTACGTACGCATCGCTACGCCAAACAATGCTTAGCAACCCATACATTTTCTATGAAAATGGCCACAGACATCGCACGTCGCGATGCGTGTAGCCAATGTGATTCTAAAACATAAATTTTCATTTAAAATCTATGGTTGCTAAGTAGCCCAGATAATGTTAGGCGTAGCGATGCATACGTACGTCGACCCAGTCTGAATCTACCATAACAAATGTCATTACACCTTAAGTGAATACCTCACATAAATGAAACACCTATTTTGAATTTTTATTGGTATATTTGTATTTTTTTAACTGTATAAACATTATAATAAAACATGTATGTGGTTAACTGGAAGAAATGGGTTCTACCCATAAGCTGCACCCCTGTATTTTTTATTTGTACAATAAATATTTTTTTATTTGATTTGATTCGATTATACATCTTTTTCATCGCTTTAATGTTTATAATAATGTTATCACGTACCTGGTTTATACTTTTCAATACAGAGTTTTGGTTTCAGAGAAAAATTATATTTTTTGTTTTGTTTTTTATGATTTTTAGTTTTTTGTTATGTAATTATGTACATTTCTTAAGGACTAATAATATGAACTAAAACCTGTCAATTTGTCTGTCCTAGAACGGGAAACTTTCCTAGTTGGACAGGCAAAGCTTTCTTATATGTAAAATGTACTTTTTTGTATCCTTCTATAATAAATAAATAAAATAAATATAATAAATAAATAAATAATTAGGCAAAGTATGTAATTTTTAATTGAAATCATTTCGAAAAATGCTCTTGCTATTAATCCGCAGCAGTTTTCAACTATAATTTGAATTTCTCTCCTTCCTTCCTTGTAGCATAATAATAATTTGTTTTATTTAACATTATAGTAAAATAATAATATTGTTATCGATTGATCGGATTTTTTCTATAGCGCTATTCTCGTGGTAAAAACACCTCAAAGGCGATTTAAACTGAAGTTGTCTTTTGCTATGTTTATTAAACTTCTTATTTATTTACGTACCTTTTTGGGAATTCTGGTTGGGTGCGTTACTTATGTTCTTACCTTATAACATTTTATGTAATACATTATATTATAACTATTGGTGTATACCTATATTTAAAGAGGGTCTCGAACTCTCACTTTCTGGCAGTGAGACGTCAGTATCTACACATAAAAATGACGGGCCCCACCACCGAAAATGTGCTCGAGCCACCACTGATCTAACTGCAAATTTGTAGAACGTTTTGCAGCACAGCAGGCAGGAGCTGTAAATCGCATCGTTAGTAGACCCTATTATTATACATTCGAATTCGAATTCACATGTTAACGTTTTGAAGAAGGGCGTAAAATGAGAACGCCATCTTGATTATCTGGAATTAAAAACAAAAAAATATTTAGATCAAATTACAGTTTTTTTTTTAATTTTGGACCGCCGCTCTGGTAACCGTTTATTGGATGACCAACACTCCTGTCATAGGTAACAACCGTAAGTGGTTCGTTAGATTGGTGATTTAACAGAGGTATCTGGATTCATGGGGTGAGGTTTGTCTAAATGCCGGACCAGAAGAGACTGGTTAAGGGAGATCTAACCTAGACCTCTCCAGACGGACTCTCTGGAACTGGCGGTTGAGGGATAGATTCATAAGTTTACAGTAAAGAACTGTTTTATTACCTATCTAGTTTATGGATTTAAAAGACATATTTATTTTACGAAGAAGTTCTGGAAAGGCGATAGATTTGGAGGTGGGTAGAAATCGGGGGGTCAGTGTATTGAGGAGTGACACAGACGTATGAATCCATCTCTTCCACTGCGGTGCAAGTAATGCATTTGACGGCTAGGGAGGTCAAATAGTCTCCATGAACCGGCTTCTCCCAATCCGGCCAAAGCTGGTGGGCAGGTGCATCCGCCGCCAAGACAGGGACATACCTCACCCTGGTGACCTACGGCAGAGGTGTAGGTTATCCAATGTATAGCTACAGTGGAGGCGATATCCAACCCGACGTTATTGTATATATAATGAAAGCTCTCACTTCTAAGAAGGCTGGCAGATCGAGCCGTATGGGTCCAGCAGAGATGCACAGTGGTTTACGACAAGTGATTAGCAGCATCAGCACTGTGGACCGAACACGCTTGGGGCAGCGTTCCCAGCCGCAACTGTAGATGGAGAATGAAATCTTGTCACTCTGGAAATAAAGTTCTATTTATTACATTATTTGTTACTTTCGACTACAAGATTCTGTTACTATAATAACGTCAGGTAATTACTACAACTAGGAAACTCTGTATTCAGCTTTGTCGGGGAAATGTAATTATAAGATGGTGATTTATATAGATAATCGTAGATTGATGTGTTGGGAACTGTGACGGACGTATTGGTGTTATGACCCTATCACAAGGGAGAACGCTAGACCATAGCGCGGCTGAACGCAACCGCGAATGCTTCTTGTAAACATATGTAACTGCTATGTAATGATACGTTTTTAGATTTTCACGGCCAAAAGCATTTTCGGTGTTTGTTTTTGGGGTGTTGTGCCGCGTTGTGCTACTTCCTTATTTAGCCGACGTTTCGACGGATCTGCCGGATCTGCCCTGATGATGGACACTACAACGCTGTCCGAAACGTCGGCTAAAGAAGGAGACAGCACAACACGGCATAACACCCCAAAAACAAACACCGAAAATGCTATGTAATGTTTGTATTCTATAAATAAATCGTCGGAGCCGAGGGGCGGCGGGCAGTGGAGAGCGAGTCGCAGTAGCGGCCGCGTAAGGCTGCCCGCTATAAACAGGGGCGCTTGGCCCTTTTTAAATCTATCCGATGCTAGGTAGAAATAGTCGATTATCATCAGACAATAAATTACTACTCTACAAGACGACCATTAGGCCGGGCTTCACATACGCTGCACCTATTTGGGGCTATGCAGCTGACGCACACATAAACAAACTACAAACCCTGCAAAACAAAGCCATTCGACTTGCGTTGAATGCACCTAAGTGGATCAGGGTTTCCACTCTCCATAATGACACAAACATTCCTCTGATAAACAATCTGAAAATTTTTATGGCGGTCTAGCCTGACATGAAAATCCCACCATTAACTCTCTCGCTACGTATAGCGAGAACGAAAATTTTAAATACAAAAAACCTAAGATAATCCTCCGCAAGGAGTGAAATCCGGCCTAAAGTTGCAGTGTAGTTTATTAAGTTTCATTCCCCACCATTTAAAATAATATAAAAAAAAATTCCATGTAAAGTATCGTTAGATAATCCAATTTATAATTAAGTTAGAGTCAGTAAACTCATGTTTAGGAACTCTGAACATAAATAATATCCAAATCCAAATTTTTTTAAATCAGTCTTCAACAACAACCCGTCACGACAAAAACCCTCTATCGGCCCTGCTTACTCGCTCCGACCTCTCTTCAACTTGTCTCTTTTCTTCACTGACCATCGCCTCACCCTAAACCTAGGATTATCTACCACTCTACGGCCCAGATCGGCTACGTCAAAAGGAAACTGTTGAACCAGCTCTACAGCGACAAGTTGACGACGTTCTCCCTACACACATAGTGAAGGGAGCGACATCTGGCTGGATCGGAACCTCCAGGGAATAACCAGAATAATAAGAAAGATGGACAGTCAAAGACCCCTTAGCAACAAATGTAACAAAACCTATATAATTGAAAAAAAAATGTAGACCACCTCTCTCCCTAATATGTTGTGTATAGGTGTGTATAAGGTTAAGAATAATTTGTACCAGTTTGAAGATGGCTTTGATAAGCTGAAACCGGTTACGATCAATAAATTAAAGTGTAAAAAGTTTTAAATTTACTTAATTATATTATCGCAATACTCATACTTTGGAAATAAGATAATTGTTAATTATTTTTTTCATGTACGTATTTTTTATGTATTTTGATCATTTAAAAAAAATGGAATAACTCACCTAGTTGTTACATACAAAAATGCAACGAAAGCCACTAAACAATTCTAAAAAACTAATCATAAAAATGTAATTTGACATAATTTTGGTTATACGATGTATTCGTATTATCAAATTATAAAAAATTCCATTATAATAAGTTATCAGAAAACATTTAGAGGTTGAATACCTTTAGTATCATTTTACCTTAACACTGTGGGTAAAGCATTCATTTCGTTTTACTATATTTTCAAAAGATACTTGCTTCTAAAGTAAAAGCCCCTTGGGCATGTACATTAAATATAAATTCACTGAGAAAAACTGGGTCAGTCAGGAACGGTGGTAAGAATAAGAAACAAAAATATATTATTATTGTAATAGACACAGTAGACATAGTAAACACCGAATACTTATAAAATCCAAGGTCTGGGTGAGGTTCTAGCCCATTCTAAGGTCTATGAAGCAAAGGTCTTAGAGCTCTGAAATAGGTTTTTTTGTTTTTTCCCCATTTTTGCGGGTCATGACCCCACTCCACACTTCAGTTTCGCTGATAAACAAGGCTCTTCTACTCCTCGCGGTGCTATGCCGCTTGGATAGTACCTGAAACCGACTTTTCTGACCCCTGCAATTTTATTCTCTCCAACTCATATATGATCGTCCTCTGCTTCCCCGTCTACCACTTTGCAAGTGAGTATGAGTTCTCATTTTGTCGAGCAACATGTTCGAAATAACTAAGGATATGCTGTAGGCAGACACCGTCGACACTTTCCCGCCGTCTTAATGAGGGTCACATCTGGCGACTGTACTATCGGGGACGATTTGAAGGACCACCTTCCCGTCCTACTCTTCAATATCTTTATTTGCTATACAAGAACATCATCTGCAGCGGCTTGCCAAGTTGTAGATGATAGTCTTGTGTTGTACACTGCCATTGGAATGTGTTTGTATTCATTTTTCCTTTCTTTTTACTTTCTATTGCATGTTCCTCAATATAAACATTGTCTCTCTACTAGTTCAAGAACAAAAACATACTGCCACGGAAGAGAACACTGAAAAGATTTTGGTATGTTTAAATAGCAAGTTCAATATTAAACGGATAGTTGGGGGCTTTTAGAATCATTTAATAATAAGAGTCTTGATATGAGAACCGATAGAGGGACCCATCTGATCCATAAAACGCTTCGGGAAAGCGGTGAGTGTCCTCGACCGTAGCCAGATAGTTGATAGCTAAGACACCAAAAAATATTAGGAAAAATCCAAAACATTATCAAGCAAAGACAAAGATTTTTTATTGTACCACTTACTTAGTGTAAGAGGCGTGCTAATAAATAAATATGGTAAATAAACGAACCTTGTGTTTTATGAGTTGACCAAACCAGCAAAATAGGAAGATCTCTGACACCACAGAGAAAGCCATTAATACCATAAACACATCCGATTCCTACGGACAAAAAAACACCTTTTTTAGTTTTATAACACTTAATTATAAAAATAAGTCAATGCGTTTATTGCCGATGTAAAATGAATACGTAATCATTTAAATATAAAAAGACGCCATAAAACGAATTAAAGAATGACGGCAAGTATGAATTTTTTTTCGATTTTTAATAAGTGATTCCGATAGTATTTGGGAAATAGCTAAAAATATTTACTTGCTTATTTTGAAGGTACCTAAATGCCGCACAAGAGACACAATAGTCCCATTGGCTTCGAACAGCGGCCCGGAACCAGTGAGGTTATGCCATCCCCAATTGGTGTATTTAATGAAGTTAAGACCCCGCATTCTGTATTTCTACCGATTTAAAACATATTTCCCTTGAGTCTAAAAGTAATTAGGTACTTGAAATCCTATCGGAAAAAAAATATCAAAATATTTGTTTATTTATAATATATACACAGTACATTAAATATAAGTTTTAAAGTATGTTAAAAAAATTTACTTGGCTTTGTACCTATTACGTAAATCTGTAAAATGTCATTAAGTAATTTCGCCTGGGTTTTAAATCATAATTATGCTGAAACTAATGAAAAACAATCAAACAATGGTTGACTAATAATAAGAAAAACTAAAGAGTATGGGTGAAGAAAAAGTTACGTTTTAAAATCAGAAATTATGTGCTCACTAAAGTTTAATAAAACGACAAGAAACTTAATAATTTGGTTTTGTATGTTTGCAATGAATCGTGAAAAATGTCTAATTCTAATAATTTTTCGCAATGGGTATAAGTTGAGATTTATAAGTTATTTGCTGCATTGGTGTTGTGGGCTTTGAAAAGAAAATAAAATTTCTTCTGCTCAGAAAATCATGAAAAACATATTTGGTTTTATTATTTAACATGAAACAGGTATCAAAAAATATCAAAAAAATCACAGTGTTTCTTTAAACGCTACTTTAAGATGTATGAATGTGAATGAGGCGAGGAGTGTATACCAAGACCGAGTTGTATGGCGGTCCGTCCTCTCTGCCTACCCCTGCGGGGAAACGGCGTGATGGTTAGTTAGTTAGTTCGTTAGCTTATCAATTAAAATAGTGTTTTTCTGATATTAGCACGCTTTTAACATTCGTGTTCACATCTCATTTTCAAACCGTCTTCTTATTCTTTTTGATCGCTTACAGTAAGGTGACGCGGTTTATGGTTCGGAATGGAGTGGAATGTCCAATCTGTGCAAATGATCTGTAGTTCCCAACGAATTGAATGCTACCGACACCAACAGCAAAGTATCTCACAATAGTACTTACGGCAGCAGGTATAGTGTTGTGTTTATTATTAGTGCTTCATGTTTGATTTTTGCACTTGGATATGCACTCAAATAGTTAGCGTATAGCAAATAATTCATATGAAACGGATAGTCAATAGGTAGACAATACGGTAGTCAACTAAGACTTTATGTACTACAGTGGCTAATCACGACCAAACGTCATTACGGATATGAAGAAGAAAAAATGTAAATGATATTACCTAAACTCAGCCATTGGCGGAGAGCAGAACAAAGCCATCAGGAAATAAAGGCTTTACGGAGCCACAACCAAACACTTGGAAGTGATGAGTAAGAGGTGGGTTAGAAAGTACCTGACTATACAGATCTGATCTGGTTAAGAAACCTGGCTAAACCAATCCAAGCAACATTTATAATCCAAACGGTGGTCTTTCACAGGGTGATACAGAGATTATCTTACACTGTGTCGTTTGTTCGAACACGACATAAATCAAATTAAAATCTACAACTTTAACTCGGTCAGATTGTTAAACTTTTATAGTAATTAGCTGCATGCTTGTACTAGGTACAACTTGCTCCACAATTCACAAAGCTTGATAATATCTTCAACCTTGACTCCACGAACTTGAATTTCCACACTTGGCAAATTCAAACTATGGTCCCTAGTTTCTGTATCGTTCGAACCACGTATTAGGTAACTTAATAACGGGCGGTAGGACAAAACCACCTCGAACCAGGCCGGTATATCGAATCAAATAAGCCTCTTATTTGCTAGGAATATAAAGGGTGTTAAGGGATGTGATTGGCTTACTTTTTACACGTAACTCCTGATTATTTATAGTAATAAGGAAATTAATTGTTTGTATCCAGTGACTTATGAGACTTTCTTTTCATAATTTGTTTCTTCAAAGTCAAAGAATAAATTTTCTTCCACATTTCGTTACTGGTCACTCAGCCGAGTAACCAACAAACCCCTTACTCCGCCCCTAACTATCCAAAACCTACCTTTTTTATTTAAAAAAATGTCACCGGAGACAACAGTTTTTTTGCATTTTTACTTCAAAAAATGTTGGGATTCACTGGTCAAATACGTCCCTTAACACACTTTAAATAACTTAACACACTTAAAAAAAAAAAAAAAAAAAAAACACTTTAAATGGCTCTAGTGTAGATAATATCTTAGATTTTTAGACCCGTTCATTAGATATCGGCAATATAAGGATTTGCCTTTCCATGTTCAGAACCTAGCATCATAGATATTTTTTGAGGACGCTGACCTCTAGCCCATCCTTCACACTCGTTCCTGATTACGAGTTTTTAGTCTAAATAAAGACAAATTGCGAGCAAAATGACTCTACACTAAAACCATTTATATTCCTCTTCCACATGGTTTAGCAAACGAATATACCATCGATGTCGTCATTTTTAACACGACGAAATCGATATTTAAAACATACCTAAACAATTTTTTAATTTGTAATATTTCTGTTAATTTCAATTTATTATTAATTATTTATTTTTCCAATTATCATTGTAATAAATCTTAATGCAGCCATTTTTTATTACTAACCCTTGATCAATAGTTAAAAAAAATTTATAGGTACATATGTATTTGTCACCAAATTTTTTCTTTTCTTACTGTTTTCTGTATATTCACTTCAAATACACTTTTTCTTGTATATTAGATACTAAATTGATCTTATTATATATTAGATACTTAATTGATTGAAAATTGTTTAATACTTATATGAATTATCATGTACCTACCTTCCTACCCAATATGTAAGATACCTGTAAATTTACTGCCTAGAACGGGAGACCCACCTAGTTGGACAGTCAAAATGTCAATAAAATGTAAATGTATTTTGGATACAACAAATAAGTAAATATATAAAAGAGAAAATACATAAACATTTAAAAAATTATGTCTTGTAGGTCGAACAGTCACTATTATATAGGAAAACCTTATAAATATAAAAGGTCGATTGGATTCATTCAGTGTCCTGGCCTTGCTTGGTGTGACTTTGGGTAGAATCGGGATGGAGGTTTGGTATCCATCCTCCCAAATTATCGTGGACTTTGAGAACGTGAAGATATGTTTGTACTTAATATGTCTTATACTACATTATTCTAACCATATTTAATGGAATTTCTTGGCGAAGGAAGGCTAAATGTAGTGCGTGGGGTTTAATTTGTGTTACTCAACTACTCGTGTGTAGTAAGAAATCTGTTTTCTGAAGCAGAAAACTAAAGAACGGTCAAATAATGCGACTTATTCTCTTTTACACAAAATGTAGCATCAATAATTGTCTAATACCCGATTGGCACTGCTTGTGGAATATAAAACACTTGACAAACACAGAACATTCGTGATTTTTAGATTTGTATTATTTTTACAGCTGTTTCGGCTTATAAGGCATTTTCAAACTGTGGTCGAACCACGTAAAGAAGACTAATTTATAGTATTTTATATTTCAATTTTGAAGGTGCATAAATTGATTTATTACTGATGAAGACGATTTGCTTAATATGTTCTTAATTATTATTATATGCAATTATTATTAGCCTGAAACACTCATCCATATTGAAATAACCTCCCGAGAAAAGAAACATGCCGCCGACGGGACTCGAACCCGCGCCCCTCTGATTGCCGGTCAGGAGCTTTGGTTCGTTTATTGATTTCTAATTGTTCAAGTAAATTTAATCCAAGACCCTCTCTTTCTATATTTAATGGTTTAGGCTTCTTTTTGTTAAGTGGAGTACGATCCTTTAGTATCCAGGTTTTTTTTTCAAAAAAAATCAAACGTCACTTCAGAATTTTTTTGTGTCGCATTTTATAAGTATACAGTATCAATTTTTTCAGATTTTGCTAGTTTATACAACTGTTCTTACTAATAATATTATTTTGTAATAGAAACTCGTAAGCAAATAATGATTTAAAAATATGTATTTTATTTTTCATTGGTGGCCACCGGTGGGCCAACGGCCAATTAAAGATGTTCGGCGAATTTTGAAGCTGTGTTTTTATTATTATAACATATTATATATTCTTTGAATCTAGATGAGAATGCCCTTCCCATCTATCCGATATAAGTGGCAATTCAGTCGGCTGTAGTCACAAATGTATGCACCTTAAAAATCGACATTTAAAATCGTATTAATTAGTCGTCTTAACGTGGTTCAACCACAGATTTAAAATGGCCTTGTAAGCACAAAACAGCTATAACAATAATACAAATCTAAAAATACTTGCAGAACTTAATTATAACATGATGAAATTTAATTTTAATTAAATTTAAAAAATAATAAAGGAGTTCTGCGAATTAAACAGAAAAACAATAAATAAAGAACATTCTATTGCGTTTTTTATCACTAGGAAACAGTTACTTTCAAATGGTTGATGATTTTGTACTTCATACACTTTTCAGGCACAGTTACTCCCGGTTGATTTTCAAATAACTTTTCAAATAACTGGTATGGTCACGATCGCTACAATATTTTATTTAATATTTCTTTCTTCTGATTCCTAAGTAAGACTAAGGAGGAGAGGAAGGGAGACGAGCGACCAAGGAAAGAGAGGACAATATTTCGAACAGGACCTTGGGATATATAGAGTAGCTGCTTCAATAATAAACCATGATCAATATATTCTAATTCATCATTTCTCGTTCTTTACAGTGGGAACACCCAAATCGCTTCGAAGATGCTTAATTATAGGCAATTTAAATTCACAAAATTCCATTAATAGACGGGGCCAAGCTGAATATTTCTTGACAATTTACTTCTAAACCAAAACCAAATGCCGAAAACCATTTCTAAACAACTAATAATTATACTGAAATACCAGTCGAATCGCATCTATATATATACATTCACCATAACTTTCGATTACTCATCTGCCCTGATGATGGATACTGTAACGCTGTCCGTTGGCTAAGCACAGCACGGCATAATACCCCACAAATAAATCATTAAAATGTTTTACCTACCTTCACAGCCTTGTAAAGCGCTGAACATACTGACACTACTCCCACGTAATACTGCATCTGCAGAATGACGCTAAATATGTATTCTACCTTGCGAAGAGTTCTGAAAAAGTTCAAGCATATACATAAATTACATTTACACTATATAATTCGCTTTCTGATATACACAAAAGCATCCAGCATTATAAAAATTGCGAAGCAATGATTAAAATAATATTTTTTAACTACATTTAATTCAAATATTTAATTATTGTCTTGTCATTTTTTGTTCTACCTTATATACTCGTATCCTTATTTTTTCTTTTCTTTACTTGTTTTCTATTGTTATTTGTTCTACTTAACCAGTTTTTATTTAAATTGTATATGCTGTACTGAATGTAAAACTTATATTTTGTTATCAAAATATAATTGTAACTACTTCCTCCTGTCCTAAAATGAGTTTTGTAACTCATCGGGATTGCTCTAGCAAGAAATAAAAACAATAATAATAAATAAAATTTAAAAAACATCGTAAATAGCTATTTAGCTAAATGGCATCAAATAAATATTTATTGGCTGCTAGCCATTAACCAAACCATTTAGCTAATGAGAGAAATTAGGAAAACTGCCTGACGATTATTTTTGGAATAATAATTAATCGTACTAATGTCGTTTATCGATGCATACGTGATTTAAAATATTCCTAGGTAATTCGTAAATTTAGAACTTTCATTTTCAAAATTGTAATTGATAAATCATATATACACATATACAGTGTAAGTGATTGGTTTTCCTTGCATACCTTTTTTTTCCTACACATACACGATGGGGCAAAGCTAACTTACTTATTTGAATCTGAAGCGTTGGTGGCTGCGAGTAGGGTGGGGATAGACACATTCAAGAGGGCGGGGCTTGAAGTTTATCCCCTCTTGGTATAGATAGAATCATGGAGTGGACAAAGGCGGAGCGTGCGTTCGCTGCCGAGGCGTACTTTTCGGTCAATCATCGCTATACAAGGTTGCATTCCGTACCAATTTCAATATTTACCCCCACAGTCTTGTTCTGGCAGGCACCTGTTTCATGGATAAATAACTTCAGAAAATCCTGTAACATGACGATAAAAACCTAGGCTTTCAAGAACAGCAAGGTCACGCAATACGTTGACATGGTAAGGCTTTCTGTTTTGTGATCCCCTCAGCGCTCTGCAGCTGTTCGGCTATCTGCTCATTCTGAGTTTCGTCGAAACAACCGACTGCCAGCTAGAACACGACCGTGGGGCAGAATATTGAAATGCGATAATTGACCGAAAAGAATGCCTCGGCAGCCAAAGCGCGCTCCGCTTTCGTCCGCTCCATGATTATATCTTAACGAAACGGAGATAAAACTTCAAGCCCCTCCATCTCGAATGTGTATATCCCCACCCTTCTAGCAACAACCATCGCTTTAAGGCGCCAAATTCAAATAAGGAAGTTGCTCTGCCCCACCCAGTATTACAATAATCGTGGTGAAACTGTATAAACATGTTGTGATTGTATCGTGTGCTCCTTCGCAGAGATACAGTCTCAAGTGATTGGTTATCCACTTTCCTTGCATATCTTGTTTTTCTTACACATATTATCACCCAATTTCAGCAAAAACCACTTCTTCTCGATTCGTTTTTTAATATTTACAGTCCATTGCAAGTGCATCTGAAGCTGTAATTCGTAAGCAGTCTTGGATGCAAAGTACCCATTTTTGCAATACAAATCTTTGTACCATTACATTTAATCTCATTACACAATGTTGTGTACAATTATAGAGGATCAAAAATCCAATCTTATATCCCGAGATCAACCTACATGTTCATTTAATCTCTTCATCAATCATGTTGTAGTTTTTCAATGGAGAGCGTCAATGAATAGAAAAAGAAAAGTGCTTCATTTTTAGAATAAAAATGTGTCAACTTACTGAAAATGAATGACGGATCGCGTACGAGACATCGGCAATAAAATTGAGTATGTATTCATCGAATAATCTAACAACGACGAAAGAAAGAATTTGTAAGAAGTTTTATAAGTTCTCTTTTTTCAGAAATATACAGACTTTACACAATGTGCTAGAGAAACACCGTCGGTCGTTAATTACTTTTTTTATTAGTAATATAAGGCTGTGAGAATTTTAACTATAATAAAATGGCAGTCATGCAAAGCTTTCCTGCAGATTCTACCATTTTTAATAATTGAACTGGCAAGTACAATGCCACTTAAACAGATTAAGTACTGCATTTAAAAGTATTTTTGTTTAATTATTACTGTTTATTACAATGTTTTTTGATACACAATATTTTTTGTTCTTCCGTCTGGTGCATATAAGAATAAATCAAAAGGCTTCTCACACGTACAGCTGTCCATTTAAGAAGCATGGATTTTTCTAATTTACATCCCCTACCGCTACTCTATCTCCTTTGCATAACCCTCCCTCTGTCCCTACCTCATTTTCCACCCCTCCGTCACCCTTCCAATGTGTATATTTTCCCATTCGTCCCCATGCCCGCCCCGTACCCCTCCCGTGTTCCCCTTCATCCTTCCGCCTTCTCCGTCCGTTCTGTTACTTTATACATTATGCTTAATAGAAAACTTACCTTATCACAGTGATATGGTGACGATGAACATGAATCAAAGCTTCATAAAGACGTTGAGACTCTTCTTCTGTTTTTTGCATCACTGTGATCTCAAGACTATTTGATTTGTTATTGAATTCATCTAGCTTAGTCAGTATAATATCCAAATGTTTTGAGAGCAATGTCAAATAATGGAGCAGCATTCCATCGAAACCTGCCATGACTAAAGATCCGTTGAATTCCATCCAGAGTTGGTAAACAGTGTTCACCCAGAAACTAAAAGTACTATCGTCAAATAGTACACGGCCTAAGCAATCCATAGGATTTTTGAATGATGAATCCAACGAAAATTTGGCAAAGGTAAATCTACTGATTACTGCCAGCAGGCCTAAGTAAATAAATAAAGATAAACGATTGGCGTTTTTAACAGCTTTTGTACACGCTTCTACAAACTTTTCCTCGTGTTTGATGTGTTGATACAGGTCTTCAGTCATTAAAACATTGACTTCCCGTATATGTTTGGCGAAAAATATCAGTGTCGAAATCTTGGTCTGCAATATCAGTATTGTATTTGTCGTGAAGACTTTTTCTATGAATCCGGCTTCTGTGTTATTGTCCAGAAGAGAATTGATACCATACATCAAGGTGTATAACATTGTGCAAAAAAAAATAACAGTTCTGAGATTTAAAACACTTTTGGTAGGCGTACTGGCATAGTTCATACCAATTATTTTGTGAAAGATGGTGTTGACTTCCACCATCCTGAAAAAAAGATTAATTACTGAATAATCTATTTTCAATTCAATTATTGATTCTCCAAGAATTTATATTAGATACTAGCAGCCTTTAGAACTGCACGAGTAGGTATGTATATTCCGGTGTCACAGATAATGCGGACATGCAGTAGTCGCAGTTCAGACTAATTAAATTCAAAATATTTAAGTGATCTAATAAAATAAGCAGTCGGTTTGGCTGTAACGTTCAGGACTTACTTTTTTAAAGAATCGTATATTACATACTTAAGCAAAACTGAATCAATAATAATAACTATAATTGGATGATTTGTATAGCGCCCTTTTTTTAAATGAGTAAATAGATAAAAAAATATTGTGAAAGTATTGGGTAACTGATAAAACTCATCTACTCGTCTCCGTCTCTCAATTTTCCCCTCCCCCTTCCGAGTTCTCCTCCGTTCTCCCAGGTTCCCCTCCCCCCTCCTGCATTCCATACATTCATTCCCGATACAATCAGTTTTCAAACAGCTTATATGGGAAAATGAAATTGTAGTTTTTACTATCTTCCTTGGAATTTTTCCATATTTTATCACCATTTAAGTAAAATACAAAGTCAATATTGCAGAATGTTTGTTGATGAAATGGCGTATTACACAAACGTATTTTTGGTTTTAATTTTATAGCAAAAAAAGCTTAGTATTCCTGCTATAAAATGATTTGCTTAAAACTAAGATACTTCATCTACCAAAGAACTAGTAAAACGCTCGTGGTCTCCAAGTTTACCCATAGTGGGGTAGAATGTTTAAAAGTTCCAAGTTATGCGAACATTCCTTCCATTACTTCTCTTTGAAAGCTTAGTAAACTTACCGCAAGCAAATTAATATTCGCTGGTCACTTACTTGGAATAACAGCCAATTTTAGAGTCGAATATGGGTACCGCCGCCCCGGGAACTATTCATTGGATGACTAACACTCCTAACCTTGCCATAGGACACCCCAAGTGATTTGTTACATTTGGTCACTTTGCTAGGGCGCCCGGTTTCACGGGCTTTGTCTAGACCTTGCGGCGAATGCATTCATCCACCTATTGCTTAGCGGGAAAGATCGAGAGAGACCAGTTAGGGCAGAACTAACCTAAACCTCTCCAGGCGGACTCTCTCGACCCATCGCCTTGCACCGCAATGGGAGGGATGGATTTATATGTCCTTCACTCCTGGACACATTGACCCTTATATTCCTATTTATCCCTCATACCTTTTTCCTTCCCAGAACTTCCTTTCCCTAAAAAGACACTCCACACATCAACTCAAAGTTGACATAGGTAGATTTTTTTCCTCTGGGTCTCTTGTGTGGAGCTAACTTAAAAACAAAAAAAAAAATAATTTTTTAATTCAGTTGTATTTTTTTTAATGTACGCGAATTTTGGTTTCACTTGTCGATTTACTTTTTTTTCTAAATTTAGATTAAAAATTATGAAATGTAATACTTTTGACTGTATATTGGCAGCGTTGTGTATCTTGATGAATCACTAAGCAGCGATTCCTTAGTTCACATACAGCCAGTTTTTTTTTTCAATGTAACTTTCAAAAAATTATTCATGGTATTTACTTCCTGGGCTTCGGAAAAAAACCTATTTTAATAAAAATTTCGATGCAAAATCAAGAAAAATGGCGTAGTTTGACAAATTAAATAGTTATTAATTAAAAAAAAAAAATACCTCATTTCTATGCATTGAATCGATTTTTCTACACTCCTTTAATTACACATTTTAACTTTTCAAAATCACCTCCAACTTCTTCTGAATCACCTCTAAGTTTGTCTTTTAATAGTAAATGAAGGCAGTAATAATTTTACGTAAAAGAGCCTGCAAAGCATAAGATAAAAAGAAGAAAATTCTGTAAGTTCTGCACTAATTGATATGCAAACTAAGTCGTGAATCTTTTCAGCCAGACCACTGAACTGTAAAGCTTTTAATTGGAGTGAAAATATATTTGAGCCCATAACTGCAGTGGATGCAGCCCAAAAATCCATATTATAGTATTTTATTATTTTTTTTTTTTTACATTAACTCCACACAGGAGGCCCTGAGGAAAATAATTTCCCTCAGGGTTTATGTCATCTTTGAAGATGCTGTGAGGAGTGTCTTTTTGAGGAGAGGAAGGAGTGAACGTGGGTCTTGAAGAGACCCATGTTATAGGAAGGAGGAAACACAGAGGCTGGCAAATCGTTCCACAGCCGAGCTGTTGAACACAAGAACGAGTCGTAGAAGCGTCCCGTTCTCATGTGACAAATGTCAACTGTGTACATATGTTGGGCGCGCGTTTGGCGTGTTTCCCGACTATGCACCGGTGCCGAGGGGATCAATGACGCTAGCTCCTCGGAGCATCTTGCATTGAAATACCGGTAGAACAAGGATAGCATTCCCACCCGACGCCTGTGCTCTAAAGATTGCAATCCGTTTGTTAAGACAGGAGAATCTATCAAGCGGACCCCCCGTTTCTGCACAGAGTCGAGGATGTTTTTCAGGTACATCGGGGCTCCAGACCAGAGATGTCTGCCAAATTCAACAGTGGGGCGCACTTGCGATTTGTTCAGGGTTAGCAGTTGTGTACAATTAAAGTATCTGCGGGTCCTGTACAGTACGCTTAGTTTCTGAGAGGTCAACTTAACTCTGGCCTCGATGGAGCCCCCGTACCTGAGCTGGTCACTTAGAGTTACACCGAGCATATCAATGGAGGACCTGTTTGGAAGAATGCTACCGTTGAAGGAGACTAGATTGTCATTTCGATCCCTTTTAGACGTAATCAGACATGATTGGGTCTTTGAAACATTGAATTCGACGAGATTATTCTTACCCCAAGAGAAAACACTCTCGACGTAACCGTCCATTCTTTGCTTCAAAGCCCTCCGAGCCGTTGGAATTTGTGCACCCTTTGGGGGCTTGTCAAACAAAAAGCTATCATGGACTGTACTGTCATCCGCGTAGCAATGAATTGGTGCACATGTCAAAAGGTCATTGATGTGCAACAAAAACAAAGTCGTAGACAGAACCGATCCCTGTGGGACGCCAGCATTTATCGAGTGCGAGGAAGAGGTGAAGCCATCAACAACCGTCTGAATCGACCTCTCCCTCAAAAAGTCGGCAATCCACGTACACAAGGATGCGGGAAGTCCGTAAGAAGGCAGTTTGTTGACAAGTCCTCTGTGCCAGACCCGGTTAAAAGCCTTGAAATTATCCAGTGCGACCGTTTGGGTCTCACCGAAACGTTCCAGGCACCGCCCCCAAACATGCGTCATATACGCGAGAAGATCACCGCACGAGCGGTTCCGCCGGAATCCGTATTGACGGTCGTTAATAATTTTGTTATTCTCGAGGTATGTGAGCAGTTTGTCGTTGATCACCCGTTCGATCACCTTGGATAGAACTGATGTGATCGCTATGGGGATCACATCAATTCATGGACATTTTGAAAAGCTTTGTCAAAATCGGAGCTATTTGTGCAGCGCACCTCCGCAATACCAGGGCGGGGATTCCGTCAGGCCCACTAGCTTTATTAACATCAAGCCCTCGTAAAACCTGGAGCACATCCCGATGCCGGATCCTCAGCTTTTTCATATAGAAACCGCAGTGAGGAACCGACGTCGGGACTGCACCTCGATCATCGAGGGTTGAGTTATCCGCAAACATTTTACCTAATAGGTTAGCCTTTTCGGTGGCGGTGTTTGCTAGTGAGCCGTCAGGTCTGGTAAGAGGTGGCAGACTGGATTTGCAGAAATTGCGACCTATTAAGCCCGCAAGCGACCAGAAGGCTCTGCTGCCATGCGGGCATGCAGCCAGCTTTTTGCTGATCTGCAGGTCGTGCTCAAACTTTGACCTATTTATGATCCTCTTGCATTGCTTTGCCAATTTGTTATATGCTGCTCTGTTTTCGGATGTTCTAGATGTGTTGTAGGCTCGGTAAGCCGCGTTTTTTCGCCGAACTGCTTCGTAGCATTGTCGACTGAACCACGGCTTTGAGCCCACACCAGTTTCCTTGACAGTGGATTGAATGAAGCCATCCATCGCAGATGTGATGACTTCACCAATTTCCTGGGCACATCTTGAGGGATCCGAAGTCCGAAAACCGACAGCTGACCACGGGAAAGCATTAAAATGTGCCCGCAGACCGAACCAATCTGCTGACCTATAGTGCCATACTTTTCTCTTCCGCCTCTCGTTTGGTGGTCTGAAGTTGACGGGGATTGAGGTCGTCACCAGGCAGTGGTCGGACGATCCTAAAGGCGCTGTGACCTCAATCTTGTAACCGTGTGGCACAGTGGTTAGAGATATGTCTAACAGATTGGAGCGGTGAGTCTGGACATCAGGAACCCTTGTAGGCTCTTGAACCATTTGCTCCAATCCGTGGCAAAGGGCAAAGGATTCCGCCTGTCGGCCAACCGAGTCTGTTGATCCCGAGAACTTCAACCATGGTTCATTATGAACATTGAAGTCCCCCAGAACCACAAATTATTCTTAAAATAAATTTCAAATTTATCGAGACAGACTGTTGCCTCACCGCAGTGCGTTTTGTGCGACAACTGCGCTATCATCCTTGCATAACTAGTTGATAATTTCTTGATTTACTCTGTACTGAGGAAAAAGAATTATTATAAATCTTCACGATTGAACCTTGAAGGAGGTTTAGTTTAAGAGGTTCCAGGCTAAAAGGCACTACTCGCAATCCGATTTGCAGGACAGCTTGTATGATAGTTTGTTGAACCGCCAACCGAATTATTATTATTCCGACGGCCCGACAAAGAAAACAAAGGAAAACGGTTTATTAGGCTGGAGGATTTGCCTGCCCACGATCTAATTTTCAGATTGCAACCGCTCGGCTATGGAACGATTTACCGGCCTCTGTGTTTCCTCCCTCCTACAACAGGGGTCTCTTCAAGGTTCAGGTTCCTTTCCTAAAATAATCCCGCCACACAGCATCCCCAAAATTGACATAGGCCCCGGGGGGAAATTTTTATCCTCACCATGCTGTCCTACAAGTTGTTCTGAAAATCAGTTGGTGAGTAAGGCCTTTAATGTATCTTTAATCTAGCGCCAGCGCATAGAGTTTAATATTTTTATGGGCTTCTTGATTTTTTGTAACAATATTTCAATGGGTGAGAAACACAAAAATTTATGTACAAAAATACGAATGTTAAGGAAAGCAGAAAACTTTTTTTTTGTAGTTTGATTTTAGTGATTCGCCAAAATAGATAAATTATTATTTAGTTCTAAATTCGACTCGTAAGAATGATATGATCTTTTTTAAAGAGATTTTATTTTAAGATTTAGTCGCGCTTATATTTTTGCACCAAAAAAGAGAAAATCATCTTTATTCTGCAGCAAGGAATTTTTGTGAAATAATAGTTAGAATTCATCAGGATAACTATTCGAAAGCCTCCGTGGTCAAGGGGTAAGTTCTAGAATAAGTGCAATCCGAAGGTTGCGGGTTTAAACCCGGCGTGCGCAAATAAATTTAATTTGATTATTTGGTATTATTTCACAATTAATTAATTTAAAATAACATATAGCATATTTGCGGCACGTTCCAGAGTTGAAGATACTCTCAGAATCGTCCAGGTGTAAGAACACTATTCCGGATTAACACTTAGCTTGAATAAGTGACCAGATCTGAATTGCCGAATATTTATGTATATATTACCTTCAGTCTCACAACGTACCCGTCTTGGGTATGTTATAGTCGCACTGGCTCCAGACGGGAGCAGATGGTCTGGTAGCAGATTGTCTGATAGTCACAAAAACTTGTAAAAAAATACATTCAAATATGACAACATCAGACATTTAAAAATATAATAACTATCATTTTCATAAAACATATCCTGCGTTTATTTCGTCCTTGCGTTTAAAGCCTCCATTAGCGGGGAGAAAACTGCATATCGACGTAGTCGCTAATTGAAAATGATCAGTTGGGTAATTAGTATTAATTATTACAAGTGCAACCCTTTCATTACAAAGCTGGCTAATTGGTATCTTCCTACCCCAGGGTTCCATATCCTGAAATTAACATTGCACTAACAATGTAGGAAATCAATACTGTATTCAATTATTAAGCATCAACTGCCAATAAGTGCATTGTCATTGTCAATAAATTTAATAGAAGAATAATATTATATTCACAAAAATAGCATTTCAACTTTTTACTGCGAAACTACAAAAGGTGATTATTTACAATATTCTAGAAAAAAATTTACTATAGATTTTCAAACTGAGCATTTGTAACTCTGTGCAGAAGAGATTCTTCTATATTTTGCAATTTTTAATCACAGGCGTAAGTTACATACGCTGTGCTTTTTCTACCGGCATTACAATGGAAGATGCTTTGAGGAACTAGCGTCTTTGATCCCTTCGACACCAGTGCATAGTCGAGAAACACGCCATACGTGCGCCCAACATAAATATGTACATGGTTTGCAATTGTCACATGAGGACGGTTCGTTTCTAAGACTGGTTTGTGAGTTCAAAAGCTCGGCTGTGGAACGATTTGCCGGTCAGTATTTCCTCCCTCCTATAAGATTGGACTCTTGAAGACCCATGTTCACTTCTTCCTCTCCTCAAAAAGACCATCCACAAGCAACTTCTAAGATGACATAGGCCCTGAGGAAAAATATTTTCTTAACTCTGAGATTTTTTATTTATTTATTTATTTTGCAAAACAGTACAAAAACCAATGCATCGCAAATCAAAACAAAAATACAAGAAAATATTTGGTGTAATAAATACATAAAGTCACATATGGACCAAAAAAGGTTACACATAGTATTAAATGTTTAATTACTCATCGTGCTTAAATTCGTTCTATGACTTGAGGAAAATATCTACATTTCCTGCGAGGCAGTTCATTAAGAGCCCAAGAGGGATTTATACAAAAGGTACGGATTAAAAAATAAATAATTTATCACAATTTTATTGTAGATTCATATATTTTTTATCCCACCGGGTGTAATTAAATATATATAAAAATTCTGTCTTATTTTAAAACCTTCTTTTGTAAAACCTTCTTCTTTTATAAGGTCTTTTAAAACCTTCCTTTATAAGACCTTCTCCCGCAGACTTCGTACATAAAGTAATCTTTCAATAACAGTCGTTAGACCTCTTTGAACTGCTTGAGTATGACATGACAGACGCCGAAGAGGCAATCTACCTTCTTCCCCTTGAGCTACAAATAATTTAAGATCCTCATCCGATATATTCTTCAGTCAACATTGCAAGCAATAAATTTTCGGGGTGTGCGAAGTAACTGTTTATTTCTATAACTGGATCAATTATAGTTTTTAATTCAGCTGATAAGTATCTAAGCGATGAGATTAACTACCACAGGTGACGTGCTCCATCTTTACAGGTGGGATGAGTTTTAATGCTGAACCAAGCCGGAGCATAAACTTTAACAACATACGTTTTTAAAATAATGAGATTCTCTGAAGGAGCTTCCGTTGAAATATAAAGACGAAGAATTTGGTTAGCACGCATAAGCCATTTTGCATGACATATTTTACCACAATTCCCGCACCGTAACTGTAGGTACTATTTTATACAAATATAACTGATCTGCATCCACATCTTCAGTAAATAATTCATGCAACTCTCCGTCAATTTTCTGAAAATGAACCATAGGCT
Source organism: Limnephilus auricula (assembly GCA_951813805.1). Classification (NCBI taxonomy): domain Eukaryota; kingdom Metazoa; phylum Arthropoda; class Insecta; order Trichoptera; family Limnephilidae; genus Limnephilus; species Limnephilus auricula. The sequence goes on along the minus strand of OX638406.1, from coordinate 26,121,816 downwards.
TTTTTTCACGGTTTTCCAAAGATAGTCCTATTGTGCCTGAATATATTTGAGGTCCAGATGTCTTACCGTCAAGATGTGTGAACAAATGGTAACTCGTTCATGTAAAGCAAACAAATTATCCATTGCAAAGGTTTATAACTTTCTTCTTTAAAAACCTAAATATATTGAGTCTGGTTCTATTATCAATGAAAAATGTTTTATCTTTACGTAATTAATGTGGGTTGGTTTTGTGGGCTCTTGTTTTCTTTCATTGTCAATAACTGGAATATTAGACTTGATGTCATACAGAACTGCTGAGGCAATGTCTGCCGCTGCCTTATCCGACACTCCATATCATCTATCAAAAGTTTTATACAGTGTGTAATGGTCAATATTGACCGCAGCCTGCTTCTGACGCGGTTGAGGTACAACATTAGGTTTGAAAACATCTTAACAATCGGATTCATTTGATGCAGAAGACGTGGAAATATGGAGTGGAGAGGCAGTTGGCTTTCCTTTTTAGACGGGCACTAGGATTTTTGCTGAAAATTTTTGTTGAAGCGATATCCACGTTTCCTATTAACATTTTTCGCGTAGTACGTTGGTCAGTAATAAAACTCATTCATTTACAAGCGATTCATTTACAGGTAGTTTTTGATCTCTAGGACAATCACATTTACTGAAATCATTGCATTTACAAGACGAAATATCAAAAAGCACTTTTCTTTTGCGGCGGAATTCCTCCAATTTTTTCTCCTGTATCAGTGGAATCGGTGCTCCCCCCGCCCTCACCTCACGCCTCCAATAATCAAAACCGGGACTTTTTGTAAATGATTTCGTATATATATATTACATTTGCTATAGAAGATTACAAAAAATATGGTTAAAAAGATTCACAGTAACTTTTATACACACTAGAAATAACCCCTAAAAATAAAAATTTTCAAAACTTTGAAGTGAATCTGGAGGAAGAAGATCGTATCAGAAAAATGAAAAATTTCGTTTTGAACCCATTTGGCACCTATTTATCGCTCTTAGAATTTGAAATCAACTTTTTTTTTAAATTACCCACTTTAATGCTGAGTAAATCTTACAGTCTGGATTAATCATTTAAGAGGTGAGTATGGGTACTGCTGCTTCGGAAACTAATCATTACATAACCAACTTCTCTCTGCAATGGGCCACCCCTTTGTTCTCTTAATAATAATTATCAATACTGTTGATTCTACTACTATTTATTTACATATTTTTTCTTCAAAACTATATAGCAACGAAAAATTATTCCGCATGTCATCACTGGTCGCTTCGCTTAGTAACCGTTCAACCTCTCAATCCGACCCCAACGGTTAATACTTACTGATTTTTTAATGTTTATAGTTGAAAAAAAAATTTTTTAAATGAAAGTTCCCCTGACTATAAGGAATTTACTTGACTTTTCATACACTACTATCGATTACCCAGCAAGCGTTTCAATGCCACTTAAATAAAGATATTGTTTCTCCCTTCGTGTGCTTTTCCATTCGATCCCGTTCCCCTTCGGTCTCCTCTTCCACACCCGCGTTCCCCCACCACCTTCCTCGCCTTTTCCCTTTTCAAATAATTTCATGACGCCAGAGCTCACTATTACATATTTACATAGTGTATATGTAATAGGAGTAAAGTTTCATCGCAATCGGATGAATGGTAAAGGAGCGCAAAAGGGACAAAGAAAGTAACACTCATTTTTTTATATTAAGATTTTATATTTCAAGAAACAAACACGTGAAAATAAAACAAATAGGTGAGATATATATTGTGGGGAGTGTGGTGGAATAGCAAAACAATATGCAAAATTACTGTTAATTTGTGACATTTTACATAAACTGAATAAAATAAACAAGGATAGGATAGATGTATATAATTTTTTCATCGCTTGAATATTTGTAATAATTAGGGAAAGTAAGTAATTTTTAAATAAATAAATTTAAAAAAATATATTGCTATTTATCTGTAGAAGTTTTTTACTATATTTTGTGCAATTAATAATTTATAGTGACGTCATACGGTGCATCAAATGTGCATTATATTTTTTTAAATCCTCCAGAAGTCCTTTTTTGTGTTGTGATTAAGAGAAAAAAATTAGAGCACTTTTTTTGAAGTTGGTACAAATATGTTGGTGTTTTAAAAATTGCTGAACGTGCTATTGTTTAGGTCAGTTTATATATGGTTAGGATATTTTTAGGTGTGTATATATGTTAATGGTATATCATACAATACGAATTCACAGGTTAACGTTTTGAAGAAGGGCGTAAAATGAATAAGCCATCTTGATTATCTGAAAATAAAAACCAAAATATTTGGATCAAAATATACTTTTTTAATACGTTTGTCTAGCTGCTAATTTGGGAGGGACTGGTTGAGGGAGATCTAATCAAGACCTCTTCTGTCGGACTCTCCTCGATCCGACGGTTGAGGGATGGAATCATAAGTTTTACAGTAAAGAACTGTTTTATTGCCATCTAATTTTCTTAGTTTATGGATTTGAAAGACAAGTAAATAATAGATATATGTATTTCTTTTACGTGGAACACAGAAGGCACTGAGGAAAACCTGGACAAATCTCCCCTCTGGTGACCTATGGCAAAAGTGATGATTATCCAACGAATAGTTACAGGGGAGGCGGAACCCATCCCCGCCTCCCAGACATTATTGTATATATAATGAAAGCTCTCACATCCAAGAAGGCTGGCAGATCGACCTGTATGGGTCCAGCAGAGATGCCCAGTGGTGTACTACAAGCGATAAGCAGCATTAACACAATGGACCGAACTCGCTTGGGGCAGTGCTCCCAGCCGCAATTGTAGATGGCGAAGGAAATAATGTCACTCTGGAAATGAAGATGTTTTTTTAATAATTTTACTATAATATATTTTGGCAATTACTGCAACTATGTAAATCTGAAATCTGCTTTGTTGGTAAATTGAATTATAAGATGATGATCAATCTGATAAATTGGTTGTTATATATATATACAAATATATTTTTTTATTCTTTTTTTTATTATTGCAACAAAATTTTTTAACATTACAAATAATAACAATGTGCAAAATTATACTTTTTTCTCATTATTATTCTATTACTCCATAAGTTGAGCTCTAGGAACTCGTGTTTATGAAGGAGTATTTACATTATTATTCTAATACTCCATAAATTGAGCTCTAGGAGCTCGTGTTTATGGAAGGAGTATTTACATTATTATACTACTACTCCATAAGTTGAGCTCTAGGAGCTTGTGTTTATGGAAGAAGCATTGACGTACGAAGAAATATGTAAACAATAATCAAAAGCTTATGAAATAAATACAAACCTAATTTAACACAGGTACACAATTTAGAAAAAAATATTTATTCGAAGACAATACCAATAATATTTTTTTATAATTATGGGTTATTTAAGAAAGCATTCCCATAGCCAATTACATTACGCCACAGAACCGGAATTTGCTTATAACAGACTGCAGCAATCCCCTTTAAGTCGGATGTTTTCACCACCGTTTCTGCCACCGCCTACAACCCATGAGCTAGCACACTAATGAGTGGGTAGATCAGGGCGCTTATCAGCTGGCACAGATCACCTCCGCAGCAGAGATATTTGCGCTTCCCGTGCTCAAGAAAGTCCTCGCACGATGAGCCCTAATCGCAAGGCACCTCCACGGCTAAGGATCTTCCCTCTTCTCGGATGAGACACTCACGTGGTCTACTTGGAAGTACTCGGCACCAATAAATGCGACAACTCAGAATCTTCTCACTGGGAGGTGGGAAACCGCCTTTCTATGGCGTAATCTGGAAACTATGCCCGAAATCTGGCAGTGTACATTGAAAAGGCTTCATTCCCATGAGAGCAAGCTGATAACAGATCAGAGTTTAGCAGCAGACTATACCGACCAGATTTGTCAGCTAGTCATCAAGAGTTATGTTAGGAAACTATCTAAACTCAAAGCGTCACCTACACACCTGAAACGATAAATGCTCCACTTTGCGACAACAAATCCCAATAAGCCAAGGAAGCTCAGGATAGTGCTCAAAGCCGCCAGCTATTTTTAAGTGACCTCCCTCAATAACCAGGTGTTCACCGGTGATCTGCTGTCTGCCTTCTTGAAGAATATTCTGCGCTTCTACGAGGGGAGCGTCGCCTTTCTCGCAAATATTAAATTAATGTTTCCGCAGATCAAGGTAAGACTCAGCCGACCCAGCCCTACCCCTGGAGATCACTAAACCAACATATCCGACTAGAGATGGGTGCCAACCAAGCTCAATCCCTCTGACATCAGCATACAAGTCTCGGAAAGTGCGCGGCAAAAAAAGCGTGCACCCACCAAGAGTCCCCACCAAGAATCCACACCAAGAGTCCCCACCAAGAGTCCTGACCTGACACTAAAGATCAAGCCTCACCACTTTGGACCACTTTCAAACGCAGAAGAGGCATTACCGTCCATTTAGCTATTTTCATCGTGGCATCGGCTGATCCACGCAACAGCGTGAATTCTCCACTTTCTGAACCTTTTTCGGATGGGACTCAACAAATCTGTAGAGGGCCCATTGCTAGCGTAGGAGATCAATACTTTAATAAACATGTTAACGAGACTTGTCAATCAATAGCAAACTGATTGTTATTACAAAATTCAAACACAAACAAGCAAGAAGACGGAAGACGGATGGATAAAAAGGCCTTAGGAGGACGCCTTCAGTACCAACATGACCACCCTTCAGCAAGGCTGACTCATTAAACTCTTTCTTTGGATGATCCGGTGGATGGATACCCGGCTATGAGCTCTAGCAAAAACCAAGAGAGTGGCATGGACTCCAATATCAAAGATGGGTACCACAGATACCACCAGAAGGAGGACCATCCCAGCAGGAAAAAGCCGGTGACAGAGATGCGGTGCGATTATTTCGTGCTGTGTCTACGCACCACAAGCAGGAAGATAGCACACACTTACCCCACCTGCCACATATGAAGATGAAATTCCTTTCCAAAATTTCATGATTTTGTGCATGTACTGTTTAATAGAGACCCTCTCAGGTTTTTGAGGTTTTCAAGGAAAGGGATCCTTGGGGCTGTGCCCGCCGCCGACGGGTAGTTCAGGACCGCCCGAATCCATAAAAGTTCTGATATATATGTTAGGTCAACCATTATAATCTCCGTCATTAACTTGCCTCAACAACACCAGCCAATCCAATAACCGGCACGACAACATTGCCTTGCCGACACCAGATGCAAAGATGGCAAGAAAACACGTCCGACGGAGTAGCTGGACGCAGCAGAGAGTGTATAGAGTAGGAAGTATATCGGACGTGCTGGATCAGTTATGTTATGTGTCATTAAGAGATAACAAGATCTCAAATTTGTATTACTCTTTGATAAAATCATTATAACATCTGTGTACTGTAACTATATCGGATGTACAGAGCCAAGATCAGCAAGAGATAACAAGATCTCAATTTTTTACGATGTCGCTATAATTTTTGATAAAACCATTAACAAATCTGTCCTGTAAATATTATTCTATAATATCATACCGCTTTATCAATACTTTTCCCGCATCCTTAATGTGCGACTATTTTAATTAATATCAGTGGGATTTTCGGTCTCATCAGGCATTTAAAAAATTATGTTTTCCTTTTTTCAACACAGTGAAGAGTTAAGTTTTATTATTTTAACCACTATTAAAATAATTACTCTCATAGAACACATATGTGAAAGTTAATGTACAATTTTGTCCAATAAATAGAGAAGTAACTGGAACAAACAAGCACTCCTTATCCGACAGTACTCGGGAAAAGTGGTACGCTACTTTATTTCATTGACAATATTCCTCGTCAAAGTTCCTGCAAAGTCCACGCTGCTTTTACAAGGCGGCCTCTACCTGAACAACTTAGGGATCAATGTAACCGTATGTGTCAATTCCCTTTTGAATTTTAAGTATTTGTGGGGGTTCCATTTACTTGTCCCATGCACCGTCATTTGCACAATTTTTGGAATGAATTAGATAATTTGGCACATCTTATTTTAGATAGAATGGAATGTAATATTTTTTTATATAAATTTTTTTATCGATATGTATGGTTATACCCTCCATTATGGCATGCAAGAGGTCTTCTTGTCGTATTATATGACCGATCCATCTTGCACGCCTTTCGGACAAGGTTCTGAGCAGGTGCCTTCCTCCTTCGATTCTTTGGAGAACCTCCTCATTTGTAATGTGGTCTCTCCAGGAAATTCCTAATATTCTTCTATAGGACCACGTCTCAAAAGCCTCTAGTCTCCGTTTATCTCTTTCGGATAGGCACCATGTTTCGCAGCCGTACATCAAGATACTCCATACATAGGTCTTGATGAGGAGTATTCTCAGTTTTAGGCCTATATTATTTGATTCTATTATTTTCGACCTTTTATTGAATGCAAGCCTAGCCTGGTGTATACGGCTGTCGACCTCGCTCTTAGACCGACCGTCCCATGTTATTTTGCTCCCGAGGTAGACAAACTCCTTGGTGTTCTTTAGTGGAACTCCTGACATACTCTCATCTGATGTTGCGTTCGGACAACATGATTATTAAATTAAATTATTATTACAACATTTATGTATGTATGACCGAGGGGACAAACTCTAGGGGACGCCCACGCCGAGAGTACCTGGAGGACCTGCTGGTGGACATGCGCTGCTCATCATATGCAGACCTCAAAAGAGCCGCACAAGACAGGGAAGAATGGAAGAAAAAAATAAAGGAAATTGCTGCAAACCAATCCCAGGATTGAAACCAGAGAGAGAGATGTATTGTTAAATTGTAGATTTATGCGTTGGGAACCGTAATACTTATATTTCGGAAATAAGAAAATGGCTAATCATTTTTTTATGTATTTATTTGCAAAAATGGATTGACTAACATAGTATTTACACACTAAAATGCAACGAAAGCCACATAAACATTGCCACAAATGACAACCAACTAAATCTATTTGCCTAATTGAAACACGGAAAAAACACTTGTCGCAACTAGAGTTACCCAATTGTAGAATTAAAAGATACCGTGGAGATGACCAGAAAAACATATTCAAATAACTTGATAATTCCAATGCATTATGACTTTTCTATTTGTGGTATTCATGGACGGGGAAATGAAAAGCTACGCTTTTAGGGCCTTACCAATAATAGTGTTTTAAATTTTACACAACTGATAATCAACGAATAATGTAGTCATTAGGACATTGGTTTCATTCTGTTATGCTTTTTATTTACTTGCTAATCACTGGACGATTAATGCGTATACGTACATATTGATAGTCATGTAGATTAGTCAGAAAAATCCAAATACTAAGTTTTGAGATAATGAGGAGTATTCGAAAGTATTCGAATGCTCACTATAAATCAAATATTTACACGAGTGTGTTTTACATACTAAATATGCTAAATACTCGCCTCCCAAACTACAATTATAATGTCTGTAATCAATCTAATCTGTGTATTTTACCAAACGGAGGATGCACTTTTGCAATTTTATTTTATTTTATTTACAGCAAGACTGACCACACATAGCATTTTAACACTCTCTGCATTAGTTTTAAATTGATATTGTCATTGCAGAAGAGATTTCATTTACTGAATGCAGTTCTTGCTGCTTCAATTCTGCACTTAACCTCTACATCTGGGTCAAGATTCTCCGTGAGAATGCTGCCGAGGTATCTAAATCTTTCCACCTTTTCGACATTGCAACCATTTAACTGTATCACTGATCCAGAGAGATCTAGTCGTTCAATTTTTATCCATTTAGTTTTATTGGCGTTGATTGTGAGGCCCAGTTGCTCATCAGCATTGTTAACAAGATTTAATAGGTCTTGGAGGTAATCGATACGGTCAGCTAGTGATATAGTATCATCTGCGTATCTTATGTTATTTATGTCAACTCCGTTGATCTTTAAAAACATTAGATATTACATATTACAATGATTTTTGGCTGTCCAATTAGGAAAATATCCTGATTTAAGACAGTCAAAATGAGCAGATTTATTTAATGTGAATATTGATTTGTCTATTGTTTTGACTTTTACTATGCTTGTCCACTTGAAAGTTTACTTTGATTTTGATGAAATTAATGAAATAGAGAATCAAAAATAGAAAACAAAGAAAAAATTAAAAGAAAGTAAATAATAAAAACAAAATACAAAAAATAAAAATTATTAACGTGTATGCTTTTTCAAACATTCCATGAAATCTTACTTTTGATTTTGGTGAAATTAAAGAACCAGAGAAACAAAAGTATACAAAAAAGAAAATAAAGTGACAGAAAGTAAACGAATAAAAATAAGATTCAACAATAAAATAAAAATTAAAAACAGGTATTGTTTTTAACAGTTCCATGAATTTTTAGAATGGAGTGAAGAGTAAAATATCCAAAGAAAATTTTCAAACCGTTTTTGAACTTATATTATTTTTAAAACCAATTCGTAATACAAATATAAGATAACATATGGGATAAGTAAAAAAAAAAAAAAATTACTGTTAATTAGCATATTTTCGCATTCAGCTCTCCCCAAGATCAGAAGCCAATCATCCAATTAAAAATAATGCATACTCAACTTAAATTTCGATTTTTTCGGAGATGTCACTAACCAGTGGTGAATAATGAATTGGACGATCAACACATGCACACTACATGTATGTAATATAATATAATGTGTATGTATACACATGAGATGCAATACGGTGATGTCAATACATTATGGCCCAGTCAACATTAGCACTGCAAGAAACTATGTAAATATAAAAGTTATTCAATACATTAATAAAATCAAATTATAAAGTTTACATTATATTTAAATATAAGAATGTATATTTAAATATACAGTACAGATTACCTTCAGTCCTATTTTACCTTTACATTGTACGGGAATCTTTTATTTCGTTGTACTTTATTTTCAAAAGATATCCTCTTCTAAAGCAAAAACCCCTTGGGCGTGTACAATATAAATAAATTTCAAGATAAAAACTGGGTGAGTCAGGAACGGTGGTAAGAATAAGAAACAAAAATATATTATGATTGTAATAGACAGAGTAGACGTAGACCTAATATTTATAAAATCGAAGGTCCTCGTGAGGTTCTTCCCATTCTATATAGGATTTATGAAACAATGTTCTTTGAGCTCTGAAATAAGATTTTTCTTTTGTCATTTTCTCATTGCTCCGGATCGTGACACCACCCCAACTTTCCTGGTGAACAAGGCTCCTCGACTCCTCGCGGTCCTGCGCTGCTTGGATAGTACCTGAAACCAACGTTCCTGACCCCTATGATATTTGCTCTCTCCATCTGTAATCGAATTCTGCTTCTCCGTCTACCAATTTCTCTCTGTGAGTTCAGACACCGTATTCCGACACTTTCCCACTGTCTTCATTGGGGTCACATCTGGCGATTGTTTGAAGGGTTTGAAGGGCCACCTTCCCATCTACTGTTCAATATCTTTCTTTGGGACTGTTTATAGCTTTCCAGAAGCAGTAAATGATGTTCTTGTCTTGTACACTGCCATATGAATGAGTTTTGACTCTTTTCCACTCTTTTTACTTTCTTATGTATTATCCTCTTTATAAATGTTGTATCTCCACTAGCTTCAAGAACAAAAACATACTGCCACGGAAGATAACACTGAAAAGTTTTTGGTCTGTATAAATAGCAAGTTGTATGTTGTAGGAATAGTTGGGGACTTTTAGAATCATTTTATAATAAGCTTATTTTTAAAAAGAAAAGTAGAGTCTTGATGTGAGAACCAATAGAGGGACCATAAAACGCTTCGGAAAACTGGTGGGTGCCCTCGACAGTAAGCAGACAGTTGATAGCTAAGATACCAAAAAAGATTAGGAAAAATTCAGAAGATTATCAAGCAAAGACAAAGATTTTTTTTTGTATCACTTACTAGTACGGGCATGCTAAAAATGATATATGGGAAATAAACAAACCTTGTGTTTTATGAGTTGACCAAACCAGCAAAACAGGAAGATCTCGGCCACCACAGAAAAAGCCATTAATACCATGAACACATCCGATTCCTATGGAGTAAAAAACACACCTTTTTTATATGAGTACCTTTTGGAGTTTTATAAGACTTGAAACCAGAAAAATAAGTCAACGTTTTTTTTTTGCCGATGTAAAATGGATCCGTAATCATTTAAAAAGACGCCATAAAACGAATTAAAGAATGACGTCAGGTGAGAAATTTGGTGCCATTGTTTATTGGTTAAACAGAAATCCGTACTCTGGAAGTCCATGATTTTAAAACCAGCAAATCAACGTTCTGTAATTAACGTAATATATATTTTTATTAATTTTAATTAGTGATTCCGATAGTATTGGGAAACAGCTAAAAATATTTATTTGCTTATTTTGAAGGTACCTAAATGCCGCACAAGAGACACAATAGTCCCATTGGCTCCAAACAGTGGCCCGAAACCAGTGAGGCTGTGCCATCCCCAATTGGAGTACGTAAAGAAGGAGGTAGCGCAACACGGCATAATACCCCACAAATAAATCATTAAAATGTTTTACATACCTCCACAGCCTTGTAAAGCGATGAACACAGTGACACCACTCCCACGTAAAACTGCATCTGCAGAACAATGCTAAATATGTTTTCTACCTTGCGAAGAGTTCTGAAAAAGTTCAAGCACATTAATAAATAACATATAATTATTCATTTCTATGCTCTTACATACAGTTTATAAATTCAATAGGTGGAAGTAAAACCAAAAATATTCTTAATATAAAACATAGTAGTTAGTAGAGTGAAGTATGTTCGGCAACTGCATGTAAATGGTTCAAACGAATGTAGTTATGTTTTGTGAACACCTCACTAGGAAAACCTGTGCTGAGGTGTTCGCATGTGTTATTATGCCGTCATAAGTGATAGCACATTATCCCCCTTGAGACTCTCAAGAAGGACTCCGTAGTTCCCCCCATGGTGGCTGTATTGTGCATATAGTAGGTGTAGGTAGCTGCGTTGAGATAGTCATCATAATATTATACAGACACAATGTAGTAAGTTGAGGTAAGTTAAGCGTCATAAATTTTCTAAAGACGCAATGTAACTTTTTACCTAGCCGGATAATTATTTGAAATTTAAACAATAGAATGAAAAAGAAAAAGATTTGGACATAATTTAAAGCAAGTTGTTGGTATGTTTCGTGTACACAATCTCAATTTAAGTAAAAAGAAGGATTTTAACCATATCGGAAGTACATATGTAATATAGTTTTGTAGTCATTCGTTTTGTTGTGGTGATCATTACCTTTGGATATCGTGGTTGAACTATGTAACCATATTGTGGTTGTGTCGTGTGTTCCTTCGGTGCGATACAGTAATAAGTGATTGGTCATCCCTTTTCCTTGCATATCTTTTTTTTCCTACACATACAAGGTGGGGCAGAGCAACTTGCTTATTTGAATCTGAAGCGATAGTTGCTGCGAGGAGATTAGGAGAAAATTGCAATCCGTACACATTTCATTAATTACCCCATTATCGGGTTCTGGCCGGCATTCGATCATTTTATGGATAAACAACTTCAGGTAAACTGGTGACATAAAGATAAAAACTTGGGCTTTCACGAACAGCAAGTTCACCCCAATACACAGATATCCCCCATGAACACATTCCAAACTTTGAGTCAGATGTAAATTTACAACTTTCAGATTCATATTGAGATTAAGGACATTGCAGCGTGTATTAAACAAATAAATATTATATCGACTTAATTTAAATTCACTAAAAATGTACATAATAGGTAGTTATTTCTCGTACGACATTCAAGTAGGTACCTACGCCATTTGGCACACAAAATGGAACATACTTAGTTGCTTAATTTTGCTCTGTTTATTAAATTCACAATATTTGAACAATAACGTTCCCGGGTAAGTATTGTCTTATCTGTCTTATCTATAGCTTGTCTGCAAATTCTACCATTTTTATTAAATGAACTAGCGAATACCCGGCAAGCGTTACAATGCTGCTTAAACATATTAAGCATGCCACATAAAAGTATTTTTGTTTAATTACTGTTTATTAAAATATTTTTAATACAAAATATTTTTTATTCTTCCGTCTGGTGCGAATAAGAATAAATCAGAAGGTTTTCCGACGGTTGAGCAGGTATGAGAAGCATGGATTTTGCATATTTACATCCCCTACCGCTACTATATCTCCTTTTCGAAACCCTCCCTCTGCCCCTAGCTCATTTTCCACCCCTCCGTCACCCCTTCAATGAGTATCTTTTCCCATTCGTCCCCATGCCCATCCCCGTTCCCTCGTGTGTCCCCTTTCCACCTTCACTGCCTTCTCCCCCTCTTGCGTCCACTATCCTCCGAAATCACCCGTTCGAACAGTCCATTCTGTTTCTTTATATATAATGCTTAAAAGAAAACTTACCTTATCACAGTGATATGGTGACAATGAACCTGAATCAAAGCTTCATATAGACTTCGAGACTCTTCTTCTGTTTTCTGCATCCCTGTGATATCAAGACTGTTTGAATTGTTTAATTCGTCCAGTTTAATTAGTATAATATCCAAATGCTTCGAGAGCAATGACAAACAATGGAGCAGCATTCCATCGAAGCCTGCCATGACTAAAGACGCGTTGAATTCCATCCAGAGTTGGTAACCAGTGTTCACCCAGTAACTAAAAGTACTACCATCATATAGTATAAGACCTACACAATCCATAGGATTATTGAATGATGTATCCATCGAAAATTTGGCATAGATGAATCTAAAGATGACTGCCAGCAGGCCTATATAAATAGTAAATGCCAAACGATTTGCGTTTTGAACAGCTTTTGTACAAGCTTCTACAAACTTTGCTTCGTGTTTGATGTGTTGATACATGTCTTGAATCATTAAAACATTGACTTCCCGTATATCTTTGGCAAAATATATCAGTGTCCAAATCTTGGTCTGCAATATTACTATGGTAATTGTCGTGAATGTTTTTTCTATGAATCCAGCTTCTGTTTCATTGTCCAGAAGAGCATTGAGACCATTCATCAGGGCGTACAACATTGTGCAAAAAAAGAAAACAGTTCTGATATTTAAAACCCTTTTGGTAGACGTACTGGAATAGTTTATACCAATAATTTTGGGAAAGATAGTGTTGAATTCCATCGTGCTGAAAATAAGTTTAATTAATGATTTATCTGTTTCCAATTCAATTCTTGTCTTTCCAATAATTTAAAATAAGTACTAGGAGCTTTTAAAACTGTACGGGGAGGTTTATTCCGGTGTCACAGATAATGCAGACATGGCAGTAGTCGCATTTGAGACTAGTTATATTCAAATAAGCAATAGGTTTGACTATAAAGTTAAGGACTGACTTTTTTAAAGGATCGTTTATTACAATCTTCAACAAAACTGACAAAATAAGAAAAATTTCATTGAGGGTAAATATAAAATAATTTTCAATCTGCTCGAACATAGAGGGCAAAAATCGTTTTTGCAGGTTATGTTGTGAATTGTTTGTTGTCGCCCATAAATACGCAATGTTAACATTTATAAATAGTTTTCCCATATAAAAACTCAATTCTTCCAAGAAAAGGCATTCAAATACAATATTTTATTGAATCACTGAAACAGGTTCAAGGGGTGATGTATCACATTGGGTAAAAAGTGTTGCTTATTTGAATATTTCTGCCACATACGTTTGGTTCACTCATCCGCCGCTAGGGGTGCTGCTCGCGCATCTGGCGGCCAACAGGAAAACAACTCCATTTGTTGCGGTTGGCAAGGAGGGGATTTAAATTTAACCTCCCCATATTGATGCCCTTGCAAATAATTTTTAACGAACTACAAATTACTCATTTATTTTTAGTGACAAGTATAATACGCAGAAGACTGGGGTGGCTAGAGAAGAATTTGATCCCTGAAAATTCTATTCTCTAGCCACAATAACAAGTAGACGTTTACAAACATTAGTAATCTTTACATCCCATTTCATGTAGCAGTCAATAACACTTAAATATACATATTTTTTGACAAAATCAATGGTTTCACAAGAACAGGGCTATGCTACATTTTTTTAATGTATTCAGTCAAATTTGTGTGTATATAACGTAGGAATTACAATGGCGTGTAGAGATATTGTGTGCATAATTTTAGTTTTTTTGCATTAATTAAGAGGCCTGCGTCGTGCGACCATTTCAGGATCGCAATGAAATCATTTTACATGAGGTTCCTAGGTTCATTGCAGTAAAGTTAAAATAAATTATTTTGGTTGAATAAAACTTGTTCTGAATCACCTCCAAGTTTATCATTTAATAATAAATGAAAGCAGTAATAATTTTACGGAAAAGAGCCTGCAAGGCATAATATAAAAAGAAGATAATTCTGTAAGTTCTGCACTAATTGATATGCAAACTAAGTCGTGAATCTTTTCAGCCAGACCACTGAACTGTAAAGCTTTTAATTGGAGTGAAAATATATTTGAGCCCATAACTGCAGAGGATGCAGACTAAAAATCCAAAAATAAAGTATTTTATGACTCAAGATGATACCTGGGTGGTGGAGAAATTTGAAAAATAGATTTTACCAAATTGTTGCTATCTCTGTTGCTCTTACTCCACCGGATATTGAGCGAAAGGGACAATGCACCTCGGGCTACTAATACCTAACTAAAATCGAGGTTTTGTATTTCCCACTTTTCTCCTCCAAAAGTGGACTTATTTTCTCTTTTTTTTACCAACTACGTAAAAAAAACTATTTTATGCCTGTACGTTTTGCTTTTTTCAAAAAAACATTGTCTAGTTTACATTCTGAACGTCTTTTTACGGCGTTTAAACCAGTCAATTTTATTGATTTTTGGAAGGTCATAACTTCTATAAAAAGTAAATTATCAACAAAAAAAAGTACCGACACGCTAGTAGTTGATATCTATTTTATGTAAAACAATGTTTTCTCTAGGGTTAAAATCCAGAGAGATAAATAGGGAATACGTTCGTATGGAAAAATCACCGCCGGGTATCCGCTTAATTTCAATTCTCGGGAAAGCAATTTTAGGCAAGGTCACGGGATTGAATTCTGGCGTGCACAAACAAATTTTATTTGAATGATTGGTGTTATTTCGCAATTTTTGTCTCACTAGGTGTGAAACGCCTGTGTTGTGATGTCAATTTAGAGACTGGTTGTAAACGAAAATAATGTTGAAGCAATGAAATTTCAATTAGAAATTTAGTTACTTTTAACATGAAAAAAGGCAAGTGAAACTTATATAAATATGTATATATTTTTTAAATTGACAAACTAATTTTTAAAACAAGATTTTAATGCATAGCAAAAGGGGTAACAATTATTAAAAGCAATAATTATTAGCTTGAAACCGGTCAATTGCTCTAACCACTGAGCTACGTCGGCTTATCTCTTGCCCGTCAAAAATTTCAACACATACTAGTATTTCAATCAATAATTACTGCTGATAATCGCCAAATTGTAACACCACAATTCAGAATTGTAACATTGCGTTAAATGGCTTTAGCCGTGTTTTATGACCAGATCTGAATATCTAGATACTTTAACACCTTCCTTTTCGCCATATCCTTGCCCTCCCGATACCTTCAGCAACAGCTGAATTGGGGATGCCATAGTCGCACTGGCTCCAGACGGGAGCAGTTGGGACTCTTTTGCGGTATTTGTATTAAAAATTTAAAAACGTAAATGAATTCATGTATGACAACATCAAACATTTTAATGCGTTTGAAAATATAATAACTATCATTTTCAGAAAACGTATCCTGCGTTTATTACATCCTTGCGTTTAAAGCCTCCATTAGAGAGGAGAAAACTGCATACCGACATAGTCACTAATTGAAAATGATCAATTGTGTAATTAGCATTAATTATTACAAGTGAAACCCTTTCATTACAAAGCTGGCTAATTGGTACCCCAGGGTTCCATATCCTGAAATTAACGGTGCACAAACAATGTAGGAATTTAGTACTTTATTCAATTATAAGCATCTGCTGCCGATAAGTGCATCGTCATTAAATTTAACGGAGGAATAATATTATATTCACAGTATTTAAATTTTTACTGCAAATCTTCATAAGAGGTGATTATTTTTCGATATTCTAGAAAAAAATCTTAGTATGGATTTTCAAACTGAGCATTTTTAACCCTTGACTGTGCAGAAATGGGCGGTTCGTTTGATAGGTTCTCCTATCTTAAGAAGCGGTTTCAATCTTTAGAGCATAGGCGTTAGTTACACGAAGAAAAATGTTATTCTAAAATACGATCATTTTATTCGTAAAAACGGTTGAAAACGGGACTGAAGTTCTTACAAACAAATTAACAGTGTTTCAATGTTTCTTGGTGGGTGAATGTAAGAATAATTTGTTGATATACGTTCGAAATTACGTATACCAACAAAACCTATTAATTGAAACATTGAAACCCTATTAATGTGTTCTTAAGAACTTCAATCCCGTTTTTACCAATAACAAGATCGTATTTTAGAATAACATTTTTCTCCGTGTAGGTATACTGTCCTTATTCTAGCGATATTAAAATGGACGATGCTCCAGGGAACTTGGGACATTGTACCTTTCGGCACCGGTGCTTGGTAGGGAAACACGCCAAACGTGCGTTCAACATGTGCACACGGTTGGCATTTGTCACTTGAGGACGGGCCTGTCGTAGAACTCGTTCGTGAGTTCAACTGCTCGGCTGTGGAATAATTTGCGTTTCCTCCCTTTTACAACATGGGTCTCATCAGAATCCGTGCCCACTTCTTCTTCTCCTCAAAAATACCCTACAAAATCAACTTCAAATATGGTATAGGCAAGGGTGGATACAGGGGGGGTCATGACCCCCCCCCCCTTGTGCTGGGTCCAGGACCCAGGTAGACCACTAATTAAAATTGTTAAACATAATGTTTTTATATACTTTTTGCCACAATATAGATTTTATTTAAGTACTTTCAATATTTAATTAATGCAATATAATACTTCGTTTGCCGGCAAACAAATAACTTCTTGTGACTTGACCACGACCAAAGAGTATGAATATAGTTCCATGACCACGACTATGTGACCCCCCCCCCCCCCCCCCTCCCCCTGGCGTCAAATCTGGATCCGTCCTTGGGTATAGTCCCTGATAAATACATAATACTGCATGCGAGACACAAAAGGTTACAAGTACATAGGTGCTCGCAGTTAAGGGTTAAATAATATTGCTTCAATTCGTTTAACCAATTGCTCGCAGTTAACCACTGGAGCGACAGAGCAATTAAAATCATTTTTCTCGGATTACTAAAGGAAATTTCTCCACCCATAAAATCATACCTACGAATTTCAATATCGAGACATGCAAACTGATTATAGTTCTATGTAGCCAATGAATTCCCCGATCTTTTGTTTATGATCACATATTTGTAGGATTTATAAAAAAAATATAATTAAATCTTTAACCTTAAAATATTTTAAAGAATTTAGAGAATATTTATTTTGTTATTTTTTGAATGTACAATATATTATACAGTCGTTTTAATAATAAAAAAAAAATTGAAAATTGGCCACATTTTGGCATCAAAGCAATCCGAGGTTTTGGAAATAGTGCCATAATGTGGCAAAAAGCGCTCGAGTGGCTAAGGATTAAATAATACTGCTTCAGTTCGTTGTAAAACTTGAAGAAATATCTAATTTTTCTGGAAAACAGTTCATTAACCTTGTAGGTCTTCGTAGGGTTATCGGAAAGTTACTCGTAGTTCGGCACTTGGGAAGAATCAAAAGCCTTTGTTAGCGGCCTCGCGTGAAATTATCCGGGATATAGAATCTTATTTTACCCAAAATTTCTTGTGTTGATAATAAACCGTCCATCAGGAAGCCATCAGCAGTAATGCGAAATCCTCCTTTTTTATATAGGTTCCTTACCTTTGCGTAAGTAGGAATGTGCATAGACAATCAATCATTAGGATACGGTCGGTCAAACAAATTTCGCAATACGAAGCCAGTAGTCGTCTTTTTTACGAGAGTTCCAACTGCTCCCAACAGTCTGGAGCCAGTGAGATGGCATGGCGTTATATGACATCCTCTGAGGTATGTTGTGAGGGAAAGAAGATGAGGAGGAAGATGGGGAAAAGGAAAGTGTACAAGGCAGGAAAACCTGGCTATTCCGATCTGCCAAACACAGCTAAAGCCTGTTGTGAAACCAACCGGTACTTGCTCTGTTTTATATTACTGCTTAGTGCAAGTAAGTACAGGCTTATTAATTATTATCAATTGCCTCTGGTTTTTTTTAAACATCTATATGGTGAATGTCGTTGGGCCGACTTCCGTCCATGGGCAAACGTATGGGACATCATCAGGAGATACTGCTGCTATGAAGGCCTTGGGACGCTTACAGCAGACTGGATCCTCACCAGGGAACACCATCTCGGCTTACGTAGTAGATTAGCGAGATTTATCATTCCCCGGTCTGATTGGGGTAAGACGGTAAGACTACTGTGTTTTATTTGATATTGTATCTCAACCATTTACTGTTGTACTGTCTTTGTTTGAACAATACATCAATCTTAAGTTTCCTTAGAAACTCCAATCTTGTATTTAAGATACCAATTTCCACACTCTAAATAAACAGAATGAATGACAGTTCCCCATGCCTTGGATTAAGATATCCTTTTTTTTTTTACAGTGAATACCTCACAAGAGTCCCAACTGCTCCCGTCTGGAGCGAGTGAGACTATGGCATCCCCAATTGGGGTATGTTATGAGGCTGAAGGTAAGTGGGAAAGGGAAGGAGACGAGCAAGAGGAAGGTGGGGAAGAACCTGGCTATTCAGATCTAGTCACTAGACACGGCTAAAGCCATTTCAAGCAACGTTTCAATTCTGAATGGTGGTCTTACACCAGGACGATACTAAGAGTATCTTCCACTCTGGAACGTGCCGCAAATATACCATATATTATTTCAAATAATTTATTGTGAAATAACACAAATCAATTAAATAAAATTTATTTGCGCACGCCGGTTTCGAACCCGCGACCTTCGGAATGGCAATCCAACGCTCTACCACTGGACTACGCCGGCCGTCCTATGCTCTACTCTGAACTAGCGATGTGTCGGTTCAGCTGGAATGGGCTCATGAACTCGGCTCCTTTGCGTGAAGCGGATCCTACTCCTACTCCCTTTTCAATTCGACTACTCCAAGGGTACTGCTCCCGGACTCAAACCCGGACTCAGAACTCGGACTCTGTCCCAAACCCGGAACTCGGAGCCGAACAGGGAACCCGTATGGCTCCACCGGCATCCAGCGCCGGATCTGCCATACGTTCAAAAACGTGCAAAAAACCTGGCGCCCACTACGAAGGGGCGCCGTGATAAAATAAATATTGTTTTAAAATTCAATTAAAATATTCCCCGAATCGTTTAAAAATTACTCGTAATACGGAATTATTAGTTCGCGCTGGCAACACTCAATTTCCATATGCGTGAACCTAATGCGCGCGCATCGATGGTTAAAATTTAACGAAATACGGATTTGACTTACGTCAAGGAATTTTTTTCCAAATACAATATATTTCATACGAACGTAAGACCTATTTTTCCTTGTTGCTCTTACGACCATTGTATCGTTCGAAATTCAACAAACATTGTGATTGGTTCATTAATCGCTTCTCGTACGCATCTCCCTTCGTTGATTACAAGTTGCTCTTTGATGATAGTTCGTCGCTTTCGCCGCGTTATTGGTTTATTTATGTTGCCATTCGCGCGCGATTTGGCACCATATTAAACAAACTGATCAGAATATTATTATTTCTGAACTAAACTGCCTCATGTTTTATATTATATTTTGTTATGATGTTATTATTTTGTCCAGTGTCATAGATAGCTACCGCCAGGTCACTTGGAAAAGTTACTCTTGATTCTTGTTGGCGGGATATTAATTTATTTTAAACGTATTGCATAATTTTTTTTTTTTTTTTATATGTATATAAATTTTTTATCTGAATTTTAAAAAAATGTTGGGGGGGGGGGGCGCCATCGGTACTTCCTGCACAGGGCGCCAGATTTCGTAGAACCGGCGCTGCCGGCATCCCCGTGTTCGCGCCGTTCGCGGTCCTTGCCGGTCGCGAGTTCTTCTCATTCTCCTGGTACAAGTATGAGTTGAGAGTGAGTGGTGATACGTCACAGTTTTTTTGCGTATCTAACGGTCGATTCTGTTTACGAACTTTACAGTGAGTGAAAGTTTTGTTTATTGTTTAAGTGTCAGTTAATATTTGATTGAATTACGTGCTTAATAATAATTAGAGGTGGTAGGGTTTTTAAAAATCAAATCTTACCCCATGATTGTCGATAGTTTTATGGATGCGAGGAAATTTTTGGTATTTTTTAACCAATTACTTTATTGTTCGAACATTAAAGTAATTTTGGAATTTATGTAGGAATGTCAAGTTTATATATTATTTTTTTAAAGAAAGACAAACATTCCCGGGTTACGAATAACCCAACAACATTTGAAAATATCCTACTACCACAACACTAAGCGGAAGATGTAGGTTGTGTTGTGATGGAGGACTTTGCCAGCCGAGGAATCGAACACGGAACGCCTAGGTGGGACCCAAACGCGATGCCCACTCAACCACTGTGCGGTCATATTATTGGCAGTTTATTTCAAGTGACATTTTATTGACAGTTTATTTCAAACAAAATGTATGACGTCATTTTTTCTGCCAAACCGATCGTGACACCACGAAAGCATGAGATACACAATAGACGAACCAATACATAAAACGATAGCTAAGACAGTGGTTTTCAAACTTTTTAAAAGCGCGATCATCTTTTAACAATAAAAAAATGACATATTGGCGACCCCGACCTCCAGCGGTTTTTTAGTGTATGTACCTTTAGTACGTAGTAGTAACTCTTTACTTGGAGGATCAATGTATCCATTGTCAGTTTTTACGCGAAAATTGGTGGTAGGATACGTACAACATAAAGTGGGTAACTTTGCAGTCGGTGGAGTCGCAAACCTATTTTATATATTGTAGAACAATAACTTCTATATTAGTAGGCCAAAACAATAAATGCTGTCGATTTTTTTCATTCTGAAATATTAAAGAACATATAAAAAGAACTTGCAATTTTGGCCCCTGATTCAGGTTATAAGGTTAAGGTTTAAACCAATGAATGCTGTTAGTTTATTATCGTTCAGATACACAATATTAATAAGTATAATGTTTCGTCAAGAAAATCTTTTGTATTTTTTAAAACATCTTCAAAATTTACCAAACAATGATCTCAACAAAAAACCGCTGCATTATTCTGCAATTAAGATCGAAACTAACCTAAGTAACCACGAAATTCTATCATTTATTATAATACGCAAAAAATCACTTATTGTTTTGAACGGCTGATTCAAAACTTTGAAGAAAGACTAATTTTTCGGTTAAGACTTTTTGCAAAACAGAACAGAAGCCGTTGAATATTTTTTAAATATTTTATGTAGTCAAAGCCCAGCAGTAAATGGGCTTGCGGGCCGAGGGTTGCTCATCACTATGTTAAATGGTGTGCAGTTCACATTAATATCAGCCTTTGCGTACAAGTTCAATTTTCTTCCTTTGTTACGAGAAAATCGAAATTTAGAAATAAACTAAAATTGGAGGATGACCTCATACTCTGCGCCTCGAACATAGAGCCAATGTTCAATTAGTTCAAAAACGTGTCCGTTGCATTAATTTGTATTACTCAGGGACAATTTTTAATTTCTGTGACAGAAGTACTGTAAAATTATAACCATCGTTTGAATGTTGAAAAAAAAGCATCTAATTAAATTTATTGATGTCTCGTGACCCCCACTTTGAAAACCTCTGCAACACGATGCGTTTCTCGATCACGCGTAAACACAAAATCGGTTGTATGGGATCACGCGAGGGTCACGCGTCATGCGAATGATAATTATTGGTGTGATGGTTTGTATATCGTAGTGTGCGTTATTGGAAACATTTCACTTAGTCGAAGTCGTCGGGTCATTTTAAATAGTCTGAATAATAGAACGGTATTTTTTTTACATTAGGAAAAAAACCCTCAGGGCCTATGACATTCCTGGGGATGCTGTGTTGGGGTTTTTTTAAAGGAAGTTCATGGAAGGAAAAAGGCTTGCGTACCGGTGCCATATTAAATTTATAGTATTATAATAATTATTCAAAATGCAATGTTTTTCTTGTTTTACAAAAAGATGTCGCCGATTATCTTTGCTGTTTATAATTTATTTACTTGAATAACGTTATTTTACGATTCGGAAATATAAAAAAAATCGCACTAATTTGATGTTTAAAATCTTGTTTAAAAAAAATCAATGCGGAGGCATTTTTAGATATTGTTGATTCTTGTAACTGTTTGTACCTACTTGCACAATTTTATTTTCCGATTCGGAATTGCAAAAAAATCTTACTGATTTAATATTTTTATGTTCAATTCTTTTGATGTTTTATAACCTTGTATAAAAAATCAATACCGAGACATTTTGATTACTCTATTGACTGTTAAACCTACTTGTACATTTTCCCGATATGGAAAATTAAAAAAAAAACTTGCAGATATATATTATTTTTGTGTTTAATTGTAATGTTTATAATCGTCTTTTAAAAAATCAATAAATTATCATTTTGAGAAAACGCTGATTCTTTTAACTATTTGTATCTATTTGTAAAAGTTCCGATTCAGAGTTAACAAAAAAATCTTTGTGATTTATTCTTTTGATGTTTTATAATCCTGAAGGCATTTTGAGTTATTTTTGATTCTTTTAACTGTTTGTACCTACTTGCATAATTTTATTTTCCAATTCGGAATTACTAAAAAATATTACTGATGGTTTATTTTTATAAATGTTTATTTTTATATTTGAATCTTTTGTGTTTTATAATCTTGTTTTAAAAATATCAATGCGAAGAGATTTTATTAGTATTGTTTGGGGATAATTGTACCACATGGACAATTGTACCACAATGTTTTCATACAAGATTAAAAAAAAAACTTCTATTTTTCTTGAGTTTAAAATATGCTATGGTATTAATATATATGTGTATCATCATTTTATTATATTACAATAGTTAAAGTTCTTGGTAACACTTCAACTGACGAATTCTATAAGAGTTTTCTTGTTGTCAGATAAATTGTGTATTACGTTCTATGTAATTGAAATTTTAAATAGTAGTTTTATAAACCAACAAAAAAACTGTTTTGCCTCACCGAAATTATTAGAATTAAAAAACTTTATCCATAAATTCTGTGTTTTAATTTAAATTCCGCTCCTGGTACAACTAACCCCGCGGTAGGGGTCAGTTGTAGCATTTCCCTGGATCAATTAATGCGCTTATAGCTCAATTTATATAAGATTTAGAAAAATCATATAATAAGAATTTGGTTCACAACTAAATAATCGGCCGTTGAGTATGAGTTTTTTTTTTCATAAACTTTATACCTAAGATGTAGAAAATGTTAAAAGTCAAATTGGTACAGCAGTCCCCGGTCTCCCCTACTACAACAATGATATATTTTATTTTATTTTATTTTAGTTCACCATTTTTATATTGTTGTATTATTTTAAAAAAATACTACTTTTGTTGGTATCTGTTACTCTGGTACAATAAATTCTAGAACTGGGATTTGCTTTGATTTTCAAAATTGGAACTGATTGTCAACTGGTATTGGAACGATTCAGACAAGTGTTAAGTTAGGTACCAAAATTATTTTATTAATTGGTAATTCTTTATTTAAATATGCATTTCCTTTGTTAAAAATGTTGACGTATGTTGTAATTTTTCGAGCTTAATAGTGTTCATTCGAAAGGTAAATTTAAAAAAAAATTCTGATGATCTATAAAATTGACAACGTGTGTTTTTGAAGGACAATGATCCTGAGGCAAATATGTTTTTTAGATACTTCTCGGCTTCACAAATCCTACAATAATATCACTATAATATATTGAACAAAGTGTATATGTACTGAATTGTTTATAGTGTAAGGCCAAAAATGGACTTGAAAAAATAGATATTAAAACCTTTTGACTTTTAATTATTGTTAAAATTTTAATATTTCAATGTGTAAGTACCTAACCACTCCCCGACTATATTTTTAAAACAACACGCATTTATTGAGTTTCTTTCGATAGAGGTTATAAAAACTACAAATCCTCAACGACAATCCAAATATTCATTATTATATTTGGTTTGTTACTGCTTACGCGTGTGCTAAAATTATCACCTTTTTGAATCACCGGAACTTGAAACCCAATACGCAATCCCAGACAGCCGGACATGTCTCGACACGAATGGATTTCGTTGAACTTCGCCAAAATGTACATGCCGAGTCCGCGTGCAGGTACTTGTCTGGCTCCGGCTACGAGTTATTGTGGGGGTTCTATCTGGCTCCGGCTACGAGTTATTGTGTGGGTTCTATCTGGCTACGGCTCCGAGTACTTGTGCAGGTTCCATCCGGGTTACGGGTCTGGCTCCGAGTTCTTGGCCGAACCCGTGCGTCCCGGCTCGTTGCGCCGCAACAGCCGGTACTCAGTCCGTTCCGTACCAAAGAACTCGGACCCGGGACCTGCTCCTAGAACTCGAGTTCTTTTAAAACGAAGCACTCCTCGGAGGCCTCCGGCAAAATGCTGAACTTACCCACCTCTACTCTGAACCTTGCCTGAGGTATTCTGTTCGACCAGAATATGACGTGCATCTTTGCAATTTTCTTTGCAAATTTCAATGCTGGTATTTATCATCCTTGTTGAAAAAAAGGCGACCTATCCTTGTCGCCTAATAATTTTGTTTTACGATATTTAAAGGCGGTGTGTAACGTATCAAGCAACGTGGTCTTACACCAGGGCGATACAGAGAATATTACCCCTTAACCACGGAGGCCGTCTCTTGCTGCGATACCTTTTCCATATTAAATTCCACATTATTGAAATTGGTATACGACACACTACAATGTAACAACACCAATCAATAATAAGATATGTATACATGTCGTCATCTCACTTTCATGGCGTGTGATCAATCATTTTAATGTAACAATATTACAATATTATGAGAGTGATGTTACGAAAGTAATTTTCCATATTTTCGGTAAGTTTCTCGTGAAGATCGTTGTAAGAGGGCACTGAACACAAATTGTTTAGAAGTGTGATCTTTATCGATTTGAAAGAAAACGGCTACGCCATCCGGTGTAAATATTATAGAACCTTTCGACTCCTAGGTCGCGGACACGCCGATGAAATTGATTATTTGATGCCTCTCTGGTTAAGTAGTTAGGATACTTGACTACGAATCCAGAGGTCGCGGGCTCAAACACTTTTATTTGATTAATTAGTATTTTTTCACAATATATTTAAAATATATTTATTTATTTATACTGGGATTTTACAGATGTTTGCACTTACGTGAGCATAATCCAATTATTGTACAAATACAATTACATACAATTAAATTATATTAAATACAGGTACATACAATCAAAATAATATTATAGTGTACAGGGTATTAAGCATCGTACTTGACTTACTTTAACCATTAATAAAATTAATTTAATTAATTTCGTACGAAATTACGTAAACCAACAAATTATTCTTACATGTTCCCGCCAATAAACATTGAAACCCTGTTAATTTGTTCGTAAGAACTTCAGTCCCGCTTTTAACCGTTTTTACGAATAAAATGATCGTATTTTAGAATAAAATATTTCTCCGTGTAGGTACCCTAATTCGGGATGCTATAGTCTAACCGGTTTCAGAAGGTTGGGAGCAGTTTTGATTCTTGTGCGATACTTACTTAAAAATATATTTTTTTAAATACTGCTAGCCCAATGAATCACCACAACTAAGAAAAAATTGATCCTACTCCGGGCAAACGAACGCGCCCGAAATCATTTCTACTGATTTACCATCTTCGGTGTAAGAAGGATTAGTGTGGAAAAGAAGAGATGTTGTGGAGGGAAATTGAATTAGGAAGATAGAAAGAGAGATTAATGGTTTTTATACACGAAGAAATTTTTTTTTTAGACAGGTGAAAATTTATCTTTTATTAAATATTGAAAAATTTATGCCGGAAAATCGATTTACTTCCATCTAAAACTCTCGTACGGAGAGTTATGGCGTCATGAAATTTTTATTATTTTGCCAATAGTTTCCATCATAATATGGATGATAAGTCATCATAGGGATGGTCCGATACTCTGTAGGAATCCTGCTTGCACAGCACGGTTGTAAACTGTGCGCCCTAAAGTTGAAGATTAGACTAAATGAAAAAAATACTTGCTAAATCATAATTTAATTTTATATTTTATTGTCCTGATAAAGATTGAGTGCAATCGTAACCGGTCGACAAAAATATAAATAAAAATAAAGTGGTTTAAAACTGAGTATTTGTTTCATTTGGTATAATGTCAAGCCACAAAGTGTTTGCTTTCTTCGAAAAGTTTAGACTTACGAAATTCAATATTTCGTTTGTGTGAAAGCACTATGAAACAATAATATTGTTCGATAAGTAATAAAAAATCGATTAAAAACTCGAAAGAAGCCGGGTAATAACTACTTCGAATAGAAAATCTGTTGACTGAAGCATTAAAACCTCTAGAAGGTGAGCTGTGACGTCAACGAATTTGTTAACCTTTTACTTTTACAATTTTTAATAGTAATATTAAGACGATAGACTTCGCTTTTCGGCCCATACAAAAAGGACGCCCGGGAAAAAACATTTTTCTACATCGAAAATTGCACAAAATGAATATATTTTTATACTGCCTTCTAGAGGGTGAAAACTATGTCGGTATGTTTTCGAATTTTCGATGCGTTTCGTATTAACGTAAACATTCACTGTCAAACATGTACGATTTATCAAAAAATATTATTTAAGGAAAAAGTGCTGCTAACTCAACTCTCATAAAGAATTAAATTATAAAAAGCTACCGACGTAGCTTCTTCTTTCTAAAAAAAAATTACTTTTTAAAATTTCAATTTCGTGAAAGTTTCGGTGTAGAAAAGTGTATTCTCCATAAACCCCTTTTCGAGCGATTTCTGTAGGTAAATTTGAGCGTTGTCTCATTCGCACATTTCGCATTCGCATGTATTGTAAGTGTGCGTGGGCTTATTGTGAGCGGGAGAGAATGACAGTCGCGGGTGTTCCGCGTGTCGTTCAAAGTCTAGCCTCTTAACCTGTCTTTTTACAGATCAGAAAACCAATTACGTCGAGAAAATTTTGAACTGCGGACCTTTGAAATTTCCTATATTATTATTTGTTTTTGTATATAAAAATAATTAAAAAGCTTTCCACACTTTATTTTAAGTAGTTATAAATATGTACACCTAGCTGAAACATAGTTTTAAATATCAGATATGGAGAATGTGTTTTCATCATAACCTATGAAAATTCTGTTATAATGGATGGAAAAGAGGAATGGGATGGTTATTCAAAATATTGTGTAGACCAGTGTTTCCCAACCAATAGTACCGGTCCGCGGAGATTTTCTGCCGGTCCGCGAAAGGTTCGGACGCTGCAGAAAATGAACCACTTTTCCGTCCAGAGTCTAGACAGCCTGTATAGAATGCACGTGAGCGATTCACAACTACCAAATAAATAATTGAGTAGGTATTCAAAAAAGCAAAATAAATTGTTCGAAATCAATTGTGATTCTTGTCATACATTCAGGCCCTCCCACCTATGTTTAAGAATTGCTTAGTTTACTTGCTAGTTGTCGACGGTTAAGCCGCTATCCATGGTGTCCTATAGAAGGTACTGATGCACCCATAGGACGCAGTGGAAATATTATGTATCGAGTAAGGTCGAAATAGTGAAAAACTTGATATATTAACTGATATTACCACAGCGTGGATATTTTAGTTAAACCTACCTGAAATCGAACTTAAGGATGGTGTAATAATTTAACGTTAACATGGGAATAATTTTTATTTTATTTTCTAGTCCGAGTTAACTATGTTAACGTAGTTCGTAAGGGTCTAAACACCTAGAAAGCGTGTTTCGGCTTTCGGACTACCCGCGCACAGCGCCCGAGCGCGCCGGCGGTATTTTGTACCGAGTTGCGGACATCTGAATCTGGCTTCACTGTGTGCGCTTTAGTACGTTTACATACAAACATTCTTGTCGGCCGTCGGCTGCCCATGCGCCGACTGCTTTACCCGCGTTCTACGTGTTTCGACCCTAACGTAGGTCCGCTCACTGAGGCAACTGAAAACTGTCAACTGGCAACTGTCTTTGTATGACAGTGTGATGGCCCGCACACTACCTACACAATCATTTAAAAACGCGTTGTCAATGGTAACGCAAGCGGTGACTCGCGACTCGCGCTGCTGATTGCCGTGGCCGGCGGTTGCTAGTTGCCAGCTGTCAGCTGATTGTTCTTCGTCTATGGTTAAACAAGCTTTTTGACCAATCAAGACATAGAAACCAGACGATTTTAGTTTGGTTTCAGTTGCCTCGTCAGCGGAGCGCTTAATTAATCGTTCTGAGCTATCTAAATCTGTATTGGACCATTTATGTATGTCAAATATTATTAAAATTAAAATGTTGCTTAAAACAAATTAAGCTTGATAACAATACATAAATGGGAATGTATTCTTTCGTAGACCTCGTTATTCATAGAGAAATTATGCTTTGCACATAGTTTCTTTGTAGAGCTAATACAAAAATGATCAATTTGAGATAATTTAATAGAACATTATTATGCACTCAGAACATGGGAATGGTTTCTACCCCGATGACCTCGAGCAAATTTCTTAATAAATATGATTTTAGAGATGACAAAACCTTTCATTCGCAACAAGGCAGTGGTTTCTTTACAGATCTCGCAAGAATATTATGATTATCTGAAGTTAATTACAGAGAACTTTATTTTTTTCCCTCAAAACATCGGAATGGTTTGTTTCCAATAATGTGATGCTATACCGATATTTAATAATTGCATCCGAAATGTGGGAATAATTTCTCTACCAATTGTTTGTTTTGATTTTCGAGATGATAAAACACTTTTTTCAGAACATAATTTATTCAGCTCGACCAAAAGCTAAGCTTTCTTGATGCCTCAATTTATAAAATGTTTCGGTTTAACTGGGATTATGCCAGTTTAAAGGTTTCTCCCGGCATTTAAATTTGCAAATACAAATTTAAAACATGATTAGCTGCAGCCACAACACTAGAATGCATTGATTCTCCGCCATGAATTTAAAATGCGCGTTTTGTAATCCGATTTTCACGAACACAAATACTACAGTCAGAACACGAAAATGGTTTATATGCAATGTGATAATATATAGAGTGCGGTTTTAATTCGTATTTCGTGTACTGTAAAATTGTAGTAAGAACTTGAGAATAATCCGAGGAAACAGATTAAATAGCTGAATCATCTACAAAAGTTCTTAGTCTTAGGCGGGAGCCGGTCCGCGAAATAATATTTTTTTTTTATTTGCCGGTCCACAAGTCTAAAAAGGTTCGGAAAAGCTGATGTAGAAAGTCACCTTCCTCTTGTGTTGAAGGTCAAGTATTCAAAACTTCATCAATCTCGGAATAAAACTGTAGATTTGTACAAAAATCTAAGCTGTACTGCCGGCCACAAATACTCTTCTTTTGTATGCAGATAGATATGTTTATAGATGATAGACAGAAGATAGATAATAAATGGATACGTAGAAGATAGATATGTAGCTATAAGATTGTTAGATAGACAGATTGAAGATAGATATATAGATAGAAAACACGGATTATAATAATATTACATGGATACATTATATAAAAATTATTTTCCGTGATTCCAATAGGTTGGTAAACAGAAAATGTCTTCATTTCACATTCCTCAATTTGCAGAGTTTTATTTTCGCATTTTGAAATATAAAATCTCATCTTGTGAATGGTGACATTTGTGAGTTGTCCGTGATCCTCGCTAGGGGCGCCCGTGCATCATCACGTGACTTCCGGTATCCGGTGCGGGACCGCCTTTTGTATCGTGTGACAGGAAATAGAAAATTCCGGTTGCAATGTGCCCTGCAACGTTTTCTTGGTGGATGCAAAAATGTCTCACCAATAATTTCGAAAGCAAACGCGATGGTTTAAAATTCTTGCTATTTTTTTTTATACTATTTTATTTATTTAATGCCCAGAGGGCTTTTACATGTTAGTATAGTACGCTTGTTACATTTTGTTGGAAGTAAAAAAAAAAAATACATTTTGTTGCTAGTAAATATTACACAAAAGTCTTATACGGCAAAATACGGCAATTAGCGATTAACCAAAATACAGGAATAGTGTTTATACAGTTTAGGAGTATGAATACAGTTTAAGAATAGTGTTGTAATAAATAGTTTATATGATCCACAAAACCCGCCATGTTAATATTTTTAGAGGTATTGTAATAGGATACCTTGGCGTGTTCTATAATATTATAATAATAATAAACGTTTGATGGATAAGTTGTTTATTTACGATCGTATCTACGGCAAAATTTGTAGGTATAACACAATTAATGCGAGATGATTGACTGGCCGACTTGGCTTGCTGGAACTTTTATATAGCCGTTCTTGCCACCTCCGCGAACGGTCGGTACGCACGAGAACTTTCGCGAAAATGTGGACACGGCCCTGAGTGTGCTGTAAACCTCCAGACATTTCCATTAATTGGTTAATAATGCCGGCAAGTACTCGGTGCAACGCCTGGTACAGAATGGTACGGGACAGGTACTTAGTCGGTGCAGGCTGTGTAACCTATAAGTAGTTCCTGCCGTGCGAAGATAGTTCGCCACATATTAAATGTCAATATCACTTAGTATTGGTTTCCCTTAGTATGAAATCGTTGTATCGGAGAGTGGGCAATGTAGTTACATTGAAAGATTATATAATCCGTTATGGATTTGCTTTGTTTAAATTTTTGTTTTGACTCTTTTTTGCTGAAGAGAGGCAGTAAGCCTAGTTTATGTTGTTTTATCAGTTGTTTTGTTAGTTTGATCAGTTTTTTCATATATCTCATTCCTTTTCACCACCTTCTGCTCGTTTCTAAATAATGATATTTCACCAGGGCAATACTCAACGCACACACCCACAACTCTGGATTGTATGACATAAATTATAATTATATTTCAAAATACATATTATTTAATCTTAGAATATTTATTTCTATACTTGTACATACATTTAATAAATAATTAAATAAATACAATAATATGGAAAATAAAATATATTAATAAGGAAAATAACATGCATAAATGAAACAAGTCGTGATTAAATAACCTTTTAATTTTTTTGGTATCTAATACATAGAGTGAATGATTATGTACATAATATACACTTTAACTGCGCTGTAAGCTATCTATTTCCCTAGAAATTCCGGAAATTTTTGTTAGATTTTCACATGTTATTTTTTTAAATTGTAAATATGGGCAATCATTTTGGCTCACAAACATAAATAAATAATTTAGATGAACGCATTTTTACAAACAATTTCGGATGTTGTAAAATATTGTCTTGTTATTTGTAGTGTATCTAAAAGCTTCTGGCTTGTAGACACAGATGGCAGTGCTAAGAGCTGTCCTTAAATTCCGATAGATGGCAGGTAGCTGGAGGAACCAAGAGAGGGTCAAACAGCTCTGAGAGAGCGTTCACTGGTACACACGGTTGAGATTCCATTTAGCCAGCTTCTAGTTAGGTCGATCAACGAGATCTACATTGTAAAGTGTATAATAAACGCAGATAATAACATAAAGTATCTATTGTTCCAAGAAGTAAACTCCATCCAAAGTATTGGAGAATCTAATAGTATCTGTATTAAATAACAGAACGCTACAAATAATATAATACTTCCACCCTTTTCCGACGTAGTGGTACACTTGCTTTAAACATCCCTCTATCTGACCTATCTGCCAAGCATATACGCATTATTCCTTTTCCATTATTATAGTATTTGCCCAAATTTTTTTTGGTTCCACGACAACTCAGAATCGTGCAATTTTAACCCTTTGAAAAGTCATTAAAAGTTATGAAAAAAACAAATTGAAAAATTGCCCGTAACCTATTTATCGTAACCTAACCTAACCTTACGTAACCTATTTAAACCATTTTTTTTCTTCATATCATTTTAATGACTTGATAAAAAAATTTCCCTCAGGGCCTGTGTCATCTTTAGGGGTGAATTACGTAAAGGATATGAGGAGTTAGTAGTAATCTGAGGTTCAAATTTTTAAGCCCACTGCGGTGCAAGACAATGGGTCGACAGAATCCGGCTGGAGAAGTCAAAATGCTTCCCTCAACCAATCTCTCCCGATCTGACCCGCCAAGCATCTCACAACTCTCAAAAATAATATGCTGCCTAGTTATCTGAAAATTAATATTATGTATCACGAAAATGTTCATAATTATCCTACGAGAAGATGCAGAGATTTTAGGCTTCCCAAAACTAAACTTTCTTGCACCCAAAACAGCGTGTTTTATAAAGGACAAAAACTATATAATAACCTACCGAATGTTGTTAAGGAAGCCTCAAACCTTAGCACTTATCGTAGGACATGTGCTATATATGTTAAAAACATTCTTTGATTTGATTACAAATATTTTATTGTATTTCTTAAATTGTAGTCAACTCTAATTCTTAAATTAATCTCTTAAATTGTATTTTTTAATATGTATTTCTTAAACTGTATTTATTAAATTGTATTATCATATTTTCTTACTAGATGTATGAAAAAAATGTGCATACATCTAAATAAACATAAAAAAACAACAACAAAAGAACAACTTAAAACGAAAAGTGATTTTTTATAAGAAAGAAAAAAGTTAATCAATGCAAACAAACACATATAATTTTAGTCATAAAACATTTAGAAAAGTTGTGTCTTACATGCATTCATACATTTATAATAAATAATAAAAAAATAGATAAATAAAAAAATTTCAGTAGTTGCGGTTTTGAATTTTTTATGAAGTAATCAAAAATTTTATTTTAACTCTATTTAATGGAAACGGTAAGATAACTTTTCAATTTATTCATGAAAGTTTTTTTGTATTTATAATGAAAACCGATTCTTGGTAAAGATTATTCGAAAATAGTGATTTAGCAGTAAGTTCTGGTAAAACAAAGATAGTACTTCTACAGGCGATAGTACCTACCTACTGCACCCACAATATATGCGCGAATCTCACATACACTGCAGGGGAAGATTTTCTTTACCAAGACATCCTTCCGATTGAAATTTAGCGACGAAAATATTATGTGTACATCCCGAACCAACTCTGGTAAAGCTGAGATACAAAAAGCTACATGTATCCCAGTTGAGAAAAGCTTGAAGTAAGGCAAAAATGCCAACTTATATTTATTATTTATTTAATAAAAATAAAACACTTTTTTTGTTTTAAAACCACGATATTTATTAATTTACTTTACCGACCGGTTTCGCTTTACTGAAGCATCTTCAGGGTACAAATTAATACTAAACAATAACTACAAAATGTGTGTATCCCCACCCTTTGTAATAATTTTAAATTGTTGTCTCTCTATATATGTATAAATAAGCACACATTTTGTAGTTATTGTTTAGTATTAATTTGTACCCTGAAGATGCTTGAGTAAAGCGAAACCGGTCGGTAAAGTAAATTAATAAATAACGTGATTTTAAAACAAAAAAAGTGTTTTATTTTTATTAAATATGTCAAACCACAAAGTGATTGCTTTCTACAATAATATTATTTATTTATTACAAACCATAAACAATAATTGCGAGTCACAAAAGTATAGTCGCATTAGATCGTACAATGACATCAGAAAGAATATAAAGAATACAGGTTCTTGAAGGATACAAAATTAAGAAATACGCATACATATTATAAGTAGACTTAGTTAAATTAATGTGTATTGAAAGGATATGATAGTATAGCCTTCTTATGCTGTTAAATAGATCCACCATAACTGCGAATTTATTACTTACTTCGTATAATCTAAGTACAATTGAGACAGATGAGATGGTATGGGCACATAAAACGGAGACCACCAGACAACACAGTAAAGCAGGCAATGTCTATGGAGCTTCATCTACAGTCATCTAGAGGTGGCCCAAAGAACTCCTGGCTCAATGCTCCAAAATCCTTTGCCGGCCTCTGTGTTTCCTTCTTCCTCTCCTCAAAAAAATCCTCCACACAGCATCTTCAAAGATGACATAGATAATTATATCGACATTAAAAATATTATATTATATTGAAGTGGTAATATGTTATGGAGGATTTTGACGCATCAATTTTTGTAAAATTCCGATTATGACTTTAACTATCTAACTAACCATCACGCCGTTTCCGGGCATGGGTAGGCAGAAAGGACGGACCGCTAAACAACTCGGTCTTGGCATACACGCCTTGCCTCATTCATATTCATACATCTTATCATACATGCTCTTCTATTATTCTGACTCTTGACATGGCCGGACTCAAGTATCTGATTCACTTGATCGTGCCATGTCTTCCTCGGGCGTCCTCGACTTCTTCTACCATTCACATTCACGGCACAGGTATCTCATTTCTACAGCATTCAGTCTACTTTCATCCTCCCTCTCCCAGTTCTATGCCTCACTGCTATACAATACATCCCTATCAGCCATGCCATCTCTCGTAATTAATTACATTATTCATATAAAATGCTAGTTTTACGTGAGATTAGTTGTAACTTATGTTAGTGTCATGTAATATAAAATTTGATAAATAGTATTTACGCTTGACAAAAAAATTATACACAGTTATCAAAAATATAAGGTAAACATCATTCGCATCAAAATAACATACAAAAATATTTCAAGCCAAAAATAACTTTACTAAACTGACTACTAAATTGCCTTTTCCTCAAAATTCAATTTACGCGCAGGTCTCATTTTCTTTTTGAGTCACGAAATAAGGTACTGAAGAGAAGGTAGCCTTACTTCCCCACTTTACCTTAGCGCTTACTTGTTAAGCTAAATATTGTAATCAAGAGTGTGCTAGTAGTACCAGTGGACTTTATACAAATACCGCACAAGAGTCCCAACTGCTCCCGTTTGGAGCCAGTGAGACTATGACATCCCCAATCGGGGTGTGATGTGAGCCTGAAGGTAATGAGGAGGGGAAGGAGATGGGGAAAAGGAAGGTGGGGATGTACCTGGCTATTCAGTTCTGGTCACCAAACACGGCTAAAGCTATTTCAAGTAACGTTTCAATTCTGAATGGTGATCTTACACCTGAACGATACTGAGAGTATCTCTACTCTGGAACGTTCTCCAAATATACTATATTATTTTATTTTTAATCAATTATTTGTGAAACCACACAATCGACGATTAATTTGTCAATTTTTAATATAACCTCCAAATATTTATAAAGTTTTGTTCCATCTTTTAACAAAGGCATGTTTTTCCGGAATGGTAAAAATCACGCTCCTGCTTCCTATATAAGCCATCGACGCACCGACGTTTTCACAGTTTCATCATTTTCAAAGTAAATCTTACAATAAGCTTCACATCACAATGCCTGTACTGAGGGACAGAACACATTCCATCTGTAGTTATCCGGCGGTCACCACAAATGATGTCATTGACTGGCTGAATGTTGCGTGGAGTCCCTGGAGTCACTGCCTACCGCTCCGCTTTTCGTCAGCCAGCGGCGTTTGTTCTTCAGCTTCGTTACAGAAACGAACCCATTTTCTAACCGTACCGTTTCACTCTTTCATGAATGCGAATGGGCGTTTCACCTTCTGCATTCAAGAATTCAATCATAGAAGGCTGTCTAATATATGCCAGCCATTGTCTAACAGTGCTGACATCCAGTGTTACATCACTGTACACATTTTTCAGAATTTCATGAATGCGAAATGACGTTTCACCTACTGCATTCAAGAATTCAATCATAGAACGCTTTCTAATACGAACATCGATATCGGCTATTTGCAAGCGACTGCAATGCTGCTACCTGTTGTAGATTGTAGATTGTAGAAGGTTTGAGGAATAGCGCCAAATTCAAATTTTACAGTATTAGGAGGATTTTACTATTTTTAAAAATACGAGGCATTATTTTTACACAAAACAATACAAGAACAACATTTTAACCTACCAGACTATTAAGTGGGAAAATAATTAACCGACTCCAGATATTTTCATATCAGAGGGTTCGGCTCGGTGGAAATCCTAATTTGACCTATAAATCCTAATGATCCCTCAATAATTTGACCGATAAATCACAATGATCCCACAATATATGTATTTAAAAAATCTTTCGAAATCCTACATGTATTTAAAATGACTTTAATGAATGAAATGATTTTTCATTTTTATATACAAATTCTTTGACAAATCTAATATGCCTAAAAGAGCTAGGTATAATGCCAGTTGCCGAAATAACAACTGATAATATTTTTATAGTCTGAGAAGGTCAAATTCTTTTAATTTCATTTCCTAAATCTGTGTACTTTCTTATTTTTTCAAATCCAAATTCAAATTTTTCAGTATTAGGAGGATTTTACTATTTTTAAAAATACAAGACATTTGTTTTTGACTGACCCTTGTTATATCCACTCTTTTGAGGGGATGATTTAGGAAAAGGTCGCCATTTTACAAAATGGCGCTTTCCTGCTTCCGGCGGCACTAATGTGCACAAACACGATTTGTTAAACTGTTATATTATAACGGTGTATTCGTTAGGAGAGGGTCCGGAAATCCAAAGTGTTGGAGAAATTTAAAAGGGTTGGAACTTGAGTTCAAGTTGTTTGCTGAGAATTTTTAAAGGTGAACCTTCTGCCAAAGTCCCCCTACACAAGCAACCAAATTGTGAGAAATCTAACATTTAATCGATGATTTAATATATTCCCAGAGTTGTAGATTCCTTCAGTATGGCCTGGAGAAAAACCAAAATTGCTGTTGCTGTGTTTGGTGACAAGATCTGAACAGCCAGGCTACTTCCCATCCCATTTCCTTCCCTCTCCTTTCAGCTTCTCAAAATATTCAAATTGGAGATTCCACAGTCCCACTGTCTCCAGACAATTGGGAAATTTGAGGGAATTCTTTTTTTTAAATAATGACAAACATTCCCGGGTTTTGCATAAACAATATTTGAAAATATCCTACTACCATTACAGTAAGCGGAAAACTTTGCTCGGAAAATGTGAGGGGAGTATTTAGCTAGCGGAGGAATTGAACACGCGACGCCAGGGGTGGATTCCAAACGCGATGCCAACTCAGCCACTGACCGGTGGGCATTCATATTTTATTTATTTCTTTTCTAGAAATTGACTTTTTATATTCCATCAGTTTGTACAATAAGTAAATAAAACCATTTATGGATTTCCTCCTTGTGACAATATACATAGAAATTAAAACAATAAAAATTATAAGAAAAAATTAAAAAAGACAAATTAAGAAAAATAAATGTTTTGTTGGAGACTTTTCTGGTGGTAACTGAAGATGCTGTATTCAGCAAATATATCATATTAAGAAAGTAAGATAGGATATAAAAATAAGTTCAATACAGGATTAAGTACCACCATAAAACAAAAACTCTGCTAAACATTATTAAGTTTTTTTGGTTTACGTCAAATATTACGATCCAACCAACAACAAAGAATAAACATATTCATCGCAACGCAACATCGAAATTCAACAAAAGCCGCCTGCAGGGCCTAACACCAAAAACACGCAATCGCAAACACAAAGCTGTTAGTTTGTTCCACATCCCTTTACCTTTAATAGTTGGTTTACCTTTTGGCCTCTAGCCAATCTGAAATATCTTTTTACCGAAACCTTTTATGGCGAAAATTTTTCATTTTATCACAGCACCCCGCGCCAATCTCGAAAACAGTGTAAAAAATCCCGAAACTCAGATAAAAAATCTCGAAAAATACATAAAAATTCTAGAAAGGTGTTCATTTCACCCGGTGTCATAGACAGCCCGATTCAACTTCACGTAAAATCTCCAGAATCTCCAGAATCCAATTCATTTTTTGTCTTTTCGCCTTTAAGGACGTGATTCGTCACTCTGTCACGTAACTTCACGTCTACGTGATAGTGCGATGGTGATCCTTAGCAGAATCGGGGTGGTTCATCTCTTCAAATGTTAAATCAATGTATTAAACGAACGATTATTCTAGCCTTCGAATCTGCCACAGCTGAACAAAAGAAAGAGATTTGTTTTAAAGATGTCTGAAATTTATTAAGCTTTATTAATGCTTTTTTTATTATTCATTTAAACATATTGTTTATTTAGAAATACTGAATTATAAAACACACATTTTGAAAAATATAACCATACAGTTAAATAAATCAATATTTAATCTAGTAAAGCTATATCTCAGAATTTTAATTTTACTTAAATTAAAATCATTAAAAAATAAATCCGAAAACGTGTTTGTGATGAAAATACATCAGTTTTATTAATTTATTTAAAGTCTCACAAATTAAAATATTTCAGTTTTTTTTACACACTTATTTTGTTTAGACATTATTGAAAAATCTTAAATACTTAAGATATTTAATAATACATGTACACGATATTTTTATTGCTTACTTGAATGTAGCATAAGCAAGTTTTTAGTGAAATAAATCGATATAAAAATTTTGATTCAAAAAGTTTGTTACGGGGAATAATCGATCTTTCTCATCGGAACCTCCCTGTACAGTTGCAAGCATTTTTAAACTTTTATTCTCAGCCGCTGTTCAGCATGGGTTTCCCAAATATTCCCAGAAGTTGAACAATTCATCAAATTTCTTTATTAAAATTTAAGTCCTGTGAAATTTCAAATTAAGTTATGTTATGTTATTATTTCATCGTGGGCTATTTGTTTAACGGTAAATAAATTAGTTGTAATGATATTTTCGAATTATTAATATTAGGGGGTTTCTCACCATCCTCCCAATAGCTTATGTACACTAATAACGAATATTTTCGATTTACGATTTACGGTTTATTTATTTATTAAGTTGGAGTTTAAAATTCGGTACTCGAACCTATAAATATTAACTATATATTGGATAAGTTGGCCGAGTTTTCTAACCACTGCAAGTATTTTATTTTTATGTTTAATAATATTCGTTATTAGGGTAGATAAGCTACTGGGAGGATGGTGAGAAACCCCCTTATAATTACAAACATTACGTCCATAGTTTTCGTAAGTAATCTTCTAAAATCATTTTTTTAATATACATTTACATGCCATCTTTTCGTCACTACCGCCATCTGTGATAAATTTTCCAAACGACTTCCAAAGATCAAAGAATTTCTCATTTTTTTCGCCATTCAAATAAGATAAAATAAGCCATATGTTCCAAAATAATAAAACGAACTACGTTATAATTTTACATTTTACAAAAAAGCAAAATTTAAATTCCTGACAAAATAAAAGCGAAACTAGGGTAAACACGCAATTCTAGTGATTGACAATTTTCTCTCTTTGGTTGTCATTTTCTCACCAATGTTTGTAAATATTTCTCTGAAATCTAACAGATGTCTCTAAAGTTCAGTATTAATCGACAAAATGAAAAGCTACAAGTTGTTGTTGAGAGTTATTTAAGCTCCGCGAAGTTATTCAAAATTCGCAGATTTTTCTTAAACAATCATGTTTTACCTAATATTGATAATAAAACAACAAAAATGTGTGTACCATCTTCAGCTTGTTTTATTCACGATTTTTATTGAATCACTGGGAAAAAAACATTTATTGTATTTTTTGTATTTCTTGGGCATTAACAACAATTTCTAAACATTTTGTTTTGAACGGGTTTAATTTTCAACGTCTTTTCGGTAATTTAAGTAAAGAAAGCACATTGAATATCAAAACTCTTTAAAAAAAAGTGGTTAGAAAACTCGGCCAACTTATCTAATATATAGCCACTATTTATAGGTTCGAGTACCGAATTATAAACTCCAACATAATAAATAAATAAATCGTAAATCGAAAATATTCGTTATTACAGTTATTAGTGTAGATAAGCCATTGGGAGGATGGTGTGAAACCCCCGTCATAAGTCATAACTCATAGTATAACTAAAAGTATATTTTTGTTTTGGGAAAATTACTGAAATTTCATTTTATTTTTACACCAATTGAAAACGGGTTAAACAATTATTTAATATCAAAATGTATTTACCGATTCATTAATCAAAATCAAATCCAAACATATGTTTTGGTGAAGTATTTCTTATCGATCAGTTAATCCAAACAACTAAGTAATTTTTATATGAACAAACCTACAATATACTTAATATTTTTGTTAATAATATGATCGTCTGGTAGAGGTGAGTCTCGTTGTGTTACAATTTTTGTTGAATTGGTGATGATATGCAGAAAAATCTATTTTATTTATTTTCAGAAAAAAATGCATTTTTAAACAACTTACAGATTTAGATATATACCTATTCTAGAATTTTAATGTTTTTCGTTGATTTTGCAGAACACTGTTAAAATGTACACGGTGTCGGGAAACTCGCAGTACATATTTGACACTGAACATTTGGAGTCGATTTTGTGGTTTTTTTAATTAAACTTCTTTATGCGCAATATGACGAGTAATTCATCTAATTTTTCTGACGGAAATGACGTTTTCGAAAAGGGTTCCCGCCTTCGCTAGAATAGTAAACGTCGGCGTATGCTAGGAGTCAGCATGTGTCGCGCGTGCAGATTTTGCAGGAAATGTATTATATGGACCCGAGCGATGCCTGTCTGCCTCTCAGCATACGCTGTTTCGTATAAGTCCATATATTACAAAACAAATTCTGCACATGCGACCAATGTTGACTCCCACCAGTAAAGTGCTCTATATGTTTTTGGCGTTTCCAGGACTCCAGAAACAAAACCAAGGTAATGTCCGGTTTCAATTTAATGCTGGGCAATTGCCGATTTGTCAGGGTAACCGAGTTCACGTGCTC
This sequence comes from Limnephilus auricula, assembly GCA_951813805.1. NCBI lineage: Eukaryota > Metazoa > Arthropoda > Insecta > Trichoptera > Limnephilidae > Limnephilus > Limnephilus auricula. The sequence goes on along the minus strand of OX638406.1, from coordinate 26,080,925 downwards.
GAAAGTGTTCTGATATCATATCATGAGATCGTCCGTTTGGTCTAATGCTCAGATAGAAAAAAAGATTTTTTCCCCACCTGTACCGCGATTTTCCGAACACCGTGTATAAATCACTGACGATTTTTCAATATTTTTTATTAACGCGTTTCATCAAAGTATCCTTGAAGTTCCTAACAGACGATAACCATGTAATAACCATGAAACAACAAAGCATTATTCTTTTAAAATAATAGGTAACATTGCCATATTGCTGATATCATGTTGGTAATTGCAGATTAGAGAATCTGGTTAAATAGTAATTTGCCAAAATTTTTATGTAAATTTTTCTAAATCTTCGATTTTTAAGTTTTTTAGATTTTCAAGAATGTCGAAAATTGATGGTCGTGCGGCCGGTGATGAAATCAGAGAAACCAGTAGATTTATTGTGTTCATTTGGATTATATGTCGGACAATGGGCTTGGTCCCGCTGAAAATAAGAAAATGCAGAGAAAATGGCAGAACAATTTGGATCGCTTCTTATTCTAGAAGTTGGACTGTCTGGAGTTGGAGTTTTCTAGTATCCACAGGTAACACGACTTTACTAAAACGTCCGTTTCTCTAATTTTCGTTTTTAATGTTTTTTTCCATTTTTATAATCTTTTTTCTTCTTCTTTCTTTCGTTTTTCCTCTGCTCTTTATTTTATATATGTAAAAATATGTGGATGTATGTATATATAATGTATATTTTATAAATTCTCTAAAAAATATTTGTAAAAGAACCCGTTGACAAACTGATATAAATCAGTTTAACGGGACTTAATGTTGAAATATGTAAAAAAAGAATGTTAAATAAATAAATAAAAAAATTTGCTTTATTTGTGGACACGTCGCTAGTTTGTAGTGTATATTTGTTTTTTTTATGACTATTTAAAAAAATAGTGCAAAGAAGTTCATTCACACTCCTCCTTACTAAGGATTATTGTTCCGAGGCGGTCTGTTGGTAGTGTTAGTGTTACACCATGGTTTCCTCATCTTCTTGTTTATTGACTGTGCTTGTTAATTTCCTCATCTTCAAGTTTATTGATTTCCACAACTCCATGTATGTTGATTTGCTCATCTTCATGTTTATTCATTTCTGCATCTTCATGTTTGTTAATTTCCTCATCTACATGATTATTGATTTCCACATCTTCAAGTTTGTTGACGGTACCTTTTTTATTACTTCCTGATCTTAATGATTTCTTCGTCTTGGTGTTTACTTATTTTGATATCGTATTTAAACTAAGTAACTGATTTTTTCCTTTGTGGATCATTTGGGTAAATACTGAAAACATAAAAGTTTTAAAATTTTCTTTTGGTGGAGGTCTTTTGGGTACCTACTTTCAGATTTTTTATTATTATCATTTGTATTTTAACGAGTGTGTTGTAACGGTGTTAAAGGCAGATCCTCATTTATTTAAAGTTTTGTCTTTTACTTTTTTAGTATCCATGAACGTGTTTGGAACTGTCATACTGACAATGGCGCGGTCCAAGGAATTTCCAAAAGTCCTTTTATTCATGTTGGTATTCAACGTGGTATTGTTGGACATATGCGCATTCGTCGGTATCTGTAGATGTCGAACACATGCCAAGAGGCTTATCAAAGCACGAATACTAATAGAAAAAGTAATCAATACTATCTTTATATCTGAATTTAAAAAACTATGGCTAGTATCAAAATTAATGCATAGAGGATACATCAATGGAAGGAACAGTCCAAAACTTCAATTTGTGAGGCGGGTATAGGTACCGCCGCCCCAGGAACCATTTATTGGATAACCATCCAATTTACAACAACCCCCCTAAGTGGTTTGCTACGTTTGGTGGCTTAGCAGAAACGCCCAGGTTCATGGGTTAAGGTTTGTCCGGGTTTGGCGGCGGATGCATCTGCCTACCAACTGCTTGGCATGGATTGGTACAGACTGCTTGAGGGAGACCTTTTGATCTCTCCAGTAGGACTCTCACGGAAAATCGCCTTGCTCCGTAATGGGAGAGTTGGATTCAGTTACTCCTGTATACACCGACCTTCATATTTCTGTCCATTCCGTATACCTTTTTTCTTTCCTTTTCTAAAAACACCCTCCACACAGCATATCCAAAGATGACAAAGGCCCTCAGGGGAATTAATTTACTCAGGGCTCCTGTGTGGAGCTAATGTGAAAAAGTGTGTTATATAGCAATTATTAGTGAATGTCTGGACTCATCGTCCCGGATGGTTGCCATTGTTTTCCAGAATTATGCGCAATTGGATATTGCTGACGCTGGTGGGTTTCTTTACCTGTGTTTGTTCCACATTTTGTTAAGTCTCCCCGAGTCTACATTATATCAATGCAGGCCATAAAGTGATCCGCCGTTCAGTCACGTTGTTTACTAGTACCTACTTCACTGTCTCACGGTGTAATGGGCACAAATATTTTTTTTTGTAATGTTATTTTTTAACATTTTTCCACAGGCTCAGTCGATCATCACTTGGAGTAAAAACACAACAGGTTATAGTGGTAAATATTACAATAGAATGAGCACATTTTTTTTGTTCGTTTGGCTATGTAATTTAATATTGGGGTTAGTTTCCCAATTCATAGAAAAAAAACTCACAAGTAAGTAAAAATAACACTAAACTTGTAATGTAATATGAAATTTTATAAATTTATTTTATATCGTGGAAGTTGGATTGTCAATTTGAGAGTCAAAGTTCCCTCATTCATATCTGTGAACAATTTGTGTAATGAAAATATATTTTTTTTAAATTAACATACGAGTATGTTTTAATTTGGCGCGATATAACCCTTATATTTTGACAAATTATCGTATTATTTATCAGGAATAAATTTGACAATTGTTTTCAAGAACGGCCAATGCTTTACTCTCCATATTTTGTAAGCACCCACGCTGTTATATACTTCATGGTACTTAATTTTACAAATGTGATAAATTGCATGATGCATACAATAGTCCAAGTCAACGATACATTAAAACAAATTCAAAAGGACGTCAATACAAAATCAGGTAAATCTAAAAAAAATAATCTATACTAATTTACTATTAAACTAAAAGTTTCTAAATAGCTCTTTCAACTGTACCCAAAAGTATCATTAAAAAAGGATTTTAATAGTATATATATTTGGTAAGCAGCGGGAATAACCAGTAAACAATTTTAAAGGAGATCTTCAACCTAGAGTAGTGGAATAATCTTCAATCACGTCAGCTTTCTGGCCTCCAGCTTTGTGCAAAGGCTTCTGTTGAATGTATCCTGTTTTGCTGATTTTGGCAAATCCATTATGCCAGCAGATCTTTTTCGGTTGAGAGCCCTATAAATTCGTTAATTTTTCCCAACCATGATGCCATCCGATGATATTGATGTTTCAACTATCATCCATTGATATTGGGCTAAAATTGGTCACTTGTTTTATCATTAGTATTCTTCTTATTGCAGGTGGCTATGGAGACCTCAGAACTAAACTGTCATCTGTGATTGAAGCACGTACCCTCGTAGGCAAAGCTGGGACCATTTTGAGCAGAGACCAGAGTCCTATTCTTCTTGTAATGCTTCTCTCCTTCACATCCAGATTAGTCGTCATCTGTAATAGCATCATCTTTGAGTCAAGTATGCTTTTTGGATATTTACTGCACATAAATTGTGCATAACCGTCAGAGTGGCTGTATTCACAAGTTTCTCCCTTCATAATTCCTTTCCGCCTCAGGAAACGTTTCCACTCTCAACTGTCTCCTGATACCCCCTTTCACATCCATTTTGCCTACCAAATTTTTGCCTCCACTTTGACCAGCCAATTTTTTGATATCTCCAAATACTCTTTCATCCTGCAGGCTTATTATAAAGAAGTTTCTTTTATTTTCATGCATCCTTTGACTCTTTTCTATTCTTGTAATTGCTCTGCTGATACGCCATCGAGTTTCAAGAATCTTTTTATTTGATTGGTATTTGTGCATAAATATATTTTATTTGTTCCAGAATTTCCAGGGCGCGAATTCTATGTATTGTTTCATTTTACTTGCTGTATTGGTGAAATAGCCAAACTTGTCTACATCATTGAATCTTGTCATGATTTTGTAAAAATGGTATGAAACTAATTTTTTCTTAAATAACCCGAATACGTAGTTTCATGATTGTCAACATATTTTTGTCGTTTCTTGTTAATTTTATTTCAGGCAAACGAAACTAAAGAAGACATCACAAAGCTGTTGATGATGGTATGGGATACCGGTTTGAGATCAGATTTGAAACTTTGTCTGAGACAAGTAACTGAACACCCGATTGAATTCACAGCCATGCACATTTGGACTATCGATAGATCGCTTATAGGAACTGTGAGTATTAAATTCCTGTTAGTACTTCTTCCCCTGATGTGTGTACTTCCCTAGTAATATAGCATGTAACAATAGCATGTTTTGATAGTCCATGCAATTTTGTCGTAGAAACTGTACATGTGTACATGTACACGTGTTTACCGGTGACTGTTGACTCAGTACAAATTACAAATTTCCTCTTCTAGATAGTTTGGAAGCCATCTAAGCACAAGCGCCGAACTTTAATACCGACCCGGTGTGCTAGCACGGTCGCTCGATATGAAGTTACCGACCGATTGTCGGTAACTTCTCATCGTTCCCTAGGACAACTGCAGATCTCAAACGTACAAACGACAGTTGATATCGAATATATTAAGGACACTTAGTCATTGTGAACTGTCTCATATTCGTTTGCGATCTGCAGTTGTCGTAGGGAACGATGAGAAGTTACCGATAGTTATCCTACCGATCGTTATAGAGCAAGCGTGCTAGGGCCTCAGGGGTGCTAGCATAGTCCATCGATAAGGGTCGGTAGGATAATTTTCGGTAACTTCTCATCGTTCCCTAGAACAACTGCAGATCGCAAACGAAAAGGTGACAGTTCACAATAACTAAGTGTCCCTAATATATTCGATATCAACTGTTGTTTGTACGTTAGCGATCTGCAGTTGTCCTAGGGAACGATGAGAAGTTACCGACAATTATCCTACCGATCCTTATCGATGGACTATGCTAGCACCCCTGGTCCCCTAGCACACTCGATTTATAAGGATTGATAGGAAAACTTTCTTAACAGTTCACAATGACTAAGTGTCCTTGATGTATTCGACATCGACTGTTTTTTGTATACGTTAGCCATCTGCAGTTGTCATAGGGATCGATGAGAAGTTACCTAAAGTTATCCCATCAATCCTCATCGTTTGAGTGTGCTAGAAGACCTGACGTTGATGCAGAAATCGTCGAAATAAGCGAGTTTAAGGTCTGAAAAGCGGCATGCCTCTCCTCCCACGCCTTTCTCGGTCACACGCATTTTTTCTTTCGCTTACGGTCATTGTCAAGTCAGTGAAGTGACTGTACCTGTGCTAGAATGTATCTTATCAAGTTTAGGTGGCATTTAAGTTTGGCGCGTGCTGTTCCTCTGGTTAGGTGTCGTTAGAGATATTTTCCTTTATTATCTTAAATTATTATTTAACAAGAAGAATAAAAATGGATTACTTTTTTCAGGTGTTCGGACTCGTTCTTACAAATCTTATAGTGGTGATACAGTTCGCTGGCTTTTAAGAAAAATGTTATTTTATCATGATTCATAAAATAATAAAAGTTTGAAAACATATTTTCTTCATAAACTTTTTTTTACATAAAACAGTGAAAATGTCATATTTATTATAATAGTATCTTGATCATGATTAATAGAGGTAACTTTCAACCCTCGGACCACTGTTGGCCTTCTTTTTTGTAGACACAAAATCAGTGAGACAAAATCTGCATTTCACAGTTTGATATCTCGTCATTAATAACCCACTATTCAATAAACATACATCAATCAACTATTTTATCAAATTGTATAGCTTTAAAGATTATCAGATTTGTTTTGATATTTAATGGTCTTCAAATCATTAACTATATTTATTATCAATGATTAATAATTAACACAATTTGTGATTTATACTATCTACAATTTATTAAATCAATCATTTTATTAGACTTTTTAAGTTACTTTTACACTAACGATTCAGAATAAAAAACTATGTATTTTAGTTGCTAATTGACTGTCATAGATAAATAATAAATATTACAAACTCCGTCTTGTTTCAATGAGCAGAGCATATATCAAAATAACTCCAATTATAAACATCAGTATTTTTCTGCAAGAATATCTTTCAGTACCTGTGAAGAATTGTCAAGTAGAATTTTTATCATTTTTTTCCAAGTCTTTGTTGCATTCAAAGTAATGTCTCGTTGCGTCGTCAACGATTCCAGGTATGAAATTAAAGAAAGCAATAGATTTGTTGTGTTTGTTTGGATCATTTGTCGGATACTTGGCTTGGTCCCGTTGAAAATTAGGACATGCAGAGAAAATGACAGAACAGTTTGGATGGCATCATATTCAAAGGGCTGGGCTATCTACAGTTGGAGTTTTATAGTTTTGACAGGTAAAATATAACATCACGTTAATAATTTTATTAATATAAATACCGACTTTCAAAATTTATACATTTTTAAACTTGATTTTACTTAATTTTTGTAAGAAAAACTCTCTTTTCACAACTTTTGAAGGTTATTCCCATCAATGTAGATCATTGAATAAGAAAATAACACTAATAAATTAAATTTAAATATGAAAATGAACAAAACACAGAAAAATAAAAGGTGGCCGTCGCATCTGGGACTCGAACCCAGAGCCTCTCGGCTTACCGGGACGGGCGCCTTTTACCAGGCCATTGCCACCTATAAACACCTAAACAGTCATATTTGTCAAACTCGTATTTCAAATATCAGAATTAACAATATTATCTTCGATTATTTTTTTCCATATTATCGGCAGATACCATTTTCATTGTAAACAAGTGTTGTAGTGTTGTAAATATATCCGATTTTCATTTAGATGTAACACCTATTGACTTTTTTATAAAAGTCTAAATGAATTTTCAAACTTTTGAAGATTGTTCCCAGCAAATATATATTTTTCTTCAATGATATATTACATTGATTTTATTTATTTTTTGGTATATAATCAGCAGAGTCAATGGAGTTTTTTATTGCATATGAATAGCTATGAGGATCATTGTTTTCTAGTATGTATGAGCTTGTGTGGACTCTTCACGATTTCGGAGGCTGAAGAAATACAATTCACTAAATTTCTTTACTCCATGTTGATATTCAATGTAATAACGATGATATTCACTGCGTCGGTTGGAGTTTCCAGAAGTGGAATACATGCTAAGAATCTCGTTAAAGCAAGAAAACTCTTGGAAAAGGTAAATAATATTAAATTTTACATTTTTTGTATTCATATTGTAAATTTTGGTTTCCTTTAATTCCTCTACGTATATGTCGGTCAGCATGTGATTTAAACCCTAAAATTCTTCAGAAAACGGTAATAATTTTAAGGTTCCATGTAAACTCAGAATCAACTTAACTCAACACCTCTTTAAAAAGTCGTTTAGAGCTATGAACAAAAAAATTATAAATAGCCCAAACCCTAGCCTAACATAACCTTTTTAACAATTTTTTTAAATATTTTTTTAATAACTTTCAAATACTTTTCAAATTAGGTGTTGAGTTGAATTCATTCTGGGTTATCCGGTCACCAACTTTAAACATGTGTATACGAAATTCAATTTCCAACTACGGAGGCCACAGGCTAATTAATCTATCTATCATCTACCACCAGCGAAGAGAGTTTAATATTGCGTGAAGACTGAAGAATATCACAGTAATATTAAAAAGTGTTTATTAATTTGTAAAATGTTAATTTTATTGTCTTTTTTAAAACTTACCTTTATTTTTTAACAGGCGCAGTTATTGAGTGACTGGACTAAGAGCACAAGTAAAAGCAGCAAATTTTATGATAAAATTAGCATTTTTTGTCTTTGTGTTTGGATTTCCAATTTAACACTTGGTTTCATTTCGCAATTTGTGGGAGCGGAAGGCACAAGTGAGTGGCGGTTCTTTTTTCGGTTTTCTTTGTTTTCCGGGACAAAAGCAAAAACAAACCTTTCTGTTTTATTAATTTTCAAAAGAATTAACGTAACCTTTTTGTTTCAAGAAAGATAATCTTAAACTTGACGGCAAGATTGTAAGTTCAGTGGTATAGAAGTGGGAAATTTAGTTTTATATATTTTCTAGTTGTCCCTCTCAAACAAATATCCTCTCTTCTATCGATGTCTTATCTAAAATTGCCTCCCCTCTAAGACTGAACTTGATTCCAATCTTCGAAATCATTTTTAAAATTTGTCCATTTAAATAAAATCAATATTTTAAATTCCCCTTCTCTCTCTCCGTGATTGGCCTAGTAATGTATTGTAATATAAATACCTAGTAATGATGGCCTAGGAAACCCTTATAGAATGAAAGCCAGAAACCTTAGAAAAAAAAATATTTTCTGAATTCTTTGTATCGTGTTATTAATATATGTTGACATCTAAAAAAAATGGTGAATCTTATTAAAATGAATATGTTATTTCAAGGGAGGCCAATGCTTCACTCCTGGTATTTCGCGTGTACCAACACAATTATAAATTATATGTTATTTCAAGTGAGGCTAATGCTTCATTCCTGGTATTTCGCATGTACCCACCAAATTATAAATAATATGTTACTTCAAGGGAGGCTAATGCTTCATTCCTGGTATTTCACATGTAGCAACACAATTAAAGTTAATGTGTTATTTCAAGGGAAGAAAATGCTTTACCCCTGGTATTTCATATATAAGGGAGGCTAATGCTTCACTCCTGGTATTTCGCATGTACCAACACAATTAAAATTAATATGTTATTTCAAGGGAGGCCGATGCTTCACTCCTGGTATTTCGCATGTACCAACACAATCAAGTACTTCATGATACTGAACTTTGCCAACGTGATAAATTCTATGATGCATACAACCGTGCAAGTCAATGAAACCTTAAATCAGATTCAAAGGGATTTGAATACCAAATCAGGTAAGTTCTAAAAAAATATGACTCCATTAAAGGAGTAAATCTGTCTTACAAAAAGTTGGGCTTTTGGTATAGGGCTAAAAGCAGAATCTTTAATGCACGTAATTCAGTATGAAGTTATCCACATTCACACAATTTAAAATCCTTTTGGCTTTAAATTAAAACCACAGCACACATCTTGGAAGATTGGACTGTCCGTGCTAAGCCAAGCGACTTCCCATTCCGCATTGGCCGCCACCAGCTCTCCTCCACCATACGAAGAGAGACCAATGTTAATAGTATTTGTGATGTATAGATTAGTAGTCATGTATCCAAAGTCCTTCAGTAGTAATCGTTAGTAGAGATATTTATACGAAGTTTTGTTTTATCTCAACAGATGCCAGATAAGTATTATTTTAGAAGAGTATCGTCTATTCAGCTCAGCACCGGTATTCGTAGTGAATAAAACATCAAAAACCAAAAAAAAATACTTATTTAAACTAAATGAATGGCTTTGAAGATACCGACATGCAAACCCCGGTAAAACCGCCTCACATACAGGAAACCCTTTTGGACTGAAGGCGAAAATCATAGCCAAATAAGTGGCAGACACAAAACAAGAACCTTGTTGTAGACCGGTTTTATACATATACTGCCATAGTTTTCTCTTCATTTGAAGACACTGTGCGTGTACGATACACAAATTGAGCCTTCAGGATTCTGAATTGCTTAAATCTGAACATAATATTCAAACAATCGAATGACACATTCATCAATATCTCGGAGGCACATCTGTACTGAACAAAGTGACTCCCGATGCCGTTGACTGATTGAATAATTGGATAACCTCAGTTTTCCACTATGCCCTTCACCAAATCTCCTCTTAACAAGAATAAGATACAAAACACAAATATTTATTGTTTTATTTATTGTTTCTTCACAATTAAAATACATTGCTTCGCATACAATTATTAACCCCACTAGGGTTCGCCTGTTTCGGGGTTAATAATTTTACAATTTAATAAAAATAAAAATAACACATATTATAACTATCAAACAGTTAAGTGAATATTAATATGTTTGTTCTTATTGTAGGAGTCTATGCAGATCTAAAAATTAAACTATCAGCTGTAATTGAAGCCCGCAGTCTTATATGCAAAGCTGGGATTATTCTTAGAAGAGACCAAAGTCCCGTTATGCTTGTGACGCTTCTCTCCATCATATCCAGATCTGTCATTGTGTGCAATAATGCCATTTTGGAGACTAGTATGCCTTTCCAAAATTCTTTAACTTGTACTAATACTTTTATCTTAAAACCTTCACCGTCATTTAATTGCAAGCTCATAGTTTTCAGGAAACATTATTTATTTTTCCATAATGTTTATGAAAAACTGAAAATGAAAAGTGAAAAATTTTGTATACCGCCAAATATTTCAAAACTTTATTGTTTTGAGCAAACCATAAATTATTATCGTATTTATTTTGAAAAAATATATAATTAAATAAGAGAAAAACATGATTTTACATAGGACTATATATATCGTAGATGTCCAAAAAATGTATTTAAGATTTGGTTTGAAAAATATGAAAACGTTGTCTTGTCAAATTTACTGCCAGTTTTAAAAATTGAACCGTTTAATTTTAAAAATATGTTTATTTTTTTTTTAATACTTTAAAAAAATATATTGTTTTTAAGGATTTCCAGGGCGAGAGTTTTTTGCTTCATTTCTGGTTGCTTGCTGTTTTGGTGAAGTAGTAAAACTCATCGTTGTCGTTGAATCTTGTCATTATTTTGACAAAATTGTAAGTTCCTTTCTCACTTTTTTAAACATAAAAACAATATTATCATCCACAAATGTTAGTGTTACTGAATGTTTTGGTTCCCTTATGGTAAAATAATTCCAGGCAAACCAGACGAAAGATGATATTACAAGATTGCTTATGACCATCAGGGAGTTTGGTTTAAGATCAGATTTGAAGTATTGTCTAAGACAAATAAATGATCAACCAGTTTCATTTACAGCCATGGATGTTTGGATTATTGACAGAGCACTGATAGGAACTGTACGTACAAAGCATATAACAAATTATTACCGGTTTCACCTGAAATTGAACACTATTTTTGGAAATATAGGGGAAATCGTGTTTCCTTGTAGAACAACTCAATATGGGAAACGAACAACTCAGCACCTTGTCTTATTTTTTTACAGTTGAGAATGGATGTAAACAATTAATACTTTATCATTGAAGAAGAAGACAACGATAATAATCTAAATGAAAATATGAAAATTAACAAGACACAGAAAAATAATAAAGCATTTCTCTCTTTCAGGTATTTGGACTCTTTCTTACAAATCTTATAATGATTGTTCAATTTGCTTACTAGATTATATTGGAATTTTGTGAAATCTCCCAATAAAAAGACATTGTGTAATTTTATTACTTACATTTTGTGTGTAACCAGTTTCTGTGATAGTACAAGCTACTAACACTAGGGCAAACCTAAATATCCTACCGGCCGCGCCAGTTTGTTGTTAATGTATTTTGAAAATAAAAACTCCTTTCTCATAACAAAACACTTGTCTTTATTGGATTTACAGCTTTTTTAGTCAGACACGAGTATGTGGAGCAGTCAGGCTGTTAATGTCCATTCTATTTGAAACCTCTCTGTTGGTTCGTTGGCAGAAACCTATCTGCTAGCTCACCTCACATCTGAACTGGAGGAGCGAACCTATAAGCTAGAGACATATCTTGGAGAACTACATAAACTTCATGAGCTACTAATACTAGAGCCATCTATGCTAGCTAGTTCAAACTATCACACACTATATACATTGCTTAATTTCTAACATTTTCTGAAGTTGAATTTTTTTTTCCATTATTTTTAAAATGTTTCATTGTTTGTTGTGTTTTGTACTGGGCTTCAGTGGCGAAACTACAGGGTGGCAGGGTTGGCAAAATGCCTGGGCTGGGGCCCCCCCGCGAGCTCAGAAGTACTCTAATATTTTTAACAAAATTTAGTAAAAATTATAAAGTTGGACACAACTAAAGACCAAATACAAATTCAAATAAATTATTAAGATTCAAACGCATTCACAAGAAAGGGATGTCGTTCAATTTTAGAACGCATCCATTGGTTGCTGAATTTTTTGCCGGGGGGGCCCCATCCAATGAATTTGCCACGGGCCCCCGATGGTATAGTTTCGCCACTGCTGGGCTTGTTATTTTTTTATACTTATTAAAATATTTATTTAATGTAAAACACACATAGAAAATAGTTTTATATTTTTTAATACTTTCTTCAGATGAGGGATTACATGACCAAAATAAATAAACAATTACATTTTAGAATGCAGAAATCAATAAAAAAAGCTTATTTTATTTAACAGGTAATAACGAAAAATACTAACCATAAAAAAGTCTTTCAATAATAACAGTTCATGTTGTTTATATATGTACAACTAGAACAAATTGCCGACATTGTCGATAAAATAAAATATCGATCGAGTGTGCTAGGGGCCCTGGCCCCTGTACATTAGAGAAGTTGTTTGTACATTAGCGATCTGCAGTTGTCCTAGGGAACGATGAGAAGTTACCGAAAGTTATCCTATCAATCCTAGGGTCTAGTGAGATGAACAGTGACACTTTGAAGTTAAACTTTTACATAACACAGCTTGGTAAAGTGATGGTAAAGATAATGCTTTTTTAAATACGAGTATATTTTATATTAGCATTTTTGCCAGCAATTGTGGTTTGAGTTAGGTTAAAAAATATCTCTTGCTTCATTCAAAGTTATTTCACAATTTTATCGTCAACTTATCATCATTTACTTGGCCGATTGTATACATCATCGAGTTGACCAAATTTGTAAAATTAAGAACCACAAAGTATACAATGGTGTTGGTGCTGGCATAATACAGAGAGAAAAGCACAGGCTTCCCTTAAAATAAAAAAAAGGAGAATCAGTTATAAAAACATTACAAATCAAAATAACACACATTATTTGCCAAATAAGACGCTTTTAGCTCTGATATTTCAATGATCGATATTTTTCTTTCAGCTTTTACGTCAGACCTGGATAAAAATCTTCTCAAAAAATTGTTGAAATCTGATACGTAAAACACTGTTCACTTGTTTCTTTTCCTCCCCTTAATTGAGTGACTAAACTAGTTCTCAAATTTACAATCCAAACAAATAAAAAATGTGCTTATCCTATTGTAATATTTACTGGATATCCTCGTGTTTTTACTTTAACTAATTATCGGCTGTACCTGTATAAAAAACTGGAATTAAAGTGAGCAGAAAATCTGTTTTGTAACCCATACAAAATTTTCTCTGTCATCATGACTATGCGAAGTCAAAAATATGCATTGCATTTACAAGTTTATTGTTTACCTTTTCTATAAGTTTTCTTGCTTTGATGGGGATCTTAGCATGTATTCCACATCTGCCGACACCAACCGACGTAGTAAAATTCATATATATCTGCGGCTTCCTATTCCATATTTCTAAAGTTGGTGTAATTCTACTTTACAATAAGTGTGACGATGGTAGCGAGAACTGTTGTTATGTCTTTCCTTGTGCATATCATTTTGTGAATACCATGAAAGCTCAAAGAAACTATAAAGAAAAACAATAAAACCACAAAAATAACTAGTTTTCCCTTTGGAGCACCAAAAAAGAAATTGGGCCTAATACCGACCCTTGCGGAACACTTATGTGGGTGATTTTCTATCGGTTCTGATACTAAGCTTTCAACTTTTGTTACCTGATTTTTTCCTGTAGATATTCTTTGATTAAGTTTACAACTTCTATTTTTTTAAATAGTTTATTCTTTTAGAAATTAGGTATTTAGGCTCTTTTGAAATCAAAGAATGCTGCAATGGTAATTGTTTGTTTCTTTCTTCCATGTATCCATCACTATGTTTATCGCCGCTTCTCATTGCTCATCAGCCTCATCACATAATATGTTGTTTTTTTTTCCAAATATGTACTCAAAGTTTTTTCTTCCAACCATCTGTGCGTCATGTATTCTCCTAACACTCCTTCCAATGTCCATTTGCTCTCCGTATCCATACCATCTCTGTGTCCATTCAATTTCTTCTCCTTTTATAAGTTGGGTCGATGACCTGTCGCTTCGACAAAGTGCCTCCTGGGGTTCCTATCTTGAGCTACTACAGTGACATATGTCCGTTGAAGACACAGCGTCTCCCGGCATTGCCGCTGCAGTTTATTTTCACGGCTTAGTGTAGGCCGACTAACTCGACGACTTCCACAGGAATTCGCCAGTATCTTGAGCACATATTCAAGCCATCTCATTTGAGACTAGCAAAAGTATAAAGAATAGCGGGGACTTTATGCTAAGCACCTCTCGGATCTATGCACCTCTAACTATCCCATTTGACTCCTGATAAAGTTCACTTAAAATTCACACCTGGGCAGCTTCGATACTAGAACACAGCACTGTCGTTCATCATACATACAGACCTGATAACTGTTTTGAAATTATGCGTAGTACACATTTGGAAATAATTGGGTTGCACCGTTATCTTCGCTCATTATTTTTACCTGTGAAAGCCATAACTCCCTCTTAAATAATATTATTTAGATGTAACTAACTGTAAATTGAGGCGTAACGGTCCAGTATATTAGTAAAACATTTTTAAGTATGATAATAGTGACCCAGAAAATATCAACATTTTATTTAAATTACCACATGTTTTGCTACATTATAATTGGTTTGGTGGTGTTTTCTACCAGATAGAGGGTACGCTTTTACATATACATAACTGCATAACTAATATCTCGCCGAAACGTGTTTCACTATTATCACGCGAGTGGCAGTGCGCAGGGACTGGATTCGGTAGTTTCCAGTCGTTACAGACAGAGCCACGACTTATAGGTAACAATTAAAAATAAATGTTGGAGAGCACAATAAGCATTCTTAAGATTTTTATTATATAAAATTATAGATAAACACAAATACACTGAACACCGAATATTAAATTTATCTTATTTATCTGGTATCCTCTGCTTTCTGAGATTCGCTGTGATCAGACATTCAGCAGCCAAGAACAACTCGGAACTGCACTCTACACAAACATGTGCCTTTGGTCAATATTTCCATGGATAATCAGTTTGGTAAAGTTATATGTGTCACCCTTCAAGATATGACCCAAGTTTTTGTACAATGTGTGCTTAGCAAATTGTAAAGCAGACTCTTTGAGAATGATTTCAACATCAACATTATACGGTAGAAAGGGAAAGGGAGAAATAAATACTTCTCTTTTCATTCTCAATCTAATCAGTAAACTGAACAAACACAATAAGATTGGAAATGACAAGTCCAAATACCTGAAACAAAGAAGAAATCTATTAGTTAAGATGATCCACTAGTCCTTGACTCATTCGGAATTGGGCGGAGCGAACGATTTTTGGGCGTTTACCAATAAAAACCCTAATCTCTAGCAAACAACAGTGTTTTGTTATTCCGCAGGTATATTTTTAAAGATCGAAGCGCCGCGTAGACTAAGGCAAGTCCGTTTGCCCCGGGCCCTGGGCGTAGAATGAGCGACGGGCTAAAATCCTTCCGTACATGGCATAAGGATGAAATTCGCACTTACAAATTCGTTGGGTACCGCCTATTTTTATTCACTGAAAAGAAACGTCGCCAAAATGCACGTTTTATTTTTTTTTTGTGAACTTCAGATACAAATATTAAAATGTTTTCCGATCACTCTATAAGAAACTTAATTAGATACATTATTCAATAAAACAACACCAGAAAAAGGATTTGTAATAGGAGATTTTTCACTTTTAACCATTTTTTATAGGTCAGACGCATAATTTGTTTCTAAGCGTATTAAAAAGCTTATCAAAAAAATACTCGATCACTTCAAAGGCCAAGATGTGTTCCACTCACAGTATTTAATTGAAGCATCTATATTATTTCTAAGCGATCAAATTTTCAAAACTAATACACAAGATTTTATACGATTTTGCGTTTTTCCGCATGTCTTCACCTTAAGATTTGAAATTTTCACGGCCGAAAGTAATATCAAGATTTATTTTTGGGAAATTATGCCATATTGCGCTGCCTCCTTCTGTAGCCAACGTTTCGGAGAGCATAGTGTCCAAAAATTAATCACAATGAGAAATCTGTTGTTACAGAAATATTTTAAACATGTTTTTAACATTTAGGTCCCAGAAAAATGAATGAACATCTTTCTCGCTGTCATTCAGAGCCTTCTGTATTATTGCTACCTAATGAAAATACCAATGTAGGTATTTAAAACTCACCGTTCCTACTAACGATCTGTCGATAGTCCAAACATGCATGGCTGTGAATTCAATACCTTGTTCGTTGATTTGCCTCAGGCAATATTTCAAATCCGATCTTAAATCAAAATCACAAACTACCATCAGTAGCTTTGTCATGACTTCTTTCGTTTCGTTTGCCTGAAATAAAATTAACGGAAAGGGACATGAACAAGCCTATCAATTATTCAGCATTATTTTTTTTTTTTAATTCAGAGTAAAGCACTGGCGCCCAACTTGGGGCATTCTCGAAAAAACAGCTATGAAATGTATTTTTAAATGCATAAACTATTATTTTCTTTTTCCACAGATGGGTACATGGGTAAAACAAAAATGGTTAAAACAAAAATGGTTAAAACACATTTTACTGTAAATTGTCCAAATAAGTTTGAAGTTCGTGTGATAACTAGATGATTTATTAAGTTATAGTAAATATTACAATGAATATTAAACTGGACACATGTCATTACTAGACTAAGTCATTCTGCCGCTCCCGCTGGCGGAATGGAGGTGCCTTCGGCAATCATCTTAACCGTTCGTACCTAAGACATGAACTACTATAGATGGTACTCTTCTGATATCATCCTCAACTGCCATCTGTTGGGATGTAGAAAAACTTTGTATTACTAACTATGCTATCGACATATCACTTGCTGAGGATTGGTTTGTACCAGTGATTCTTAAACTTGTTGGAGGTACTGAACCCCACCAGTTTCATATTTGCATTCACCGAACCCTTCTTAATTGGCATGACATCACGAATCGGATGAGTCGGGGGTGTGTCTTGACCTCCGCCGAACCTGACTCACCGACTGACTCACCGAACCCCTGGGGTTCGATCGAAACCAGTTCAAGTACCACTGGTTTGTACTATGTCCACAAAAACTTGTATCAAGAAAAAGAGGTTTGAAGTTTTAATTTTATATTTTTACCTTTGGAGATAGAATAAACGAGATGTTCAAAATGTAAGTTCCCGCTGAAAAATTGTATTTTTTGTGTGTGGACAAAATTAGATAAAAATATAATTAATATTACTGCATTCACAGCTTTAATAACTCAGGTATGGGGCATACGTCATTCCTATGTCTACCTACGTTAAATTGTTGTGAAAACAAGCTTATGTGCCCAAGCGGTTAAAAAAACTCTAAAATGGACAGAGTACAAACCATTCCTCAGCAAGCGATATACTGAAGGAAGCTGAAACCACTTGAATAATCAATAAACTACACACATCTAAATAAAAAAAAAGGATTGAAGAAAATTTGAAAGTCTTACAATTATGACATAATAGTGACAAGATTCAACAATCCAGACAAGTTTGACTATTTCACCAAAACAGCTGAGCACCTGGAAACACAGGAAAAACTCTCGCCCCGAGTATCCTGAAATTAAATTCCACATATGTACAATTTGTTGATGTTTTATTTGTGCGAAAAACCTTCACTCCTTCTGCTATTTCATATTATGCGTAGATGAAGTTATGGATGTAATTATTAAATAAGAAACTAAGCATCCAAATTTGACTTCGGTCAAGCGGAATCCATGGGTCCTCACAGTCAGGCTCACTTCTTTAGATGACTGCCGACCGTCAGTTCATCGAATACGAATTCCGAGCAAAGAAGCGAATAAAGTGTCAGCTTGAATATCATATATTACCGTCACCGGAAAGTTTGGTTCACATGCATACAACTGCCACTGCAGGGCAGCATACTCGCAGCCTGGCATAGTGTCTATGTTTATATGGGCTTAAAAAAGGTGCAGAATGCAATTTGAAGGATATGGCACTAATTATTAATGAACTGAAGCATACTAGACTCATAAACGGCACTATTGCAGATGAAAACTCCTCGGAATATGATGGAGAGGATCATCACAAGGACAACTGGGCTTTGGTCTTTAGCCAGAAAATACCCAGCTCTGCCAACGATGCAACGGGCTTCAATTGCTGCCGATAGTTTTGTTCTCAGATCTCCATAACCTCCTGCAATAATTTTATTTATTTATTTATTAAAAGAATTTTATTCATAGTGTACATATTGCGTTATTTCACCCGCCATGCTAGGGATGTCCCTGTATTATGGCGGGTGAAGTATGCAGATTATATAATTTAAGGTAATGAAGTACGTTTACTGATAATATAATAATTATGATAATGAGGTTTACAGTTAATGCAGCAATGAATTTATGATAATGAAATTTACATATAATATAGTAATTGATGATAATGATGTTTACAGGTAATAAATATAACAAGGAATTTATGACAATGAAATTTACAGATAAAATAATAAATGATAGATGAAATTTATAGATAATATAACATTGAATTTATGTTAACGAAGTTACAGATAATACAATAATTGATGATAGTGTAGTTTACGGATAATATGACAATGAATTTATGGAAATGTGGGTTACAGATAAATAATAATTTATTTATAAGTTACATAGTATGATGGTTGATAAATTGAATTATAATTTACTAAATTATACAAATTAAATTAAATTAAATTACAAATAATATACATCGAGGTTTCTAAATATTTTGATAATAATTATTTATAATAATAGGTTAATTATAATATTGATAGATATTAGAGTTATACAAATTAATTTAAGTTAAAAAAAGATTATATATCATAGTTCCTAAGTGTGACGATCCAATAATAAGATGTAGGTACTTAATTATGTCAATAAAAGAAAAAAAAATATTAATAAAATTGTGGTAACACATTTATGATAAGGATGATGTTAAAAATTCTTTGGATATTGTTTATTCAGCACACTAAAAATTATTGATTTTTAATGATAATATTTCTGTTGACGGTTGAATAAATGGTTTGAGTAAGCGCCTCCGCCCACTCAGGCAACTGAAAACTCTCAACTGCCAACTGTCTTTGTATGACAATGTGATGGCCCGCACACTTCACAATCACACAAAACCCCGTTGTCAATGGTAACGCAAGCGGTGACTCGCGACTGTCACTGCTGATTGCCCTGGGCGGCCGTTGCTAGTTGCCAGCTGTCAGCTGATTGTTCTTCGTATATGGTTAAACAAGCCTTTTGGCCAATCAAGACAGAGAAAACAGCCGGTTTTAGTTGGTTTTCAGTTGCCTTGTCAGCGGAGCGCCTAAGAGGAATTAAAATATTTTTGAATAATTTGTAGTAGATTCCATTAACATCTTTTTTTTCTCATTAATTGCCACATCAAAAAATCTGTGTCATGATGATAACAAAAGATGATCTCGACATTTTCGAGTATAAACCACAACTGTACTTCCGGTGTGCATGAACGCGCAAAAGCGGATCCAGGGGGGGGCATGGGGGTCATGACCCCCCCCCCCCTGGGCTGGGTCCAGGACCTAGGTGGACCACTAATAAATATTGTTAAACATAATGTTTTTATATATTTTTTGTCACAATATAGATTTTATTTCAGTACTTTCAATATTTAATTAATTTTATATATAATACTTTGTTTGACGGCAAACGCATTATTATGGGAACGTACTTGACCACGACTATGTGACCTCCCCCCTAGCGCCAAAGCTGGATCCACCCTTGTGTACGCTCACATACACTCCAAGCAAAAATGTAGCAAGCATTTTATGACGTAAATATTGCATGCATGTAGCGTGTGGCTCCGGTGTGTGGCTGGCTTTAGGAGTGAATTTATTAGTAGATCACTTATTGTTTAACTTTAAAATATTTTTGTCATGTATTTATTAACCATTTCAAGTTTTTCTGGAATTACCTGATCTAGTATTCACATCCTTGTGAATTTTATGCAATGTGTCGTTGACTGTGATGATTGTATGCATCATGGAATGGATCAAATTTGTAAAATTAAGAACCACGAAGTACGTAATGGCGTTGGTGCCACCATAGTACCAAGTGAAGAGCAGTGGCCTCCCTTGAAAACAATATAAATTATAATGAAGTTAATATAGTTTTCTTTGAAACTAAACTTACAATACATATTAATCGCCTGGTTAATTAGTCAGACATCTCAAAAAAATCAAAATTTGAGTTGAATATGCAGTTATATGTACCCTCTAACCTGAAGTGCACCCTATACCTGGTACAATACTCAGATTACTCACATACACCACCAAATCAATGATAATGCAGAAAAACTTCTAGTGAATTTAACAAAATGTTGATCTTGTCTGGGTCTCTTGTAGGATATTTCAAAATGTCATTCTAATGTATGTACCAGACCGTTATGCCTCCCGGTGTTATTTTATAGCATATTTAATATGTAAAACACTGACACATGTAAATAATATTTGATTTAGCCGAGCTCAGCAACAAGACAAAGATGGCAGTGTTTAAAACGGTATACCGCCCGATGCTTACTTACGGCCACCAGATATGGATGCTAAATGAACAAACACGCTCTAGAGTCCCAGCTGCCGAAATGAGGTACTTGAGAGGAGTGGCAGGGGTTACGAAATGGGATCATATAAGAAACTCTACGATTCGAGATGATCTAAGCATTGAACCACTGCTACTCTTCATAGAAAAATCGCAACTGAGGTAGCTTGGACATGTACTAAGAATGTCTGATGACTGAATTCTGAGGACAATACTGAATGCGATTCCAGAGGGTAGACCCAGACACAGTTGGGCGAGGCAACTCCAGACACTGTGCGAGGAGAGGATGGGTCTGCCATGGACGGAGGCAGAACAATCAGCGCAAGATAGGGACCTATGGAGGTGTCCTGTCGATGCAGTGGGTCCCCGACCCGAATAGGACAAGGGTAAGAAGAAGAAGAAGATTTATGGTGAGTATTCGAATATTGATTCCCACATTTTCTCTAAACTTAGTATTTGGAGATGTCTGAATAATCAAATGGACAGACTGACTAGAGAGGAGAGACTGAAGAACTGTAGATTCTCATAATGTTCACATCATCAGCATACAACAGGAAATTATTCATTTTCGCACCCAAGCCCACAACATTAAATTGATAACCAATCAGTTCTCTTTCAAATCGGTTTAGATCATAGTTTTTGTAATTTTTTTATCATTGCTTAAAAGTCAATATCAGCCATTGATTTTTAACCAAAAAATAAGTCATTTGCTACTCACTTATATTTTTTTCTCCTATTGATTGGGCTACCATAGCACCTATTACATTTGCAATCCAAATAAGTAGAAAAAATATGCTCATTCTTTTGTAATAATTTATACAAATCCTTGTGTTTTTACTCCAAATTATTATTGATTGTGCCTGTAGAAAAATGTCAATTGTCAAGTTAATACAACTCTCTAGTCCTGTGTCAATAAATAATTAAGTGTAGTTAATCAAATTCCAAAATAGGGAAGATTTTGTTCAAATTTCTTACCTTTTCTATAAGTATTCTGGCTTTAATGAAAGTTTTGGCATGCACGCCACTTCCCCCGACACTAATAGATGCAGTTAAAATCATTAGTACCACATTAAATATCACCATTGAGCAGAGGAATTTGGATAAGTCTTTCCTTATCCATGTCATGTGAACTGCTCCGTACAAACTCATACATACTAGAAAAACAAGAAAACATACTCTTTCCTAACTAGAAAACTGAGAAAGCATACTCCTTAAAAAAACACACACTATTTGATACTAGAAAACTTAAAAAACAAACTCTTTAATTCAATAAAGGTAGGGACAGGCATGAAGCTCACATCAAAAGATACTGTGTTATAAAGTATCTTTTCTACCAACACACTAAAGTATAAAAGATTTCTTCCTACGGCAGAAGAGAGGGTCAGTTGAATTCGGAAGCAGTCGAGGAAATATCATTTCTGTGTACTGGATATGTCGACTTGACGGCTCCGTGTATTGTTGTTTACGGCGGAGGGGGGAGTTGCATAACTTTTCTGATATTGCACCTCTAGCAGTTATGGAGAATAATAATAAATAGCGAAGACTCGAACTGTGCTTATAACACATGATCTTTTTACATCTGGCGGGTCTGTATTGGATTGTATGGCGAGCGCTATTGTGATATAAAATATCTTCTGATGTGAGCTTCACGTCTGTGCCGTGCATAAACACAAGAAAACATAGGTACTCCAAACACTTTGATATTAGAAAACTAAAAATAGCATAAACTTTGATACTAGAAAACTAAAAATATACATATTCTTTGATACTAGAAAATTAATAAAATAAACTCTTTAATTTTAGAAAACTAAGAAAATATAAATACTCTATACTATCTGATACTAGAAAACTGAGATAACATACTCTAATCCTATACAACTAAGAAAACATAGATAATCCATACTTTATGATACTAGAAAATTAAACACACATATATTCTTTGACAATAGAAAACTAAAAAAATATACTCTCTAAT
Source organism: Limnephilus auricula (assembly GCA_951813805.1). Lineage (NCBI taxonomy): Eukaryota > Metazoa > Arthropoda > Insecta > Trichoptera > Limnephilidae > Limnephilus > Limnephilus auricula. The sequence goes on along the minus strand of OX638406.1, from coordinate 26,058,294 downwards.
TCTATAAAACATAGGAACACTTTGATACTAGAAATCTAAGAACACACACACTTTCATGTTAGAAATCCAATAAAACAAATGTTATCAGTTTAAAGGTTATTATCGACGGTAGAGACAAAGGCTGGGAATACACAGACTGCTTGAAGCAATATCTTACTGGAGTTGGACAAATTACTAATATTGTAGCGCATTTGATACAAGTTAAAATCATGGTATTTTACCTGTGAAAATCAGAATTCCCCAACTGTAGACCAGCCAGCCTCTGGAATAAGATGCCATCCAAAATGTTCTGCCTTTTTCTCTGCACTTTCTTATCTTCAACGGAATCACGCCCATTGCTCGACAAATTATCCAAATGAACACAATAAACCTACTGCTCTCTCTGATTTCTTCTTTGAGACCACTGGCAATGGAATCAATCATTCTATCACAATAGTATCCGTGATTACACAGGTCAGTAGCCTAGTTGACAAATGCGTCGCTTTACCACCCGGATGTCTTGGGTTCAATTCCTTTGCTAAATAAGTAAGATTTTCGCTTATTATGAGGCAGTAGAAATTTTTATAGTAATATCGAGTTATTTGTAACCTGGAAATGTTTGTTATTATTTTATTACAAATATTTACAATTGTCCAAAAATGGTTTTAGCAAAAGGAATTTGTAGAAGTTTTTTTGTTTTTGGCTCAGCTATTGTGTACTGTTTGTGTTGTTTTTGTGTAAATTAACCAAAATGGATCTTGCAAAGAGCTGTTTTATGTCCATAACGTGGAAAGTATTGAAGATCATATCATTGTTGGTAGTGAGAGAAAGTTTAAGAATTATTTTAATGATTATTTTTGTGCTTTAATAATGGGGTCGAGGGCACTAGAAAAAGCATTACCCCAAGCAAAAATTCTGTACTTTATGTGTGATTGACATAGTGAGTAATACACTGATTTTAAAAGTTTTAAGGGAAATTGCGCGTTTGTTTGAAGTATATAGATTTACGAATTATATTTGTAATGTTATGGACATGTTGTTTCCAATTTAGGTGTGTCGTCGCTCTAGTTCGTTTTTGTCTAACAGGCCATTTTTCGTGAACTTGAGTTAAGTATGCATTTGTTTTCAAAAAGCCTTTATTTATACGATAACAGTTCAAAAAAAAATTATAAAAGATTATTTAAGGGGTTTTCAAAACGCACTTTGCGCGTAAAAAAAAACATTAAAGCGCCATTTCTCCCGATTTACATTTTGGTCTGTTGGATAAAAACGAATTGAAGCGACGGTGTGTCAAGGGTTATTCCTAAACATTTGATATTGTTAACACGTTCAAGTTCAATGCTTGTGTCCGGAAACTTATAATAAAAATGTTAAACTGGTGAAACTACACATTTGGAGTCAATTTTGTGGTATCACTTTTTTTGTATTTGAATAAATCAAGTCCATTGGATTGTGGAGGTCAAATTTGAAAAACATCAGTCACTTTTTACAATAGCTCCACACAGGAGGACCTTAGGAAAATAATACTCTTCAGGGCCTATGTCATCTTTGGGGATGCTGTGTGGTGGTTCTTTTTAGGAAAGGAAGGAGAGGAAGTTCTGGGAAGTAAAAGTGTAGGGGTGGGTAGGAATCTGAGGGTCTGTGTGTACAGCCGTGATGGATGTGTGAATCCACCCCTCCCACTGCGGTGCAAGGCGATGTTTAGAGAGAGTCCGGCCGGAGAGGTCTAAGAAACTCCCTCAACCATTCTCTCCCGTTCCGGCCTGCCATGCAATTAGTGGACAGTCAACATGGACAAACCTCCCCCTGTGAAACTGGGCACCCCTGCTAAGTCACCAAACATAGCAAACTATTTAGGGTGACCTGTGAACCCAAAAAAAAAGTTTTTTGGGTTCTGTGTGTTGTAGATTTTCCAGTTTCCTACTTGTACTATGAGTTTCCAGACAACATGTATGTGTATTCTGAACATAAAAAAGAAATTTTCATAAAAACTAGATTACGAAAAATGTGTGACAGATAATACCAATGTATTTTCAAAGATGTATGAAACTGGATAAAGCTATATTAGAGAATACGTAATGTGAGACTGAAACACTCTTTCCTCTATACTTATCTCTTCCCAATTCAATCAGAAAATGTCTAATGGTTTATATCTAATTATGTACATATTACCTATTAGGCTCTGTAGATATTTCCTAAGATTTGTAATGTATGCATAATATATTATGTTTCCACAATAGTTAATCTAAAAACTACTAAAATTATTTATAAAAAAACATTTATTTCGATTAGGTTCAATTATGACAAATGACTTTAATAAATCATAAACAATGGTTATTTGCTTTCAATAATTTGTGATTTTAATAAGAAAAATATTTATTCCGATAGGTCAAATTAACAGTAATTGATAAACCTTCTATTTCAACTGAATGATTGTGACCTGTCACTAAATATGTGTATTTTGACAAATGACTTATAATCAGTATCACTAATTATCACACCATTAACATTTTAAACAGAATATGTACTATTAATTTTTAAATAACTAATTTACATTCAGCATATTTTCTTTAATTTTTTTATGTAATAAATGAATTATTAAAATTTTAAGCTTGTGAAAGCTTATGAAATTACATATAAACCATATTTAATAAAAAATTTCCAGAGACCACTTGAAAAAAAGTGTACTTGCAGTGGACAGGATAACTCATGATAGCTTCTGAAATCTGAAATTCTTCTGTTAGTAGGTACCTTAACAGTATTTAGGTTAAGTTAAGTTCTGGTAATAGTATATATAGCTCGAGCTTGAATGAAGGATTTTTAAAAAATCTATTGTAAAAAAAATTGCAGATTATAAACAACAAATAATGCAAATTATTTACTTACTATAAAAATATTAATACTAATAAAAAAGTATTCAACTGTAAAAAACTTTCTTTATTTTAATACATAATAACCCTAGGATAAAGAATAACACAAGAAGGACCTTGTGGGCAGAGTTCTTGATCCAATTATAGGCCTAATTTCAGCATTTATTTCCATATAGGCTGAAATTATACAAAACTATATTTCACCTAGTACTAGGCCATTTGACATGCTGGCTGTCTCTCTTACACTTTCCAGAAATTGTATATCGCCATCCCATTTGCGTTTCGTAATCATGGTGAAATACAGTTTTGTAGATTCAAGTAGCAAGTATCCAATATTAGAAGATTCAAATATTCGATACTAGAAGATTCAAATATCCAATACTAGAAGTTTCAATTATCTGATAGCAAAAGATTATAGTATCCAATAATAGATGATTCAAGTATCAGATAATAGAAGAATCAAATATCCGATACTAAAAGATTCAAGAATCTGATACTAGAAGTTTCGAGAATCCAATACTAGAAGACTCAAGTATCCAATACTATAAGATTCAAATATCCAATGTCTAATAGCAGAAAATTATTTTATTGTTTTTTTATTGTTTTTATTTATTTATTATTTATTTATTTATCCAATTTATAGTATCCAATCATAGATGATTCAAGTATCCGATACTAGAAGAATCAAGTATCCGATACTAGTAGATTCAAGAATCCGATACTAGAAGATTCAAGTATCTTGATGACTTAATAACATAAATAACTTAACAAAATAACACATTTATTTATCTTAAAAACTAAATAAGATATTTTATTAAAAACACAAGGCAGGTATAAAGCACTGGAATGTCATAATGCCTTCATTTTCTATGAAAAGGTTGACTATTTTCTTATGGGACATTGAACAGAGGACTTTGGAATGGGTGATTTGGTCCGCACTTAGAAACATGGCAAATTTCTTTACGTCTATTCTACAAACTATGAATGATTCATCTCTCTGGTCATCGTCTTCTTCTTCTTTATCGGCATCTGAAAACATTAAAAAAAATTGTAATTATACTGAGGTCTATTTTAAAGAATTCCCTGTCTTAACGGATTTCAATCATTGAAGCACAGGTGTCAGGTGAGAATGCTGTCCTTGTTCTACCGGTATTTCAATAGAAGTTCTTCCGATGAACTAGCGACAGTGATCCCTTCCACAACGGTGATAATTGGGAAACACTCCTAACATTTGTAGGTACATACATACACAGATGACATTTGTTACATGAGAATGGGACGTTTCGACAATTTGCCGGCCTCTGTGTTTTCCTCCCTCCTACAACGAGGGTCTCTTCAAGACCATTCTCTCCTCAAAAAAACACTCTATACAGCATCCCCAAAGATGACTTAGGTCCTGAGGGAAATTATTTTATTCAGGTCCTAAACCAAAGTGTGAAGTTAAATGTAAAAAATAAATAAAAATATAATATAGAAAACTAGCTGACCCGCCCACCCGTTGCTGTGGCTAACGAAATACAACGCCATCTACTGGATAGTTACCTAACCTAGATAATCAAATGGTGTGCCAATAAATTAACTCACACCGACATCTGTCAGAAACTTATGGAACTTACAAATAATTTCAAATCATTGTCCCATAACCACTGGAGCGACAGAGCAATTAAAATGTTTTTTCTGGGATTGCTAAAGAAAATTTTTCCGCCCACATTAAAAAAATCATACCTCCGAATTTGAATATGGAGACATACAAACTGATTATAGTTCTATATAGCCAATGAATTCCCCTATCTTTTGTCTATTATTACATATTTGTAGGATTTATAAAAATATATATAATTAAATCTTTAACCTTAAAAACTATTAAAGAATCTAGAGAATATTTATTTTGTTATATTTTGAATTTGCAATATATTATATAGTCGTTTTAATAAAAAAAAATTTTTGAAAATTTGCCACATTTTGGCAACAAAGCAATTTGAGGTTTTGAAAATAGTGCCATAATGTGGCAAAAAGCGCTCAAGTGGATAACCAACCTTTAAATCACAATAATAAATATTGAAGTCAATAATCAAGATAAAACTATCCTACCTTTTAAGTTGGACCAAATTACAGACAGTAGGTAAGCCAAATTTCTAGTAGTTTCGGAGTTTACCTTTAATGCAGATTTTTTATTTAAAGATATAATTTGGCACTTTATAATGTAGAAATCTGCTTTCTGAAGCAGTAAAAGCTCTCGAGCAAAGTGCTCCTGCGTAATGAAATTTGCGCAGTTGGAATTTTCAGCTTGCAATTTAATTTTAAGTCGAGCTACAGAGCTTTGAAAGTGCTTTTAACTGCAAAAATCGTACTAAAACATGTTTTACTGATGATGTGTCTTGTGATTAGATTATTTCATTTTTTTAAATAAATATTACTTACCATTGAAATTTTCCACAGTCATATTTTGGAATCTTGAAGACACAGTCGCCATATCAGTCTTAATTTGTAGAATAAATTGTCCCGAAGCATTGGCCTTCACAATGAGTTCTGGTGACATACTTTTCATTCTGTCCACGGTAGAGCGTAATTGTTTTAGCGCGGGCATTACTATTGAAATCTACAAAAAAATACAATAATAAGATTATGAATAAAAACTAACTGACATTTTTGGTCACATTTTGACACTTTTGGTCACATTTTGACACTTTTGGTCACATTTTGACACTTTTGGTCACATTTTGACACCTTTGCTCACATTGACACTTTTGGTCACATTTAGGCCATTTTGAAACTAAAAACTGTTTTGGGAAATTCGAAATAAACATAATTTTTTAAATATAAAAATTACAAATGCAAAAACAAAAAACTTTAAAAAATGGCTCAACTCGCATATTTTCCGACTAAAATTACAGAAAATGAAAAAAAAAATACACACACATTTATATTAGGCAAATTTATTATAAACATTGTCAAAAACTCACTCTTGTAAAAATAATAAAAATAATTCATAAAAAATTCCAAAAGTTAATAAACATTTTTCAAATTGTGATGTAAAACATTGGATTCATAAAGGTTTTCATTTTACTTCTATTTAATTTTTTAAACTTTTATATGTGAATATAATGTGTGGCGTCTTCTCTTTCTAACTTCGTTTATATCATATTTCTTACTATGATAGTAAGAGAGGCACAATGATTTCTATGAGGCGTATATTGTGAGTTGTTCTGAAACGCGAATAAATTTGCCTGAGGGGTTGAATTTATAATCCATTTTAATTTATACAAAATTACCGGCATAAATTTGGGTAGCTATCGCTCGAGTGGTTATTGTATAAATTAATGTGATGAATACTTACATGATAACTCTGAATATTAGGTTCATTATAACTTCTCCAGGATTTTCTTGGTATTACATTCACGGGAACATCGTGGGTTACTTGTCTTGAATGCATCAAGTTCAATGAAGGCTGTAATAAAAGAGACACATAATTTATTATTACTAAAAACATTCATGAAGACAATTACAAGTGACTCGAGTTTCGTGCTCATATTATAGGCGCCATTCGTAATTACCCGCCATACTATTTTGTTAATGTTCTTACATGACGCTATATGTTTTTGTTGCCCGCTATTGACAGTGCTGGAAGCGCGCTACAAGAGTTGCATTCTCATCTACTGTTAGTTTGACGGAAACAGCATCCGAACATGATTTGAGTGTTAAATTTGTTCTGGAGGTGGAAAAATCTCCACGTTTACATAATTACAATTTATCGGAATACGTAATAAAGAATTTAGCAGAGAAGGGGATAGAAAAAAAGTCAAATTGTCACCACTCTAATGGTGTTAGAGTGGTGTCAAATTGAAATTAACAATTAAATCAAATTTAATTGTTAATTTTAATTAATTTAAATTAATTAAATTAGGTGTACCTTGGTGTTGACGAATGCCCTACAATAATTATTATTTATATCATTGTAAGGGTGAACCCAAAAACTTTTGTTAGATCATTTTATTCGCTTATAAAGATAAAGAAGAATAATAATATTGTCTTAATCGCTAGAGTCATTTGACATTGTATTAATTAAATTCCATGGCTGCACATGAACATATTATCAAGTTCAGTATATTTTGGGTAGAGCTGTGTATGGAAACCAGCATTAAAGATTAGCATATGAGTAGGCTGTCGAAGGCACCCACCATTTTCCCGAAGTATTTTAAGGACCAGATGGGTCTCTCTATCGGTTCTCATGTCAAGACTCTAATTTTTTTTGTAAAATGACACTATTAACCTGTCATCGGCCGTACGTACTCCGGTGTACCATCGATTTTATGAACGGAGTCGTAGTCGGAGTCTATATTTTTTCATTGTTTTTTTTTTTTTTTTTTTTTTTTTTTTTTTTTTTTTTTTTATTGAAAATTTTTTGATACAATCAGGTACATAAATAATAAAAGGTATATAACATACTTAAATATAATATTGTATGAACAAAAAAATCCCACAAAGGCAAATGCCTGAGCGTGGGTATAATATTGAATTTATTATAATTTTATGGTTAATAGGAGATTTAAGAATTTAGTTTATTTTTAGGTATAAAAAGAGTAAAAGTAAAAGAGTAAAAGTGCCTTAAAACATAGAGCAAAATAACAGCATTTGTTGTTATTATTGCATTTGTAAAATTTTATGAAGAATTAATGTTAAAGGCGTAATTAAAATAAAAATAAAAACAAAAACATAGCAAGCAATATAATATTTCTACTTTAAAAGTTGTCTGATGATAAACATAATTAATGGTTTTGTTTAATCTTATAAGAAAAAGATATCTGTTTCAGTGTTTTTTAGCCAAGTTTTGATATATTTTTTATAAGATTTAAGATTTTGACATGTGGGGGCTTTAAATGATGCACGTAATGAATTATGCATTTTTGGAGCAATAAAACTAATATGCCTTTGGGCCAACCTAGTTTTACAGTGGGGTACAGCATACTCACAGGCGCCAAGTCTTAGACTTAGACTTTTTATATGAATCTATTGTGGAAAGCATAGATTTGAGTGATTATAAGGAAGATCATTTTATCTACATTACTTTCATGTAATTTTTTAAATATGTATTACAAAAGAAATGTTATAAAAATTAAGTTCATAAAAAGGGTGAGAAATGTCAAATTTTTTACATCGTATTGAAAAAATATATTTTTCCTATGCTGGCTCTCAAAAGGTTAAATGATTCTAAAAACCCCCGACTCTTCCTACACGGCACAACATACATTTATACATACCATAAACTTTGAAGTGTTCTCATTTGAGGCAGTTTATTCTTGTTCTTGAAGCTAGTGGAGAGTCATTACTAAATACAAAGAAAGGAAAAGGAAATTCTGATAAGTATACATACTAATAAGTATATTTACAATAAGTATTCAACGAGTAAGCTAGCTGCGGTTGTATCACAGTTAAGTATCACCATATACAAAGGCCGTAGACTAGATGTAATTGAAAGGGGATCAGCAGAACTACTAATAGGGCATTGTTACCTCAGGAGACGTAGGGAATGGAGAATACCAATGAACTCCATGCAGAACCAAAGGAGTGGAAAAGACTAAGTGTGGTGCAGTGTAGCGAAATTCATCATTTACCCTACAGATTTGTACAAAATAATTAGAAAATAAATATTATTTACCAATTCAATCTCAAGTGTCAGACATGGAGACTGTTTATTAGTTAGTTTTATCTTCACACATTTGGCTGATTGCTTCAGGGATGCTAATGATCTCGCTAAATTGCCTGAAATTAATAAATACAAACATTATTATATTGTGTTGTGTAACATATGTAATGCATAATTATTATATTGTTAAACTCAAGAATGAATCCTAGAAGAACTCATTCTTTTGTGACAAATCTCAACTGCATACAAATGTTGGGCGCGCATTTGGCGTGTTTCCCGACTGTGCACCGGTGATGAAGGAATAAATGACGCTAGTTTCTCGGAGCATCTTCTATTGAAAAACCATTGATTGCAATCTATTTGTTAAGATAGGAGAATCTAACAAACAGAACTGTGGGTAATTTCGTGTCTCTTTGATCTTTGGTAAACTTTTGAAGGAACTAGGCATGCTTAACCTTCCAGCGGGCGTGCTGAGTAATTTCCCTTGAGCGGGCGCTTGTCGTAAATTTTACATCATCAAATTGTCTCCATGTAAATGGTGTTTTCTTTATAATGATCTGAAGATAAGATGCTCTTTTATCATAGTCAATACCAATTATTTTTAGGACAATTCTTCAATGCTTTGGAGCTTTTCCTGGAGAGGCAAATTTGTATAAAATTTGAGCATTTATGCGGCCAATATACATTAGAGTGTAGAAAACTACACATGCCATCTGTTTGTTAATCTAGAGACCGAGTAAGTGGCACACATTTTTTCAACTGTTTCCACTCCGCCTTTGGGTTCATTGTAGTCCATTATTACCGGAGGCTTTCTGGTGTTTTTATCACTTTCAGGCACGAGTCGTAAAATTTACGCTCTACGGAAATTTCCAAATATCAATGAATAACAAAAACTTTTAAGCACTACTTTTAAGTACTTCTGCAGTTTAGGAGACACTGACCCTCGAATAGCTCAAAACTAGATGCTTGCGACTAAAACTGGGGTAAGCGATAAGGCGCATTTGTCGTAAATTTTACGACAATGTGCCCGCTTGAAGGTTAATACAAATATTTTTTTAGAAAAAATCCTTTAGATTCACCTTCTGACATCTCTTTTTTTTTTTCTTTTTTAAATGCGGTTTTAACCCTTTTGTATAAATAAACTGTACACGGACAAGTTCAGAATCGGTTGCGCCAATATCATTATAGATGTTGGTTTTAATTTAAGTAATGTATCTTCTTGGAATGCTTTGATATTAATTTTCTTTGGTACACGGTTATCATGTTACCAAATTTCATCCAACATTCAAGAGGTTAACTAACAAAATGACAGAAATTATTGTAAATGGCCGCGGTCTCATACGCAAAAGTAAATTTTCATTTTACGCAATTGAAATCTGAATGCAATATTTTCCATCACTCCAAATGCAATCAAGTGTCTTTTATAGTAATCAAGGTGAATCTAAAGATTTTTTCTAAAACATAATAAGCATGTCCAATGATTTCGAAAAATTACCTTAATTTATTATATTGATGAAATTTATATGGGGCTTACCTGTGCCAAATCCTAGATATATCTCTCTGTGTGAGTCATCGACACCCTCCATGTGGTACTCTGAGAAAAAGGAAGACTGGTCGAGGTGGCACCACACGTTAGGTGGAGTCTGTCCGCTGCTATTCTCATCGGAAACTATAAAGTACACCTTGTCCTGCGATAGCCGCAACACGCACTCCTTGGCAATCTTGGATAATGTTGTCACTATATCTGTTATGAGAATCGAACCATAAAAATTCATCATTAGCAAATGATAATTATGTATATTATATAACCTACCTTTTTAGGTTCTCATATTCTTAAATTAAATATATCTAACTGAGACTACTGAGAGTATCATTCGTAATTTGCCTATTTTTTTAATATGAATACCGCACAAGAGTTTCAACTGCACACGGCTGGAGCCAGTTAGACTATGGCATCCCCAATTATGGTGTGTTGTGAGGCTGAAGGTAGTGGGGAGAAGAAGGAGATGGGAATGAGAAAGGTGGGGAAGTACCTGGCTATTCAGATTTGGTCTCCAAACACGGCTACAGCCATTTCAACAACATTTCAAAATTCCAAATCTTCCACTATGGAACGTGCCGTAAACATACTATACATTATTTTTAATCAATTAATTGCGAAACAACACAAATTATTTAAATAAAATTTATTTGCCCATGCCGGGTTCAAACCCGCGACTTTCAGATAGGGAGTCGAGAGCCTTGCCTCTCGACCATGCCTGCCATCTAATATGGCCTAATCACAGTTTTCTAATTAGATTAACATTATTCAAAGCCTTACACATCAATCTGTCTCTTACTGAGAGACGAAACACATTTAGGAAGATAAATATTCTAAGCAAATCCGTGTACTACAGTACCGCCCATCATAAAATTTTGCTTTTCCCAAACACGTTCATCAAAGAACATAATTATATATTATTATTAAAATATGTACCAGGATTAAATAATGGCTTTTCCAAGAACATGTGTTCCCGACAATGTCAAACTTTGTGCTAACTGTATCTAAATTTCTCTAAATAAACAGTGTTAATCTCAAGTGACCTACCAGGTAAGTACGGTCCTGTATATTTTCTGCCTTTGGAAAGTATAAATAAAAATAATAAATTCAGGTACATTTTTAAGACGCATAGCGTTCATTGGTCAAATGCTTTGTACATATAGTTTTGTATCACTGATCCAAGAACCGGGAGATGCAATATTTTAACTATAAGATGTTATTATGTTTTGTCTATTCTGTACCTAGTTAGATTGTAGAAATATATTATAAATTTATACAGGGCCCTTGAGGTGATTTTTCCCAAAAACGGCGCTATACAAATCATCCAAATATTATTATTTTATGCAAGATGAGATTGAAGTTGTTGAAGCTTTTCAAAATTCATTAACATTTTAGACAATTTAAGTTAATTATGCTGTAAATACTCACTTAAAAATTCTCTCATGGGAACTGAGTCCACCATGACTGCTCGAAACTTCATAATTGCGAGAGTAAATATTAACGATTAAACATTAAGCATATTATTTAAAGCACAATAATACTTTAACGCGTCCTTTTATGCCGTCGTTTCACCATTATTTAGAAGAATTTCGAAATTAAGAGCTACTGAAACACAGAAACTCTGACGTTTTGACATTTATAATTTAAAGAGTAAATGATAAAGATTTTCCACTATGAACAACATTTAATAAACACTAATAATTTAACACTTTCTTTTATTGCATTGTATCACCAATGTTTACACGAATTTCGATAACAACACGAACTAATGAAACACAAATGCTAGAACAAACTTTTTGACATTTGACGTTTGTACACATTGAGTTTTGTACAAGATTTCGCGCTCAAAACACCGCATCGCGTGTAAGAAACTCATCAATAAATGTAATTATTTTAAAATGAAACGATTTAACGGTTTGAAATACAACTATCAAAAATTATAGAACCAATCACGATGTTTTCGACGAATTATTTGTTAGTTATATTTTATTCCGCTTAATAGCACTGCTAAAATGATATAAATTTAAATGTATGAAGTTTTCGTGAGATTTTACGTGTCCATATGGTGTAAAATGGTACGTGGTTTTTTTGTGTAGATGTCACTAATCGCAAGGTTATTTCCCCTATTCTATCGCTAGACGGAACCACTTGCTATCAGTAGAACCAAAATAAACGTTTTCTATTTTGCGACTCCTAGGTGTTTATCTATCCCTCTCTAACACGCGCGCTTCCCATTAAAAAAAGAGTGAAACAGCAAACATTGCGCACAGTATGTGCGTTTCGGTGTAAATCGAACTAAAAATGACAACATTTTTTCGATGATAATAATATATCTGAAATATGGACTTTGCTGCCGTGAAATGCACTAAAATTACAATTGTGAATGTTTACTTGCTTGTGATTAGTTTAATTCAGTGAAATTGAGTGAATCTATACTGCTAAATTAGGATGGCGCGACGAGATGTTACTGAGTGAGTAATCAATATCTTAAACCGTCAAATGGATTTTGAACAAAAATCGTTGGATTCAGATACGAATTTTGTCCGTTATTTAATCAAAACATTATCGGTCATTTTTACACTAGGTCACTAGAACAATTACGGAAAATACCTTAAACTAAAACAAGATGTTATGTATCTGGTGGAATATATCCTTAGAACGTTTGAAGTTGATCATTTGACATGGCCTCTCCCATTCGTGGATTTTCCATCGTTGCACATTTCCTAGATAATAAATATATTCATGCACTCACCGTTATTGCATTAATCACTCAAAATATATGCTGAGTTATGCTATAATCATTCAATTTAATCGCTTAAGTACCCTTTTAAGACAATATACTGCATTTTATTTGATTTTTAATGCAGTCGGTCATACAATACTTTCCCTAGGTAGCCTACCTAGGTCATTCCACGTTATCTAATATTTATCACGTGTTATCATTTTCAGCTTAGAAATTTGATAGAATTATTAGAAACTGACATTTTACAGGTTATGTTTTTAAAGTAACGTTAGATTTATTACGTGATAACGAAATGTCCGTTTCTAATCGATATACAAACAAGTACAGCGTAATAGGTAGGTATGCATTTATATCGATTATATTATTTTCCATGCAAAATTTTGGTAGCTACGTAGGTGGCAACTGAACCGTTATTTTAAAATGTGGTTTTATTTGCATTCTGGTTTTTATTTTGTATTGAAGTCTGTAAACGTCTGCCAAGATTTTGGCAATTGTAAATATTATGCTAGTTAAGTTTAGGTTGAGGATTTTATTTTTAGAACATAAAAATATCCCCCAAGCATTTTATTTTAAGCGCCACGTTCAGCCATCTATGAAACAAAAATATAAGTTTTTTTAATAAGCGGGGGGCTTTCGAAAATGGATGTTGTAGGTAGCTAGGTAGGTATTAGTATCACAACCAGAGTTGATGCGATTGTTGACACATAATATGCATTGCTTACATACAACATGCTTCCAATTTGAAGAGATGTAAGCGCCTCCGCCCACTGAGGCAACTGAAAACTCTCAACTGCCAACTGTCTTTGTATGACAATGTGATGGCCCGCACACTACACAATCATTCAAAAACCCGTTGTCAATGGTAACGTAAGCAGTGACTCGCGACTTGCACTGCTGGTTGCCCTGGCCGCCCGTTGCTAGTTGCCAGCTGTCAGCTGATTGTTCTTCGGCTATGGTTAAACAAGCTTTTTGACCAATCAAGACAGAGAAATCAGCCGGTTTTAGTTGGTTTTCAGTTGCCTCGTCAGCGGAGCGCCTTACAGTGAAATCTCCATGGGCATGCGTCATCTTTGAGGAAGCTGTGTGGTATATATTTTTATTGATAGGAAGAAGAGAATTTCTGCGAAGGAGAAAGGTGTGAGGGGTGGGTAGGAATCTGGGGTCAATGTGTCCAGGAGTGACGTACGTATGAATCCACCCCTTCCAAACCCACTTCGGTACAAGGCGATGGGTCAGGGGAGTCCGGCTGGAGAGGTCAAAAGGACTTCCCCAACCAGTTTCTCCCGATCCGGCCCGCCAAGCAGCACATAGGCAAACACATCAGCCGTCAATATCTAGATAAACCTCACACCATGAACCCGGGCCCCCCTTGCTAAGGCACCAAACATATCGAAGCACTTGTGGCGACCTGTGGCAGGTAGGTTGATTATCCAATAAATGGTTCCCGGGGCGGCGGTACCCATACCCGCTTGCAATTTGAACTTTATAAAATAAAATACAAAAAATGCAACATCAAACTAGTAAAAAGTGAGACATGAAGGTTTACAAATAACATGTCGTATTACCGTGAGATGATTTTTTCGATATAACGGCGCTATACAAGTCATCCAAATATTATTTATTATTATTAACTTTATTTCTTTTCAAATTTACTGTAAGAATGAAAACTAATTTCTACTAATAATAATAAGTAACAATTTCCCATTTACAAGAGAACTTTCCTGCCAAACAAAACTCTGTTCTTTGACATAAAATTCGATTGTCTCCCTCTGTAGAAATTTTTAACCAAATCGTTTTGAGTACCTACCTACTCTATATTTTAAAGGTTACCCTTTATAAAATATATCATTTTAGGTAGGTACATATTTTTGTTTATAGGCACCGCTCAAATATTAGAATTTTATAAAAGCCAAAAGAAACTGATTCCAAAAATTGCATATTCCTTGAAAAATAATATCGTTTTACATGAAGTTGGGTTCATAAGTTAGATTTTTTTTCTTTTTTGTTATTTATTTTGGGGGAGTTATGCCGTGTTACGCTATCTCATTCTTTAGCCAACGTTTCGGACAACGTTACAGTTCGTAACGTTACTGTAACGTTGTCCGAAAAGATTGCTAAATAAGGAGATAGCGTAAACACGGCATAACAACCCAAAAATACTTTAGGCCGTGAAAATCTAAAATCATAACTAGATTTTTTCTTTTAAATTTTTATATTTGACTTTGGAAAAAGCTATATTTGGTTAGACATTTATCTTTTTGATTATTTTATTTGAAATTTTGGAAATTTTTCATCTTGTCAAATTTTTGGTCCTAGAACATTTTATTTCGAAGGATATTGAAATACCACCTTTATCTGTGTGTGTTACCGGTCAGTGGTTCAGTGGGCATCGCGTTTGGGTCCCACCCAGACGTTCCGTGTTCGATTCCTCGGCTGGCTAAGTCCTCCACCACAACACAAGCAACATCTTCCGCTTAGTGTGGTGGTAGTAGGAGATTTTCAAATGTTGTTGGGTTATTCGTAACCCGGGAATGTTTGTCTTTCTTTTTTAAAAAATGAAAAAAAAAAAATGATCTACTAATTAACTCTTATTTTACGGATTTCTTTTCCTCATACGCTGACCTTTCCAAACAATTAAAATAAATGTATCAACGCGGCGCTGTTAGTATCACCCTGCTGTCTGAACTCATTATTATAATAAATAATAACTAATTCCAGCCTAGCGGGAGATCGCCACTTCAATTAATAAGCCTTATTATATTCTACTACTAACTAGAATGATGCACCTTTCAACCTGTGATTAAAAATTGGTCAAAACACGAAACCCGTTTTCTAAAACACACCATATTTCGATTATCAGTATAATCATTTATGCTACTCTGAGGTATATTGTTAAATTTTGACTTCACAGTTAGTTTTATTCGCTTTTACAGTCATCTCGCTGTTAAATGGCCGGCTTTTAACCGTACTCGAATGAAATCATGACCTGATACAATGCGATTAATTTGAACGTTTATAAACTTGATTCGCACATCATTCGATTCAAGTATGACATTCATTCTTAACATTTTTACCTTTCGATTCGATAGCGGTACATTTTTCAACTATATACCCCACTCGGCGCCACAACCATTGGGCCACGAGATATATTAACATATTTGGCGACAACAAAACCGTTTCATCGCCGAATCTGGCCGAACTTAGTATGGAAGCCTTTTTAAAAATGTGTTCAAGTTAAAATGTGAAGCTAAGAAATGATTCGTTCAATACCTAAACATATTTTTGACTTTGTGTTTAATGAAAAATTGTATAAAAACCAAGCAACACCAAAACTATTTCGTCCAATGTTATGTAAAATAAACAGTGGCAATGGATGCATAGTTGGTTGAGAAAGTTAAGCAGATATACTTGCGTTCAATTTATTAGCGTTATTGTTATTAGCCACCTCTGGTCTGGAGCCCAATATATTCCCAAATGGCAGCTCATCTCAGGATTGAAAGTCATTTCTCCATGGTCACCATGGTTGAGGGGTAAGCTCTCGACTAGCAATCCAGAGGTCAAGGGTTCGAATCCAAGCGTGCGCAAGTAAATTTGATTTAATTAAAATTAATATTGTGGTATATTTGCGGCACGTTCCGGAGTGGAAGATACTCTTAGTATCGCCCTGGTGTAAGACCACCATTCAGAATTAAAACCTGGTGACCTGATCTGAACAGCCAGATACCTTTTCTCCTTCTCCTTCCCCTGCCCTCTACCTTCAGCCTCACTTCATACCCCAATAATTGGGGATGCCATGGTCTCACTGGCACCAGACAGTTGAAACTCTGATGATGTTTTATCATTAGTTATTTTAAAAATTGATCCCTTCGGCACCGGAACCCAATAATGTCAATGTGATTTCTTCCTTCTACAAGATGGGTCTCTTCAAGACACGGGTCACTTCTCCCTTTCCTCAAAAGACCCTCCACAACTCCACACCCAAAGATGACATAGGCTCTGAGAAAAATATGTTCCTCCTGTATGTAGTTAAGGGGGCATTACCAGAAAATACCGGAAATTAGTCCATTTTAAATCAAATTCTAGACATATTGACTCTTTTTTTACCAAAAAACCTAAATTGATTTTGAAAGATTGTTATTTTATCTGGTAGACGCAGTTTTAAAATTTTGAAAAACTAAGTGTATTTTTAATGTACTAAGGTTATACCGTTGGTCGTTGGCAGATTTGTTCAATTTTCAGACGATAGATTCTATTAAACAACACAATTTTCAAATCATATAATCACACAACAAAATAAATCAATACATAATCTGGTCAACGCAGTTTAAAAAAATTGAATTTTAGTTAAATTAAAGTCATTAAAAAATAAATCCGAGTACGTGTTTTGTTACAAAAATACCTCAGTTTTGCAATTTATTTTAGGTCTTACAAACTAAAATATTTAAAAAAAAATGTTTACGCTCTTATTTTGTTTAGACATTATTAAAAAATCATAAATACTTTCACAAAATACTTACAAGAAGTACAGTAGTAGTTGAATGTAGGTATATATTAAAGCAAGTTTTGAATGAAATAAATCGATATTAAATTTTATAAATATTGATACAGGGAATAATCGATCTTTCTCATTGGAACCTCCCTGTACAGTTGCAAGCATTTTTAAACTTTTATTCTCAGCTGCTGGTCAATCGCTCTTAATGTATACAAGAAAACGTTTTCCGGAAGTTTTCTGATGAAATATAAATTTTTATTATAGCATATTCTCTGCTTACTCCTACAAATTGGCAACACGCGTGGGTTTTTGGTAATCATGTAATAAAATGGTAATATTTAGGACCCCCTGGCCTTACCTAGTTAGCATTATTTCGAAGGGTTCGAAGTTTGTATAATTTAGTACCTAACTAGAGCTCACTGCGTACATCTGCCCTGATGATGGACTGTGAAAAATGTTCCGAAACTTATGCAAATTACATGCTTACAAGGATGCATGCTTGGGTACTAATAATTTTTTTTTTAATTTAAAAGGTGCTAATTTTGGTTTATATATATATTTTTACATTAATTCCTCACAGGGAACCCCGAAGTTCGGGGCCTTTTTCATTTTTGGGGATGCTGTATGGAGGGTCTTTTTGAGTCTTGAAGAGTGAATGTTGTAGGAGTGAGGAAACACAAGTTTGTTGTTACTATTGCAGAATCGAAGATAATTTTTTTTATTATAATTTGAAATGCGAATATTTTGAAGGCGAAACCGCTGTCACACTTAAAATTAAATGGATAAAATATTCATCTTAGACTTGCAGAAAAGTCAATGATGTCACACATTAAAATAAAAATGGATCTTTTTTCCGGGACACGGATGTAGATTGCATTTAGTTCGGTAAAAATCTTGAAATCATAAAAAAAGATAGCAGCCAAAAAAAATGTGTTAAGAAAATGAAGTTAATGTCGGTAGTTGTTAGTAGAAGTATGATATAGTTAAATATGAACTAAGGTGATATGGTCGAATTAGCTCAGGGGCTAGAGCAGGGCCTGACCAAGGCTAAAATCGTGGATTCAATTGGTCAACCAAACAATTGGTCGAAGGTCCGTATCTTTTTCTGGTTTTTCTGTTTCAAAATTTCATTTGAGAATCGATAATATTCAAATGATTAAATATTACAATTTGAGGTTTAGGGGGTTTCTCACTATCCTCCCAATAGCTTATCTACCCTAATAACTAATAACAAATATTATTAAGGGGGTTTCTCACCATCATCCCAATAGCTTATCTACCCTAATATTATTAAAAATAGAAATAAAATACTTGCAGTGGTTAGAAAACTCAGCCAACTTATACAATATATAGCCACTATTCATAGGTTCAAGTGCCGAACTATAAACTCCAACTTAATAAATAAATAAACCGTAAATCGTAAATCGAAAATATTCGTTATTAGTGTACATAAGCTATTGGGAGGATGGTGAAAAACCCCCTAAAAATAAAAATAAAATACTCGCAGTGGTTAGAAAACTCTGCCAACTTATCCAATATATAGCCACTATTCATAGGTTCGAGTACCGAATTAGAAACTCTAACTAAATAAATAAACCGTAAATCGTAAATCAAAGATATTCGTTATTAGTGTAGATAAGCTATTGGGAGGATGGTGAGAAATCCCCTTACCCAAATTATTCCAAAAATCAAAATAAATAAGTATATATGTACGAATTTTATTGTGTAATTTATGACAAAATTCTTCAAAATAAACTTATACTAGCGCCATAACCTGTTCCGTTCATCCATACCCGAACGTAACTTTTTAGCATGTTTTACTTAATGATATTTTCGCTAGATGGCGTTAGTAGGTGTATTTTTATTCAATAAATAATTTTAGCTTTGTTTTTATTGGTATTTTTGAATATTTTTAACGTTTTGCTTTTTTGTTAATCCCTCGGGCCTCGGGCCTATTTTGTCGGAAGGCCAAAGTTCAGGCACAAATGTTCGTATGATTTACCATCATTTTCTAAAGAATTTAATTTTCCACAGTATACAATAAAACCTTCATCGAAAAGAGGTTAGTAAGTAGTAAATTTTGAACTTCGCAGTTTTTATAGGCCCGATACTTAATTTTTTTCTGGGCTTATAAAAAACTCTGTTATTTCAAAGGCGAATATATGTATTATGTTCTACTCGCAGTATTTAATTAAGGCGGTATCCATAGACATATGAATATGTATAGATCTGCCCTAAGTGATAAAAGCGTATTATTTCCCCTTCCTTAATTCTGGGTCCCATGGAACCGGCCGGGCTGGCGTATAGGTACGCGTGAATCTAGAAAATGTGACGTCATCATTCTTGTGCGAAAATGTGACGAAAATGTGACGTCATCATTCTTGTGTGACTAGCGTCGAGCTCTTATCGGTACATTTTACGAAATAACACGGCAAAAATGGTAACTTGTGCTATTAAAACATGTAAAAATAGAAGTGAAAAAGAGTATAAACCCAATTGTCGTATTACCTTCCATATGCAGGCATTATTTGTCATTATTTTAAGCTTATTCAGATCATATAATATGATCAGTTTTAGACATGAAGCGAAATTCCCGGTCCCGTCGTGTGTACGTTGCACTTTACTGTGATAAGTAAATTATGAAACATTTGTAAAAGTGTCTTAACTTAACACGGTAACAAAATATTCGACTCTCAAAACAAGCGAACCTTTCTTCATTTTATATGGATTACACAAGTTTGTTCAAACCGGGCGAACAATTCGCGCTCCCATGTAAAAAGGTCTATTCATTCAAAAGCAGATTTTACTTTTAAGAGCTAAATGGTGATATTATAATGCGTGATGTCTATATACTGTCGTATTGAAGGATTAACGAATCACATATCGTTACCGTCAACTCATCCCTCTCCGCCCCGCTACAGATGGTTATTACCCCTCTCCCTGATTCTCAAGTCTATGAATAATATGTCTGTCGGGGTATCCTAGTCTAGAGGCACAAGTTTCGGGTGTTTTCGAGTTCTGTAAAAAATAAACGAAGAATATTTTTAGGATTTTTCTTTTTATGATTTGTATTTTATATTTTAAGAATAAATAAAAAATTAAACAAACAAAAAAAAAAATTAAAACCCGAAAAGTAATAGGCTGGTAAGTGGGCGATCCAAAAAAAATCGGGATGCCCTGGCGTACATAATTGCAACTCGTCTGGTCATCTGAAAAAAAAAATTAACGGATAAATATGAACTTAATCAGTAAAAATGTCGCTATCGCCTTGACCTCGGAGGAGTAAAATAATTTTTTTTTCACAAATGGCGGCCGTCTGAAAAAAAAAATTTTTTTAAATAGTGAAAATTACAATTTTTCACTGAATCTGCTTGGAGCCATAAAGTGATGTGTGGAGAAGGTTCGTACCAAATTTCAAGTAAATCGATTCAGTAGAACTCTAGATATCATGTACGCCAGCTTGAAAAAAATAGTTTCAATTTCAAGCAGTTCAATTCATGGTACGTGTTATTACGTTACGTTATAGGATTCTTAGTTAAACATACATTATTTAGGTACATAATAATAATAATAATAATAATTTTTTATTGATTTCTTACACAATTACAAATTTAAATTTATTACATGTAAGAAATAATGTCATATAAATATATTACAAAAAATAGTTTATATGTAAAAGAAATTTCAAAGAATGTAGCAATTTCAAATAATAAAAACATTCCAGGCAGTGGTGTTGATTTCGTCAATGTGGAGAGACTCTTTCAAGAATCAAAAGAATTTCTCTTTTGTATCTCTCCTTACTGACGCCAAATATATCAATCTCGGAGGAGATTAGGTTCAGGAGCAATATACTCCTCCCTACCGGGAGAATCATTGGCAGATTAGTTCTACAGGCAGGAAGGTAGAATAATCTATGATGACGCTGTCTAAGATAGTCATCTGGAACATAGAGACCCACGCGCTCCAAAATAGCTGAGTTTACAATATCGCCTCGCAGTAGTCTGAATAGGTGGGTAGCAGCATACCCCTCTCTTCTGAGCTGCAGGGAGTGAAGTCCCAGCATGCCTAGAAGAAAGTTTGTCGGGTAGAGCCACGGATAGTGGCCGTACTCCCTCATGTAGAGAAATCTTAGAAACTTTTTTTGAACCCTCTCTAACATGAGGGAGCATCCCACCTCATGAGGATTCCAGATAAGCGACCCACTCTCCAGCCTACTGCGGACCAGGGAGAAGTATAAAACTTTAAGAGCATGGGTATCTCGAAAAACTCGGACAGTTCGGATAACGAACCCTAACATTTTTAGGGCCGACTTGCACATTCCTTCGATATGTGGACGAAATGTTAACTTACTTTCATACATAATCCCAAGATCCTTTATATTTGAAACTCGTTTGAGATTATGACCGAGCATAGTGTACCTGTGGTAGGTGAGACTAAATGCTCTGGTAAAAGTCAGAACTACGCATTTCAACACATTGAAATGAAGCTGGTTTCGTTGACTCCATTCTGAAATGTTATCAACATCAGCTTGAAGGCGCAGGCAGTCCTCAATATTTCTTATTAAAAGAAATAATTTTAGATCGTCGGCAAACAGCAAAAAGCGTGAAAAACGAATGACTCCAGCAATGTCATTAATGAAAATGGAAAAAAGAAGAGGCCCTAGGATTGATCCTTGGGGAACCCCAGAAAAAACAAGAAATTCAGCAGATTGGAAGATTCCATGTGTGACAAATTGTTTTCTGTTCTTGAGGTAACTTTTAAAAAACTTTAACATCCGAAGGGAAAAACCCATCTGGGAAAGTTTAGTGAGTAGGATATCGTGATTCACAGTATCAAACGCTTTGGAAAAGTCGTTATACGAACAATCAACTTGGTATCCACTATCTAGGGACCTAGCAACATAGTCCGTGAAAACCATTAGATTTGTTTCAGTGGATCTTCCTTTTCTGAAACCATGCTGTTCGGGGATAATGTATGCGTCTATCTGAGGCATAATGAATTTATAAATTAATTTTTCAAATAGTTTAGCAGGAGCCGATAATATGGCAACTGGTCTATAATTTTCAATTAACTTTTTCGAACCATTCTTAAAAATAGGACATATTTTAGAGGTTTTCCATACTTCAGGAAAAGTGGAAGTGTTAATAGCTAAATTAAAGATAAGACATAATGGTATTTTTAGTAATATAAGGTTATATGGGGTAATCCATCTCCAGGTAGTCGGGCAACGTCTACCATGTCCTGTTCGAAAAATCCTTTTAAAGACACCTTTTTAAAGATTTAAACATTGAAAATACGTAAAATAAAAATATAAAAAATCGAAATTCTAGACTAGAATAACCTCTTAAACCATCTGAAGTATTTCTAAGCATTTGCATTACTTAGTAGTGCATCACCTTAATAATTATTATTATTTCCATGACTCGAGATCATTGACATTTACAACCCCATATTACGTTTTCCCACACTCATGCACATTATTTTACCCTAAGCCAAGTATTTAAAATGTTAAATTTAGTATTCCCATGGCACCTTCATTAAACGAGTGCAAAAACAATGAATTTTCGCATTGTTAATTGAGGTATTTTGAACACCTGTCTTGTTTTAAGTTCTGACCTCCTACTTTAGGACACTTAGACCCCGTTCTGACTGGGCGAGTATTTTAGTCGAGTAGCGAGTAATTTAGTCGAGTAGCGAGTAATTCGCCACTTGACTGACCAAAATGCTACTGTTAACTACTAAATGTTTGGTTTTTAATGTTCGGACACGTTTAGTTACTTACTATTTAAAATATTCGCTACTCGACTAAAATACTAGCCTCGTCTGTACGAACCATTAGGAAAGAATTTTTAACATAATATCGTGTCGTGTAGGTGGGTACCTATTTACCACAAATTAATATATGTACATATATAAATATATAAATTTTTACATTAGCTCCACACAGGAGGTCTTAGGGGAAATAGGTCTCCTCAGGGACTTTGTCATATTTGGGGATGCTGTGTGGAGGCTCATTTTTAGGAAAGGAAGTTGTGAGAAGGAAAAATGTATGAAGGTGGGTAGGAATCTGGGGGTCGGTATGTCCAGGAGTGAAGGACGTATGAATCTATTCCTCCCACTGCGGTGCTTATTTTGAGAGTCCCGCTGGAGTGATCAAAAGGTCTCGCTCAACCAGTTTCTTCAGGGCACCCCGTTAAGTCACCAAACGTAGCGAGCCACTTAGCAGAGGTTGGTTGCACTTGGTAGGTGTTGATATAATGTGGCAGAAGTGTTGGTAATCCAATAAATGGTTCCCGGAGCGACGGTACCATGGACTTTTTCCCGGATCATTCTGATGTATTCTTCTGCTTCCAGGGAAGAGGGGCCCAAGTCATATCTGCAGCACAAGAGGGAAATGATAAAAGCGGTGCAAGTCATGAGGAGAGCCAATTTCCGCAGTTTGCTGGAAGCTAAAGCAAGGTAAGTTTTATTTATGTCATTTTATTTCACTACTTAGCTTTTCTTCTCAGTCAGTCTTCAAAAAATATATATAAATGCCGCATTGAAAACAGGAATAAACCGGAACGCCGGTCCGGTTGATGAAGAAGTTATTCTGACATCAGTTCGGTTTTAAAGCGGTTGTATCAACACTGCAGTAATTTTTGACAATCTCCGTGGTCGAGGGGTAATGCTCTCGGCTAGCGATCGGGAGGTCGCAGGTTCAAATTCCGGCGAGCGAAACATTTTTTTGTTATTTCACAATTTAATCATTTAAAAATAATATAAGGTACATTTGCGGCACGTTCCAGACTGGAAAATACTCTCAGTATCACCCTGGAGTAAGACCACCATTCAGAATTGAAACGTGGCTTGAAATGGTTTTAACCGTGTTTCCATCTTCCTCATCTACACAGCATCCCCAAAGATGACATAGGCCCTATAAAAAATATTTTCCTCAGGGCCTCCTGTGTGGAGCTAATGTAAAAAAAATACGGTAACAGTTGGGACTCTTGTGAGGGACTCTTGTAGGGACCCTATTAATATACTCATATATATATATTTTTTTTTTTAATAGGTCTGCTATAATTCCATTACCTTAGAAAACAAGCGTTCTTTCAGCAGTACTTAGAAAATGCAGTTGATAAAATCTACATTTGAAGTACGACGCAATATTGTTTCTTATGTCTTATGTCTTGTGTCTTGTAACATATAAATTATTCATTCCTTTATTTTTGTTCTTCCAATACACTCAACCAACCTTTTATTCAACTAAACTTTTATATGCGATTCAATTTATGAAAACACAAATATAATCAGCGGATAAATTTCGTCCACCTTGCAAAAAGATTTCATCATTTCTCACCAACAACTTTATTGTTTTTAATAAAAACTTTTTTACGTAACCTCTAACATACTTCTTTCCTTTTATAATAAATAGTTCGATACAATTCCACCGTGAAATAAATCATCCCCTACGTATATAAAAATCAAGCAAATTTAACCGTAATGTTATCTTAGTTCAAGTGTTATTTTGGCTTGCAGCTTTTTACAATTTCCAACGGTTTAGTAAACCTTTGTACACAAATTTCGTACAAATTTAACCCTTTTTCTTATCCTATTTTAAGGGTGACTTTTAAATGTAGATTTATAAACAATTTGAAAGTTTTTAGTGAAGCCTTTCAACCGTAGCATCCCTTCTGTTATCAGTTTTTTTTTTCAAATGAATGTTCACTTGGGTTAAATTTATAGGATGGTTTATATTTCCGGCCGAATGAAATGAATTCGTAAAATTTAATCTTTGATAAATTACGTCTTTAAAATTTTGTGGATTAACTTTTATAGGGGTGTTTTGAAACCTTTTTTAAATTTAAATCCTAAGATGTGAAAGCCACCTATAAATATGTACTTAAAAATCTACAAATACCTGCGTACGTGGAGATGTGCAATATGTGCATGGTTTAGTACTTTGCGTTAGTGGTGGTATGGGTACCGCCGCCCTGGGAACCATTTATTGGATAACCAACACCTTTGCCATAGTTCACCTCAAGTGGTTCTTACGTTTGGTGACTTAGCAGGGATGCCCGGATTGATAGGGGTAAGTTTTTCTAATCTTGGCGGCGAATGCGTCTGCCCACCGACTTCATGGCAGGCCAGATCGGCAGAGACTGATTGAAGGAAACCTTTTGACCGACCCCCAGATTCCTACCCACCCCTCATAATAATAATAATTGGATGACTTGTATAGCGCCGTTTTTGTGAAAAATCACCTCAAGGGCGCTGTACAAATTTCAATAATTTCTACAATCTTACTTCTAACTACACACTAGAAAATATAAAAAACTATGGCTAAAACAATGGATGCAAATCCACCGGTTCTTTGATCAGCGATACAAAACTATATGTACAATGCATCTGAACAACCAGCGCGGTGCTGCCCAAAAATGTAAATGTACATGTATTTTTTTTTAATTTTTTTTTAAATTTATTATTATTATATATATTTTTTTTAATGAAAATGTACAGGACCATACTTACCTGGTAGGTCACTTGAGATTAAAGTTAAAAGATGTTTATTTATATGCAGTTTGCGCGCAGAGGACATAATAGCGAACACATGTTGTTGGAAAAGTAATTATTTGATCCTGGTATATTTTTAATACTAATATATATTATGTTATTTAATGAACGTGTTTGGGAAAAGCAAAATTAATTAATGGGCGGTACAGAGTAGTACATGAATTTTATTTATTTTCTTAAATGAAGTCTCAGTCTCTCGTTAAGCGACGGATTGCTGTGAAGGCTTCGAATGATGTTAATCTAATAAGAAAATAGATTAAGATAAATTATAGGCAATACACAATACAAATAGATTTATTAAATTTAAGGGTATGAGAGCCTAAATAAGTAGGTTTTTAGTTTTGACCTAAATTCTGTTGGGCTTGTTATGCACCTTAGTTCCGGAGGGAGTTTGTTCCAAGCCTTAGGCCCAGATACTTCGAATGCACGATCTCCAAACTTAGTATTTGGCTTTCGTTTAGGTTCTATCAGTCTACCTAGAGCTGATGATGTTGCTGATCTAAGGGTTGACTGCCTTGGACCAATGTTTTCCGGGACGCATAGTTCAGTGATGTAATGTGGGGCCATTTCATTGATGGATTTAAACACCATCCAGCACAGTTTGTACTGGATTCTTTCAGGGCACTTAAGCCAGTGAAGGTTGCGAAGGTGTTCTGAAATGTGCGAATATTTAGAGACCCCGGTTATGACCCGTGCCGCTGCATTAAACACGGATTGAAGTTTGTCGATTTGACATTTCGGAAGGCTAGCATAAATACCGTTACAGTAATCGAGACGTGAGACTACGTATGAGTTGATGAGTAATTTTGTTGCATCTGTAGGAAGGTTTCTTCGAACTGATTTAAGTTGTCTTAGGTGAAAAAATCCGGTGCTTACTGTCCTATTTATTTGACTTTTAAGCGAAAAGTCCGAGTCTAGATTAACGCCAAGAAGTTTAACTGTTCTCTTTGGAATAATATTGCTGCCAGAAATGGAAACAGGTGAATCGTCTACCAAATGTTGCCGTTTGTTTGTGGCCGCCCAGAGAAACTCTTAGATGGGTTCAGTTTCAGCTTGTTTGAAGACATCCAACGAGTTATTGCTTCTAGGCATTCAGCTACACGGATTTTGAGACTGTTGATTTCGTTTGGAGTGCAGTAAAAATAAACTTGCTGATCGTCAGCGTAGCAGTGAGACAAGAGACCAAATGACTCGATTATTTTGGCGACATCATAGCTTTTTCTTGCCCATAACTTTCTCTCCTTCCTTTCCTATAAAACAAAACCTCCTCCCAGCCTCCCCAAAGATCACATGGGCCCTGATGAAATTATTTTCCTCAGGACCTAATATGTGGAGCTAATGCAAATATATTTTTTTTAATAATTAAATCTATAGTATAACCAAATTATTTTCAGCTCGCTGCCTTATTTCCACCATGAGTTATGAAGTTTTGAATTATTTATTTAACTATCGTGAAATAAGACAAGACGTAATAAGAATGACCGGTCAAGCGGTCCAAAACGTCTGGTTCCCACCCCCAGCAGTCGCGAATTCAATGCTCTGCTAGTTAAGTCCTCCATCAAAGCACAAGCAACGTTTTTCGCCGATATTGATGATACAAAAAAGATACGACAAAAATTGTAAAACTGCAGAACCAGTCCCTGCTTTCCGTTCTCGTTTTATTTTAGGAAGGAAAAGATTTTGCGATCCGGTTTTTAAACAATTGAATTAACATCACTGATTGTCGATGCCGAATTGTTGAAATTCCATGATGTAATATGTTTATGAAGCATGAAATTGGCAGAGGAATTACGCAAGTAGACTAGATGTAGTAGAAGTGAGATCCCTGGGGCAAACGAGTGGTAAAACCTCGAATTCCAGTGTGAAAATGTTTGCTAAAACCGAGTTGTTTGACGGTTTTTCATGGCTTTCTACCCGTAATCGGTGTAATATTTAGTTAATGTTTCTGTTTAAATTCACAGACTTTTTGCCGTGCTTAAATATGTGGAACAGTTCCGGTCGGTACTCTGTGATGTGTCGATTAGTCGTTTAATTAATGTAACAAAAATTACTCCACGTTGTCACAAGGGTTAATTAGACATTAAGAGGTAATATCCAGCAATCCATTATTCCGTCTTTGTTAACAGCGCTGCGCGCCGATGTTTTTACAAGCATGAAGCTAAACGGTTTTAGATTTAAATTTATTGCGAAATGTTGTCAAAATGAGCAGCGCGAACAGACAACCTAACACGGCCGCGTCTCGGCGGCTAATGAATCGGGAGAATTTATATCTCGAACTGCCATAAAAATGATAAAACGGGAGGTGGTAAATGAATGAAAATTATATACTTCTTAAAATTAATTTTTGATCAAAATAATTTATATTTTTTCAATAAAAATAATATATATAATTTATAAGTTTAAACAAAATAAATATGTAAAAAAAATCTGAAATATTTTAGTTTGTAAGACCTTAATAAATAAAAAAAAAACTGAGGTATTTTGTCACAAAACACGTTCTCGGATTTAATTTGTCATGATTTTAATTTGTCTAAAATTTAAATTTAAAAAATTGTGTTGAATAGATTATAAATTGATTTATTTTGTTGTATGATTATATGATTTGAAATGTTGTTTGAAAATTGAACAAATCTGCCAAAGACCAACGGTATAACCTTAGTATATTATAAATACACATAGTTTTTCAAAATTTTAAAACTGCATATACCAGATAAAATAACAATCTTTCAAAATCAATTTATGTTTTTTTGTAAAAAAGAGTCAATACGTCTAGAAATTTATTTAAAAATAAC
This sequence comes from Limnephilus auricula, assembly GCA_951813805.1. NCBI lineage: Eukaryota > Metazoa > Arthropoda > Insecta > Trichoptera > Limnephilidae > Limnephilus > Limnephilus auricula. The sequence goes on along the minus strand of OX638406.1, from coordinate 26,029,678 downwards.
AAAATTCCGGTATTCTCTGGTAAAACACTCTTAAGTATATTTTTCTAAAGTAACTATTCACGCAACTAAATACATCTCCTTTATTATTTATTCAAATACCTATCCCTATCGGACAGTGTGTGGCCAATTGACCTACGTGTGACATTTGCATCAATAAATCATGAAGCATTCAGTCTATTAATGAAGCTTATGCAGTGTACAAGAAATGTAAGTGCAATTTGTTATCGACTCAATAAAGAAATCTGGCCTGCGACCATTTGGTATAATTTCTTATGTGTGCTTGTGCAGTGAATACTCCCTCAAGGCCATAAGAACAATTCTGATCAACAAGCATATTATATCACAAGATAACACTCCCACAGGTGTATCAACTTGAAACTATTTCAAATTATTGATTACAGCCCAAAAATTGATTCGCGTAATTATACTTCGGTAACAGTAAAAATATATTAATTTTGTTTAAAATTGTTTACAGGGTTCTAGCCTTGAGAGATCCTTACTGACTTGCAAATTGAATTTTAAATTGTTAAGAAAACGTTCAAGCCCTTGTTGTATAATATTTAATTCATTCCCACATTACTCGCTAAATATTATGGAATTGCATCATGGTGGTGTTGTTCGATTCATGAATCGGTTAATTTGATTTGATTCATTGAACGAATATAGACAATAGGATATCACGATTGTTTCTTTTGGCTCTCCACCAATTTTTTTTTTTTTTTTAAATCTAACAGTGTCTAATACATTATCGAATCATTTGGTTTGGTGCGTTCGATTCAGGTAAAGTATTCACATTTTTAATCTTAAGTCTTCGCGCTGAAGTTTGTTGATGTATTATTATTCATTAGGCGTTGTTCAAAAGGGCATTCGGTATCCAATAAATCTTGTTTGTTGCCTCATATATTGTACAATACTAGTAGTTTCAGCCATTAACGAACAACCGATCCATTTGATTATGTGTGTTCGATTACATTTTTTTGAAATCTAACAGTATCTGATTCAATGTCGTTTAATATGATTCGGTGCATTCAATTTAAGTCAATCATTCACATTTTTTTTAATATTTAGTCTTCGTGGTTAGCGTGGTTCAAAACTTAAATATAACATTCGATATTGAAGAATATAATGTTTTGTTCCTCCTATATAAGATCCACTCGTTCCATTCCTTTCTAGCACTAAGTAGTTTCTTTTAAATTCGAATAACAAACAAAACGAAATATTGGATTCTGTGTGTTCGATCAAATTCGAGCCTTACAACAATTTCTTTTCTGGGGGTCATTCGAATCCCTCTTTTTTCCTCCAGTTCGATATCATGTCTAATATAAATGTTAAGATTCATTGGTCTGAATTCGACTGATAGCTGAATTTCGTTGAGTTTGATTCAATTCGAGGTGTTATAGTATTCGTTCAAACACGAGTATCACTACTGGTACACGCAAATACGAATTGTATTTCTACCCACGTTCGTCGATAACAAAGACGTCTGATCATTCGTTCATCCCAGCCTCTGAGGTAAACATTTGCAACTGGTTGCATAAAAGATGCGTCTGTAAAAACTGCATGTAAATGAGGTGTTGAAAAGACGTACTGTTTAGCTAGTCAGCAAATGTGTTCAGTGAGTTGCGTTCATGAACGAATAAGTACTAACTTATTTTTAAATGTCTTTTCTCGGCCTGTTGACTAAGATCAAAGTGTAAAAAATATGTAGAGTACATACATTTTTCCATGCCATTATCATAGTAATGCAACATAATTAGGTTACTTTGAAGAATGTTTGGATATAACTCATATTTTAAATCGCTGTCCAAAGTAGAAATTACCTAAAGCATCACTCTTGCACGGAGAAGAATGTTATTCTAAAATACGATCATTTTATTCGTAAAAACGGTTAAAAACGGGACTGAGGTTCTTACGAAAATATTAACAGTGTTTCAATGTTTAGTGTCGGGAACATGTAAGAAAATTTTGTTGGTATACGTAATTTCGTACGTATACCAGCAAAATATTCTTACATTTTCCAGCCAATAAACATTGAAACACTCTTAATTTCCTCGTAAGAACTTCAGTCCCATTTTTACGAATAAAATAATCGTATTTTAGAATAGCATTTTTCTCCGTGTGTGCAAGATCAAAATTCTTCAGATCCGAAACGTTTGCAGAATGCCCTATTTATATATTTTTTTACAATAGCACCACACAGGTTGCCCTGAAGAAAATAATTACCCTCAGGGCCTACGTCATCTTTGGGGATGCTGTCTGGAGGTTATTTTTAGAAAAGAAAGGAGAGGATGTTCTGGGAAGTAAAAAGGTATGAGGGATGGGTAGGAATCTGGGGGTCAGTGTGTCCAGGAGGGACAGACGAATGATTCCACCCCTCCCACTACGGTGAAAGGTGATGAGTCAAGAGAACCCTGCTGGAGAAGTCAAAAGGCCTCCCTCAACCAGTACAAAACTACAAAGTAATGCAGATTCAAGTGTTTTTGTTTTAAAAATTTGATCGCATAATTCGATTTTGATTCGATCGAAGAAATATTTTAGATATTTTAATTAAATACCTACTGCAAGTAAAACTCATACAAAATCTTTGAAATAATCGTTATTTTTTTAATTAGGCCTTTTAAAAGCCCAGAAAAAATAAAGCATCAGAAATGCATATGAAAAATCGCTTGACAGTTTAAAATCTATTTATTAACCAATTTTCGGCGATGGTTTTATTGCACAATGTGGCGAGTTAAATTCTTTAGAAAATAATCGTAAAACATTTAAATGTTTGTGCCTGAACTTGGCAAAATAAAATAAATTTGTTTTTTGGCGGTGTTTTTTTTTCACATAAATCAAAACAGGCGTCTATTGTTAGGTGGGAATTTAAATCTTATCGCCATGTAGATAAAAAGTGTTATTGTTAGCGGCCTGATTCCGAAAATTACACGACGCGGTGCATCGCCGTAAAAGGGAACGATTTAAAGTATGAATTTGGTGGAGTCGTCTATATGATAATGATTCGTTCTTTTTTGATCCGAGCCATTATTTTGCGTTCAATGTATTCAATTATCAAACATCTGCACTATATCTTCTATAAGCATAATAATAAATATTCTGTAAAATGTGTATAAAAAGAATCATTTCGTATTCATCGATATATATTTTTGCTTACTATTTGGTGTATACCTTTTCATATTGTTTCACCAAACTTATGGATTTGCTTACCAATTAATGTTCCGAATGTGGATTGGTCTACATCTGCTTAATGAACATGTGTGTTGTTTTTAAGCATGTGTCGGTGGTTAAGGGGGGACATTAGAAACATGGGCGTAACGTGAAATGTCACAATTATTAAGTACATAACTTAAAAAAAATATATCGGTTATTTTTTTTTTTATAAAATCCTTAAGTTTCATTTTTATCCATGGGATGTGAATACAGTTTACAGATAAGTAACAATATTTATTTATTATTTTTTAAATACGTATTTGATCACCTTATGATTTCATCTAATGACATCTTAACATGTCATGATGTCATAAGTATACAGCATTAGTAAAATGTATGTGATTTAGCAGGGGTGCCCGGATTCACAGGGGTGAAGTTTGCCCGGGTCTTAGTGGCGGATGCGTCCACCCACCTACTGCGTGGCCGGTCGGATCGGGAGGTATTGGTCGAGGGAGACGTTTTAAACTCCCTAGCCGAACTCTCTTTGAACATCGCATACATATGTCCGTCAGTCCTAGATAAACTGGCCCCCAGATTCCTACCAACCCTCACAACTTTTTCATTCTCAGAACCTCTACTTCCTTTCCTAAAAATACCCTCCACACATCATCCTCAAAGTAAATATATAGGCCCTGACAGGAAATATTTTCCTCGCAGCCTCCTGTGTAGAGCTAGTGTAAAAAATAAAATGACGCCAGAGCTCACCATTATATATAGAAATCTCTGCGGGCTTCCGCACAACAACACATCAAAGTTTGATCGCAATCGGATGAATGATATGGGAAATTATATGGGACAAATGAAAAAATTTCGTTTCTTCTTACATTCTACAAGCAAACGCTTTTAATGGAAGACCAGTATGAATTAACATGTACCATTCTTAAGTTAAATATTTTTTTTAACTGTATAAAAATTATTTTAGTCAAATGATTGTTTATCTGCTCATGTGGTTTGTTATTAGTTATTATATTATATTAGTACATATTATGTCCTGAGGAAGAGAACATCGTTCTCGAAACATGTCGATGTGTTAAAATAAAGATTATCGTGGTAAAAACAAAGTGTTTTAATTTGTTATTATTATATTAGGTACTGATGTGCGGTTTCTCAAATTATTACACTAATTCTTTATTAAATTGAATAGAATGTAAATATTTTTTTTATGAATTACTAAAGACACCTCACAAATTCAAGTGGCGTCAAGTCCCAATCCATTTTAGGTGTCACTTAAATACATTCAATTGTTATACAAATCTGAGTGTTGACTAGAGTCACTTTGGTCCCACGCAAATCACAAAGCTATGCGTAGGCTTTACTAAAACACTTTTTCACAAATAACATAACAATGTATGCCCATTGCCCGCTCGGCAAACACTGTGCGGGCATACTCAACGATTTAATAGTGTTTACGTTAGGATTAGTGTCGTGTCCCGTTTGCACGTCCCACGCACCGACACTGCTCTTTGATGGCTTTCCCGCCACGCCACTGGTCGGTATAGTAACAATGACGTAGCACCAGTAGCGCGTCACTTATTTTATTGTATTTTATGTGTTGGATTGGTCAAATCTAGGACAATGAAATTATGGAATTAATAATAAAATGTACGCACTTAACCTCTCAGGCCGCGACCATATTTTTTCAGAAGGTAAATATTTCCGCTTTACAATAAAATTCAACGTAACCGAATACTAAAGACTGTTTTTGAAAGGTGATAAATAACGCTTTAATATTTTATGAATCAAAATAAACATATTATAATTTTCGAATTACATATAAAAAATTTGTGTGCAAACATGAAAAGTTTTAAAAATGTCTCAAATGGATAATGAAATAAAAAGCACATACATATTTTACTAGGTAGGTGTATTATATACATTATTGTCACATAATTTTTTTATCGTTACATGCAAAAAAAATCTAAATATATATATATATATTTTTTAATTTTTTATTTCGTTTTGAATCTTTGGTTTCGTAAAGGTGTATGTACATTTTGCTTCTTTTGTGGTTTTTGTGGTAGGTATACAGTGTAGTGTTTTCTCTTTCCAATACCGTTTAGATCATATTTTCGCTATGATAGTAAGAGAGACAAACGATTTGTATGAGACCTATATAAGGTGTTCCGAAAAGCGAACGTAATGTTCTCCTTTATGAAACCAAAGTTTACGACCCCAATTTGAAAGAAAATTTAAAAAGTTTGGGATTTTTTTTATTAATTATTTTTGCGTGAAACGATTAAAAAGTAAGGTGAAGATAACGTTTATAATAAATTTGTCTAATAAAATATGTACTCGTATGTGTGTGTCAGTAATTTTAGTTAAAAAAAGTAAGGTGAACCATTTTTAAAATTATTTTGTGTTTGCATTCAAAAAATTTAAGCGAATTTCTTCTCTTCCAAAATCTTTTTTTTAGTTTTGGATACGTACAGAAATATTCCATTTATTTTGATTTTATTGCAAAGCGGAAATACATTCTGGCGAAATCTGACGAGGTCCTAGCAAATATTAAGAAAAAGCGAAGGGTATAAAAAATTTGCACTATTTTCATATAACACTGATCAGGACTCCTTGATATCCTTTTTAAGAGAAATATAAAGGCCAGATATATTTAACTTCTTACTTCTTTAAAACTCCGCGTATTTTTGGTATTATCTGCACGAGGAAAGTATCGCCATAGTTGTTTGTAATTTTTTTATGAAAAATTTAACAAGAATGAAAAAAAGTTACTAAATGGATCGAGTCAAAAATAGTCTTAGCCATCATAGGGTATTTTTTAAAAGTTGTTTCTTGTAAACCTTCATATCAACAAATTATTTAGTACTTTGCGCTTATATTTTTTGTAACGTAATTAATAATTTTATCTTAATTCCATTAAAATGAAAAGGTAGGAAAAGCTTCAATGTATCCATAACATATTTTTTCATATTCATAATGTAAACCGATTCGTATTAAAGATAAATTTAAATAGTGATTTGACGTATAGCTTCATCTTAAGTGAAACGTGAAAGTAATAAATCTAGGTGTATGGTGGGCTGTTCACAGATTCTATGAATCTATAATTCCATTAGTTCGCCGGATACAGCTCATCCTTCAAAACCAGGGATTCTATTTTATTTTTAATAAAAAATAGCGTAGGCATTTCCGCTCCATTCAGGGCGCCATTACAAATGTTTCCAGAGTCCAGACCCGAGCACTCGAGTCCTGGGCAGGGTTGCCAATTCGCGGGGAAGCCCCCAAAATGGGGGGAAATTTTAAGAATTTTCAAAATTGGGTATTTTGCGGGCATTTCTTGATTATCCAAACATTTAAAAAATATTTAGGTACATTATTCGTCGGAAGATTTCGCAGTTTATTTTCTAGCAGCACTGTAGCATTTCTTTCTAAACAATGATAGGTGGAGGGTTCCTGAAGATCGGTTCCAAATTGCAAAAATTACGTATTGGAATCCGCAACTCCTAGTCTCTACAAACAGTCAAAGGTTCGTGTTTCCATTTTCCAACTCTTCTATTAAGAGGAATTTCACTGTGCTTAAAAATTTAAAACATAAAAAATATCGCCTTCATACACACAATGTTGTAGTACTCGAGAAGGGATTAAGAAAGAAGGAGGAAGTTTGAAGTTTAATCCTTCAATCAAAGTGTTAAGGTGATTGTCAGTAGAATTATCTATTGACAATCTCTAGTACGAACTTCAACAGCTCAGCATCAACATATATTTAAGGGTATAAAATTATTTAACAAATTACCCCTAGATATAAAAACGGGGGAAAATATGAGAATTCCAAAAAAAATCTCTTGTTTGTTTTACTGTCGATGTATTTTCTTATAAAATTACAAATAGTTTTTATAATAATATTTGTAGTTTAAATAGATCTAAAAAGATATGTCCTCTCCTAAACACAAGCATCTGCTTTATTAGGAGAGCGATTCAAATGTTATATTTTAAGTTGTAAATATTGTAAATTGTAAAAAAAAAAATCATCTCTTTCATAGATGGCGCACGTATAATCATTTTACTTATAAACGCTTTTTACGAGTTATGCTTTGAAATATTAAGAAAAATTAATTTTTTACGCACGTATAAAAGCAATACGAATATAAATAAATAGTTTTGTCAATTAAAAACTGAAACCTTTCAGGAAAGGCTAACAAATACAATATTGCATTAGTTATTCAGTCCAATGTTCAATATATAATGCCTTGGTTCAATCAACTTTACAATATCCTATTATTGTGAGTAGTCTTAAAATTTCAAAAAAAACTAATATAAACAAACAGCGTTTGTCCTTATTTTTTAATTGGTTATTTTTATATAATTTTCTGTATATAATTGAACTCTAAGATGCAACACATACACCAGATTGTTTTTTAATGTTTGTTTGTTTTAATCCTCTGTTATCAAGATTATATATATATATACCTATTATTATTTTTTTTTTGGTTATTTTAATAATTGTGCCAAACAAACAAAAATTATTATGTTTTAAACTTTTGTATGTTTATCTTTCTTATTTTTTAAAAATTTATTTCTTTTTTATTATTCTTTCTATTATTTTTATTTCCTCCAATTTTTTTTTGTACTAACACGTTCTGTATATTTTATATTTCATCGTAATTTGACTGCCCTAAAACGGGATTCCTCCTAGTTGGGCAGTCAAAATACTTAAAAAATGTAAAATAAATATTATACTAAATAAAAAAAATATATAAATACAATGTAATTCATATATATTATGTACTTACCCTTTTGAATAAAATCAATATAAAAAACATATAAATTTGCATCTTGCGAACATTGCTTATTGGAGTGTAACCTATTTTTTATTCTTGTATTATGTATTGTAATAATATGTTTTAATCCTGATGTTCCAAATACAATAAAATAAAATCATTAAAATATGATTGTAAGAAAAGGAACTTGTGGGGAAATTGATGTTATTTTGTTCTCCCTAATTTAAGGATTTTGATAATTTAATGCGGGTATTTTAGAACATAAGCATTGACAACCCTGGTCCTGTGTCCTTACCTGGAACATGTCCGAACTTGAGTCCTGAATTCACTTTTACCACTAAAACTCTGTACCTTTCCGAGCTTCATCTTCGTTAATTGTTTTTGGTGTAATGTGAAATGGTTAGTGTGTGTTGATAATTTACTTAATAAGTAGTTGGTATTTTTAATTACTTGTAATAATTACTCACAGCTGCCGTTTAGTGTCCATTGCGGTTTATACTTTATACATGCCTGAAAAGTTAACGTTATCCCTTGGAGGGCTTAGGTACAGGCCAACTTATGACGGAGGATATTATAACACGTTTTCAATTTAGTTCGTTTTTTAGTTTCGAATGCCCCAGTTACAAATTTTCATGTGGGGTTTTGTCCCAAATAACAGGCTGTTCCGATAACCCGTAAAGATTAAGTGGAATTAACTTTTTTAACATTATCTTCACACAGAAGGCCATGGGGAAAAATCTCCCCAAACCTATTGCATATTTGGAGATGCTGTGTCCAGGGTCTTTTGGGTGGAAAGGAAGGAGATTAAGTTATTTTATGGAAAAGGGTATGTAGAAATCTGGGTGTCAGTGTATCCAGGAGTGACGGACGTATGAATCCGTGATTTTCTGAGAGGTCAAATAGTCTCTCTCAATCAATCTCCTGATCTGGCTTGCCACGCAGCTGGCGGGCAGATGATTCCACCGCCAAGACCTAGACAAACCTCAACCCATGAACCCGGGCACCTTTGCTATATCACCAAACGTAGTGAACCATTTGGGATGACCAACGGCAGAGGTGTTGCATCCTTATACACAGACCTACGCAAATGTATATGTACCTTGAGAGGATTTATTTTTAAAACCTCCCTAGTAAGAGTGAAATGAAAGTGAAATAAAGCGTTTATTTTGAGTATTGGCTACATCTATTACTACAACACCTGCGTATGGAACGCATCAAATTGGGAACAAACCCGTATTGATTTGCTTTGAATGGATTTTGGGTTACTATACTAATAGTAGTACGATGGTAGCATATTGTATGTAGGTATTCCTCTTCAAACATCATCCAAATCATCGAATGATATGGTTTATTTATTTATTTACACATATACGGCACAACATGTGCCATTAACATAATTGACATAACATAATTGTCATAACAAATAGGTATGATTAGATTTTCACGGCCAAATGTGTTTTTATTACTTGTTTTGGGGGTGTTGTGCCATGTTGCGCTACCCCCCTCTTTAGACAAGGTTTCGGACAGCGTTACAGTGTCTTATCTCCAGGGCAGATGTGTGAAACTTTGGCTAAGGAAGGAGGTAGTTTAGTTCGGCATAACACCCCAAAAACAAACAAAAAAACAAATCAGTGAATTTTTACATGCTCCTTCCAGTTTATACAACGCCTGTGAAAGACGTAATGAAACTTAGTTTTTATTAATTCTTGTTTAAAAAAATTGTTATTATTTTTATGACGATTGTGGAGGGAGTGCTTTATTTTAAATTAGCTCCACACAGGAGGCCTCGAGGAAAATAATTCTCCTCGAGTCATCATTTGGGATGCTGTGTGGAGATTTTTTTAAAGGAAAAATGGAGAAAAAGATTTGGGAAGGAAAAGTGTATGAGGGATCGGTAGTAATCTGTGGGTCAAAGTGTCCAGGAGTGATGGACGTATGAATTCAACCCTCCCACTGCTGTGAAGAAAGAGTCCGGCTGGGGAGGTACTACTTACGTCTCCCTCAACCATATCCGTGCATATTCTATCCGGCCCGCCACGCAGTAGGCGAGCAAACGCATTTACCGCTAATACTTAGACTTAGACAAACCACACCACATGAATCTGGACACTCCTGCTATATTACCAAACGTAGCAAACCACTTGAGGGTGACATATGGCAGGGGATTGGTTATCCAATAAATGATTCCCGGGCCTCCCAACTTAAACTTAATCGGTTTGGTAAAAATAACGATTCAGTCTAAGTACCTATCTCGTATATAACTACTGGTCCAAAAAAGTATTAAAATTAAGTAAAAAAGTAAATATTCTAATTTATCAATCCGAGATTGGTCTTTTTTATACCTAATTCACAATTAAATGTATCTTTTTTTGCTTATTTTTGAGGCATGCTCAAAATCTTTTTTACAATAAACATAATAAATCTTTGATTATCTTACCAATTTGAACGCGATTGACATTCATGGACTTGTTTCTGTCACAAGAAATTCATCATCAAGCAACTAAGACTATCAAAATAATTACGATGATTATTTTCAGTCCTCAATGTCTTGATTAATTAGTAAAACTAATGACTTCCACGATAGTAGATGTTGGAGACGGGGACGGTGTAATGTGGTATCTCAAAGAGAAACTAAAAACTACCATTATATTATTATGGCTGATGAAAAAACTGGGAATTGGTTGGACTGACCAGTAAAACTAGTTTACTGAGATTATGCGTGCGAATTCCTCGCTCTGCCTTCCATCTGTCCTCTGTCCTGTCCTGTCAGAGTCTAGTTCATCTGAATCATCTCGGACACGCACCCAGCATCCGTATACAAAATAAATAACACTACGCATTGAGCGTTGGTTTAGTACAGACTGAAGAGCACTTTGTTTGCAAATGCCTTTTAGTTGTTTATGAAGCTAAACTATTATTACCGATTAGTCATCGGTTTATCTACATTATATTATTTTATTTATTTTTGTACTTTTTAAAAAATTGGAAAAACATACGGTTGCATATAGGAATTGAACCCAAGACTTTGCCTTGCCGGGGCGCTTCTCTACCACTGTTACTACGAATACTACCAATACACCATCTAAATTGCATTTAGTTCGTGAAGAATCTTGCAATCTTACATAAAAACCATCAGCCAATAAAGATATGCGTTAAGAAAATAAACAATGTTGGTAGTTCTTAGTCGAAATATGATACAGTTAAATATGAAAGGGATGGGATCAAATTAGTTCAGTGGTAGAGCAGAGCCCCGGCAAGGTTAAGGTCCTGAGTTCAATTCCTAGATGCAAACATATCTTTTTATGATTTTTCTATTTTAAATTTTCGATTGAAAGTGCCTAATATTGTCTTCAATGATTAAAAACAATATTTTAGTCATATTTTGAATTACGTTAGAGTTGTTGTTGTGCTCTAAACTGCAACGTCTTTTGATATAGAAGATCTTTCAAACCTCAGGGATATCATTTCTACAACATTCAGTCGGTCTACATTAATCCTTCCTCTGCTAGTTCCATACCTCACTGCCTTACGTCAGGGTAGGTACCAGCACTCCATTGTGGACTTCTAGCTTCAGTTCTTCTATTAATGGAGTTACTTGTTTCAATATCTATTTCAGTCTTTCCGTCTCTCGTAAACATACTTCCCAGATACTTACCAGCCAATTTGGGAGGCGGGAATGGGTACCGCCGCCCCGGGAACCATTTATTGGATAACCAACACCTCTGCCATAGGTCACCCCAAGTTATTCGATACGTTTGGTGACTTAGCAGGGGTGCCCGGGTTCATGGGGTTCATTGTATAGGTCTTGGCGGCGGATGATCTAGACACATTGAACCCCAGATTCCTACCCAACCCTAATACCTTTTTCCTTCCCAGAACTTCCTCTCCTTCCTTTCCTTAAAAATACCCTCCACGCAGCATCCACAAAGGTGACATAGGCCCTGAAGGAAATTATTTTCCTCAGGGCCTCCTGTGTGGACCTAATGTAAAAAAAAAAAAAAAGATACACACCTGCTCCAAGCATTCATCGTAATATCGTAATGTAGTATGTAGTATAGCGGTAAAGGAAGCAAATGTAAAATTATGAAATGTCCAGTGTTTTAAATGTAGTGTCCTCCGCGTGCAAAGTCGTATCTCATCCAAGCAAAAAACTTTCTAATTAAAATGTGTTTTTCGGAAGTAATCTGCCAGGTAAGTGTGTTTTCTATATCTATTTGTAAATAATAAAACTAGTTAGAGCCTATGAATTCATTATACATTGTACAGCGCCCTTGAGGTGATTTCTCACAAAAACGGCGCTCTACAAATTATCCAATTATTATTATTATTATTATTCACAACTATATTGCTCAGTGTTTTCGTACTCGCTCTTTCAAACACCATGACTTTAGACTTCATAAGATATTTTTGAATTTTACTTGTTTTCAAGCACAAGAGAAGCCTTGTTTGATGCATAATATGTTCCGATTTCTAATTATAACACTCCATAAGCATTGGTTTATGACATATTGCGTTGCCCTTTGTTTGCGAGGGCCATACATAGCATTGAACGAAAGGCTCCCGCCTCTTTTTGCTCTGAGCTATTTGCAAGGCAAAGCTATTTTTAATGACCAATGCCCCCCAGTCGCATTACAAAAAATAATACACGATTTAATAATACGCACGTGCATAAATATATATGAATGCAAATAACAGCGTGCAATACAGTAGAAAAGCGAGAACGTCCCCAAAGACGCGAACAATTGTATATTGTGAAAAGGAGAATTTGTATAAAGCAGAATATCTTTTTGTTGGTCTTAGCACTAACTTATCTCCATTTGGAAACTAGTAAGAGGAAACCAGGCGGCGTTTATTCATTACAAACGTATTTTTCAAATTTCTTCTCTGGGTTCTTACACTAGTGCAAATCATTTTAATATAATACAGATATCGAACATTAGCGTATCGATACATTTTGCTTTTTATAAGTAAATGACTATTATAAGTAAATACTTCTTTATGCACGCTTGACTTGGGAGGTAAGCTGGCGAATGCGTTACGAAAAGTGAAACGCGTTGCGCGGCGAACGTGCTGTATCACACTGTAGAAGCAAGGGAAAGCAGTGCTCGCGCACATTTTCTTTCTCTCTTCCTCTCATAGCCAGTGCATGAAATATCAGTCATGCGGATGCGGATGTATAGAAGTATTTACTTCAGTCGTGTGGTCTAAAACACAATCGTATTTTTTTAGATAGGATACTTCTCCAGAAGGACACTCCAAAAGTCGTTAAAATTGTCTGGTTTGAACGACATCAACATTCGTTCAATATACAAAATGTACAATGTATTTAAAAAAAAATAAAACAAATATACATAGAGTATTTTCTTCTAATATAGTTAGTAAAAAAAATCTTCAAAATCGGTCCAGTTTTAGAGGAGGAAAATACGGAATACAAAACCTCGATTTTGATGATTTTATTTAGGTATTATGAGTCTAGGGCACATTTGTCCCTTTGCTCAGTATTGGGGGGGAGGATTATTTGAGATGGTACTGAATCGTCAAAAAACATCTTGAACATAACCATAGATCAAGCATCCTTCGTGTGCCCTTTTCGTTACCGTCAACAAATCATAAAAATACATGCAAAATTTACAATACCGAACTGTAATTCGCGTTCACAGTCGGTAATGAACACATATTATGTTATAATTTGTTCCACATAATTGGAACCCATCCTAACGTGATTTTATTATTTGGACATGAATTCCCTCTCCAAACCCAAGAACCTAGACTCTGTGGTGAGGAAAAGCTATTATTATTTTTCGTAAAAATAATTCATATATTAATGTTAAAAAATACATACTTATATGTATTATTTTTATTAAATATTCCCTTAACTCATTCATTGCGTCGTATTTTCTAGTGCTAACGCTGCATGCTGCAGATTATATCGAATTTAAATACAGAAAAAAACTGATAAAAAAAATGTTTTTCCTAACAAAATACTTATAATTTGTATGTACACATTGCAGAGGTTGATATTATTGATACAAAAATCACGGGGTGAGTCACCTGGATGTGCCAGGTGCGAAACAAAAACATGCGAATTTCAAGGTCGAGTAAAGTAAAGCCGCATTCACACAGCGATATGAATAAAGCGTTCCTGTCAATTACATTTATAAATATTTTTTTTCAATGAATCAAATAATTCTTATAGTAATTTTTTTAGCAATTTATCATAAAAAATAATGTTTCTAACTTTGGTAATTGTCGTGCGCATGCCTGGAATGCTTTCAATGTACAAGGGTAAGATATAGCGTTATGAAATTATTTCCTACACCGTTCATCCGATTGCGATAAAACGTTGGTTAGTTGCTATGTCGTTATGAAATTTGTGAAAAAAAATTACAATATGTGGCTAGCGAGTTGTTTGAAAAATGGAAACGAAAGAGGGGGGTTCCCGGAAGGGGGAAGATGGGGGAGGTGGAAGAGGATCGCAGCGAGGGGAGGGAAACGAGGGAGCTTTGGTTGCGGAAAAGGGGGACGCAGGAGGAGGGTATGTCAGGGAAGCTGAAAGGGAACGCGAAAGGGGAAAAAGACGCAGGAAGGGGCGAATGGCAATGACGGAGGGATGGGAGAGGATTGCAAATAAGACCTAGTAACGGTATATGATAGGGGGGAGAACATTTGGGAAAATCCATGCATCCCACACCGACAGTTGTGAGAAGTGTGTATATATTTCATATAGTTTAGCGAAAAATGGAGAAATATCGAGAGAGGAATTCAGGGGAATTCGCATGAACTATAGGGAAAGTTCATGGGAAGGGGAACGTGAAGAAGAAGAAGGTAGGGAATGTGTTTGCGGAACGGAAGGACACGTGAGGGGGAGAAGGCGGATAAGGTAGAAGGGGAACGGTCAAAGGGAAGGGGAAATGGGAGGGGAAGAGGACATGGGAGGGAAACGGGGATGGGAAGGGGGACGCATGGGAAAGGACACACGGATGAGGGGTGATGAGGGATGGGCTGAAGGAGGGATTGCAAAGGAGACATAGTAACGATAGGAGAAAGCAGGGGTAAATTTTGGAAAATCCACGCTTCTCATACCTACTGACAGTTGTATGTGGCATGCTTACTGGTTGGAAAACTTTCTGATTTATTTGTGTACGTACCATATATGAAAAGAAAACATATCGTGTATCCAAAAGGACTTGAACAAACAGAATCAAAACAAACAACCATCACAAACCAACCACAGATTATTATTATTACCTTCTCAAACCCACCTTACACACAACATAATAAAAAGTTCAAAAATTATATTATTATGTATAAAATTAATAATTATGTGAACACCGTAATATTTTATCGAAATAAAATAAAAATAAACCCACTTTCTTTGATTGGCATTGTAACGCATACCGGGTACTCGCTAGAAATAAATAAATGCAAACAAATAATTTACAAAACACTTGTATACGCACAAGACGTAACAGAAATTGCAAATATAAAAAAAGAACCAGAGAGAAATCAAAAAAAGTAGTATGTAGTAGTAGTACACGTGTAAATTCATAAAAAAACAACTATTAATTGTTACCAAAAACACAGTTATTTTCAAACATCTCTCTCTCTCTCTCTGGTTTCATTCCTGGGATTAGTTTGTAGCAATTTCCTCTATTCTTCTCTTCCTTTCTTCCCTGTCTTGTGCGGCTCTTTTGAAGTCTGCATATGATGAGCAGCGCATGTCCACCAGCAGGTCCTGCGGGTACTCTCGGCGTGGGCGTCCCCTAGAGTTTGTCCCCTCGGTCATACCCTCCATTATACATATGCACTCAAAAAAGTAATAAACAATAATCGCAAAATGCATAGGTTGTTCGACTCATGGAAGGTTAGAAAACAAGGTTCTAAACAAAACCCAGCACAATTACTACATTCCTTACAACAAAAAATTGAGTCTTTTCTTTCCCTCCGTGTCTCCCAGCAAACCTTAAATCTTTTTTCCTAGTTTTTCCTTTGGTATCTTTTTCGAAGAAAGATGGCAGATCCTTACTATAAAAGGCCGAGGGCAAGAGGGAACGGGACCAAGCTAGTTTTCCATGACTGACCATCTAAAATCGTAGAACGTCATCTTTTCTTCGCTGGTTGAATTGTACAGATGCATTTAGTAGAATGGTTTGAAAAAAATGAATATCTAACTTTTTGTATCAACGTAACGTCTTCCTTCGACAGGGATAGTACGCCAATATCTACTGATCGTGGTAATCGACGCCACTCATAAATTTATTATAATTTATTATCTTGGTTGATTTCTTTCCTAGTATCGCCCTGGTGTAAGACCATAATGAGGAATTGAAACGTTGCTTGAAATGGCTTTAGCCGTATTTAGTGACTAGATCTGAATATCCAGGTACTTCCTCACCTTCCTCTTCCTCGTCTCCTTCCCTTTACCACTTACCTTCAGCCTCATAACATACCCCAATTGGGGATGCTATAGTCTCACTGGCTCCAGAAGGGAGCAGTTGGGACTCTTGTGAGGTATTCACTATAAAAAATAAAATAAAGATTAGTACTATTTGTTAGTTCCCCATCAAACTCTGATGATATACTAATTACCTCTCTGCGGTCCTTCCACTTTGTGACTCATACCCCTTTATTTGTGTACTGGCTAGTGGCTTCTCTGAGTTTTATTTTATTATTTTTTATTGTCTCAGTATTGTCTTTCCTATTTACTCGAAGAGTCCCAGTTACATAAGAGTTTTTTTCTGAAAATGCTTCCACATAAGGAACACTATTGTAAAAATTGTCCGTATTCAAGCTGTAACCAATCTTTGTTTTTCCATCCATAAGTTTGTGAACCACCTTGTTCATGTGGTCCTTACCACTCAAATCTGTATCTGTAGCACCACCGTATACAATTTTTTTTAAACCATGAGATTGTCCAACTGTACAACCATGTACAACTTCATCTAATATTTTGCTTTTTTGTCCTTCATGTACTGTCGGAACAGAAGTCTGTCTCTCCACAGAACTAACGGATCATCAATTGTAAGCTCCTCCAGTGGTGTGTAAATGGTCTTCATCCTATCGTAAAAAAAAATTAATCATTTTCGCCATCACTATTTCCGTCCTCTAATTCTGATTCCGTACGAACTTCATATTCAGAATCGCTCTCGTGTTCACTATTCTTATTTATTAATTCGTCATCTGTACTCCATTATATATTATAATATATTTATTATATATTCTTCCATTCTCGCTATTTTTGACGAACTATCCATTTTGGACTATAAAAAAGTATTTTTGAAAAAATGGAAAATAATTTTAAAATTAAAATTCCGCTTTTATTGAATGTCACAGTGTGAACGCGGCTTTATATGCATAAATGAGAGAAACGACCTTTACAGACTGAATCCAAAGTATTTCTGAGATCAATTATAACGATGAGGCGTTAAAATATATATAGCTAGCGATGATCATGAAGTTTTTTTATCATTTACTGTGTTTTTAATCCGTACGCGCTAGGCGCGTTCTCAGCACCCAGCGAGTGTTCGTAATACGCGCCAGGCGCGTATTCAGCACTCAACGCGTTAATGTAACTGACGCTCTGTTAATAATAATAAAATTTGGATGATTTGTACAGCGCCATATTTTTTGAAAAATCATCTCGAGGGCGCTGTCCAAATTTATCAATTTTTTTCTACAATCTTACTTCTTACTACAGACTAGACAAACTATAATACCAACTTATTTCTAACAGATTAAATTCACCGCTTCATCGATCACTATGATAAGTTCTTTAATGTAAAGAACCCGTTAGACAAACTACTAAAAAGTAGTTATCGGGACTTTTTGTCTTGTATTTGTAAAGTGTATAAAATAAATAAATAAAAAAAAACTATCTTGTCACAAAAAACTATATGTGCGATGCATTTGACCAATGAACGTGATGCTCTTTAAAAATAATGTGCAATAAGCAAAAATTTAACAAATTTCTATTAGTAGATAAGTTTAGTAAATGTAATTTCAAAATAAAAATTAACTCTATTTTTGGCACTAATCTTCTTATCAATGCAATGTGAACAGCGGTAGGGAAGCAAATGTAAAATCATGCAATGTCCAGTGTTTTAAATATTGTGTCCTCCGCGTGCAAAGTCGTAGCTCTTCCAAGCATAAACTTTCTAAATAAATTGTGTTTATCGGTAGTTTCCTGCCAGGTAAGTAGGTATTTCTGTATCTATTTGTAAATAATAAATCTAGATAGAGCCTAAGAATTCATTATAAATTGTACAGAGACCTTGAGGTGATTTCTCACAAAAACGGCGCTCTACAAACTATCCGATTATTATTATTATTTGCACGCAGAGGACAAAATTGGGGACACATTTAACTTGAATTGTGTCTGCTTGATTTTCGCTGTATGATCGTGAAAATCAGTAAATAATAATTAGAATTTCGAGTACTTTCAAAATCCGATTCCAACACTGAGCGCGGTAGGCTTGTATCATTAAGGTATTCGTCACGGAATCAACATTTAAATCATAAATCAGGTTACTAATTCCAAAACAATATTAGTAGTTTAGGTTTCAGGCGTGTTTTGGAGCCTCTCTTCAGCCGCGAGGACATAAATTTCAAAATTTGAACACATGGCCGCTCACCGATATGTGTCACACATATGGCGCTCTGAAATCGAATATCGAAGGAACATAAAAAAACACTAACGGTGCTAAAACACCCGTTGTCTCGATTTGAAAACATAAAAGTTTGACTGAAAGAGCAGATGAAGCGGATGTATGAAAGAAAAAATAATATTACAGTAATAAAATTGTTTTAAATACATGAATATGCATATACATATACATACGTATATATGGTATTATTATTTTGAGCGTTTTATAAAATTTTAGTAATAATAATATTTGGATCTAAATCGATAAACCTCGCCTGATGAACCCAAACACCTCTGCTAAGTCGCTAAACATAGCGAACCACTTGTTGTGATGTATGGTGGAGGTGTTGGTTATCCATTTAGTGGTTCCCATATCTGCCTCGTAAATTGAATCTAACCTTCCAACCAAATGCCGTTTCCCCATAGAAGTAACAAAGAGGACGAACCGCCAATCAACTCGGGCTGACTTCGTCTCCTAACCTAACCTATACTGTCCCTTCTATTACATGGTCAGACTCATGTACCCGATGCACTTGATCGTGCTATGACTCCATCGGGCATCTCCGACTTCGTCTATCATTCATATTTGCGTCATATGTTCTCCTTACACTCCTTTCTTTGTGACATAACATGCGATTATAGTGGTTTACACAAAGTAATTGGTTTCATTTAATTAAAACGATGCCACAAAGTAATTTTGCAAAGATTGAAGTAATGAAATTAATATACTTTGTCTGGATTTGGAAATAATCCTTTTATATTTACTTACTTTTTTGTAATATAAAACAGATAGTTTTTGATGTAACATTATGAGTAAAATTCTGAATACAAAATAAAATTTGAAAAATCGCTTTTTTAACTTGGGTTTACAAAGTTATTGTTTTATTTTAGATTATTTTTATATTTATTTAACGTTTCAATTTTGAAAAATTTTGTCCTAAGTTTCTTCTTCTTACGAATCACTTTAGTTCAATTTGGAGCAGTCAACATGAATGCGCGGTAACATTGCAACCCGTGGCCTAATACGCCCGTGCGCGGAATGCTGCACATACATCATATATACCGATACGCATACATTTTATACTATACCCAGCCGTGAGAATCGTACCCTGCCAGTGGCTTTGCAATGTGTTCACGAACCCCGGGCAAATAAATCTGATCAATATTTAGATTTATCTTTACTACGAATCGGTTTACATTATGCATACGAAAAAATGTGCTATGGATACATAATGCTTTTCCTACCCTTTAATTTTAATGGAATTAAGATTAATTTATTAATTACGTTACGAAAAATATAAGCTATATAAGAAACAACTACATATATGAAGTTATATAAGAAATAACTTTTTTTAAATATCCCTTTACGTATTTTAGCTATCCTACCTTTTATGTTGGACCAAATTACACACAGTAAGCCAAATTTCATCAAAATCGGTTAAGTAGTTTCGGAGTTTACCTTGGACGAATATTCTGACGCGAAATTTTTATATATAAGGATCAAGATTAATTCTTACTTATTTTCCTCAAAAATACCCACATATAGCGCACCTAAACAGAAATAGCAGGCTACTTCGCTGAGTTCATAAATATATATGTATGTCAATGGAGAGGGAAAAAGTTATGATTGAGAAATTCCAATAAAACCTTTTTCGTTGTCTGTGTTATTTTCAACTTCAACCCCCGCCTGCCCAGTCTGCCCAGGCCCTTTATACGCTCCTCCAAATTGGAGCCTGCGAGAACCTGTTCCACCACAGATCACCGCCTGGCCGCCTGGTGCCTGATGGACATGTCTACGCCTTGATTAGCGGGGTAGGATCTACATAAAACATAAACATAAGCAGATACCTCATAAACAAAACGAGAGGTAACTGGTAGACAGTGCAGGACTCTAAATGACCGCAGAACTTTCAGCTGCAATGGGCTTTAACCTCAATATGGCATTGAGATCAATATAGTAGATATTATGGATGTAGATTTTAAAGTAAAACACGAACCGATAATCGAACACCACATATCCAAAACGGGTGTTCCACAAGGCTCTATGTTGGGACCTTTACTATACATTTTTAGAAAAGCCTTTTGCTAATGAAGCTATATTGTATGTAAGAGCGCCCTTGAGAGACGATTCTTGGGTAAAGTGGTGCTGTATTATAGAAGAAAAGAACACAATTTAACGATGGCAAAGAAATATTAGAGTATTCGTTCTGATAACCTCATCGTTGAAACAAAGTAATGTAAACGATGTCAACGCAATAAATGAATATGTGTGAACTGGATGAAAATTATTATTATGATTACATACCTAGAACATTAGTTTTTTTTAATTCCTCACTCCAGTAGGTACAAAATACGTCGAATTGTGGACGCGTTTTCTCATCGTTAACTGCTAATATATGTAAACCATAATTTATTGTGAGTTGAAGAATTCTTTATGTCTGACTTAAAATATACCTAAAGCCAGCCCTATTTCGATTAACTTACCTAAAATGACTATACAGATTCAGATAACCAGCATCCACTAAACCGAAAGAGATAAGAAGAGAGTTGTTTTACTGGTGAAATCATTACGTCATTACCCGGCCGATGATGCGTCCCGACTGCCCTGGCTGCAGACGGTGCAGACCGTGAAATGCAACGAAAGATGATGATGATGGATTGCATTTTAATCCAGAATGCAGATTGCGGATAGAAGATGAAAGGGAAATTGCAGATGACGCGCGGTTACCTGTTAATAGTGCAGATAAAGACGGAGATTTAGTGCGGTGTTATGCATTGAGATTCTCACGGTTTAAATTCTTGGCTTGCCTTCAAATACAATCTCTTGTAACTATTATTGCCGTAGTTACACTGACGTATATTAGTAAACTATTGAATCTTAACTATTTAGTTATGATTTAAGATTTTCATAAAAGTATTATCGTGATGTATTTTGGGGTATTGTGCCGTGTTGCGCTCCCTCCTTCTTTAGCTTACGTTTACAGGACATCGTTACTGCGGTTATCTCCACACCTACCCTGGTTATAGACATTTTAACTTGTAACGCTGTCCGATACCTTGGCTAAAGAAGGAGATAGCGCAACACGGCACAATACCCCAAAAATAAATCACGACAAAATCACTATGTTGTTTATCCATAATTAAGTTTTCGAATAGTGTATGAAAGGGAAATTGCAGATATAGCGGGTGTGTTATCTGCAATTTGCAGCGTGATAATAGTGAAGATAAAGATTTAGTGCGGTGCAATATCGTTAGTATATTGCACTCGTTCAACTACACCGCCGCGCTTTTCTACCCTAAAATGTTCGCCTAAGTTTACTGAGGCACCATTTATTCAATTTCTCATATTAATATTCTCCTGATACTCCTTTCTTGGTCCATCAACTCTACACACCTCTCAAACTATCTAAACACCCCTTTTTAGACTTGTGCTTACGCTCACATGGGCCTTGCATAATTTTTGAATATCTACACTCATCATACCTGCTTGGTTTGGCCTCTGGGATCTCACTTTTATTGCATTATTTTTGCATTATTTCTCAATTTTATGCCTTACGGGGTAGGTATTAGAATTCCATCTTTCCTTTAATGCTTCCTTTGACGACTTATTACTGGTGACCGCATTCAGTTATCCTTGAATTAAGTTTCCCGATTTCATTCTTCCTTGTTTTGATGTCATTTTCAAGACTCCTCCACTTGCTCCAAGGATTGGTCCTTCATTCAATTATCATAATGATATTGCACTGATGACTTTGCCCTTCCTTACATTCGTCATTATCATTATACATACCTTTATACTTCGTTGATCATAGTTACAAGAATCTGCAGATCTCCCAAAACCAAATAAATAAACACTTCATCATCAGTGTACAACATAAAGCATCCTCTCAACCCAAAAAAGGAACGTAGGTGCATATAGTTAGAACATTATTTCGCATATTGGAATGGCACAAATAATTGCAAATTGCTTTTCGAATTGCATATTTATGAGTGACCTTGGGAGTTCGGAGTAAACGGTAATTGATATACCTCCCCATACTAGCCGGTGGCCAATACGACCAATGCATTTATTACGCGTTGAAAAGCTCGTGTGCAATTTCCTATATCTGTCTAGGCGGTGCATGCTATTCTCATTGATTCATGGGACACTAGATTGGCTTTGCAAATGATAAGTCTGAGAAGTCATTATGTATGTGCGATGCGTGTCTATACACTTTTTGCTTTATTTATTTATATTTCGTGGAGACCAACAAAAACCAACAACAATGATGAGGAAATCATGATCAACACCATACGACAGCCTGCAGTCCACCTCGGAACAGGAATACCTAGTGAGGAGGACTGAGGATAAAATACTTCACTTTGTATTCTTAATTTAGTTAATATTGTATTTTAATTTTAATTTGTATTGTCATTAAATAAAAAAAAGAAGAATCTTCGGAGTCATTTAAGAAATTGGGCTGGTCAAACGAGGTACAACCACGAGGAATGTCAACAGGTTGAAAAACCTTCAATTACAAGATTTATAAAACTGCCATTGCCACGCTGAGAAGAACATAACAGAATATCATTTAACAAGAATGGAAAAAAAAAACTAAAGAGGCTAAGCTTGTAGGATGTAAAAGTGTTGGAAAATTTTAACGTAGATGGCTGAATGGTATCGAGGCCAACACCGCTTCTTTCGGGTTTTTGGATTTTATTAGGAACAGCAGAATAATGACAAGAGTGTGGGGGTTTTCTAAAGGTGGACTTACCAAGGGACCAAGATTTCCTTGGTCCCTTGGTTCATCTCTGGAGTCGTCTGTAAGGCGATGGATGGCTCCTTGGCCCTTGGATGACTTTTTGATTTCCAAACCAGAGGTTTTTCGCACAGTAAGATTTTGGAGATTAGACTCAATATACTAGTGTTGATTGCATATAAAAGTTCAGATTAACTAGCACTAACGTGTAATGGTTTTTATGCAGACTGCAAGGCTTTTAGAAAAGGAATGGACGATTTTTTTAAAGTGTAGTGTTTGCCTTATCCACAGGCAGACATTGTGTTAGGCTTCTTCAATAATAAAATTAGGTCCTTGTACAATACCGTTTTATTTACAATAATATGAGTTTATTTATTTATTTATACGCCTATTAGGCTTTTACATACATAGTTATAAAAAATATTCTTAAGATTGTATGTTCACAGTTACAGTAGTAATACATATGCTTCAGGGTGTTGCGACCGGCTTCTACTGTCTAGGAAATGAATCCGCCAGCAGGGCTCTCTTTGATCAGCTATATTTGCCGGGTGCTACTCCTACAACTCCCCTACATCTGTCGGTAACTGGCGTAAGCTCTAAGCCTATCCACGTCTATCAAAACCCACTGAACGTATACGACATTCAAGTGCACTACAGAAAGTAATTGAAAACAAAGGTTTCAGGATGAGTTGACAATTTGCTTTTAATATAATCAAAAACAAAATGATACAAAGACAAAGACGTTATAGAAAATTGAGATAAAGTGTGACAGAGGCGTTAGATTGAATGTAAAAGAGCCCACAGACGAAAATAAATCAAGATGATTTTAAATAGATAATCAAGTTAAATATGTTTCTCCAAAGTTTGTGGTATGTGATGATAATGTATGGTGTTATACTTACGAAGCTCGCAACTCTCTAAAGAGATAAGAAAATATCAATATATTTATTTATTTATTTGAAATACATATGTACATATATTTACAAAGGAAAATCATGGGCCTTAAAAGCTAATTACAATAAAATAGTTTGTTAACGATTCTACCCAATTCAATAAAGAAAACATTTCTCGTGTTTGAATTGGGGAGTAGTGCCATTACAAAGGTAAAAGAAAAAAAGAAGAAAAATTTTGAAGTAAGAAAATAAATAAACTTATATAGGATGTTAACGCATTACATGTGCTCATCTAGTGCGTTCTAATACATCGCTATTCATTTTATTTCTTTTCCATTGCAATTTTTCCAATTTGTATCGCAATCTTCTGCATTACAAGCTACCAATGCAACTCTCGGTTTCGTGCAATCTTTTTTAATATTGCTCCTTGCATGATTGCACCCCGGGTCAGACGGACGGTAGTTGTTGACGGGCGATTGGCAGTCCGGTGGTCAGCATCGGCAACTTATAATATTGACCGCATCCGCCGGGTCTCGGACACGCAACCACAGCGACCACCGGAGATGTAACTGATGGGTGTGGGTCTTGGACGTGTCAGTGTGCCCTAAGTAAACTCAGTTTTACGTAGATTAAACTGTGATAACTTGGCTGTAATAATTTTAGTTTTATATTGTCTATAGTTTTTTTTTTAATGTCTAATAACGAGTAGGTAACCTCCGTTCAATTTTACTTTCAATGTCAATGTTTTAGTCATTATTATTACTGGATTGTTTTAACACTAACAGTGATCACTTAACCGACGAGAACCTATTTAACACTTCTCTCGGATGCTGTTAGTGGGAATCTGCCCGTCGTATTTTTTTAGAAATACTTACAGTAGTTTATTCGTGAGTACATTATTTATTTTTTCACATTAGCTCGGGGCCTTTTTAATCTTTGAGGATGGTGTGTCAAGGTTTTTTTTAGGAAAAGGAAGGAGCAAGTTCTGGGAAGGAAAAAGGTATGAGGAGTGCGTAAGAATGGGAGGGGGGTCATCGTGACCAGGGGTGACTGTCTTATAAATACATTTCTCCCACTGCGGTGCAAGGCAATGGCGATGAATCCGGCTGGAGAGATCAAAAGGAATCCTTGAACCAGTCTCTCCAATCCCGTTCGCCATGCAGTAGGTGGGAAAACGCATCCGACACCAAGACCTAGACAAACCTCACCCCATTAACCCTGGCACCCGGGTCCTAACCTAGACCTCTCCAGCCAAACTCTCGACCCATCGCCTTTGTAATGGGAGGGATGGATTCATATGCCTGTCACTCCTAGATACATTGACCCCCAGGTTCCTACCCATTCCTCATTCCGTTTTCCTTCTCAAAACTTCCTCTCCTTCCTTTCCCTAAAAAGATACAGATCCCCAAAGATGATCTAGGCCTTGAGGGAAATATTTCTCAGGGCCTCCTTTTTCTAGCTAGTTTAATAAAAATTACAAAGTTTCGATTCCAAATGGTGGCCTATAACCAAGTACATAATATCATCTACCACTCTTGGACTTATCAGTACAGTGATAACGACGCATGTACAACCACACGCAACTTGCATAATGTGATAGTGCTTGAAGGACCATCAAAATATCACGTTTCGCGGTTCTTTTCATGCTCTTTTTAACATTTTTTTTATGACGTATTTACATCCCTTGATATTGTTTATGTAGCGGAATTTCGTAGTATTGCACTCCTGATGCACCTTTTTCGCAAATGTGGGGACTAACAACACTTTAAAAATATGCGAACACCTCAACACAGGTTTTTCTAGTGAGGGGTTCACAAAACACAATTACTTAAGTTTTAATAATCTTGCATATGGTTGTTAAGAGCGATTGACAAGCGGCTAAAAATAAAAGTTTAAAAATGCTTGCAACTGTACAGGAAGGTTATAAAAAGAAAAATCGTTTATTTCCCGTATCAAATTTTTTAAATTAAAAATTTTATATAGATTTATTTTATTCAAAACTTGCTTTAATATATACATTCCTACATTCAAGTAAATAATAATGATGCTCAAAACGCACGATGATAAATTATTAAATATCGTTTACTTCTTGTAAGTATTTTTTGATCAATGTATTTATGATTTTTCAATAATGTCTAAACAAAATAAGTGTGTAAAAAAAATCTGAAATATTATAGTTTGTAAGACCTTAAGTAAATAGAAAAACTGAGGTATTTTTGTCACAAAACACGTTCTCGGATTTATTTTTTAATGATTTTATAACTAAAATTTAAATTCTGAAAACTGTGTTGACTAGATTATGTATTGATTTATTATGTTGAATGATTATATGATTTGAAATTTGTGTAGTTTAATAGAATCTATCGTTTGAAAACTGAACAAATCTGTCAACGACCAACGGTATAACCTTAGTATATTAAAAATTAACTTAGTTTTTCAAAGTTTTAAAACTGCGTGTACCAGATAAAACAACAATCTTTCTAAATCAATTTTTTTTTTTTTTAATAAAAGGGTCAATACGTCTAGAATTTGATTCAAAAGGGACTAATTTCCGGCATTCTCTGGTAATACCCTCTTAATTATATTACACTCTACTATCTAATATGTTTTATATTATGAATGTTTTTTGTATCACTTGAACATATCATATCATATGTCTTATGATCCTTGTAAACTGTGTAAACAAGCGTAGAAATAAATAAATAAATGATATTCTGGAGTGCTGGTACTTATCCTGATGTATGACAGTGAAGCATGTTACTGGCAGAGAAAGGATGAAAGTATACTGAATGCTGTAGAAATGAGATCCCCGAGGCGTATGTGTGATAAAACTACGTATGACCGTGTGAAGAATGTGGAGATCTGAAAAGAATGCAAGGCTGGTGTAAGCGCAATATGTAATATTAAGAATGGGACGCTTAGATGGTTTGGGCATGTTGAGCAAATTAATGAAGAGAGGCGTGTATGTAGAATTTATGACGCGAATGTGAATGGTAGAAGTCGAGGTCGCCCAAGGAAGGTGTAGCGCGATCAAGTGAATCAGATACTTGAATCGGGCCATGTCAAGAATCAGAATAATAGAAGCGTTAACCGGTCTACTCAGTGGAAACTTTTTAAGTGTATGAATATTGAGTACAAACTTTTCATCGGATGTTAATTCCTCACATGATAATTCATCATGTCTCGATGCGTCGAAAACTTTTAATTGGGGTTTTTAACCTTAGGTTAGGTAAGGGGGGGGGGGAATGGAAGGGTGGGTTAAGTTGTGGTGTGATGAATTATCATGTGAGGAAGTATAGTGTCTGAATAAATTTACCATGGGAATTCAGACGCTGAGATCTCATAGTTCGATTAGACATGGAACCAATAAAAGAATATATATGAGAAGCTGGATGAATGTGAATGAGGCAAGGAGGCTGTGCCAAGACCGAGTTAATCTATTGTAGGCAGATAATTGAAATTTTCGTGGATGCCTAGCTCTTTCAGAATTGATACATTTGTGGCTCTAGCTGTCATTCGAATCCTGAGCATTTTTCTCCAGCACCACATTTCTAGGACTTTATTTTTTGCGCTTTATTTCGCTGGCTATAAGTGTTCATGTCTCCACACCATACAGTAATATGGGAAAAAACATTCATAAAAGTCCCAAATATGCCTAAATGGTATTATAAACAGTGATTTCATTTTGTTTGCTTTTAAATTGATTTTTAAGTAATTTAGCTTTTTGAGGTACCTATGCCTATGACTCCCACTCCGAAGGCCGCGGGTTCGAACCCGGCGTGCGCAAATAAATTTTATTTATGATTTGTGTTATTTCACAATCAATTATTTAAAATAATATATAGTATATTTGCGGCACGTTCCAGAGTGGAAGATACTCTTAGTATCGCCCTGGTGTAAGACCACCATTCAGAATTGAAACGTTGCTTGAAATGGCTTTAGCCCTGTTTAGTGACTAGATCTGAATAGCCAGGTACTTTCCCACCTTCCTCTTCCTCGTCTTCTTTCCTTCCCTACTAGCCTCATAACATACCCCAATTGGGGATGCTATAGTCTCACTGGCTCAAGACGGAAGCAGTTGGAACTCTTGTGAGGTATTCACTAAAAAAAAAAAAAAGCCTGCAAATTTAGGGTTAACCACAGAAGGGAGATCGGACGGAAACGAGTTTGAAGAATGAAGGATTTCAGAAATCAAAACCCTCCTTGTGGTAAATCTGGTGGTGTTTCTTTGATACTGTTTCGCACGCCCACTCACCAAATTTATTTTAAAGGTAATTTGATATTACACTTTGTCGTAGCAAGGATTTTGTGACATATTGAACCGGTTTGTTTGTTGTTGCGATTAACTTTTTAGGCTTCTTGATAGTGTTCATCATCCGAGCAAATGTGTAGATTGTGGCTAACTGTATGTGGAAGTGTTACCGTCTCTTCAAGCGTTGATCGTGATTAATGTGATTTTCTGTGTTTAGTTTCGATGTAGCCGGTTTATACCGGATGCCAAGAACTATCAAGCTTAGCCCCATCGTCCCTACTAATATTCCCCATGTGTTTTGGGCGTTCTCCGCAATTTAGGCGCAAATACAAAGTGATTCCCGGTTTCTGGGCGGATATATCCGGATGGCCGAGTTTGCATGCTCCAAAAGTATTTCAGGTCATTTTTTAAGCTAAAGGGAGTTGGGAAGGAAGGAGATGACACCGATGGGGTTGGGAAGTGGTATCTGGTTATACACATCTGGTCACTAAACACGGCCATGGGCATTTAAAGCAACGCGATGCTACGATTTTGCATGGTGGTCTTCCGCCAGGGGTGCTAGCATGGTCGGTCGATATGAAATTACCGACCAATTGTTGGTATCTTCTCATCGTTTTCTAGGACTGCAGATGGCAAACGAATAGGTGACAATTTTTGCATAGCACAAAGGGTATGTATCTTTTATTATTTTATTTTAAAAAAAATTACTACATATATCTTTTCTCGGAAGATTTTTTCAATATGGATGAGTGTTTCAGGCTAATAATTATTGCTTATAAGAATATGTGACAGTTCACAATGACTGAGTGTCCTTAATATATTCGATATTAACTGTCGTTTGTACGTTAGCGGTCTGCAGTTGTTCTAGGGAACGATGATAAGTTACCGACAATCGGTCGGTAACTTCATATCGATGCACCATGCTAGCACTCCAGGACGATACTGATAGTATATCTTCTAATATATAAGAATCTCGTGTCACGGTATTTGTGGTCGCACTCCTCCGAAACGGTTGGACCGATTTTTATGAATTTTTTTATGTAGATATATTTAGTAGGTGTGAGAATAGGTCGTAAAGTATATTTCATACCGCGAGCTCTGGCTTTATGAAATTTGCATACAAAATTTCAAATAGGTCAAATAGTTAGCGGGAGGGGAGGAGAGGAATTATGGAGGGGGGGTTCGCGGGAGGAGGAGTAAGGGAGGGGGAATGCGAAAAAGAGCGGAGAGGGAAGGTAAAAGTGGAACGCGGGAGGGGAAGGAGTCGCAGAAGGGGAAGAGGTAGCAGAAGGGGAACGCGACGAATGGGAAAGGACACGCAGGGAGAAAAGAGGCGTTCAACGCATGCCGGGTATCAGCTAATATATATCACTGTGGTTGCCTTACAGCGGGTACGATCATTCTATATCTTTGTTTGGATTAATTATGGAAAGGAATTTGTGGCAAACTGATTTTTGCCCAGCCAAGGCTGGAAATGAATTTTCTTTAGTTGACTGATTTTGTCTCAAATCGTCATTTAATTTTCTCATCTTAAAGTCGCTGCTTTATATCGTCTGGCTATGGCAAATATTTATTATAAATAAGCTTGGTTATGCCAAAGTTGATGCAAATTGCATAAAGAGTTGACGGACGGTGGACGTACATCAATGTTAAATGAAATGGCTCAATGAATGCAAATGCATCTTTCATTTTCCCAATGTAATGGGTGAAAGAAACTGGATGCAGCATGAATGCCATTAACAAAACAATGATCGTGGTGAATCAATGCAATGCACATTGGACTGGAGATGTGCATTAATGCAATGATTAAGTTGTATGATGAATTTTTCAACTCAAGTTCTTCTTCGTCTTGGTATGGTGGACGAGATTTAATGGAGGTCATAGATAAATGCTGTGGTGTAAAGTATTTTGTATGTAGCTTCAATATCATTTTACAGATGTCGTTATTATTGGTAATTATATGTAACTTTGAGTTGTCTCAACAGATGTCAGTTAAGTAGTAACTTAGTAGAGTAGCAAATTGAGGTCTTAGTGAAATGCTGTGGTGAATAGGATTATACGCATAGTTTCAATATCCTTCAACATATGTGTTAGTATAGGTAGTTATACATATATATTTTTGAGGTGTCTCAACAGATATCAGTAGTAATTCAGTAGAGTGCCAACTGGAGGTCACACGGATAGAAATGTTATTCTAAAATACGATCATTTTATTCGTAAAAACGGGACTGAAGTTCTTACGAACAAATTAATAGGGTTTCAATGTTTATTGGAGGGAAAATGTAAGAATAATTTGTTGATATACGTACGAAATCACGTATACCAACAAATTATTCTTACATGTTCCCGCCAATAAACATTGAAACCCTGTTAATTTGTTCGTAAGAACTTCAGTCCCGCTTTCAACCGTTTTTACGAATAAAATGATCGTATTTTAGAATAACATTTTTCTCCGTGCATAGTAAATTCTGTGGTGCAAAGGATTATGTATATAGTTTCAATATCCTTTTATAGATGTCGTTAGTGTAGATAGTTATATATAG
The DNA here is from genome assembly GCA_951813805.1 of Limnephilus auricula. Taxonomy (NCBI): domain Eukaryota; kingdom Metazoa; phylum Arthropoda; class Insecta; order Trichoptera; family Limnephilidae; genus Limnephilus; species Limnephilus auricula. The sequence continues at coordinate 25,998,669 of OX638406.1, read as the reverse complement.
TTTTGAAATATCTCAACAGATGTCAGTTAGTAGTAGTAGGTAGTTAGTGTAAGTCGTCCTTTAGTAGAGTGGCAACTGTCGCCGTTCGTGTCTAATAGTTACTGTCCTAGTTACGGAAAAGCCGATGAAATACTATCGACTGTTTGGCTCCTTCAGTGTCAAATTCTCTTGACAACCGAAATTTGTTCAGAATTTTAAATTTTGCTAGCTCAGACACGTGTCACAAATCACGGGATAAGTAAAAAAAAATATTTTTTTGTTAAAGAAGAAAGTATATTTAAAAAAAGCAGAATTTAAAAAAGACGCGAACAATATACTTATAAAAGTTATTTCAATTTTAAACAACTGTTTTTTGTTGATCTTGTTGATGCACATCCATTTACTTTAATCAGTATTATTTAAAATTTAAGACATGTTTATTTATCATATATATGTATTTTTCATTTTTATTTTCATTCGACCGGTCAGTGGCCGAGTTGGCATCGCGTTTGGGTCCCACCCAGGCGTCTCGTGTTCAATTCCTCGGCTGGCTAAGTCCTCCATCACTCTTCCATACAAGTAACATTTTCCGCTTACTGTGGTGGTAGTAGGAGATTTCCAAAAAGTTCTTTTCTACTATTTTTAACCCGTGAAATCTTTTTAAATTTAAAAATAATATTTGTATTATTCCGTTGAGTATATTATATTAAATAGGGGAAGATTGGCACCATTCGTACACTTTTCAGACTTTGATTTTTCAAAAATTTATGGTTAAAGATAGGTTGCTCAATCAATTATTATAACATTCAGCAAACATTCCGCTACTTATTCAAAAATTTCGAAGTCAATAACTTTTAAAATAAATAAATGGATTGAGTTTTAGAAAAATCTGACAATTGTCCGAATCTACCCCACTACTGGGGTACATTCATACATGAGTAGGGGAACATTCAGACAGTGTGGGGTAGCTTTATACAGTTTAAGTAAAATAGCAAAATAATTAGAAAAATCCTATGTATTGGCCTTAAACATACCAACGATTTAATAAACTAAACGACAAAACCTTTTGTCAACAAAAAATATACATTACTCAGAAAAAAAAACGATTAAGAGAAAAAACACAACACGGTGGAGACTACCTACACTAATTAATAATCAGACAAGAAGAGATCAATCTTTTAGTTACTGGGCACATTAGTAAAATAGTTGTCTGGTGCAATTGACATAAATAAAACATAAACCAAATCTTTACAATTAATTATTGAACATTCAATTGTGACATATCTATAGTAAATGTGTATAAGTTAAAGGTCCTGGCCGTAGAGGTTCCTGGAGATTTTGGATTAGGAAGAATCATTGCGACGTCAGAAATGCCCACGCTATCTTCATCTTCAATATTGGGAAACATGAATGCCCAGGATAGTCCTGGTTCCTTTCTTAAATAAGAGACCTTAAATTCTGTTTTGGAATAATAGCTTATATCTTTTGCTACGTAATAGACAACTTCTTTTTTGCAAATTTGACTAAACTTTGCAAAACAGTTGTCGTTAATTTTTTTCGAGTCTCACGGTAGCATCAAAATCTTCATCTTCATTGTCATCAGAATAATCTACTATCGATTTCGAACTTTCCTGTAAACTGACCTCAGAATTTTCAGATTCCGAATTACTTTGATTTTTTTGGCTTAGAATGTCCGGCAATTTTTAAAGTGCGTTTCATCTCTCTCGCTTTCGATTTTCTTTCCTGTTTTAGTTTCTTTAATTGCTTCGCATTTTCCAAATCTTCCAGCCTATTTTTTCCCGCGTATCGGTGTAAATTCTGGACTTTTCTTGTTGCCCTACCTTTACCGTTTTAATCTTTTTCTCAGCTGTAGGATAAGGCCTAATCATTGCTGGTGTAATAGGTCCTGGATCTTTCAATATAGTCGTTCAACTGTGACTCTTCTTCAGTAGAAAATACTTGGTAACTTGTGTATTTGGACTGATATGTGCCATTATTATCAGGTTTATCTTTTATTTTCTTTACCCGACTCTCCAAAGTTGAAGCCTTAATATTACGTTTATCCGCTGCCTTTCTGTAAGATAATTTTCTTCCCAAAACATCTTTTTATTGCCGCAGACATATTTTCTTCATTTATTATTGTGCACCTAGTCTCTATCTTCTTGTAATTCCGGACCATGTTTGCAAATTTTCTGAAATAAAAAGAAATTCGTTATAGGGGTACATTCAGGCGCGTACCAATGTGCCCCTGGAGAAGGCGTACGAACGTGCCCCGAAGGTCAAAAATAACAAATTTTTCTCATGCAGAAAATCATGCAGCAAAATCCACAAAATAGATACATTATTAATATATTGATTGTAGTTACTTACCATTGAGCAATAATCCGTTAGAATATGACGCCTGACTAAAGCACAAAACATCCAATTAAATCGACAAGATATTTACTTTGAGCATGCGAAAACACATTATGTCCTCCCATGTTGGTCGCAGCGGCCACACTGGCGCTAACTTCGGGGACAACTAGCGGTCGCCCGCGGCCTACCCACACACGCATAGCCATTATAGATACGATGTTCTAACAAGCTGTAATAGTCACTGTATGAAGGTTCCCCGTGTACGAATGGTGCCAATCTTCCCCTATATAAAGAATTATTATATTATTCCGTTAAGTGTCTGGTTTTTTTTCAATAAACTGTTTGAAAAAAGCCAAATTCAAGTTATTAGTTTTTGAAGATCTACGTCCAATAATTAACTTTAATCGCGATTTTGTTTAATTGCTATTAATTACGTTGTATTACAACGTACCAGCGTAATCTGGAATTACCTTAAATGGATATCTGCCCGACATTTTTTTTCATATCCGCCGAGTTGTGAACTTTCGCCACAAATGTATGTATTGTATATATCCCCATGTGCACCAAATTATGTGCCCAATATACTGAATGTACCCGGCTATGCCCGGTATAGTCGGTCCCTCGGAAATGTCGTGTTTTCCTAAAGCGGTGACCGCCGCAGCCCAAAAGGGTAAACATAGCTCGACGAAGAAATAAATAGAGACGATGTTGAGATACCAAATACGCCTCTACAATCATGAAAGTTTTATAATTTAAAACAAAAATGAACAAAATAGCTCTCATCCGTACCTACTAGATATTTGATATACCTTTTAATTCTTCAGTATTTTACCAAAGAATACCGGAAATTAGTCATTTTTAAATCAAATTCTAGATGTATTGACTCTTTTTTTACAAAAAAACATAAATTGATTTTGAAGGTTGTAATTTTATCTGGTACACGCAGTTTTAAAATTTTGAAAAACTAAGTGTATTTATAATATACTAAGGTTATACCGTTGGTCGTTGGCAGATTTGTTCAATTTTCGAACGATAGATTCTATTAAACAACACAAATTTCAAATTATACAATCATACAACAAAATAAATCAATATATAATCTAGTCAACACAGTTTTCAAAATTTTAATTTTAGACATATTAAAATCATTAAAAAATAAATCCGAGAACATGTTTTGTGACAAAAATACCTCAGTTTTTCTATTTATTTAAGAGGCTAGACTTTAAATCACACGCGGAACACCCGCGACTGTCATTCTGTCCCGCTCACAATAAGCTCACGTACACTTACAATACATGCGAATGCGGAATGTGCGAATGAGACAACGCTCAAATTTACCTACAGAAATCGCTCGAAAAGGGGTTTATGGAGAATACACTTTTCTACACCGAAACTTTCACGAAATTGAAATTTTAAAAAATATATATTTTTTAGAAAGAAGAAGCTACGTCGGTAGCTTTTTATAATTTTATAATTATTTATGAGAGTGGAGTTAGCAGCACTTTTTCCTTAAATAATATTTTTTTATAAATCGTACATGTTTGACAGTGAATGTTTACGTTAATACGAAACGCATCGAAAATTCGAAAACATACCGACATAGTTTTCACCCTCTAGAAGGCAGTATAAAAAAAATATATTCATTTTGTGCAATTTTCGATGTAGAAAAGTGTTTTTTCCCGGGCGTCCTTTTTGTATGGGCCGAAAAGCGAAGTCTATCATCTTAAGGTCTTTCAAACTAAAATATTTCAAATTTTTTTTACACAATTATTTTGTTTAGACATTGTTGAAAAATCATAAATTATTTTGTTCAAAAATTAATTTTAAGATGTATATAATTTTCAATCATTTACCATCTCCCGTTTGATCATTTTTATGGCAGTTGAAGACATAAATTCTCGCGATTCATTAGCCGTGAGATGTGGCCGTGCGAGGTTGTGTGTTCGCACTGCTCTTAATGACAACATTTTGAAATAAATTTAAAACTAATACCGTTTAGTTTCATAGCTGTAAAATCATCCGCATTATACAATCGTATTATGACCCTTTTCATCACCTCACTTATTTGTCATTTCATTTAAAACTAATTAATAAAAAATTCTCCAAGTTTCAATTTTTTTTCCAAATGCGGTCGGAAACTTTGGTCTTTTAAAGGTGTAAATTTTAATTATTCTGTGGTTAAATTCTAGTTTTTAATATAAAGCGTGGTGTTTTTTTCTTTTTAACACCGTTTAGAGTTTATCATAATTTGCATTGTGATCAAGGAAGAAAAAGATGTCTATGAGACCTAAATGAATTATTTCCAAAAGCGAACAAATTAGCCCGAAGTATCAACATTCTGCTTAAAGGGGTGGGAAGGTGGAAGGGGTGGTTTTTGAAATATTATTTAGGCAGTGACCTTCCTCTTGTTTTGGGGTCAAGTGTTGTTGGAATAAAACTGAAAATTTTATATAAAAATTACATCCACCCCAGTGCTCCTTTATTTTTATAAATTATATAGACAGATAGATCAACCTTTGTGAAGAAATATCCTGTGGGGCAGTCAGTAATTAGTTATACTTATCAAATTCTTTAAAGGATTTAGTCTCTGTTCTGAACATTAAATGGCTTCCTCTCCTCTGCAGTTATTGCCTCGCCGAAAAGAATATAAAAATAACCAGACAAGTCAAACCGCACGCCACAGCCAAAAGTAAAGTGCGGCCGAGCCTTATTGGAGGAGGGTAAAATTGCAGGTTGAGGAATGAGATGAATCCATCCAACTTCGTACCAACAGTAAGTACCCACTAACAATCATCTCAGATTTCGGTGGTTCATCACGATTTTGGCAGCAATTGAAGTCAATTGCCAAACTTAACATCGCGGAGAAAAGGGAACTCAAACCAATGAAAAATGGTAGCTTGTTAATGAGAGACACAACTACCTGGAGCCAGCAGTACTATGGCATCCCCATTTGGGATAAGTCGTGGAGCTGAAGGTAGTGGGGAGGGCGGTGGAGATGGGTTCCATCTCTTTCCTTTCCTTAAAAATACTCTACACACAGCATCCCCAAAAGCTTCCTGCGTAGATCTAATGTAAAAAAATGTATTTGTAAAATCGTCTTTGACCCCATAATGGCCATATCACAATGCGCTTGCCGCAAGTTCCTAAAAATAATCGCTTCGAAATGGTACTCGACTGGCAGTTGTGCGAGGATGTAGGAGGTATGGAACGCATTATGGGTGGCGAAAAAAACTACATGCGGATTCTCGGAAAAGGGTGCAGCGCTCGTGATGCTGCAGTCGTGATGCGCAGACAAGGACCTTATCATAATACGCCCATCTTCTCTCTCTAAACGAATTCCTCTGTGGAGAAAACTCTCTCTGCTTGATTGTTTATGGTATGGTAATGCCGCTGAGAGATCGGTTGCAACGTATATTGTAACTCTAAGGTTGTAACACCTCTCTGACTGATTGTTACACGTGTCGATAGGGAATTATTATTAGTTATTTCCTTTGCCGAGGCAGAATTTATAGCTAAACTTAAGAACAGACCCGGTCGCCGAGAAATTTGAACAATAGATATTTTACCAAACTTTTGCTGACAATGTTATTTTTACTCCCGATGCGAAAGGGACCACTTTAATAATACACCTATTACAGTGGTCCCTTTAATAATACACCTAAATAAAATCATCAAAATCGAAATTTGGTATTCTTCATTTTTCTCCTCTAAAACTAAATTCTTTTTAAGATTTTTTTTTACTAACTGTAATTAAATAAGATACATACTAATATGTATGTACGTTAAATTTTTTTATTTTGTCTACTGAACCTGTAAATGGCGTTCAAACCGGGCAATTTTAATGATTTTTAAGGGTCCTACACTTTGTCAAATAAGAGTACAAAATATAAAAACCGGAACTAAAAAATTTGTAGGCTGGCAACACCAAATTTGCTGTCAATATGGCAGTAAAATAAATGACAATGGCACTGCTTATGTAGAATACTGTAATATTTAAAAAAAATATATTTTTTAATAGTTATAAATATTTTCAGTTTTATTTTAAGAATAAGAATTGCAATGCTTTGTACAAATATTTTCATACACGGATATTGTTTTTAGTATGATTTTATTAAATAAATTATTTTATTTTATTTTATTACCTCATTATCATAATTATTATATTATCAGTAAACGTACTTCATTATCTTAAATTATATAATCTGCATACTTCACCCGCCATAACACAGGGACATCCCTAGCATGGCGGGCGAAATAACACAATATGTACACTATGTATTAAATTATTTTAATAAATAAATAAATAAATTTTATTTACGTAGATATACCTTAGCACAGGTTCTCATAGTGAGGTGTTCACAAAACCTAACTATGTTCGTTCTAACCATTTACATACATACATTTGCCGATCATATTTCACTCTACTACCCACTATGTTTTATAATAAGAACACTTTTTGTTTTAATTGCACCTAATGTCGTTATATTTTTTGTCGCTTTACATTTCCACCGTGTGTTATAATTTTAGTATTGCCATTTGAAGAACAGTGGCGCCCTCCTATGTTTTCTACTCTTATTTAACAGACCCTTAAACTCCTATAAGAAGTTACTTAAGCAAAACTTACCCACACGTTTTTTTTTTTTTTTTACATTAACTCCACACGTTAGTGGTAGATAAGTAGATATCTACATAATATTAAAACGTATTTGCAGTAGGTAGTGTCAAAATCCAGAGAGGAAATTGGGGAATACCTTTGTATGGACAGAACGCCTCCCAGTTTCCCCCTTTCTGTTAGTCGGATATAAATTCAAAAAACCTTTTACCTTCATTTTCACAGTACGTGACATGTAAATAATTAATTCTGTAAAAATGTATGCAAATCAGAACTTGTTTGTAAGCTTTTAAGGTCATTTCTAGTAAATTCTCATTTCCCTAAAAATTCTAAATTCTCCAGTCTTTAAAAATAAATATCAACTCTACTTTTTCCACTACTCTTCTCATTATCAACCTTCCGTTCGACAAATTCTCTTGCGAAAGCCATGCGACACTTTTAAGTTGTTTTATCAGTATTTTAATGGAATAAATGCTATTAATCCCTTCGGTACCGGTGCACAGTTGGAAAACACGCCAAACGCTCGCCCAACATTTGTACACGACTCAATTGTTCACAGTTACTCAGAATTGAAGAAACCCTGTATAATCTCTTAGCCTTATTTCCTTTACTCCATCAGCGACCCCGAGTTTCTCCTGTCTGCTGCATATCTCAAAAATGCTTCAAAAGAACTGATTCGCATTCTTTAAGCTGGTTTCCAGGGTCCTTCCCAAGGACGCACTTCAACTGAACTTCAGCTGAAAAAAACGTGTAAATAGAAACATAAACTTTTGTCTGTCACAATGTTTAATCCATCATAAGAATCCCCTAAAAATTAATTGCTACGTGTCACATGATTTGTTACATTTCCTAACACACAAGGGTTAGCTAGGCATGCACGCAGTGCGGTGGTTAAGTTTTGCTTTAGCTACAAATACAGATTCCAAAACGGCAAGGACAGAAATCTTCAATTCCTTTGAGCCATTGTTTTGTCCGGAAGATGAAATTGCTAAACTTGAAATTGTTGGAAGAAAGAACCAACAAACAAATCAAACTTAACCTTACTCAAACTATTATTTTTTCGTGTTCTGATTTGTCATTGTTCTATTTTATAATAATAATAATAATTGGATAATTTGTAGAGCGCCGTTTTTCTGAGAAATCACCTCAAAAGTGCTGTACAATTTATTATATAATTCTTGTCTGAGTTTATTATTTACAAATGTATACAGAAACATAATTACCTAGCCGGTCACTTCCGATAAACACACTTTAATTAGAAAATTTATGCTTGGAGAAGATAACAATTTGCAAGCGGATTTGTGAAAACACTGGACATTGCGTTTACGTTTACCGCCCTTCATCACTGCTGATATACATTTGTAAAAACATTAATGCCAAAGGTGAGTTAATATTTATTTTGAAAGGCTTGAGAATTTTAGGATTCTTTAGGACTGGAGAATTTTCATGAAGTGACCGTTATAAACGCTTACAAATAAGAATTAGCTCATATTTTTTTACAATTAGTTATTTTCAATGTCGAGGGCTGTGAATGTGAAATGTTTTTGACTTTATGGATAAGAGAATTTGAACAGGTGAGTTTTAAGTTTAGCTCTAAATTCCGCCGAGTCTGTGATCATTCATTAGTATCTGGTGTGCTCTTCGGTTCCTTCAACCTTCCGAAAACTGATGATGCTGCTGACCTGAGGGTTGATTGTCGAGAATTTTTGAAGTCAGTGACGTATTTCTATCAGTCCCATAACCGCTAAGCTAGAAATGCAATGATTAATGAGAAGTTCAATATACTTTTAGTTATCAAACTAGAACTGATAAGTTCCTAAATCACATCAGACATGCGTTAAGGTAGGTACCCCAATAATTATATTAATTAATAATTTATTTTTTTTAAAGGGGAATTTGTTTTATTTAAATATTTGACAGATGCTTAAGAGGCTAGACTTTGAACGACACGCGGAACACCCGCGTCTGTCATTCTGTCCCGCTCACAATAATCTCACGCACACTTACAATACATACGAATGCGAAATGTGCGAATGAGACAACGCTCAAATTTAACTACAGAAATCGCTCGAAAAGGGGTTTATGGAGAATACACTTTTCTACACCAAAACTTTTACGAAATTGAAATTTTAAAAAATATATATTTTTTAGAAAGAAGAAGCCACGTCGGCAGCTTTTTATAATTTTATAATTCTTTATGAGAGTTGAGTTAGCAGCACTTTTTCCTTAAATAATATTTTTTGATAAATCGTACATGTTTGACAGTGAATGTTTACGTTAATACGAAACGCATCGAAAATTCGAAAACATACCGACATAGTTTTCACCTTCTAGAAGGCAGTATAAAAAAAATATTTTCATTTTGTGCAATTTTCGATGTAGATAAGTGTTTTTTCCCGGGCGTCCTTTTTGTATGGGCCGAAAAGCGAAGTCTATCGTCTTAAATGAATGTATGGACGAAGATACGTTACTGAGACCACAAACGTGGTTTCACTGAAGTATAATATAACGGGCCGTTCATATGCCTAGCTATTTCAATCGTGCACACAATTTATCAGGCGGGTATGGATACCGCGGCCCCGGGATGACTTGTTGGATAACCAAAACCTCCACCATTGGTGAGGTTTGACTAGACCTTGGCGGCGGATGACCTGGACAAATTGAACCCCAGATTCCCACCTACCCCTCAAACATTTTTCTTTCCCAGATCTTCATTTTTCTGTGCTACATTTTTGGTTCTATTAATATGAATATACCGTGTCTTGTATTTTTATGATGTCATTGGATGGTGTCGTAATTTTCCAAGATTAATGACATTCGAAAGGTAAATTTGTTCTTTTGAAAGGCAATGCTCCTGTGGCAAATATTTTTTTTATAGATACTTTTAGCTTATCAAATCCTACAATTATAATATCCCGTAATTTTTCACGGGTCTTCGCTGGTGTTTTATTCAAATTATGGTTCATGGCCCCATCTTCCTTGGTTCCATTATCTCTGGAATGATCATTGTACTACGTAGCACGAAATTCAAATGGAGCCATTTGAAGGAAGATCTATGATTACTTTTTTGGTTCAAATGTTCATCGTGGTGCTGCGACCTCCCTTGAACCATTTAGTACCGTCCACATCGCGAGAGGCAAAACCAGTTTTCCAGATCTCGCCTCCTTTGTCGGCTCACTAAAGGTGCTCATTGTCCAATTGTGCCTATAGGCACGGGCCGCCGGTCCTGGAGGCTAAGGATTCACCACTGCGCCCTCTGGTCCCTGGTCCCGGCGTTGCCCGGCAAGCAGCCGTGGAGGAATTTGGAATTGGTTCCACGCACGCATTTGCCATTTCTCAATCGATCGGTTTTGTCGTTCTCAAACGAGTTTGAGACATGGAGTTTGACGTTAAATTCCCGTTCAAAACCGGGTTCTTTCAGCTGATGAATACGAATTCGCTCTTACAAACCAAGAGAAAATGTCGCTTTAGTGAGAACTACTGGTAATAAACTAAGACAATTAGCTTCCACTATTCTTTAACTTTCAAGAGTGGTAGATGTACTCGACCACGACTCATCACGACTCATCAAAACGTTGCTCGAAGTGGCTGTAGAGGTGTACGTCCGCCACTTGGTTCTCTTATACGTTATTAAAAATAATAAAAGCTAACCATTACGTAATTTTCTTTAATTGGAAAGCAGAAAGGATGGAACGTCACACAATTCTGAACTGGTACATGCTCCGTCATTCGCATTGCTCTTCTGTTATACCGACTCTTGACATGACTCCTATTGTTTTATTTGATTCACTTGATCGTTCCATGTCCTACTTGGTTATGCTCGAGTTCTTCTACCACTCTCTTGCGCGTGGTATTTTCTCCTGACAATCATGTACTCGTCCATACACTTTAAATGTCCAATTACTTACAATAATAACTTGTGTCAAAGTTTCAAACAACGCAGAGTTGACTACATTATTTAATTTTGTCTTACCGGTGACTTCTTCTATTCACTCCTATCTCTATCTAATGTTCAATTAGTTATTGTTCTTTCCATCTTTTATCAAAGTATCACACAGCTTTTCATTGTCCGTCGTTAAAGCTCCTGTTATAAGAAGTCTGCAAACCCAAAATCTCCCAACTCGAGCTCGCCGAGCATTTTTGTTGCAGACAATTCAAAATCCTGCAACATCCTACAACTTGCTGAGCTGAATTTCTTCCTTATATTCCCACCCGGATTTGAATCCGGCAACATTCTCATCCATTGTCCAATTCTGTTGTCAACCGAATTTATGTGTTTTGCTATTGTCATTTTTTTACGTACAGCGTACCTTTTAAACATCCTGTTTAGATATGACATTAATATGTCCTATATATGTCCTGGGTAAAAAATCAATTCATTTCAACTTTTTAAAAGGAGTTGTACTTAAGCGATATTTTAAAAACATGTCTCAACATTATACATAGGCTTTGGTTTTTAAAATAATAATTAAAAAATTTATTGTAGGTATGTACATATTTTTTAAATTGAAATCGTGCTTCTCCCTTTGTACTCATTACAAACATCTCTCTTCTTATCTTTGCTTTTTTAAGTTATCTCTTCTCGTGTAAATAATTTATACACGTGTATCATTATTTTGTTTACCAGCTGTGGTTCGATGACCTTTTAAAAGTAAATCCTGACTCCATTTTACTTCCTTAGACACCATTTACCTAGGCATAGATCCTAAGCAAATGAATCTAGACATTCCCTTACATTATCTTACCTGCTGCGTTAGAGCACACAATCTAAACTTCTAAGCAAATATTAGTACAGTAAAAAAAACTTGTTGAAAGACACGCGAAGGAATGAGAATTCTTCTGGTTTTGTTTTCGTGATACTTTTTTTCACAGAGAAAGCGGTCCTTCGTTTCGACTCTGCAAATGTTTCAATGGATTAGCATAAAAAATGTAGGCTGTGGAATTCTTCTGTAGAACTTAACTGGTGTCTTTATGTTAATTTAAATAACAGCTACTATTGTCTTGTCCTTTTGATTCTGCTTGCATAGGCTCAACCACAGCAGTAAATTGTGTGTTTTTTTTTATCTTGTGATGACCTTCTAATAATATTTTTAAGGCTTCAAATTTTGAAAGGTATTTATTCCCCCCTACAGAGATTCAATATTATCTTTCTGCTCGCTTCGTATTCATCTAACTTGGCATTCCACAATCAATCTGACCCTCGTTCCGTAATCAATTGTAATCGTCTGTAGGTCCTCAACAACATATTTATTCCTCCCACCATTCTAAATATCTTTCACGAAGATAACATTAAATTTAGGATAACAGCTTCGTTAGAGACATGGACGATTAATAAATTTTATAAATTCAAACTACTTGTACAGGAAACGGGCGTCTAAATCGTGACACATTGTAAACGAAGTTTTATTACCCAAGGAGTTGTTTGTTGTTGGTCTAAAAATATATTTATTGTCGATGCCACGTCCCTCGTCTCTTCGTCGATGTTTGCGTGTTTTCTGGTGTCTAATCCTTTGAACTTTGTTTGACCCGTTTATTTACTCAATTGTTATAGATTTTTTTATGTAATGTTTAATCAAGGTTCCCTAGTATGTATTATTGTGATAATTATATCACGGTTTCAGGTTACAATTTTGTTATAAATAGATTACACACCATTGGTAACTCTTTTGCTAATGTAGCTTATGTCTCTATTGATATTTATAGGTCTTTTAAACACGAGTATCTAATTTTAACGAAGTCACTGCAAAATCTTTTTTTTTTAACTTTTTTTTTGTACTAAAGTTTTTTTTTTTGTATTCGATATTGTTCTAATAACATTCCTTTTCTTTCTTCTTCCTATATTAATTTTATATTATTTGTTCTACGACTGTCAATATCTATAATTTATTAAAGTCTTCTTTATCCCCTCGAACACTTTTTGCCACATTATGGCAGTACATATTTCCAAAGCCTCGGATTCCTTTGTTCTTGGATTAAAATTTTTGCAATGTTTCAGGTATCAGGATGCTTTTATTATTGTCGTCGCTATTCTTTCTTGCTTCTAAATAAATTATAATTTCGGTGCATTATTCTTATAGTAACATACTTAATTCTTGTTTCTAAATAAATTATAATTTCGATGCATTATTTTTATAGTAACATACTTAAATCTAAATTGAAATACATTATTGCTTTAAATTTCACAAATTAACTCGTTATTTAATCAAAATAAATTTTAATTTAATTCAAATAAATTACTTTGTGAACACCACTATTTAATCAAAATAATCGACTTGTTTCGAAACCAAACCAAAATGGTTTCTTCGTCAGGATAAACTTTTAATGAAAATTAATAAAAAAAAGGATATATAATAACGTAAAAAATGGCTATAGTAGACAAACTATGAGCTGTGATTAATTAATTGTTATTATAGAAAAAAAATATTTAAAAAAAACTTTTGTATTTTTAAAACAAAGCTTTTATAAGTTTACATAATGGAAAAATAAATTATTGTGAATGTATTTATGTAGCTATTAATGTGAAAATTATCCCTTCATTTATATCAAAATGAAGATTTCTTTCCAAAATACGATTGGAAAATTCAGATAAATTAATATTATTCAAACACCTGCGTAAACGCACGCGAGCATAACCTGCGAGCCGAACCACGAGTTTATTAATGTAATTATATAATTTATTTTCATTACCGTAAAATAAATAAGTACATCACGGATTTTTCACTTTTTTAGAACGCAACACTACTGCGGTTATTTAATTATACTTGGAGTTCTCTTATCTGTGTTTTATTTCTGAATGAATTTGTAACCATTAAAATATATTTTTAAATACCCGGAACAGCGATTTGCTGTACATGCTGTACATGTGGTTCCTATATGGTTTAGTATAATTCATGATTATTTATCTCTGCGAAGGTCGAAGGCCAAAATGTTGACATTGAATATTAACAAGTTGCGTTTCTACCTCGCTTGTTTCTTTCCTCGTATACATTACGAAAGGATTTTTCATCTTTTCGATGTGTAATTTTTACACAACTTCATCATCAGCTTTTATAGCATAGTAGTCTACTCTTATAATAATAATAAACATATTTGGTTGATTTGTCATTTTTGTGAAAAATCAGCTCAAGGGCGCTCATCAAATTTATGATACATTTCTACAGTGCTCTATCTTACTACTAACTCCTGACTGTTGAAAAATTACATGTGAATATAAAAACAATGTTAATATTGAAAATATACTAAACATATGGGCGACCTCTCTATTGCGTCCATATTTTGCGAACTAACTAACTAACCATCACGCCGTTTCTTAGCAGGGGTAGGCAGAAGGGACGGAACGCCAAACAATTCGGTCTTGGCACACACTCTTTGCCTCATTCACATTCATACATACTCAAGTATCTTCCTCTGTCGTCTCCGACATATTCTGGTATTCACATTTTCTTCATGTATTCTCCGTATATTTCTTCGTTCTTCGCTTAAAATCCATCAAACAATCTGAGGGTCCCTTTCTTAATCTTACTCATTACGCTTACATCAGCCTTGCACTCTTTGCGGATCTTGACATTTCTTACAAAATCGTACACTTTCAATCAATATTCATCCATACAGCTTGCTGATTGGGCTAATAGCCCTATGATTCCCAGATATGTAAAAAGACGATTTACAAAAACATCAAGATCTTTCAAAGATCGGCGATATATGAAGATGGACTCAAGGAACTAAGATTACCAAAGTTGAAAGAAAGAAGAGAAAATGGTGACATGATTGAAAGTAGTTGCCGTTGAATCCAAGAAATCTTTACCACCAACAAAATTACGAATCTTATTCTTCACTCAAAATACATTTATAAAACATCTTTTGCACCTAATCATGGGAAACACTTCACTGCAAATAGAGTAGTGAATGCACGGAACAAACTTCCACAGCATTTCATTGATAAACTAAAAACTAAAATCAACCAATTGAAAACTCCATCGGATTCTTATTTACAGAAAAAAATTGACTGTAATTTATTTTAAAATTTATAATAACTCAACTTACTGTTGTAAATTATGATACGAGCATAGCAACATTTCAAAAAGTTTGTGTAAACATAAAAAACACAGGTCCAAAAAAATTGTTTATTTAAAAATAATTATTTGCCTTCTCTAATCTCATACGGCCTTACTAAAAAAAAAACACTCCGCGGCCGTTAAACGGTGTTTTTGTGAATCTTTAGATTTGACAACGCCGTATTTTCTAGTTCAAATTGGAGTTTTCATAATAATCCGCTAGGCGGTGTGATTGATGCGCCTGCGCATTGCTTTACCGCTGAATAAAAAAAAGCCGCGGAAATGCAGAAAAAGTCGGTCGCGGTGTGTGAGTGATTAAGATGATATATTCGTAAATGATTTCAATCCTTGACTAATTCGCACTTATATTAATTATTAATTTGTGTTGTTTTTCGTTAGTTTAAGTCAAATTGTGACACTAAAATCGTGTGTTCTAAAACGATCTGTCAGAAAATGGTTCTTTAGGTTATATTCAGAAATAATTTGCATTTTAAGATCTTTATTTTATTATAAATTCTTGAAAGTGATGTTTTTTGGTGACTAAAATGTCTAATACATATTTTAGTAAACGTATCAAAGAAATTAATGTGTTAAGATGTGCAAGCAATGTATTAAAATGTGAGTTTTTTTATTGTAAATTTTTGGGAATGAAATACTAATTTCAAGATTTTTTTATTGTGTGAAGGAGTAAATAGTGAGGTGACAGTCTTATTTCAAAATCATTAAATAAAAGGACTGTGTTTTTTGAATTTTGAATTTTTCCAAATATTTCAATGTTTTAATAGAAAGTGTTTGGGGTAAGTGAGTTTTTTTTTTTCAATTTGATGTTTGAAGCTTAAAATACTACAGTTTTTAAACATTTAAGTATATTTTAGATATGAAAATCTTAAAGGTAATTACATTTTGGTTCTAAAATGGTATTTTTTTTTACGACATCTCAAAAAATAAAAAATATGTAGGACATTAAAAAAAGAAATTCGAAATTCGTTGAAAATTACAAATGGAACAAATATATACAACAGATAAACTACCCTCCTTGGCCGTGTAAGCAATGTACATATCTTTCCATGAACAATTTTTTGTCAGTTCTTAATTAGTAAGGATTCTTCATACATGGTTGTTTGACCACTGTACAAATTTTTCAGAAAGTTTATTAGTAAGGCTGGTAAAATGGCGACGTTGTCAGATCAAAAGCATATATTTTGTTTAGTAAGAATTTGAAAAACGAAATGTACAGACTTTACACAACGTGCTACAGAAACACCGTTTAACGGCCGCGGAGTGTTTTTTTTTAGTAAGGCTGTTAATCTTTAAATCCTCGCTTCCTCTTCTATTATAATAGTTGAGCCTATATCTCACGACTATGGGCCACACCTTCAAGAATAGGCCGATTAAACAAAATATGACCAACATAAAAACATAATGGTCTTAGAGCTATAAAATAGAGAAGTCAGCCCATACAGGTCTCTTGAAGTCGTGTTCCAATCCCCATGTAAAAGGACTATGAGGTGCGGAAATGAATCCTCGCGTTTGCCTTGTGTTAGTTTTTTTGCTATTTTATTATTGTTGTTATTATTCTTGCTCAATTACCAATAATTTTAATTATTCCATATAAACGTACTTTCCTCGGCAAAATAAATCCGTTGGCTTTTCAAAGCATTTTGGAGTTGTGTCTGCAGTAGCTCAAAACACAAAGGTATTTCGATTTTCGTTATAGGCTACGTCAAATGCCGAGGATGGATGTAGGTCGTAGGTCTAAGTGTTTGGATATTTGTGACTGTATGAACCTCCGCCAAAGTGGATATTTATACAAAGATATTTTCGCTAAGACTCATTTAATTATAACACATCCATGATTATGTAAACCCACTTATTCATATTACCTTACAGAAATGCCTTATACTTAATCCTTGGCAGTACTTTATCTTCTATTACACTTTTTTTTTTGCAATAACAATTGCTATTATTTCAATATATTCTAGGAACTACTAGTAACCAATTTTACAATTGAAACAATTTGCCGGCCATAATAGGCTGAACCTGTTATAGTCAGAAATTAAAAAGAAGTTTTAAATTGTTTCTATATGTCTTTACAATTTTTACTACTTGTAATTGTTTTTGTTGACCCATAATTCGTTCTAATATTTTTGTTATAAAATATTTGTATTTTTAAACCCTTTTAAATATTGTGGCACTCTGACGCGTCCTCGTGTCTCGCACTAAACGACACGTGTACGTAGTCGATTTTTAACAATAGTTGATTGATAAATTCTTATCTTTCCCCAATATTTGTTGATGAAGTTCCTCGCGATAACGCCACCTGTGTGATATCCCGAATTTGGTTTACGGTCCTTCAAATTCCCACCAAATTTGACGACTAACAAATACAAACTTTTAAAATTTTGTCATTTGAACTGTCCCCGTTAAACGCCAATTTCAGCCTTTGAACAAATTGCAATCAGCTGAAAACCATAGATAGATCTTACAAAAATTGATAAAATGTCGAAACGGATCGAGAAATTAAAAAATATCAGAATTGCGCTGATTTTTGATGTTTGTGGTTATGAAATTGTGATCAACACAATAAACACATCAATCTCTGATATTATGAATTGAAATCTTCACGGCCAAAAGTATTATAGCGATTTATTTATCGGTATTGTGCCGTGTTGCGCTTCCTACTTGTTTAATAATAATAATAATTTGCACAATTTGTAGAGCGCCGTTTTTGTGAGAATTTATAGCTTAAATTAGTTGTCGACTTGGCCTAAGTTTTTTTAATATATTTTTATTTATTTACTTAGAATCTTTCCGAAACAAATTTGTTTTTCGAATCTAATCGGTTTTTACCAAAAATGTTAGATGATAAATCACTTGATGTAAAATACAAATAATAATAGGGGACGAGAAAATTAAATCATATAAAAAAGACATCTCAATGTGCCATAACTACACTTTGGAAATGGCCTTGATTATCTTCACAGTAATAAAAAATACGAGTGTGCTTTAGACCACACGACTGAAGTAATTACTTCTTTAGCTCTATCTATGCATCCGCATCCGCATGGCATATATGCACTGGCTATGAGAGGAAGAGAGAAAGAAAATGTGCGCGCGTACTGCTCTCTCTTGCTCCTACAGTCGCCCGATGTAACGCATTTTCGTAACGCATTTCAATTTCCGTAACGCATTCGCCAGCTTACCCCCCAAGTCAAGCGTGCGTAAAGAAGTATTTACTTCAAAAACTTAAATAATTAATACCATTATTAATTTAGATTTAATAGAGAACACAATAACGCTAAACACTCAATTTTCTGTAAGTCCTGGAATCTGTTTCGAAATTAATATTTTGTTTATTATTTAATCTCGGTTGGATAAGTTAAATATTAGATATAAATTATTCTCTTAGA
Source organism: Limnephilus auricula (assembly GCA_951813805.1). Lineage (NCBI taxonomy): Eukaryota > Metazoa > Arthropoda > Insecta > Trichoptera > Limnephilidae > Limnephilus > Limnephilus auricula. The sequence continues at coordinate 25,980,259 of OX638406.1, read as the reverse complement.
GCTTAGATCTTTTATATTTATGGTTTCACACTTTGTCCTTGAGTAAAACACTTAAATTTACAAATGTTCGTTCTCAAACTATTATTGCTATTCCTGGCTTGAATATTTAAATAAATTAACCTCTCCTCTCCGCCATGCCTTATTTGAACGCAGTGTTGTGTATATGTACACAGTGTTTCAGGAGAGCAAAAAATAATAAAAAAGCAAATCATTTCATTCATCTGAGACTGCTCTGCTCTGAACTCTGCACAGGTTGTACCTCGTTATCTCTACAAAGTGGCATAACCGAACCACTTGTCCGATCATCTCCTTGATTTAGGATCTCTTGATCTGTGGACCAAAGAAACAGTATTATTTTAATTTTTATTTATTGAAACAAAGATTTTGAATGCATACAATCAGGTATTGTGCATTAATGATAGGAAAAGGGTAAGTTAAAAAAGTTTCTTATACAAACATTACAAGTCGTCACTATAACTTGTTTAATATACCACACGGCAGAACAGATGTTCTAGATTACACCATAGCTCCTCAAGAGTAATGGTGTTATCAAATTACATTTGTAAAACTGTTATGTCAATTAATTTCCAGTAATAAGACAACTGATGTGTTGGGTATCTTCCAAATCGGTTATAGGTTTGGGTGATTACTACACTGGTTTATTTCATTATAGTAAATATTTAAAATCAATATTAAACTGGACAGGCTTCCTTATTACCTTATTAGGCTAGGCTCTAAGTAGTTCAGTCGCTATGGCGAGCGATCTCACTATGCCTTCGGTGATCATCGTAACCTATCGTACCTAAGACACGAACGGAGATAGATATCTTACTCGACTGCCATCTGTTGGGATATGGCAGAACTTCGTATTACAAACTAACCTATAGACATCTATTGAAAGAAGCTGAAACTACTTGAATAATCAATGCACTACAAAACACAAGCTACATTTAATTAAATTACATTTTAAATAACCATAAAACTTTTTTGTATACCTTTCTTCCCATAGAAACGTTAAAACAAGAAATCTTGTGCTCCAAATGGGAATAGGAGGTGCTCTTGTTTTATAGGTTCGCGTGCATCAATTTGTGATCGTATAATATTTGTTAAGTTTATTGTTAAAAGATGTCGTAATGTTAAAAAAAAGAATGTTGGTCTTGTTTGATTGACAAAATGTGTATTTCTATAAAATTGACCAGCTCAGGGAGTAAAGGCCATTATTCAGAATTTTAAGCAATGAATTTTGATTGAAAAGTTAACGAAAAGTTTTGAAGTTGTAAAACTTTACTTTATAAAATATAAATTTAATGTGTAAGTACGTTTTTTCAGATACTTGGTTGTTATATACGTTCAATTCTTAATTCCTAAAGTAGGTAGCATTATTCTCAAGACCACTACTAGGATGAAGGTGCTCTTGCTGAAGGACTATTCGGACTTTTCGTTCGTCCATAAAGCGGCCTGTTTGTTCCTCGGTGTTATGATGGTATGGTTGAGGTCGCACCCATAATTTTCGTTAGGAATTTTAAACATGTGTTCTGAGATCTTTACGGACCTGTGAACTGACTGAAAAAATGCTCCGCGAACTAATATTTCTATGCCGTGAATATTTTTTATCACGAGTTTTGTTTGGCATGTTTCGTAGCGCCATTTTTGTAAATATCACTTTCGATCAACATGTATGGAAGCAAACTAAAAACGATCGCTAAAATTACAATAAAATCTCTACTTGATATTTCATGTAATAGAAGTGATTTTAAAATGTCGCGGCCGTGCAAAATTTCTATCGTTTTTAGGAAAGGGAAAACAAACATTTTCCAGCTTGCTAATAACTGATAATATTTGAATTCTTCATAGGTTATTTTAGCATAGTTTTAGATCAAGAATTGGCAAATTAATAATAATGATAATTTGTACTGCGCCGTTTTTGTGAAAAATCGCCTCTCGGTCGTTGGAAAATTTGACTGCCTAGTTATTTACAAACAGATACAGAAAATTTAGTTACGTTACAGGTTACTGCAGATAAACACACTTGTATTAGAAAGTTTAACCTTGGAGAATATACGATTTTGAACGCAGAGGACATAATATTAAAAACACTCTACATTGTATGATTTTGTGGTTGCTATTGTATCCTCCTTTACTATTGTTAAGCCTTCATTGATTATAAGATTATTTGCAAAAGCAGAGAATTGATATTTATTTTCTATGTCAATATTTTTACTGTTCAATTTTAGGACTGAAGACTTTTTGTGTAATTTAAAAAATTATAGAAAAGCTTACAATTTTTACCTAAGCTTTAATACTAATTTAACAAACTTATTTGCATTTTTTACACATTTAGTTATACATATACTATTTCGCAAACTTAGAAATTTTTATGTTTTTTTTTGTATGACATCAGTAACTCGACGCATTTTTGCACTAGTTCATGAAATGATTTAAAATGTCTATTAGTGACTTTATTTATTTATTTATTTTTTCATGTTCTCTATAAAACAGTTATACACCAATATATCATGGAGAAGATTATAAATTACCAAGTACACAAGGGCAGTTTTACTACTTAGTGACATGTGCTAAAAGATAGTTGCTGAACTGTCTGTAAGTGACATTGAAAATGTCGATGGTCAATGCAGAATCGTTAAGCAGTTGAGTCGCTCTGTTTATTTTTTTATTTTTTTTATTCTCTGTTTATGTAAGCACGATCGTCACCGAACTTAGTTTCTTCTGGTATGCGCTTTGGTTCATTTGCCTTCCGATAGCTGATTACGCTGCTGATCTAAAGATTAACTTATTTAAATTGTTTTATTTTGTGTTTGTTGTAACTGTTTCATTTATGTTTCGCTTTACTTGATTCCTGTAATTATTTGCATTATTTAGCAACATTGACGAACTCTGAATACACTCCCATACATAAAAAAGACACTGACTAGAATTTATTAAATTTCATTTGGGAGGCTCAACTTTATTCAAATAATTATTTTATTTACATTACAATTAACACCTCATCAATGATTATTTTCTTCACTTACGTCACGATAGTGTGAAAACTATTTTCAGTCAATAGTAGTTTTTAATATTTATTTGTATAACGCTTCTCTTGTGAAAGTAGTGATCTCACCACAAGGTCCTGTACACATTATATACTTAGTTCAATTATTATGTTTTTGATAATTTTTCTTTCTTGCTTTAATTAATAAATAATAATAAAATAAAAATAAAAAGCCTTTTATTTCTTGCAATTAGGTATGTTACAGAGTTACAAAGTAAGACAAAATGTAATTAATGCTATTTGCGAAAAATGTAATATAGATATCTTAAGTTTTTCGTAAGCAAGAACCCTTCTCTCGGCCGAAGGTGAAAGCCTCCTCTAAAAAAATTCATTTATCTCTTGAATTGTTCGTAGGGTTAAGCATTTTTTGTGTTTATGTCACTTCTTGTATTTTTGAGGAAGTTTAGAATTTCTTCTTCAGAGGGTTTTGGTCTTGATCTTCCACGGTGACCAGCCGGGTTGGAAGATGAATTTGGGTTTTTAAAGTTATTTAATTTTATTTTTTTATTTATATATATATATTTTAATTATTATTATTTTTTGTTGATGTTTTTTTTTTTTTTCAATTTTATATTGTTTTTATTTTTTATTAATGTTTTTATTTTTTATTATTGTTTTTATTTTTTATTATTGTTTTTATTTTTTATTATTGTTTTTATTCTTGTTTTTATTATTGTTGTTCACTGTTAATTTTTTGCATGTTACCTGTGTCGGAGAGGGGCGGTAGTTGCTACAAGTTGTCGGCTCTGGGCATGTTCTTTTGATTTTTATTTACGAAGAAGTTAAGCTTGCATGGTTTCGCCATTCCTTCCGACAGGCTAGGAGTTTGTTTTTTTGGTGTTTGTTGTTTATTTTTCTTGTTGGCCTGTACTTTTGTTCCATCGTCTGTAGGTGTTTCAGGGGATAATGTAAATATTCTCTTATTGCTGTCCGTGGTTTTATTTTTGACCTGTATGACAAGTTTATCATACTTAATCTTTGCTATATTGCCTTTCTCTCTCTCGATTTTTGCCTGAACTTGTAGCTCTTTTCTTTTCTCTAGTATTGGCTTCGGATAGTCTTCCGTTATGTAATATGTGGTTTCTCTTAGTGCCTCTCTTCTCTGTTTAAATATTTTTATTTTGGTGCCAAGTGTGGTGAATTTAGCAATTATTGGTCGAGACCTTTCTCCTTTTTTGCCGATTCTCTGGATTTCTTGAATATCTCTGTGATCTAGATCTAGAGAGAAATATTCTTTTACAAACTTGATTAAAATGTTTTCCAATATTTGGTATGAGGATTCGGTTTCCTCAAGGCCGAAAAAGACGATATTATTTTTTCGTGCCTGTTTTTTCAGGAAATAAATTCGTTTTTCTTGGTTTTCAAACTTTTCTTTGAGGTTTTCGTATTTTTCATCCCAAATTTTAAACTTTTCTTCCAGTATGCTGTTTATATTTTGTATTACTGTTTCTGCTACTTTTTCTCCGCTTTTCAGGATCGTATTTTTCTGTGCGTCGAGTTCGTTCTGGATCTTGCGAAGTGCGTTCATGACTTCTTCCATAGTAATTTTTTAGATAGTCTGTTGTTTTGGTACTACAGGTGCCCTCTCGTGGATTTTCACAGAAAAACGTCTTATATGGCGACTAATAGCCGATTCTCGATCTCGAATGGTTCGGAACTTGTTGGCGTACTTTCTGAGTTTTTCAACAGATGGCGTTAGTTGCTTAGAGTATATCTTGCATATCATTCAAAGAAGTGAGGTTATAATTTCACTGATTTTATTTAAAAATGCACTATGATAGGTTGTTACTCACAGTTGCCTTTCTGTTAATTGTCTTTTTGTCCCTTAGACTCAGATTTTTCGGTATGTTGGCGTTAAATGCACTAGAGATGTAAATACTCAATCGCGGTATTTTCGTGGTTTTTCTCAGTTTCGTTATTAGGGTTTATCCACACTGTATGTTATGATTTAAATGTTCCTTTACTAGTTTTTTTCTATATCGCTGAGATTTTCCACAATATTTAACTTTACAGTCACAAATAACACGGAGTCGAAGTAAACATTAGCTCACTAGCGCCCTCTCTTTTAATTAATCCTGCTTGCTTTAATTAGATTCTACAAAATCTGTAAGGGACTACTGGTGTCGAAAATACTTAGCAATAGAACCAAACAAGCAAATCAATTATAAAACGTAAAACAGACCTACGTACTTTGCGAGACATGGTGCCTAAAGCTAAATGATAAGAGCCCGTTGGTGGTCTTTTTGACCTGAGGATCTTTGGAGCTGTATTAGAAAAAGGATCTTACGGCATAAATATGAATCTTTCTTCTTTTTCGTACTGTCCCAATTCATTGCCTAAGTAGGCTGTTGGGGTCGGTTCTTCTCGTTATTATGTTGTTTACTTCTTCGGTTCTGAGTATCGCTTTTATCCAGGCCGTTTCTCTGTAGGATGTTGGAGCATTGAGTCATCCAGGAGTTCTTTGGTCTACCTCTGAATGACTGTCGATGAAGTCATGTCTGTCATTGCTTGCTTCACTGTGTGGTCTGGTGGTCTCCGTTTTATGTGCCCATACCATCTCAACAGTCGTACCTCCAGCTTACTATTTATGTCCGTGACACCCAGGCTGCAACGAATGCGTGAACTTTTGATCTTATCTCTCAGTGATACTCCTGCCGTCCATATAAGCATTCGCATTTCTGCTGATTCGAGTTGCCTAGAGTAGGAGTTGTACATAGTCCAGCATTCGGAGCCATACATTATTGCGGGTCTAACAACAGTCTTATATATCTTTCCTTTAAGTTTTATCGGTATTTTCGTGTCGCGCAAGATTCCTGTTACTAATCAGTTAGCGTTTTTATTCAACGTGGACAATTCTTTCGTAAATCACTATCTCCTCACGCCTGATCTTGGAGTTTATCTCACTTATCAGCTCCACATCGAACCAAACCACGCGTAAAAAAGGTTAATTAAGAGGCTAGACTTTGAACGACACGCGGAACACCCGCGTCTGTCATTCTGTCCCGCTCACAATAAGTTAACACACATTTACAATACATGCGAATGCGAAATGTGCGAATGAGACAACGCTCAAATTTACCTACAGAAATCGCTCGAAAAGGGGTTTATGGAGAATACACTTTTCTACACCGAAACTTTCACGAAATTGAAATTTTTAAAAATATATATTTTTTAGAAAGAAGAAGCTACGTCGGTAGCTTTTTATAATTTTATAATTCTTTATGAGAGTTTAGTTAGCAGCACTTTTTCCTTAAATAATATTTTTTGATAAATCGTACATGTTTGACAGTGAATGTTTACGTTAATACGAAACGCATCGAAAATTCGAAAACATACCGACATAGTTTTCACCCTCTAGAAGGCAGTATAAAAAAATATATTCATTTTGTGCAATTTTCTATGTAGAAAAGTGTTTTTTCCCGGGCGTCCTTTTTGTATGGGCCGAAAAGCGAAGTCTATCGTCTTAAAACCTGCACTGATGTTGAAAGTATCTCATTTTACTTTTATCATTTCAATATCCGGTTACCTTGAAGTTGTCCTAAATTTACAAGTTATGAGACGCTCATAATTGTCCTGTTTTTTTTTATGGATAGGTCGGTACGGGTACGTACGTTGTTTGCCGACGGTTTCACCTCTTTTCACATTCAATAAATGAAGGCATTCCATAGGGATCGGTTCTGACTGACTGTTTTTATTAATGACTGCACCATTTGATTGTTACGCAATACAGTCCACGATATTTTTTTTGACAATGCCCTAAAGGGCGCACAAACTCGGAGGGCTTTCAATTTTGGAATGGACGGTCTTGAGAGAATTTCCTCTGGGGGTGAGAATAAACTCTAATAATAACTAAATAAAACAAATAACGTTGTATCAACCACTATTATATAATCACAATTACGTACATGTTTTGAAACCGATGGTTTCTTCGTCAGGGTAGTAATAACATTAATTATATTTTTTCATTTCTAATAATAACTGATCGTTTATTTTATTGTATTCAACAATCATGGCTGGGGCGTGATTTGTCGTTCTCTTCAAGACATGGGTTCACTCCTTATTTCATCCAAAAAAGACCCTCACAGCATTTCCAAAGATAACGGGAGATGAAATTTTAAACGTATCCTTCAGGTCCTCCTGTGGGTAGTTAATATTTTTTAGAAGTGTGGTGAATGTGGATACGTCTCCGAAAACATACAACGCACGACCTAATGTATTCACCCACAAATCTTATTCAAGGTTTGCGGTTTGAAGATTGAATATTAAACTGACTTGCGAAATTTACCCATACTTACACACTTCACCAGCTTACTAAATAATATTTTAGGTATCCTCGCGCCAAAGTGGAAATTCTAATACATTATTCTGCTTTTCTACTTTTGTTAATTCGAATAATATTATTTTTTTATATTTTAGTAGCCCTTAACAAACTATTGCTCTATTTCAAATATTATTTATAATTTTTAAGCTCATTATGAAAATGACGTTGAAAAATTACTTGCGTTGACCTCGAAAAGCTGTTCAATTTCCAAGAATCCAGGCTTCGTTTTATTACAAGCAGATTTCGTATTTTTAATTAAAACTAACAAAGTAAGCATGGTTACTTAACAACGGTTACTATTTTACCGTGATTAAAATTTAGTATCTAAATACCATTGATTAATAATGTTGTTTTTTTCAATGTATTAATTTTATATTCTTTTTTGTTTCAGGTACGTTCTCTTTTCATTCCGAAGATCATCGGATGTTCATTGAAGGTGGGTTACGTTTTTCTTTTGATTCTAATTTTTGTCCTTTGCCTTGTTTTAGCATAATTTTCATAAAATCCAACTAAATGTTTCATTTTCTTCTTCTCTCGGTGATTGAACTAAATGATTCAATTAGATCAATTACTTGTATTTCTTCGCTAAGCAATTTTCTACAGTCTGTATTCTATTCTGCGTTGTGTAATTTTTTCCTTCATGTTCCTGTCGCTTATGTGCAGAATGCTTTTAAGTTCTTTCCTTGATTCCAACATTTGTTTTTCTTTGACGACATTTTCATAAAATTGAATCATTCCATTTCCCTTTTTCTTCTTCGCTTTCTGTCTTTAATCGCTATAATCTCTTTTAATTCTCTTCTGCATTCTTCATCACGCAATTTGAATAATCTATCTTGTATTGTGTGATTGTCCTCATCAAGGTGTCAATACGACTCAATGTTCCCTTCAAAGTGAGCCGTGTGGTAGAACCTCAAGAGCAGCAATTACTTTAAGTGGGTCTGCTCGATTTGCAAGTCTTTCAGCTGTCTTGTGTCTAGGCCGCAACAAAAACCTGAATAGTCTACTTATGGGTGTTATTGTAAAAACTTTCGTGTTTAAATTATTCCATGTGAAATTGTGCCGGTTTTCACAGGGCGGGATATCCTCGTGAATGATGATTGTTTAAATTCTACTGTTTTTTTAAGTGCTTTTATTCATTTTTAATAGCTCTTTCGGCTTTGGCAGGCTTTATCTGCATTTTATATAGATAGTTTATAAATGTTTTCATGGTGGTCTGTCAAATAGTAATAAATGTCTGATACTACCTTTTATTTGCTGTTTAATGGAATGAACGTATAATTATTACAATAAGTTTTTTTTTCTAAAAAATATTGATTTTTTTGAAATATCACCTCAAAGGCACTTGATAATTTTCGTATTCGAATTACGATCTAGGTGTGTAAAAATATCTCTAACCCGTGCTTGTCACAATTATCTCTGTAGGCTGTCAAAAGTTATAAAAATGAATGTGACAATAATAATAATGACGAAACATTTGTATAGCGCAGTTTTGTGATGTTTCACTTCAAGTGCGCTTAACTATAACAAAATTAAAAATAATCCTTCTGTGCTCCTTACGAGTCCTTACAAAGTATTGAAAAGTCATTTTAAATATACAGTTTTCGAGTATCCAAGAGAAAAAATTTAACAATAATAGTGCTGTTATAGCACAGAACAATATTAGTAGAAAGTAACGGTGCTATTACAGCACAGAACAAAACAAGAACATTAAAACAAAAATATAGTATAAAACAGGTGCAGAAATAAGAATCATTCTTAGTGGACATTTAAAACATTTGAATACATAAAGGAGGAAACCGAAAGTCAACAATTAGCTGAGACTTTAAAACGTGTCATTACAATATATTATTTTTTAAATTTTATTTATAGAATACATGATAATACATTAAGCCATTTTAGTACATATGATACATTAGATATTAGATCACCATACTAGGCGACTGCCTGTTTCATGGTGACCAATGGAATATAATTAATATGTGAGATCCAGTGTTAACATATGAATTGACTATTCATACATGTTAAAAGTATGAAAGATTATAGTAGAATAATTATTATGGAAATTGATAATATAAAATTAGAAAACAGAAAACCGAAAAAAATAAAAATAAAAGAATGAAGAAGAATAAAAAAGAATAAAGAAGAATAAAACATGCTAGTGTGCTAAAAAAATCATATACGAGTACATAACTATATTATATTGAGAAAAGATTAAGATAAATGATATGATTTTTTTTAATAATTAAGTTTTTAAAGCCCGTTTAACCCTTAAAAAAATTGGCGTATTTTGTCAGAGGCTAAAAATATTTCCACTTTGCAATAAAATCCAAATAAATGGAACATTTGTTAACGTATTCGAAAAGTAAAAACTGTTTTCGAAAGGTGATGAAATAGACTTTCAAATTTCTATATTAAATTCACTATGTATTTTTTTAAATAATTTTTTTTTTTTGCGTAAACTTTAAAAAGTGTTCAAAATGGCTCACTTTACTTTTTTTCTAACTAAAATTACTGATAATGAAAAAAAAAACACATACTTATTTCATTAGATAAATGAATTATAAACCTTACTGTCACCTCACTTTTTTTCGTTTCATGTAAAAAAAATTCTTAAAAAATTCACAAAGTTCCAAAAATTTTTTTCAAATTGCTATCGGAAACTTTGGTTTCAGAAAGGGGTAAATTTTAATTTTTTTGTGGTTTCCTTTTAGATTTGAATATATATTTTGTTGTATTCTCTTTCCAATACCGTTTAGATCACATTTCTGACTATGATAGTAAGGGAGAAACAAGGATTTTGTTGAGACCTATGTGAGCTGGGACAAATATGGTCTCCTGTGATTAAACGGGTTAAATTCCGAATATTTGGTAACAGCTGAGGGAAGTTTATTTCAAATGAGTGGCCAGATACACGAAAAGAGCGATCATAGAAAACGGCTCGATTTGATCTAGAAAGTTGGATTAAACGATTAGTAACATCTAGATCTGCTAACCTTGTAGTAAGCTGTCTATCGCTTAAGATTTGTCGGATACATAGTTCCGATAATTACGCTGGCGCCATTCCTTGATATCCATAGTGTCCTAGGGTGATGTAAATGATAAGTCCAGTCTCGATTGTAAATTTAATATAATAAATACAAATTTGTAAATGAAAACTTTACATAAACACGTACCCAACATGTCACTCGAAACCCCGGAATATTAATGACGACGTTTATTTAGAAATAATATTTAAATGTATTTAATTTCACGTATTATTTATGTTTGTATATGTGTAAGTTTGTACACTGTTCTACGTCTGTCTCGACACAGGTGAATCCTAGTGAGACAGGCGTCGAAATCTAACTTTGTATAGATAAATAAATATTGAAAAACAGCAAACCCTTTGTGGCTTGACATTATACAAACTGAAACAAATTAAAATAAAGTTGTTTAAAACAAAGAATTTTTCATTTTGATAAATAAATGACTGCACATATTCGCAATTCACAATTCACTTCAATTTCATTTTTTCTAAATCATATTTTAAAATATTTTTTATTAGATACCTTATTTTTTTATTCACATCTTTTCTTTAATTTATTATTAATTTTCAGTTATTAATTTCGATTATTTCTGTTCAAGTTGTACTACAAATGTCATTTTTTAATATTATTAATTTGCAATGTAGTGTTTCCTGAACATTCGAGAACATACCGTTAGCATAGTTCTCTAGTAACATTAATAATTTAATGTCATTTCACTTCCTTATACCATTAGATTTGCACCTGCGTAGCTCCTGGGGCACTTCAATTAATAAAACATGAAAAGAACATGCACAAGTACTCCCCACTCCATGGTTTCGTATGCCGAATTAAACAAAAAATGTACTTACTTAAACAAATTAACAGTACATGGCTCGAATTTCTCACCCTTTTTTAATATCCTAATGTTTAAACAAAAGGAACAAAGAAAGGAGTTTGTAAGAAAGGGATAATTGAACCAGACGTTCTTTCCTTTTGTTTGTGGCAGACCTGATCGACCCATTTTTAAGGATCAAATTTATAAGGGTAGGGCAACATGCAAATATCTGTGGTAGTGTCTAGCTTATGAATAGTTTGGTTATTAAATATTATTTGGTGTTGTTTTAAAAGCTTGGACTTTGCTGTTCTCACGTCTTTTGGCTTGGTTTTGTTGATAGCAGAATATGCATCGTCGGTAGGTACTTTAATGCATATTTTTTTATGCACCAGACTTTATGTCCGGGTTAAATTTTCCCCGCAGGAAAAACTTAACCCTTTCACACACTTGTCCACAAATGATCATCTAGTAAATCCAAGCTATGCAAATGTACTATATAAGTATATTTAATTCAAAACAATACAAGAACAACATGTTAACCTACCAGTACCAAATGGAGCACAAAATAATTTACCGACTCCAGATATTTTCATATCAGAGGGTTCGGCTCGGTAAAACTCCTAATTGGACCGATAAATCCCACTGATCCCTTAATATAAATATTTAAAAGATCTTTCGTAATCCTACATGTATTTAAAATGACTGATTTTTGCATTTTTATGTAGGTATAAATTCTTTGACAAATCTAATACGCCTAAATGTTTAATGAGAGAGCTAGGTATAATGCCAGTAGCCGAAATTATTATTGTTATTAGTGCTTTGAAGGTTTTTATTACGTAATTATCTTCTGTTGTCTTACTAACTTCTTGGTACATATTAAAAATTAATCTGGTGTTTACTAAACTTCATGTCATGAAAATTAAAATGTTGGTATATAATCTTACGATATGGCTTACTTGTGGAAGCCATTTTCAAAGATTTTATACAATTCATTATTCTATAGAACTTTGGTTTAGCATGAGCATGAATGTGAATAAGGCAAGGAGTGTGTGCCAAGACCGAGTTTGGCGGATCGTCATATCTGCCTACCCCGGCTTGGAAACGGTGTGATGGTTAGTTAGTAAGTTGGCAAGCATTACGCACGGTAGGTACCTTTCCAATATTACATTCTCGCTATGAAAGTCTTGTTTTCTCCATTTCTGAGTCCTAATGTTGAAATTACACTTTTATTTCAGCTGCAAATTTCGCTCCCCTTTTTACAGTTTTATCTATTAAAAACCATACGACGACACGAAATGTCGTTGCGAGTTGTATCTACTGTAGCAAACTATCTAATTGTTAGGCAGATTTTCGAGATTAGTTGTTTGATCTCGAATACTTTCTCAATCTCGTATCGCTTCGTCTTTTCTATTAGAGCGAGGAATGCTATCGGTTAATTGTAATGTTAATTATCTAGAAGGGATGTCACAGCTGGGGTGACTGTGTTAACAACGTCAAGTGTTAACTCTTAGAGTCTCGAGAGTTAAGTTGCTTCCCGGTTCTTATCCAGCATTCTCTGGCGGGACTGAATCAAACGCCATGTACTCCGTCTGCTACGGATTTCAGCTAACCTAGAATGAATAGGTGCGTTCTAACCCTTTTGGTAAAAGGTTAAACGAGCGAACTCATAAAGTTTATTTTTTTCGTTTTTTTATCATGTCTTGCTATTATTGAACAGTGTCATGCTTGCAAATTGATTGAACCCACAATAAAGATTAATTGTGTTTAAAAATTGTAGATTTTGTTTCATTGTCCCGTTAAAGTTGTCTTTTTTTCACCCCACTTGTTTTCAAAACCGTCATCTCTAATACCAAAGTCAAACTTCTCACCATCTGCCACGAAGCTCACCACTTTTATACTGGCCGCAACAAAGTATCAGATACTTCAAACTCCTCTCCATAAAACCCATCATCACGTTTGTATAATGTCAACACATCAGCCATTAAAGTATGTTTTCTTGGAATCTCGACCTCCCTGACTTGTGACATTAACTCTGAATCCGCATCTGCCTTTAAAAATTTCTTCTTGATATGAATTAATCACGACATAATCAAATATTTATAGCTGTCTAGAGTCTAGTCCATCATTTAAATATCATTTGATACGTTGCATCATTAATTTTAATATGCATTAACCTAAAAGTCATAATTTTCCTTTAACAAAAATGTACATATCTTTTCCTGTAATCTATTTTATTTGATTTCATGGCGTTTTCGAAAGCTCCGTTGTTTATTTTACGATCTTCCTGCCATAATTATTATTGTCTATATTTTGGAACGGTTCTCCTGGCCAGTTTTTGACCTCTTCAACGTCCAAGTATTGGCCTAATAGAGGAGAAACACCTGCTTGCACCTGGTTAATTTTAAAGGGTCATTGAATTACACAACTCACTATTATATTTTAACTCTCACTAGGTATCATTTCTATACTCGACCCCACTACAGGGATAAGAACCTATTTCTGCAAATAGTGCATTATTTAAGCAAATACGTTTTTAAATTGTTCACTTGTGTCTAAGTCGACAACACGAGTTCACAAAAGTACGATGAGACAAAGATGACCTCTTCGCCACGTTTGGCCAAAATTTTGACCAAATTATTAAATAATTTTCGTAGTTAATGTAAAAATAAATAAAAGTAAACCGAAGCATCATGTTACACACATGCATGCGTAACTAAGGGGTGATCGAACAACTCAACAATGTGCGACTTCATTAATCTTTTAAAATGTCATTAAAAGTGATGAAAAAACTTGGTTAAATTCGGTTGTGTTATGTTAGATTATGGGGTTTTTTTAAATATGTTTTCATCACTTTCAATGACTTTTTAAAGAGGTATTGAGTTAAAACATGTGGAACCCAGGTAAGGCTGTACAATGGAGATTGGGAGTTATTCACTGCATAGAAGTGAATTACTTTACAAGTTAGAAAATTTTATTTAAAAAATTGCTAACTTATGTCACTAAAAATATCCTTGTGAAATAACTGGTAGATGATGTTAATTTCCTTGATTAGCTACTTTTATTATTTTATTTCGTTTTCATCTTTGTGAAAACAGTTAAGCTTTTTCTATCCATCGCCAAACTTCTTTAATTATTTGCATTTTGTTTACTGGTAAAATGGTGAATACTCGACATACTCTGCATACTAACAAGATATTCAAATTCTTAGGGCGGGTCATGAAATGAATTAAAATAATAGACGAGTATTAATGGGAAGATAATATTTGAATTTTAATGAAGCAAGCAGTGTGTGTTAGGAGAGAGGTGCCGTTCCATCAATAGATTTTTTTTTAATTCTTCAAGCTGTCGAACAGTGGTAAAATGTCTAAAGGAAAGACTTCTGTCAAGCGTGCCAATAATGTAAACCAAGGTATCTTATCTCTTTCAGATTTTTAAACCGTTACCGTACATATGTATTTTTAAATGACCAAATTTTATGTAAGGTACATATTTACATAAACCAACATAATAAAAAGTACGCTAGTTGGATGTCACAGCAGGTAGTATTTAATGAGAGTGGGCATCTGCTCTTTAAAGGTCATTAGAATATTTCCCACATTCAATATATTATTGCTTTATAAAAAAGTTATATAATATCCTTGTCATTATCATTCCATGCTTTTTCTAGTCATCGTATGACCTCTGCGAATTAATGTAAGTGTACAGAAGATAATCAAATTGTAGCAAAACACCTGCTTCTCTCTTCTTTGAAGTCATTAGATGATTCGCATATTCATAGTGATTAATTTTTTACATGTTGTTTTAATTGGTTTTCGTGCTTCTACGCATTCTAGTAATTGCTTGGTTTTTCTTTTAGGCTTGTTCAAATTCAGTGTCCTAGACGTGTTTTGGTTGTACTAATCACAGTGAAACCGACAGCTGCTCGGAATCCGATAATATTATTACTTATCAATATCTTTCCAAGTTTGGCCATTGTGTGGACCTCTGCGTTATAAGTGTACAGACGATGGTCAAATGATAGCAAAAACATATCTTGGTGTCTGTCTGCCTCAAAGTTATTAGTTATTTTCCATATTCATAATGATTCATGAAGATATTTTAGTTGACTTTTGTGCGTATTTTCTAGCCATTAGCTTTTCTTCCAAGTGTCTTTTGACCTCCGTAAGGTGTCCTAGGCTTTTAATAGATGGACTAATGACTATGAAACACCTGCTCGGGCCCCGAAGGGTTATAATGTAGTTCCCACATTCTTCATATGATCAATATGATTACTTTCTGAAAAGTTATGAAATGCAGTGCATTTTCAGATTTCTTTTGGTCATTCATTGCACGATAACAATATATTATCAAATGTCAGATATCCACATTAATAATTTTCGTGTCTCTATTAGACAACTTAAGATGTGTTGGGTACCTCCAATAAGTTTAAGGTTCGATTGGTTACCTGTTTGTTTATTTGGTTATAGTGAATAATTACAATATTGCAACAATGATTATGGCTAGTTTTTTACCTAGTTTTTTCCAAGCGTCTTTTGACCTCCACAAAATGTCCTAGGCGTGTAGTAGATGGACTAATGACTGTGAACCACCTGCTCAGATCCCCGAAGGGTTATAATGTTATTCCCACATTCTTCCTTGGGTCACTCGGCTCATTAATGACGCGACACGGCGCTGGCCGGAAATGTCTCACACCCAACAGAACAACAGACGAACAGACATGTCCAGGCGGCGTTTTGTGAATTAGAAATACATATTTTTATTTGTTCCTGATTATCCGTACTTTGATTATCCGGCATTCCGGATAATCCGACCTGTATTTATTTATTTTAGTGACATAAACGTTTTTAATTTTATAATGTACAGAGGAGGTAGACAAACGTAAAGAAAAATTAATAATGTTCACAAGTAGGTTTTTAGAAATTTAAAACTAAATACTATAAAATGCTAAGCATCAAACATAAAAAAAGGAATTACAACACACATAATAAACCAATAGGTAGTTACATAATGTATTTTACAATAATACATTTGTGATTATAACTATACCCAGAAACTGGGAAATAGGAAATGAGGATGGGACAGGAAAGGGGATGAGACGGATGAGATGTTGCCGCGCAAGTAAAATGAAAACAAAAAGTACAATTAAGGTAATCATGAATTTTTTGTTCGAACCTAGAATGTGATGCAATAAACTTCTGTAAAAGTAAAAACTACTAAAGTAACTAGCAGTGAACCTGTCAGTACCTTTTTCTATATGTGAAATTTTTTGTAGCAGTTACATGTCCTTTTTATAAATTCATCTTGATTAGAATTGGTGTTGCTTCTACTCGTATTAATGTACAAAAAGGTGTTTTGCCTTCTATATCGTGCGTGAAAATTTATTTTGTTTAACAACACCGGGCAGTCAACTTTATGGTTAATAATTTTGCACAAAAACATCTGATCAGCGACAATTGTGATTCGAAAATGTTTTTGGATTTCGTCGTAAGTGAAATAAAAAATTAAGTAAGAAATCGCTCCTGAATCATTCTAATCGGTGAAAAGTATTTTAGGTGTGGACGAAAATGTGAATTGTAGAGAGTCAGAAAAATCTTAGTGTTTTTGGAAAAATTGCTCTTCTCAGTTTTCCTTTGATTAGTTAACGTTCCGAATTATCCGGCTTCAACTAATTTCCATTTTGGTTTTTCTGACGAACCCCAATTTTTTATGTTTGTATTATTTGTCTTATTGAATTAATGATTGGTTCCTCTACATCTACATCAGTACTCTGTACCATCTGTACAGAAAGTATAGGTAAATATTCTTGTGAAAAAACTTGATATTATGTGATGATGATGTCATGTTTCTTTATAACATATCGCAGTTTATGTTTGCTCTCTTGTAAATACTAAAGTAAAACTAACACACCAGCTTGTGCCATAACGCAATTGTACACAAAATATTTAATATTTCAGTATAAATTCATTGATTAAAATAAAATATTGCATTACATCTAAGATGGGATATGTATTGACCTAAACCAATTGTCCTATTGGTTATAATAAAATTTAAGCTGATGCTGTGTGTAGGTGCCTCTTAAAACAGGACCTCACTCATTTAATTAGACTGGATGCACATCTTCGATCTTATCACTATAATAACTGTTTATGTTGTGTGGTGAAACGTGAGAAAGACTTGGGAGGTCCTGCATAATCTGTCCTGTCTTCTCTGTGATAAGATCAATTACAATGTTTATGCTATCTGAATGCATTCATTCATATTTTGAACTAATTACAGATAGGTGATATTTCACAACTATTCCGGATGTTTTATTAATCCATTTCTTGAGCGATTGTCCAGCGGCTGAGAATAAAAGTTTAAAAATGCTTGCAACTGTACAGAGAGGTTTCAATGAAAAAGATCGATTTTTCTCGTATGAAAGTTTTAAAATTAAAAATTTAATATCGATTTATTTCATTCAAAACTTGCTTTAATATATACCTACATTCAAGTAAGCAATAAAAATGCTCAAAACGCTCGATGATAATTATTAAATATCGTGTACTTCTTGTAAGTATTTTTTGATCATAAGTATTTATGATTTTTTAATAATGTCTAAACAAAATAAATGTGTAAAAAAAAATTTAATATTTTAGTTTGTAAGACCTTAAATAAATAGAAAAACTGAGGTATTTTTTGTCACAAAACACGTTCTCGGATTTATTTTTTAATGATTTTAATTTAACTAAAATTAAAAAATTTAAAACTGTGTTGACTAGATTATGTATTGATTTATTTTACTATGTGATTATATGATTTGAAATGTGTGTTGTATAATACATAATTTCGTTTGAAATTTGAACAAATCTGCCAACGACCAACGGTATAACCTTAGAGTAAAGACGCCATTTACCGGGTAGTTGCCCAATTTCGGGTACCCCCTTATGTCGAAACTGGGGCCAACTGCGCAAACTAATCGGTCGGAAAAACAAAGATTTTACCATCCACTATTATAAGGCGAAGATTGACAACTGTCACTCGAACATTCATTAAGTGGCAGGCATTTTTGCAAAAAACCAGATAAATAGTTTATCAAGGCAGTTTTAAAAATGCATTTTTTTAATGAAGGGTAAGTGTTTGTAGGATTATTATTATATTTACTGTTAACCCATGTGGTAAAGTTCACACGACATGCATTATTTGGACATTTCATTGCTCTGTTACGTTTCTGTCATCATTACGTTGTTTCAGATTCATGTCATCCCAATACCGGGTACCCGGTAATGGCCAACTTCGGGTACCCGATAAAAGGCTTCATCTATTCAGCTTATATTTGTTTTAGATGGCAACTTCAACACGTGAAAAATGGGATCCTTTAGATATGAAAAGAGCTATAGAAGCTATTCAAAACAAGATGATGGGATGTATGAAAGCAGGTCGGGAGTTCGGGAATAATGTTGGAAGGATGGTGACTCCATTACAAGTCGCAAGTCTTATGGAGCAAGAATACCAATGTAGTGCAACTGTTGAAGTAGCCATCAATGGTTTTCGCAAAAGTGGATCCCCGCAAAAAAACAATTGAAATGAGTCTATATCCAAACAAGATAAGAAAGCGTCAGTAAAGTAAAGTTGGTTAAAGGTAAACGCAATATGAAGAAAATACAACGAAGATGAAACGGAAGCAAAAATAAAGTGGACGCATTCTAGCGGTTAGAGTAACGATGATTCTGTTATTTTCATGGATACCGACGATGATCCAGTTACCGATGAAGAAGATGCAGCGTGTGTTTAATGTAACAAAGCATATTCATCTAATTTTAGAGGAGAAAAATGGATAAAATTCATTGCATTTAAAAAATGGGCTCGCTTAGAATGCTCCTTTAACGAGAATTTCGATTTCATATATATGTAATATTTGCTTTAACGGTTGAATGTAACCCACAGTACAAAAAGAAAGAGCTTTTTTATAACATAATTTACTGTGTATTAATATTTTTTTCAAAGTACCTGTAATAATATTTTTTAGGCGTATTACCGGGTGCCCGATAAATGGTAGGCATCCTATCACCGGGTACCCGATAAAAGGCAGGCATGGTACCCGATATAAGGACCTCTTTTTTTCAAAGACAAAATATCTCCTTTCACATATTTTTCCTTCTATTTTTTTAAGCATGGCCGCTAAACTATTTTCATTGTACCTACATGATAAAAGATGAATACAGTTATATACCTACAAACTCATTTTCAGAAAATTCAATCATCTTCTTCCTTTTATGGTTGATCAAAAAAAAGTACCCGGTAAATGGCGTCTTTACTCTACTATATTTAAAAATAAAAACATAACTTTATCGGACATCAATTTTCAAAGATTCGAATTCAATTTTTTTTGTTTATAAAAACAGATTTTGATTTTAAAATGAAAAATTCTCTTGTTATACCTCTCAAATCATATTTTTTTCTTTTTTCTCCATATTCATGTTTGTTGATTTTCTCATCTTCATGTTTGTATACCTCACCTTCATGTAATAGGTTGTTTTGTAGGACTGTTGGCATTACATCATATTTTTATACGATTTCCCTATTTTCATATTTCATGTTTGTAGAATGGATGTTGTTGTGTTGGTGATAAACCTTTTTTTTTTAATTTTCCCCATATTCATGTTAGTGGACTTCATCTCAATGTTTGTTGATTTTCTCATTTTCATGTTTGTAGACCTATAGTCTTCATACTTACAGACTGAATGTTATTGCGTCGATCGGTTTGTTGCATAGCAGAATACGGTTTTCTAGTACTCTCCCCAATGTTAGGCTTACACCAATCCATTTGTTGCTCTTATTGGCTTCACACTTCACAGTCTTCGCATTATAAATTGATATTGATTTAATATATCTTTAGTTTGGAGGGGTGTTTTGTTTGCTACCCC
This sequence comes from Limnephilus auricula, assembly GCA_951813805.1. NCBI lineage: Eukaryota > Metazoa > Arthropoda > Insecta > Trichoptera > Limnephilidae > Limnephilus > Limnephilus auricula. Next base: position 25,960,143 of record OX638406.1, on the reverse strand, counting down.
ACTGATCATTGCATTGGTACTCTCAGCCTTATTATTTGTCTTCCGGAACCTGCTTTTCCTTTTTTATTATTTAATATATACTTTAAACACAAAATTATAATAATTTTTTTTTTTTTTAATTTTTCTTTATTGAAAACTGCTAGTTACATGTTTTGAGAATTTTACGACCATCACACTATTTGTTGTGATGGTCAGTCAATTTATATATAGTTGTCATTTTATTGCAGACAACATTTCCTGTTTGGTAGATAATGTTTGTACTAAGTTTACTTCAGTGCCAAAATGATTCAGCGTGTCATCTTTGAAGCCCGCTGATAAGAATATTTAGCACGGGTCAATAGAATATAGATTTGTATTGCTATTTTTCTTTGTAATTATTTAATCTTCCCCACCTCAAATTATTAATTTATTTATTATTTGAAACATTTACAGACTGTTACCAATTATTACATAACGGTTCATTTAAAGTGTAATTATCGGAAGTGACCTGCCAGGTAAGTATATATTCTGTATCTATTTGTAAATAATAGTTCTAGGTAGATATCAAGGTGATTTCTCACAAAAACGGCGCTCTACAAATTATCCAATTATTATTAATAATAATTAAATTGCCATTGGAATGAGCGTATGTATTAACAAATCAATTAAAAATGTTCACAGCATGCGTAAATCATGGTTTAATTGTTACTAGGTGGAGATGCTGCTAGCGAAATAACATAAATAATTATAAGCTAATTAAAATATAAACCATGATAGTACAGAGAAAGATAGAAAGAAAGAAATGAAATATTTAAGCAATTATACAATTTGTATTTAAAATACTTCTATTTCCCATTTTATCGTATCGGTTTGTAGCTAATAAAATTAGCACGTGTCTTTTGAAATATACGAGGCTGTTTAACCACTCGAGCGCTTTTTGCCACATTATGGCACTATTTCCAAAACCACGGAATGCTTTATTGCCAAAATGTAGCATATTTTGAAAAATTTTCTTTAATTAAAACGACTATATAATAAATTGTGCATTCAAAATATAACAAAATAACTATTCTCTAGGTTCTTTAAAATGTTTTAAGGTCAATGATTTAATTATATTTTTTTTATAAATCCTACAAATATATGATAAAAAACAATATATAGGGGAATTCATTGGCTACATAGAACTATAATCAGTTTGTATGTCTCCATATTCAAATACAGAGGTGTGATTTTTTTTAATGTGGGCGGAAAAATTTCATTTAGCAATCCGAGAAAAAATATTTAAATTGCTCTGTCGCTCCAATGCTTATAAAGATATCTATATCGTCACATACTACAACTTACAATCTTTACATTCGAGACTTTAGATTGAAATAGGCGATATTATTATTAAATTACTCAAAATGAAATGTTTTATGACTCCTCATAACGTCTGTAGTCTTAAGTGGGCAAACGCGTCCGCCGCCAAGACCTGGATATACCTCACCCATGAACCCGGGCATCCCTCCTAAATTACAAAACGTAGCAAATCACTTGGATGACCTATGGCAGAGGTGTTGGTTATCCAATAAATTGTTCCCATTCCCGCCTCCAAAATTGTTTAGTCTGTAGACGAAAATTCCAGCAATACCTAAAATGTGTTTTGTAACTCATCGGGATTGCTCTAGCAAGAAATAAAAACAAACAACAATTCCCCGTTTCGGGAATATTCCCCGATTATAAATTCCCGGCAATTTTTTTTTTTTAATTTTTTTTATTTTATTTTATTTATTTATTATTAATTATTATTAATCTGAACCCTGAACTCTTAAATCCTTAACCTTCATACCTAATTTATTTATCTTATATTGGACTAATGGCCACTACACACGGTACTGCGAACAGCCGGCTTTTTGCAGATGGCTAGAAATCGCATCGTTAGTAGGCAAAACCGGCTGCCGAATTGTTATTATTCGTCTGCCGTATTATTATTTCTTTACTGCCGGAGCGATTGTTTCCACTTTCTGCCGCATTTGCGCGCAGAGTATTATTATTTTACTACTGCGGCGTCCGAATTGGTGCTGCCGCAGACGGATTCTGGCTGTTTGCAGCCAGAACGACATGGTCCGTACACGTGATCACAGCGCCCGAGAAATCAACTTACTCAGTGGCGTTTCTTCACAAGGGGACCATGGGGACAGTCCCTACTTATAAACGTTTAATGTTAATGGTATATTTATACCGTAGAAATGAAATAAATAAACTACTATTACATATACTCTACACTATTCCTGAAACCTAACAAGAAAAAAATTGACAATTCTTTGTGTTCACAAAAATAATGAATGCGTTCTGAACATAAAAGTAATTGCAGAAATATAATCTAAAAAATTACTTCGGTTAAGTAATTTTTAATTTCACTCCTTCCTTCCTTGTAGCATAATAATAATTTATTGCATATGACGTTTTAGTAAAATAATAATATTGATATCGATTGATCGGATTATTTCTATAGCGCCGTTCTCGTGGTTAAAACACCTCAAACCGAAGTACAATTTGTCTTGTGCTATTTTTATTAAACTTCATATTTACATAATTGTAGAAAGCAATCACTTTGTGGTTTGACATATATAAATAAAACACTTGTTTTGTTTAAACCACGAGTTTTTGGTTGTGAACAAGTGTTTATTTTTATTTAAACTTAATATTTATTTACGCACCCTATTTGATGGTTCTGGTTAGGTGCGTGACTTATCTTCGTACCTCATAAAATTTTCTGTAAGAAATTATATTATTACTATTTGGGTATACCTATATTTGTATTGAGTCTCGTATCGTTACTTTCTGGCAGTGAGACGTCAGTATCTACACATAAAAATGACGGTCCCCGCCATCGAAAATGTGCTCGACCCGCCACTGATCTTACTGCAAATAGCATGGTCTAGTGGCAACCACCAATCTGCAGAACTTCTGTAGCACATTAAGCCGGGTCTTTTGCTTCAACAAAGGTTAATAAAGTAATAACAAAGCGTGATAAAGGTTTGTAATTTATAATTTATAAACAAACTTTACAAAAACTATTCGTGTTTATCGTTGAAATATTTTAACGACGTATATACTGTTATTCATATTTTAATTTGATTATAATTAGATGCTCTGTTATGTTATATTATCGAACTCGTATGTTCTTTCCGTAATAGTATGTACCTTATCTGACATTATTTTTTTAAACCTGAAATGTTCCATGGTAGCAGTATCAAGTATTTTGTCTTCTGAAATTGACTTCTTTTAGCAGAAATTCTGACGATAGTGTAATTGGTCAAAATGGAATCTCTTTTAATATTAATTTTAGTGCGTATTATACCTAACCGAACCCACATATTATATCGACCCATAATCGGCAGAACAGCGTAAGCGACAAGCAGCAAAGTGTTCAGGAGAAGGTTTTTTTTTAAATAACTTTCTTAGTTGATTCAAAAAATGATTTTGGTTAATTACGATTATTGATATTTGGTTACTGCCTGTATAGAACTGATAATGCAATTATCTGAATGCCTTCAGTTGTGGAGATAGTGGCGGTTACGCTGTTTTGCCTATCACCCTGACAGATATTTTCCCTTAGAAATGTCGCTTACGCTCTTTGGAGTACATGGTTTTTTTTATATTTATTTATTTACACATATACTGCACAACATGTGCCATTAACATAATTGACATACAATATAAATAGTACAACAACATGAAGAATGACTAACAGTATATTTGTAAGTTAAATATAAGGAAAAAAAAATGTAAAAAGTAAGTAGTAAGATTATAAGTAGTAGGTTAAGGGTAAAATATAAATGTAAAGTGAAAAATATGGTATAAAGTATAAGTATAAGTATAAAGTACAAGCTTTAAATTATTAAGCAAAAATAAAAAAAGTTAAAAGTGAGAATAAAATAATAATAATAAAAAAAGTAGAAATATAAGATATCTTTAAAAGGTACAATGATTTAAATATAAAATATAAAGTAAAAAGTCCTCATAGGAGCAATGAAAAATAAAAATAAAATAGAATAGTTAAGAGGTCGATATTATGGATTATAAATATTAACCGATATGATGAATTTTACAAGTACCTATGATTTCTAATGAATTAATGTTTTGCAAGTACTGGTAAGCATATTATGTTTACATGATCATTATGTTTACATGGTACTAGAAGACAAATTTTGTTTAATGCATCTTTTGTATGATGCCAGATTACCGGCGTGATCGATATTAGCATATTTATTGCCAAAAGTGTGTAAGCGATTTATTGTTGCATTTTGTTCTGCGGTGGTCCCAGAGTTATTACAATAAAAAGGTGTTTGGAGTCGAGTAGGTCTAAAAGGAAAATGAGCGGTGGCAAATATTTTTCTCAATGGATTAAAGAATGAATATTGTTTAATTATTTTTGCTGTTATGAATTTATTCCCATAATTAATTAGGTATGTGTGGTCGATTAACGATTAACCATTGTCGATTTCGATTAACAATTAGTTTTATTTTCACTGAAATAAAAACTTATTTAAAAAAAGTCGCAGGAGGCGACAATGTTGAAGCAAGAGACCCGGCTTAAGCATTTCGCAAATTCATTTCGAAAGTGACCGAGTTCGGGAGCGCTGTGAATACGTGTTCACAGAGCAAAAGAAACCAACTTACTGCAAAAAGCATCGTCTGGAGGCAACCTCCAACCTGCGATTTTTAGCCAGCTGCTAAAAGCTGCTAAATGTCGGGCTGTTCGCAGTATAGTGTGTAGACCACTTAACTCTACTCACAATATTATATACTCGTGTGAAAAAAAACCCAAAAGAATTCAATTTTAGACGTTGACCATGATAAATATAATATTTTCTATACTAATATTATCTTTTTCATTAATTTTCTTAAATTTAGCCAGTCGTTTGCACAATTTTGCAAAAGATGATCTTGAAATATGGCTATCAAAAGCTTGTCCTACCATTTTGCAAGATTAAATTTGCATAATATTGCGTCATTCAAAAACATGAATGAATGAAAAGTGAATGGACATGTAGATTCCTGTAATGCCGACATAACGTATATCCATGCAAATATTACACGAACAGTGTTAAGACCACCGTGAATTATTATGTATGTATTTAATTTCTACATTATTAATATTTTTAGTGTACGCAAAATTTATTTGTGAAAATTGTGCTGATCTTGACATAAAAACTATAAGGTGTTAAAGATCTCGTTGTCTTTCATTTTTTGGTTGATTTACATTCCAAAGAATAATATTTGTGTGAAATTGTTAATTTTTGTAAACCTCTTTAAAACTTTTGTTCCTATAATTTGATTGTTTAAGACAAAAATGAATAAATAATAATTTTTGTTAAATTGAAAACTTATTTTATTTAACTCCTTTAAATAATTCATTATTCGATATAATAAAATAAACAATAATAAAATATATCAAATAATAATTTTAATACATTACATTAAATTACTGGTTTGTCCATACCCCGCCACATTCCTGGTGTAACTTTTTTTCACCTCATGCTCGCCGGGTTAACTATATAGCTTTAACTTTATAGTATAAATACCAAAAAAAAAAAACATGAATATCATATTTCTCAAAATGAAACGAAATGGAGATTGCCGCCTTTGTTCTAACTTATAAAATATATGACGACCGTCCGTGGTCGAGTGGTAAGACACTTGACTCCCATTCGGAAGGTCGCGGGTTCGAACACGGCGTGCGCAAATAAATTTTATTTGATTAATTTGTGTTATTTCACAATTAATTAATAAAAATAATATATGTTATATTTGCGGCACGTTTCAGAGTGGAAGATACTTTCAGTATCGCTCGGGTGTAAGACCACCATTCGGAATTGAAACGTTGCTTAATAATGGCTTTAGCCGTGTTTAGTGACTAGTACTGAATAGCCAGGTACTTTCCCACCTTCTTCTTCCCCATCTCCTCCCCTTCCCCACTTGCCTTTAGCCTCACAACATACTCCAATTGAAGATGCCATAGTCTCACTGGCTCCAGAAGGGAGCAGTTGGGACTCTTGTGAGGTTTCTCTATATAAGTGAATCTGCGGCATCTCCAATCGGAGTATGTTGTGAGACTGAAGATAGTGGGGAGTGGGGAGGGGAATGAGATAGGTGAAGAGGAAGGTAAAGTACCTGGATATTTAGATCTAGTCACCAAACACGGCTAAAGTCATTTCAAAAAAAGTTTCACTTATAAATTGTGGTCAACCAGGGTGATTCTGGCAGTATTACCCACTATAAATCATTTTTAATTAATTAATTTTGAAATAACTCAAATTAATAAAAACAATATGTATTTGCGCACGCCGGGATTTGAACTCGATTCCTCCGGATAACTAGTCGAGAGCCTTGCCCCTCAATTATATTATCAATGTCTGGCTCGATGTAAATTTGAACAGGAGGTTAGCCTTCACCTTTTTTTGAGATAACTACTACATTTTTCGTCCATAAGAAGTAATACTTCTTATCTTACAATTTTAAGATTGTGAATGTCATTATTTTTTTAGGCTTTCGTATCAGAGGAGTTACCGCTATTTATCAAGCTGCTACATACCTTTTTTCTAAAATTAAATAATCAGTGATCCATCGTTTCGATAAGGCACTTTAAATATGCCTAACGCAAGTCTGAGAGGGGTCATTGTACTATTAACTTATTCAATGGTGTCAATCGAAAGGAAGGTTGCTACTTACTCTTACTTACTGCTTAGCATATTGAAATGGATATTACATTTATGCGCTAACTGGACATTGAATTGTTATAAAGGATGAAAGAAATAAAATTAACGATTCCAGTCATAAATATAGTTAACGTAAGCAGAATTCAGTCAAAAATAGTACCTGCCTGTTGTTCCACATATATAAATTTCTTGCGTACGGCATGTTTCAAACTTGTTATGGTAGATTCAGACTGGGTCGACGTATGTATGCATCGCTACGCCTAACAATATCTGGGCTACTTAGCAACCATAGATTTTCTATGAAAATTTATGTTTTAGAATCACGTTGGCTACACGCATCGCGACGTGCGATATCTGTGGCCATTTTCATAGAAAATGTATGGGTTGCTAACAGAGGCGGTTCGTGGTCTTTTTAACGGGGGGTTCAGAAATTCAAAAGAAGAATGATATATTGTCTAATCAAAATTTACTCTTGTCACACAAATTAAATAAAGTTAGTGGGGGGTACCTAAATAGGTACTATTGTTTTTAAATAACTTGATACTCCTCGACACAATTATTAAACAACGAAAATGGTTTTAGAGGATTCAAATTGTTTAATGGTTTTTACAACACTCAATGTACGTTGCTAATTATTATTGTTTTTTTTCAATGAGAATAATTGCGTAGAATGTAGAATATAATATAATTGATATTTTAAAACATAAAAAAACAAGAAACACAAATAAAGGTGGCCACGAAATAAAATTAGCTTTTTACACTTACACTAAAAATCCATTATATACGTATACAAAAAATAATAATATTTAATTTCCAAACTTTTTTCATAAGCATTAGCGTTATTTTTTGTATATAACACTGTATTCCGTCATTGTGTGAAAAAATTAGGACAGAATATTCGCGACAACCGATAAACGCAACCACTTTCAATTTGAAGCCGAAACAATACTAGGAAAGCTCAACACAAAATTGCATAACTAGCGACGTTGTTTGCCGAAACTTTAGTAAATGTACTCGTAACTAAGGGATATAACGACTTATCTATAAAAAAAATACGATAACAGAAGTCAAAATCGGTCCACTTCAATAGTAGATTTACAAATGCCATTAGTAAACGGTTGGAGAAATGCAGAAACAAGAAAATAAGAAATGTACAAAAATGACTACAAAGTTAAATACCATAATATATAACATTTAACTTGCATCCGTCGGTGCAAAAGTCGACCGTCAGCCGGTCATCCTGCGACAATCTCGGGCTTCGTTTCGGCGAGACTCGTCAAAGTTCGGAGGTCACGTGACATCTTGACTCGTGAGCAGCGCACCAAGCTGCGTAGTTTTTTTCCATTCTACCGTCACAGCGATTCGTATCGGCTATGATTTTTCGTATGGACAAATGTGTGCGGATCGCAACGCGCACAAAATGGGAATAGATAGGTACCATATAGGTACCGTATTTTTCGGTGGCGCGAGTTTTAAAGACGGAATTTTAATGTCGAGCTATCTGTGATGAGCTTATATTACTATACAACAAGATTGTTTTATTTTATCATATTTTTAATGGGGGTTCACCGCACAACCGCACTTTAGAGAAAACCGCCACTGGTTGCTAAGCATTGTTTGGCGTAGCGATGCGTACGTACGTCGTCCAGTCTGAATCTACCTTTACTCGACTTTCGAAAATAAAATTTAATTTAAAATGAAGAAAAGTACGTGTGTAACAATCCAAAGACAATTCTGGGAAGAGACCTAAATATTATAACTAACTAACCATCACGGCGTTTCTCCGCAGGGGTAGGCAGAGAGGACGGACCACCAACAACTCGGTCTTGGCACACACTCTTTGCCTCATTCATATTCATACATCTTCTAATACATACTCTTCTATTATTCTGACTCTTGACATGGCCCTACTCAAGTATCTGATTCACTTGATCGTGCCACGTCTTCCTTGGGCGTTCTCGGCGTCTTCTACCATTCACATACGCGTCACAAATTCTCTTTACACTCCTTTCTTCATATTCTAACGATTCATAATATAAAATAACTAACTAGCTAACGATCACGTCGTTTCCCCGCAGTGGTAGGCAGAGGGAACGGACCGTAAAATAACTCGGTTTTGGCACACACTCCTTGCCTCAATCACATTCATACATCATCTCGTACGTACTCTAATATTCCCACAACGATTTACATACAGATGGCCTCCGTGGACATGGGAATACACTCGAATACCAATCCAGAGTCTCTTTTTCAAAACCCGGCGTGCGCACAGTAATAATAAATGTTAGTGAGACTAACCTATAAAGTAGAATATATTTTTTAAATTACGTGAAAAAACGCACCGCATTGTTTTTTTGTGCGGCCGCACCATTCATTAAATTTGCAAACCAAAACTGTCAAAATAACCACTGAATTTTGTCGTCTTTATAGGATCTTATAGCTTCTTCCTATAAAAGTATTTGTATGAATATTTAAAAATAAATGACGACCTACACAAACTTATAATTTACTTGCCAGTAGTTGTAATATCACCTTGAATTTGATGTGTCTTAAATTTTACGAGAACTTTCGACATGCGTTAGATACAATACCGCGCTTAAAAAAAATAATATCCATAAATAACCGTATTATTTACACGGGGTCGTATTTTGGTGAATTTAACTTTAGCTATTTATTTTTATTATTATTTATTTATTGGCTCGCCAACAGAATACATCGTATAATTTTTACAGTAATTTACTTTTATACATGGTTGTAATGATGTTTCTAATTATAGGTGAGCACAACATTCATCTCAATATTCTTTATGTAATAATGATTGGTTGGTTACAATAGTGATAAATTTAATTTCAAATATGTATATAAAAATAAGGAGGATCGAAATCAGTTATTAGGAAGAAAAATGCATACATACTTATAAATATAATATACATATATGCATATATGTGCACATTGTACTCATATATATATGTATATGCATACATGTTCTTACACTTGGACATACAAATACATTTCTTGTGGAGCAAATGCACAAGTAGTAATTGTTAAAGAAATTAAAATAATAAAATGGCTCAAGTAAGGAGATCATCTGGTAAAAATAAGTGTAAGTTCCTTCTGAAGGTATTAATTGAGTTTGAAAATATATCTTAGTCTTGAAGATTGCAGTATTACATATATCTTTTACTCTTACTTTTACTCTAGCAAGCGTTGAAACAGACGGCCTTTGCGGCCATTGTTTCCAATCCCACCGATCAACTGTTGAGCCGAACTTTGGCCTCAACTGTACAAGTACACTCTTCCAAAAGCAACTCATCGACCAGCAGGCAAATTGAGAGTTACTAAACAAATCACTTAGCTGATCGGAAACTCAGATTGATTAATTGAAAAGTTGGGAATAACGGCTGTTAGTCTTCTAGCACGACAATGTAATATCACCTGCCACCATTGCTTTTATCATATTATTACTCTGATTATAATAGAACCGCATGAATGAATCGACTGCAGGATTGTGTTTCATTCTCATGCAGCATGTTGTGAATAATATTGTTGACTACACAAATTATATCATAATATTTATTTTGTAAGACAGGGAGGTCCATCGCAAACTGATACACATTTCCTTGAGCGATAACCCTGGATCACGTTGCAGATATTATTATGTCTGTCATCTGTATTTATGTATGCATTAATTAAAAATGATTTATATGTATAATTGGATTGTTAAGAAGATGGACCTGTTGATTAAAAAAAAATAATGAGAACAAAAAATTTATTCTCTGCTATAATTTTTTTTGTCACGTTTGCTGCTGAATTTCGCGTCAATGACAATATAACCTTATGTAAATTAGCCCTTTCCAAACACTTCAATTGTAACGGTGAAATATAAAACAGATTTTCTTTAGGTAATATTTTTTTATATAAACTTTGTGACTCGAATATTTTAAATACAAAATTTGACGATCTTTTTAAGGGTGTTCTTTTATGTGTACTGCACAAGAGTCACAACTGCTCCCAACCATTTGGATCCGGTGAGACTATGGCATCCCTAATGAGGTCGTCTCCACAACGATTTAAAAAAATATTAAAATAAAGATAAACACTCCCCCGGTTACGAATAACCTGACAATAATTGAAAATCTCCAACTATCAACATAGTATGCGGAAAATGTTGCTTTTGTCGTAATGGAGGACTTAGCCAGCCCAGGAATTGAATCCCCATTTGGGGCAGTGGCGGCTCGTGATTTTGCTGTGCTAGAGTCATGGGTCGACAACCAGCAGCCCGCGGGCCCTCCCGGTGCGGCCCGCAGGACTTTCGAAAAAAATTTGTAACTTCGTGGAGATGAAATGAAAGGCATTACACGACCTTTCCAACAACCAGTGGGTTGTTGGAAAGGTCGTGTATTTATAATAATAATAATAATAATTGGATGTGAAAAATCACCTCAAGGTATTGTTCAACAATCTTGGGTGTTTAACTGATTTGAAAATTAATTTAATTGATTTGACTTCCGAACTGATCTACTCAATGCACGTTTGCAGGGAAAAATAAATTGATACGCAATATGTATTCATATGTTAAATCGTTTGAAATGAAACTACCATTATTTATCAAACATATTTCTGAAAGAAAACTTGATTTTTTCCAAATTGCAAGAAAGCAGTAGAAGAAGCTGGCATCAAATTTGTTTAGCAAAAACTGAAATGAAAGTGCTGAGATTGAAAACTGGTTTGCTGATTTCAAAAATGTCTCACGCTAGATGGAGATTTTCGAAAACCCCTTCGCAGTGAATCGATAATGTACCAAGCGATTTGCAAATCAACGTAATAGATTTGCAAAGTGATTCCACAATTAAAATTTTAAGGAAAAAACTAACTGTTGGATTTCTACGGGAATTTGCCTTCTGAAAACTACAAGGAGTTAAATAGATTTGCTCTGCAAATAATTAATATCTTTGGCAGTACGTATATTGGTGAGCAAATTTTTCAATTCTAAATTGTTGAAAAAACAAACTTTTCTCGGTTATCGGATTTACATTTAGACGCAATACTTCGCGTCTATTTAAAAAATGCAAGAAAATCTCGTTGATTTTATTAACTAAAACCTTTTAAAAACTTTTATTAACTATAAGACCACCACAACACGAAGAAATTAACACAATGACATTCCCGTACTATATTTAACACTGAAGTAAACCGCATCACGATTCCCTCACCGCTAATAGATCACTTACTCTAAATTACTATTATTTAATAACGATCAATTTGAAGTAATTGCGTACAGTTAACTAACTATTCCACCTTTTGTTCGCCATTACGAATATTTTTTTTTCTGATTTATATCAAATAAACACTATACGTCCAAAACAACCCGCACCAGGGATAAATGAGGCTGTTTTGTCAGTGATTGTTTAGATGTTAAAAAATATTGATTTATCACGGTGTCCGGAAACTCGTAGTACAAGCAGGAAACTGGTGAATCTACGTTACATTTGAGTCAATTTGTGGCACAACTTTTTTTGATTTGAGCTTTCGTCAAATGGTCAAAACGGTTGTTACGGGGTTAATATCAGATGTTTAATGTATTTTAAAGTATGCAGAAGCGTAGATCCTGCTTAAAAGTTTTTTTAACCCTCTAGGTGCCGAATTTTTTTTTTTTTTTAATTTTTCCAAAATGATCAGATTGAAAAAAAAAATTGGGTTCCCTGTGTGATATAGACTTACCAGTTTCTTGCTTGTACTACGAGTTTCCGGGCGCCGTGTACATTTCCGCATTTCTTCTGTTTAACTTTACTGTGATTCCTTGGGCTTTGTGAAACTCTTTTCCAATAGACTGTGCCCTTGGTGGAAATCTCTGACAACAGCCGTCATAAATGGGTTTTTTTCTCAAATTGCCAACTGATTACTGTTTGTTTTGGAATATTTATAAGCATTAAAAACGCCTTCGACAGTATATCGCATAAAAAGCTAATAAATAAATTAGAATAAAATGGAACAAATGAAGAAGTCTTAGCATGGATAACTAGTTAGGTAAATAGAAGACCCTAAGAAGTTAAGAAATTAATTGATCCAGTTAGTGACTCTGAATCAACATCAATACGTAAATTCTCAATACCTCAAGGAACAGTTTTAGGCTAAAATCCAAGATCTGTTTAAAATATTATCCGGTCATCGTATGAAACACTCGTTAGCCTGACAAGTAACTCGTGTGGCGAGTAACTCGCTACTTGACTCACCAAAAAGTGTTCGCAATGCTGTCAAGTAGAGTTCATTAGTAATCGGCGCGTTGCAACATGACGGGCTGCAACGCAATAAATTAATTACGCTAATTAAGCTGTTTGTAATGATTTTTTTACTAGCCTACGCTACTAAAATTGTGGTGTTCGGACACGTTTAGTTACTAATATACTCGCTACTCGACTAAATATGTGCTGTTCGGACACGTTTAGTTACTAATTTTCTCGCTACTCGATTAAAATACTCGCCCAGTCAGAAAGGGGCATTAGTGAGCAGACACTGTTGGGTAGGTTGCTACTTTTGACGTTCGTGGTTTTCTCAACAACACCATAAAACACACCACTAAAAAATATCGTACCCAACAACACGCATAAAATATCCATGTCTTCACACACTTTATTTGCCCATTCAAATTATATAATATAATTGGCTATGTATTGTATCGTATTTCATTATTTGGAGTCCTACCGAAACCGTTTTTTTTAATTATGGGGTTTGGTCACAATAAAAGGATTTTTTGTTGTTGTTTTTTTTTTATTTTCTTGGGACGGTTTATTTCCCAGAATTTGAATAAATTAATCATCAAATTTTAATGTTAATATTAAATTTCTTTCAATATTCTATTCAAGTTCTGTTAATGTTTCAATTTTGTGAATGAACTGGCTAATAATGATATAATATCAGAACTTTTAAATCTGATGAATTGTTCAAATTGTGTGAGACATCTCGTCCTACAAAAATAATTTTGGTTTCATGGGTATTTTGGCCTTAAATACAAAATTAAAATTTGTATGAAACGGGTCGCGTAACCATTCCCCTAATCTCAATATATAAAAATGAATGTTTCTTTGTTTGTCCCTTAAGCGTTCCTAAACTATTCATCCGATTGCGATAAAACTTTGGGGGTTTGATGTGCGCATGCCCGCAATGGTTTCTATGTATGATAAAGAGCTTTGGCGTTAAGAAATTATTTCTTACGCACGTTGTGCGCACGTATGCCAAGGTGTCTGTATATAATGGTGAGCTCTTTCGTTATGAAAAATAGTATTAATTTTTTACAGTAGGTGGCGCGGTTGTTTGAAAAGGGAGTGTATTTCATTTAATTTAACGGCAGGGAGGGGTGACGGAGGGGGGGAGAAAATCATGAATGGGTGAGGAAAATGAAGTGGGGAGGGTTCGCGTAACAGGAGGACGCGGGAGTGCGAAAGGTGGAAGGGGAATGCGGGAGCTGGAACGGGGACGATTTGAAAAAGACTAAAGGACACATAGGGAGATACAATTTATTTCTTTGAGTACCATCTCATGCCGGGTACTCGCTAGTATTACGTAAAAAAAAACCTGTTGATGTTAGTTAGTCTTGAAAAAAAAACAATTAAATATTGAAATCGTTATCAAACATACAAACTTCGGTTGTCAGCGCATGCATGCGTGATGTGAAATATTCCTAAGCAACGTGTAATTTTACTCTAGTTCAATTACCTTTTATTTTTCAAAATTCGAATTTTATTTTATCTATATAGAAAATTTTTGTTTCGTTTTCAGTTTCGGCGTTTCTTTAACTCCTTCAACATTTCCTTATATATTTTTGCTGCTAGGCCCTGCAGACAGCCCTGTAATCAATTTCACTTACAAGATGGTTTTGCATAAGGGGCCGCGTCGGAGATGTACTCGAATTGGGGTTCCTTAATACCAACTACACAGTCGCTAGCGCATTAGTAATATCAGATTAACACTCTGGGGTTATACATGTAGTTTCAACATCGTTCAACAGATGTCGTTAGTGTGGATGGTTGTACTTAGTTTTAAGGCTCAACAAATGTCGTTAGTGTGGAAGTTTGGACGTAGTTTTAAGATGTCTCAACAGATGTCAGTTAAGAAGTACCTCAATATAGTGTCGATTATAATTGTTCGTTTCTATTGCACGAACAGTTAAGATAGAATATATAGCCGATGATACACTATAGACAGCAGGGCTCCGCCAGTGTTGTGTTCCAATTGTAAAAAAAAAAACAATTTCGGTCGGTCTCTAAACGTAGTCTCACTTGGCCAATAAAATCCAAGCCGGTCATGTTATGATTGTTAAAATTATTCTTAGCAAATAATTATCTCGTGACGTCACGAACTTTATAAAATTAATAACTTACAAGAGTAACGATGTATGTGCACACTTAGTATGTACAATGTATAAGTGTTCACGTCGAATCCCAAGTACGTGGTAAGATATTATATTGGAACCTGCTGTACTTCGGTATGTATTGTTCAATTTATATTCTGGTCATCTTCGCTTCCATAAATATTATTTCATACCAACGTGACAGACAAAACAGATATTATATAAATAATTGAATAATTTTCGAAACTCGTTTATAATAATTATTTATTGGAATGTCTTAAGGGCAATCGTCACATTTACCTGGTCAAATCGGTATGTAATCAGAGACATTTTACGTTTTTAAATATTATTAAATCGGCCCGTCAGCGTTTGATCAAATTGGAAGTTATGTTTTTAATCCGCCGTCAAGCGATACATACCGGTCATCAATATTTGACTACGCCTTTATTCATAGAAAAAATATTGTTTGAATGATGTTTTTATTACATTAACCTCGCAAAGGAGGCCTTGAGGAAAATAATTTACCTCAGGGCCTTTTTCTTCTTTGGAGATGATGTGTGGATGGTCTTTTTAAGGAAAGGAAGGAGACGAAGTTCTGGGAAGACAAAAGGTATGAGGAATCTAGTGGTCAGTGTGTCCACGAGTGACGGACGTACGAATTCATCCCTACCTGCGCGGTACAAGACGATGGGTCGAGAGAGACCAGCTGAAGAGGTCAAAGGTTCTCCCCGAAACGACCCACCCCGCAGTTGGACACACCGAACCCGGGCATCACTGCTAAACACCAAATGTACCACACCTGTGGTAACCTATAGCAGAGGTGTTGGTTATTCAATAAATGGTTCCTGGGGCGGAGGTATCCATAACCCCCTCCCAAATTGAAACCAGGTTTTATTACACACATTGGACGCTGAATATCTTCCATTAAATTAAAAAAACAGCTTCGCAGATAATGTCAATTAATTTCAAATGAATTGCTGACTAAATACCAATCTGCATATATGTAGAAGGTTTCGCTCAACGGAAGCTCGATGTTTACATGTTTTGTTGGATTTAACTCTTGCTATTGAGTCGGGTAAACTGGCGCTCCTTTCGGTCTTGGACACGAGTTCCGCTTTTGACCCGATTGACCACGATCTGCTTATTAAACGATTTGAAGAATCCTTTGGTTTAAACTGTTACGTTAAAAGCTGACGACATCTGATACAAAATATGCAAACCTTTCGTCAGGAGTACCCCAGGGGTCTGTTCTGGGCCCACTTCTCTTCATCCTCTCCACAAATGATGTTCTGTATCTATTTGTAAAACAAAAAAAAAGGAATGTAGAGCCTAAGAGCTCATTATAAATTAAACAGCGCCTTTGAGATGATTTTTTAAAAAAACGGCGCTCTACAAATCAATCCATTATTTTTTATTATTATACGATTAGAATACAGAAAACATAAAAATTGACTATTCTGATTCTAATTTATACTTCCCTACTAAGGTGGTTGTAGATGTATTGTTATTCTAAGACTAAGATAACACTCCACTTATAATTTATATAGCATTACCATCATACAACTTTTCTATGCTGATCTTGAACTGATGCGAAACCGAAAGTACAACTTGTTATTTAATTTGTTCTCTCATAGAACCTGCTCTAGGTTTCTATTCAACTCATAGTCCAAGTACCAATAAACTTGTCTCAAAACTCAAAACCACATACCTTCACAGTGTAGTATCAAACACTCCCACGCGTGTGGCCAAAACCTCCTAGATCATAGCTGAGGTTTTGGTCCGGCAAAATCTATTATGGTTTATATCATTTTATAACACTTTGATTTTAAGTTTAGTCTGCTGTGGTTTTCGTTTGGTTGCTTATTCCATTAGGCTACTTATGAGCTTACATTGTTGTAGTCAATAATAAATATTAATTTTTTTATTAGAATTCATAATTATGTAATAATTTTAATTTCAAAGAAATACAAACATTTCCGGTTTACGAATAACATAACAATATTTTAAAACCTCTAACTACCACAACAGTAATAAAAAAATGTTGCTTGTATCGTGATGGAGGCCAGTCGAGGAATTGAACATGCGACGCCTGGGTGGGACCCAAACGCGATGAAAATTCGGTCACTGACCGGTCGTGACTTTCTATTATAATAAATTTTGAAGGTCATTCCCATATTGTCTTGTTCTTTTTCATATTTTGTTAGTATTATCTTCTTTTTCAATGATATATTACATTGATGGGAATAACCTTCAAAAGTTATTATAAAAAAGAGTTATTATAATAAAGAATTTAAAATTTATTTAGATTTTTAGAAAAAGGTCAATAGGTGTCCCATAAAAATAATATTGGTTTATCTTGGTTACAAAACCAGTTCTTCTAACATTAGTTTCAATTTTTAAAGATAACTGCCGATAATATATTCCTTTCAACTCCCTTTGATTACTATAATAGCATTATCTAGGGTGGCAGTCGAAAGGCATGTAAAAAAACTGTATACAAAAAAAAATTATAAATAAAGGGAAAAAAGAAGAAAAACATTTGACGAAGATAATTTTGTTAATTTTTAATTTGGAATATGAGCTTGATAAAAATGATTTATTAATAAGAGATCTCAGTGGCCGAATTGGTCAAGACGAGAGATCCTGGGTTCGAGTCCCAGTTGCGACCCTTAGCTTTTAATTTTTTGTTTCTTCTCCTTTTTCATATTTCTTTTTTTTAGTATGATCTTCTTCTTCAATGATAGTGAATTTTATATCGTTACAAAGTGTTTGCTGTTTTTGTTATTGTTTCAGATACTTCACTATGTGTCGGTTTTAATTGAAGATGAAAGACGACGAGAGACGTGAGATATTTTTATAGCACATCTTTGTTGATAATTATTACTATAGCGAGTTTGTAAAAAGTGATTAACAGCGGTTCCTAGAAACGATTGAAGGTTTTTGAAGAAAGGAGAGTAAACCTTATTTGTTGTCTTTAACTTGAGCATTCATTTAGGTAATCAATGTTCCTTACCACAAGAGAACGGCCTTCGTGGTCGAGGGGTAGGCGACTAACGTGGGCAAGTAATTTTTATTTTATTGAATTTTGAAGTCGCCATTTAATATTTTAAAATATTATAAGGTTTAAAGGTTCCAGGGTGGAAGAAACTCTCTTTATCGCCTTGATGTGAGATCACCATTCAGAATTGAAACCCCGCTTCAAATGGCTTTAGCTTTGTTTGGTGACCGGATCTGAATAGCCAGGAATTTCACCATCTTCCTCTTCTCATCTCCTTCTACTCACCACTACCTTCAGCCTCACAACATACCCTAATTAGGGGTGCTATAGTCTCACTGGCTC
The DNA here is from genome assembly GCA_951813805.1 of Limnephilus auricula. Classification (NCBI taxonomy): domain Eukaryota; kingdom Metazoa; phylum Arthropoda; class Insecta; order Trichoptera; family Limnephilidae; genus Limnephilus; species Limnephilus auricula. Next base: position 25,941,773 of record OX638406.1, on the reverse strand, counting down.
CAAGCGGTCGGGAGCATTTGGGGCTATTGTGCAGTATTCACATTAAAAAAATCATGGCCAATCAATGGCCCCCTCCGAAAACTGACTTTGATCAAATCGTCGGATCTGCCGGATCTGCCCTGATGATGGACACTGCAACGCTGTCCGAAACGTCGGCTAAAGAAGGAGGTAGCGCAACACGGCATAACACCCCAAAAACAAACAAAGAAAATTTGATCACAATGATTATTTTGACTTCCCAAACACGTGTAAATTTTTTTAAACTTATATTTTGATATAAAACATGTTCAATAACATTTGTGACACAAAAAGACACAATCCACAGTCTCGAAGAACAATGTCGGATCTGCGAATTTGTATTTTTGCAGAAGAGTTTTTATGGTGTAATTTCTGTATTTTTACTGCTTCTGAGATCAAGAACTACAGTGTTGTTTTCCTAATTAGCATTTATTTTCATTTCATTCAAAATTCTGGAAAATAAACTTTTAAATTATCCAAATATGCCAATAAATAAGCCAACAGAACGAATTTCTATTTTTAGCAGGTTCGATATTGATCTTTGGGACCGTCGAAATGATTTTGTATAAAACTAGCTGATGCGTTGCAATGCCATTTAAATAAATAAATTGTTTCTCCCTGCATATCCTTCCGAATTGTCCTGCCCCCTTCCGCCACCTCTTCCCTTTCCGCGACTCCTTCCTCTCCCGCGTTCCACTTTCACGTTTTCCCTTTGCACTCCCGCTATCCCCTTCTAGCGACCCCCCTCATGCATTCCGCTTCAACCTTTTCCGCCTCCCCCTCCCCGTCCACCCTTTCGCGAATCCCTCTTCCCCTCCTTCCTTAATTCCTCTCCGCCCCTTACGGATTCCCCTCCCCTCACGACGTTTTTTCCCTAAGCTCAACTCTTTGACCTATTTCAAAATTTTTACATTCTCATTTCTACTTTCTCATTCCTACCAAATATAATTTTAACAATTCATAAAAATCGGTCGAGCCATTTCGGAGGAGTGCGACCACAAAAACCGTGACACGATATTTTTATATATTAGAAGTTAATTAGTTTCAAAGTTGAAATTTGAACAATTTTATATTTACCAAAACAAATTTACCATTTCGTGGTTCTTTCATATTAAAACACTACGGGTGGGTTTTTTCATTTACCGAGAATGCTAACTGCAATGCTAATTGTAAAAGTTTATGGTAAAAGTCATAGAAATGAGTTTTTTCATTTGACATTTACCGTTTACTTTTACCTAGAATGTTGCAGGCCGGCAATGGTGCTGTAAAATGCTAAAGTAAAGGTAACCAAAATGGCCGTCGTTGTCAATGTCACTTTTGTGACAGTTCAGAGATGAGAGGTTATTTTCTTGCTATCTGTTTTACGGTATTTGCTATTATATTATCATTATCAAGTGACAGTTCGTCAACTTCTGACGATGAATCTGTAATTAATTATACGACACGACGTGTCGCGACATAATATACGCAGGACTTTCATACGCCGATTTTGCGTTAACAAAGAAACTGCTCGACTTTTGACTACATCAATTGCGGATATGTACTCCCAATGACCTATAAGTAATATTTGATGAAGTGTAATTACAAATATTTTTTTCAAATGACATGACATAAATAAAATGAAGCTAGATTTGTCCTCTGATAGGAATAATGCTGTCAAACATGCAAAGATTATTTGGAGATATTGCAAATACACACAAAAGTACAGTGAGCAAACTATATTTTAATGTGTCAAAGGCTACTCAACAAAACTTTCATATCAATGCCTAGAAGTGATGCTAAAATGTTGGAAAATAATGTCAAATTTCACAAATTGGCCAAATTTTCGAACGTCATACACTAGACCATCATAAAGACAATGCAACAATAGACGACGCAATGCGCGTAAAAACATAGAATGTTTGACATTTAATTTGTGAGTTGCCACATGAAAAAAATATATGAACAGTTCCCAATACGAAAATGTGGGAATTAGATAAGTTATCATGCTGTCATCCCTATTTACCTTTACTTTAGCAGTTGGCGTCATGAAAAAACTCATTTTGCTGTAAATGTCAACTGTACTGCTAAAGTAACTGCAAACTGCACAGCTAAAAGTAAAGGTAAATGAAAAAACCCACCCTACACGTGCATTCGGTTATTGTTAGCTAGCTGCATTAAAAACTGGCAAGAGTACTTTAATCTGTCGCCCCACTCGAAGCTCGAAGCTCAGAGTAGAGTTGGTCTGTAGTCTATTTTATATGTGTAATATTATTGACTGTGGTAACATGTTTCTACTTTCCTGCTGTAATGCCTCACGCAGAGTGAAATATTAGCATTGATGACATATTCCAAAAATTGGAAATTTATTTTATTTTTAAAAATAAATGTTTTGAGGCCAATGATACTATGGTATCCCGGATTGGGTTATGTTGTGAGGCTGAGGGTTCGGGGAGGGGAAGGAAATAAGGGAGAGGAAATTGGCTATCCAGACCTGGTAACCCAACACGGCTAATGCCATTTCAAGCAACGTTTCACTGAATGGTGGTATAACACCAGGTCGATACTAAGAGTATTTTCCACTCCGGAACATGCCTGAAACATACATTATATTATTTTAGAACGGTTCTCTTCTGTTTTTTTATGTTATTTATTGTATGCTTTAAGGTTGATTGGACCATCTTTGTCTTCACTTGTTGACTTTCCTGCCCGATTTTTCTTATTTGAGCTTTTATCCGACAATATTGGATTAGAAGTTTGAACAAAATATTTATTACTCTTTTCTATCTGGTTTCTTATCTTCTCAGTGCGACGTAGCAAAGTTAGATTAGGGGATATACATTAATTACGTGAGCAGTTACACTTTTAAAAATTTTAAAAGTGTCAAGAATTTAGGCACGCGATAAAGTTCCTACCATATTATAATTTAATTTGTCATCACGGTGTCAAGAATTCAGACATAATTTGATAACTTCCATAATTGATGATCAAGAAAAAGTCTTCACGAAAAATGTTAAAAGAGTTTTTTATGTATTCTTTACACAAACTTTCAGCATTACAAATCCTACAATTTTGATTTCTAGTGATTTTACGTGGGTTTTTACTAGTACTCCCATAAGTGCATATCTTTTTAGTATTCATCATAATATTAATATATAGTACGTTGGTATAATTAGTTCAAAAATGAACCCACTCACGAAACGACGAAACTCCATCTCTATGACGCATTGCTTCAGAATCTCCTCCCATAACTGCATTTGACTGTAATTGATGTTTCAATTCTGTTTTAAGTGCCACCTTTCCTTCCTCTGACATTGCCCTATTAAGCCTCGTCCTGGGTTTACTCTCGACTCCTTGACTGTGGCAATAAAAGGATGAAAGCGAAAGGGGTGATGGACTTGGCGATTGCCACTATTGGTAGCTTCCTCGGCGCCTTAATCAGATTATTCATAAACAGTGCAACAGACCCCCAGACCAGTTGCTTGTCGCTTGATTGGATCATTTCCGTCAGCATAACCAGCAAAGTTGGACTGTCACTCTTGTGTCTTGTGACTGACTGTTACTGTACAAATTCAGAGGCGGATCATTGGACAAAAATATAAAGAGGTATTATGGAGTTCAATACCCAAAAATTGTACCACCCCAAAAAGTTATCCAACCCAATAGGTTACCCCAAGGGGTACTCTAAGTTTGGTGGCTTGGCAGGGGTTCCCGGGTTCAAGGGTGTGAGGTTTGAGACATTTTACGTCTCCATCCGGACTCTAGTGGAGCTAGTGAAAAAAAGTAGAGAGTAATGTAAAAAAAAATGCTGGAGCACACCTGTCCCGGCGCGACGGGTAAACCAAGGGAAACGGGATGGGTCGTTGTTTGGTTTTTTTATTACTTCTTCTTGCCTCTTTTTGGCTCGCATGCATCTTCACGCCTCTTTTAATATGATTAGCTGCTGATAACGATTCCAGCGAATTGACACTGACTAGAGCATAGTATAGTATTTGGTTCTGCTCGTTGAATCTATCTGCGTTACATTTATCGTTACGGTGAATCTTAAAGCAAAATTAATTGCAATCATTTGTTTTTCTTCTTCTGTAAAATTACATCATAGTCCTTTAACGTATTGCCATCTTAGAAGCAATGTATTATCTTCTTCTATCGGGGATTAGCTATCATCGATCTGGTCTTCTCCCAGATGACAGCAGCTCGTAATAATTGCACTCATCCCTTAACATAAAAACAATAATGATATTGTGTCTCTGTAGCGTAGTTTTGTGATATTTCTCGAGTGAGCTTTGTCGTACCAAAATCCATAGCAATGAGATGAGGTGTCGTCTACTATCACGTCCGTGATGTGTTATTTACAAAAGTCACAAAGAAAAGAGAAGTAAATTTTAAATACAATAGGACCCAGTGCTAATCCTTGAGGAACTCTTTGAGTTTTATTAATTATTACCTTTCACTCAACAGACAATTCTTGTTCTATATTTTGATACTGAACTCGTAACTTTTACTTCTATTCCTTCTTAGATGAATTCTTTGAATAAGTTTAGCGATCAGTTCGAAAGACCATTGATTCTTAAATTTTCTAACAGTTTTTGATGTATGTATATTGTTTCAAACTCTCGTTTGATGTCGGACGGGTTGACACACAGAATTCGAAGATTTCTTATACTTTCAAAGTTAAAAATCATGTTTTGTAAGTTGTTTCTAGTTCTGTTATTATTTCATCACTGACTAATTGTTTCACAGTACTTTGTAAAAGTAACAGAATTTGAGTAGGATTTTCATAGTTCTTAAATATTACGTTTGAAATTTTATGAATTCTTTAAATTTTAAATGCGTTCTAAGAATTGTGAATTATTATTCTAATATAAGTGCAGCGTGGCTAAAGTCTTAGCGCCTCCGCCCACTGAGGCAACTGAAAACTCTCAACTGCCAACTGTCTTTGTATGACAATGTGATGGCCCGCACATACACTATCACACAAAACCCCGTTGTCAATGGTAACGCAAGCGGTGACTTGCGACTTGCTCTACTGGTTGCCCTAGGCGGCCATTGATAGTTGCCAACTGTCAGCTGATTGTTCTTCTTCTATGGTTAACCAAGCTTTTTGACCAATCAAGACAGAGAAACAGACGGTTTTAGTTGGTTTTCAGTTGCCTCAGTGGGCGGAGCGCCTTACTTCTTCAAAGGTTATCAATTTTCAACTTTTTCAGCACTAAATTATGATCTACAAATAATATTTTGTATATTTTTATCTGCAATACGTCCCTGCGCCGCTCGCCGCCTCCTAATTGGTCTGAGGAATAAGAATAATAATATAAAGTATGTCAACTTTTTATTGATAAATTGTCCCCGGGCAGCAGAGAACGCTAGGATCGAGGAGGGAACAGTGGAACGATTGTGCCAGAGGTCGCAGCTAGCAAATTGTTCCCATACGCCGAAATGACGCAATTTCTAAACTCGGCACCAAAATCCAACACTAAAAAATCGCAAACACAGCTTTATGGGATTATGTTTACGGCTGAAAATATGATTACATTATTTTACAAGGCGCGGTAGGAAGAATTTAAAACTCGAAGCTGATTGTGAGCTGTGTAGAGTATTGTAGAATGGTCGTCTAAGCTTTTCAAAGAATTAAGATACGCTAGTGGTCTGAAAAGATGTCTAATGGAAAATAGACATCTTAGAACATTTTCCATGCTACATTTGATTCTCTACCAGAGGCCAAAGTATTCAAAATATTTTATGTTTTTAGTAAAGGATTGTGTTTTTTTTAGATATTTTACCAAGTTTTATTATTATTATATATTTACCTATCTACAAATTTACTCAATTTATCCAATTATATTCGTATTCAAGCCTCATAGAACGCAAAGAGTATTATTTTCGCAATCTACTCATCCCTTAAGAGGCTAGACTTTGAACGACACGCGGAACACCCGCGTCTGTCATTCTGTCCCGCTCACAATAAGCTCACGTACACTTACAATACATGCGAATGCGAAATGTGCGAATGAGACAACGCTCAAATTTACCTACAGAAATCGCTCGAAAAGGGGTTTATGGAGAATACACTTTTCTACACCAAAACTTTCACGAAATTGAAATTTTAAAAAATATATATTTTTTAGAAAGAAAAGCTACGTCGGTAGCTTTTTATAATTTTATAATTCTTTATGAGAGTTGAGTTAGCAGCACTTTTTCCTTAAATAATATTTTTTGATAAATCGTACATGTTTGACAGTGAATGTTTACATTAATACGAAACGCATCGAAAATTCGAAAACATACCGACATAGTTTTCACCATCTAGAAGGCAGTATAAAAAAATATATTCATTTTGTGCAATTTTCGATGTAGAAAAGTGTTTTTTCCCGGGCGTTCTATTTGTATGGGCCGAAAAGCGAAGTCTATCGTCTTAAACCTTTTCCTTCCCAGAACTTACTATCCTATAAAGAACCTCCACACATGTGGGGCTAATGTAAAAACTATCTCCTCCCTTTACTTAAATATACTCCACACACATCCCCTAAGATGGCAATAAAACCCCGTGTGGAGTTAAGGTTTAAAAAATAGATATCTTAAAAATATAAATTAAGTATTAATCTAAAATAATTTAAGCAACTTTGAAATCTCTGATATAATGATATCTCAAAAAATATTCGTCTATAGATCGACGGCCCAACCTACTATGGTGTACGTGTACAATGTAGTACCTAACAATAATAAATTATAACACATTTTGTTGGCGGATCTCGAAGAGTTGTGGAATGTGGCGTGGTCTATGGAAGAGGCTGTGTCGGAAACAATGCTTTTGAAAGATGTAATCGACAGCCACTCGAGAAGTTATTCAATTTTTTTTTGCTAAAGATGAATGAGACAAGATAATGGTCCTGTATCTACGGAATGAATTATGAAAATGAAATTTCTGAAGTCAAGGTAGTAAGTATTAATTCGTGGGTTTATAACTCTCGCAGGACTCTTTCGAATAAAAATTGAATTAAAAAAAAAACAAGAATCACGTTACTAGACTTCGCAGGGACCTTTTGCTTCACTTTTATGTACATTATTTTTTTGTCGGTCTTGTCACCGTTTGCTCTTGTGTTGTTTTATTGTATTGTCCTTAATTTTGATCGCAATTGTTGATAGATTTATCCGATAATATCAAACTTTTAATTCCAGTTAGAATTACTTGACGAAGGGGCTAGAGTTCTTTTTAGTTTCCTATACTTCCCCGTTTAACAGACAACTACCCCTGTCATTATTTGATCAGCAATTATTTGTTATCTTTGGTCAAAAATCAGGTACGGCACGTAAGAAGGAAGGCGGTTATGATATCCGCCGCCCCGGGAATCATTTTTTAGATAACCAACACCTCTGCTATAGTTCACCCTAAGTGGTAGCTACGTTTGGTGATATAGCAGGGGTGCCCGGGTTCATCGAGTCAGCTCCATTTAGGTCTTGGCGGTGGATGGGCTTGCCCATCAGATGCGTGGCGGGTCGGATCGGAATTGGCCAGTTTTGGGGAAACCCTTTAACCTCTCCAGATGGTCTCTCTCGACCGATCGTCTTGCACCGCAGCGGAAGGGATTTATTTGTTCGTCACTCCTGAACACACTGACCCCTGGATTCCTACCCACCACTCAAACATTAAAAAAAATAGAAGAAGTTCCATTAACTTCCTGGAACGCCCCAGGAAGACATGGCTTAACAAAATAAATCTAAACTTGACTACGGTCATATCGACAGTAGTTATACCATAAGAAATAACTCCTCTCTATATACCCACAGTGAAGATTTTTTTCTTCATTTATTAAGTTAAAAGAAATATACATTTCACTTTCTTAACTTAAGTAGATATAAAGTAATAATATTAATTTTGTTCTTTTAACTTAAGGTTAAATAGTTTTCTTTTAAATATATTTACACTTTTCTCCGTTTTTAGGGAGCCTGGAAGGAGATTATAAATTTGAACACCCTCGTGGCCAATGCTTCTCTTGCCACTTTCAGTTTTAACAGTATTTGTGTTCAGTTTATTATGCTGTCTAGTATAATGCTTGTGTATTTGTGACGTTTTTATAAATGTTGTGTTTGCGTATATAAGTCCATTTTGTATTTTGTAAATCAAAAGGCAAGTGTTATATTCGTACAAAGTTCTTATTTGCAGAAGGTTTAAATCCTGGTATAGTTTTTTTGTGGGAGTATCTGGGTTATAATCGAAAAGTTTTTTAATGACTTTGTTCTGTATTATTTGTAAGTCGTTTAAGTACGTAATGTATGTGTTTCCCCATATCATACTAAGCTAAAGTATAAACCCCTATTTGTCTCTGTTAGTAGAAGATGAGCAATTCTACCAAATACACCAATTAGTGGGATGATTTTTGCTTTTAGTTTTTCTAATTGCTGTTTAAATGTCAAATGTTTATCGATATATAAGCCCAGATATTTCGCTATCCAGAATAAGTAGGTCTCTTTCTTCTATTTGTAATGCTTTATGCGACGGTATTATTACGGTAGATATTGCTCCTTTATACTCACTGTGAACACTGTGGACTTTTTCCAAAATCTTTGCCTATATTCCTCTACCTTTTGAACACATTTGAAATGAAGTGATCAAAGAAAACTGGATAAAGTAAAAATATTACGATGTTTATTGAAACAGGCACTTCTTGAATATTGAATAAATCTCAATGTCAACACATTCCATGTTTTTTAAGCTCTTCACTGTTGACACAGGTAGTAATGACCAGCGATATTGTAAAAACATCCTAATTTTACTTTCTGTTAAGTATCCGTCCTCAAAACAGGCTTTTGACAAGGTGTCTTACGTATTAATATTCACAAAGGCACTCAAACAAAATCGATAGTTGGTCCAAATTCAACTTTGAATAAATATTTTATCTCAGCTGTGTTCAAATAATTCAAACCAGATTTTTCGCCGGAGGCAGTAATGTTACGCCTAACAATTTTATTATTTTTTGGTACGAATTTTGATGTAAGCTGTAATCAGTTGGATATTTTGGTTTTAGTGCTAACGATTTACATCCGATAGTCCCGACAAATTCCTTGCATTAATTAGAACTTGATTTTGAGGCTATAGTATAGAATTACGATGGAATTTTGCGTACGCGGTACTGGACCTATAATGCATTAGAATCTGGTGTCAAATAATAACTATCTGCTTCGCGCATATTTAACTACGTCATACTTCGACTAAGTACCAAAATTATCTTCATTTTCTTAACGCATATTTTTATTGGCTGCTATCTTTATCTATAGGTAGTTCTTAGTCGAAGTAACTAAAGCATACAGTCCTTGCTTTATTCACATTCATACATCTTCTTATGTGTCGAAGTATAATGCAGTATGATGTCGAAATATGATGTAGTTAAATAAGACCGAATCCGATAGGGTCCCGGTAGCTCAGTGGTAGAGCATCGCCCCGGCAAGGCTTAGGTCCATTCCCTTGATGTGACCATATAATTATTTTTTTTTTAGATTTTTGATTGGGAATTGCTAATATTGTCTTTAGTGATTAAATATCTCAATTTGAAGTGTGACTCATTAAGTTAAAATATTAATAAGTATCTATCAATAATTAAAAATAAAATATGCATATTTTTTTATTAAATATTAAGGATTTATCATAATTCTTTGCTTTGTCCTTTGAACATGGTAAAAAGGTGTAAACTTTTGTACGTTTTTGCTAGTAGTTTAATCGAGTAACGAGTATTTTAGCAACTAAACCTGTCCGAACACCATACATTTAGTAGTTAGTAGTAGAATTTTGGTATTTTTTTTTATTTTTTTTTTTATTCTTATTAAGTTTATTTTGTAGAACTCCACTTTAATTTTTATTTCTTTTATATATTCAATAATATTATTATTCATTGTATAAAAACATTGTATAAGTTTATTATAAAAACGAAGCAGAACTTGTTTATAATAAACTGTTTTTATACATTCAATAATAATATTATTAAATATATAAAATAAATAAAAATTAAAAAATAAATAAAAAATTTGGTCAGTCAATTGGCTAGTTACTCGCTACTTGACTAAACTACTTGCCCAATACGAACAAGCCTTTACAAACTGTAAATTGTCAAGTACAACGATGCGTTTATTTTTACACACTCTATATTTATGTATATTTAAAAGTATAAAACATATTTTTATTCAAATGCATTAAGAAAAAACTTCCTGTTAAAACATATTATAAATACACCAGCGAGAAAGTATAAAAAGTCAACTAAATAAATTCCTTTGACTTACATACCAAACTAATTATTATTTAAGGTATTTTTGAAGTCGATTTTAGGATGAATTTGGTAAATAATACACAAACAAATTTATAATATTTTTAATTTTATGGGCCTAACTGTCGGGTCACCTATTCAGATATCTCTGTAAACATAATATTATTTTGATTTAAATTTAGATTAACTATGTCTCTTGCAACTTAATCTTATTAAATGAAAATGCTTCTGGCAATTTGTACTTCTTTGATACAATATTTATACTCTTTGATATTATATCGATTGCATAAATTTGATCCAATTCTTTTTTTTCCCTTTGACAATGCACCTTTTTTACTTTCTTTCTTCTCCTGTTTCGCATGGCTTAAATTTCTAATTGTATTTCGCAGGTAAGGAATTTCTTTGTTGTCAGCTTTAGACTAATGCTGCCATAGGGGTGAAGTCCTCTAAATCTAATAAAAGGGGAAATTAATTCCGATCATGTTCCAATTTAATATTAGCAGTATTTAAAATTTCTTAAACCTTATTCTAATTTCGTTTCATGCATAAATGTTTCGCCATTCGAGCTATTCCGAATGGCGAAAGTGATTTAAAATAACAATTATGTCATCTAGTCAACAAATGAGTGCAAAGTTGAATTTTTTGCATTAGTCATCGTTAAAAATATGTTTCTTAGACATTAAATTAAGAAGCTACTTGAAACACTCAAACAAACAGTGCTTAAGGTGAAGACATGCGGAAAACTGTAAAATCGTTTAAAATCTTGTGTATTAGTTTTGAAAATTTGATCGCTTAGAAATAATATAGATGCTTCAATTAAATACTGTGAGTAGAACACATCTTGGCCTTTGAAATGATCGAGTATTTTTTTGATAAGCTTTTTAATAAGCTTAGAAAAAAATTATGCGTCTGACCTATAAAAAATGGTTAAGAGTGAAAAATCTCCTACTTACAAATCCTTTTTCTGGTGTTGTTTAATTAAATAATAATAATAATAATTGGATAATTTGTAGAGCGCCGTTTTTGTGAGAAATCACCTCAAGGGCGCTAATTAAGTTTTTAATAATGTAGCTAATTAAGTTTCTTTTAGAGTGATCGGAAAACATTTTAGTTATTGTATCTGAACTTCACAAAATAAAATAAAACGTGCATTTTGGCGACGTTTCTTTTCAGTGAATAAAAATAGGCGGTACCCAACGAATTTGTAAGTGCGAATTTCATCCTTATGCCGTGTACAGAAGGATTTTAGCCCGTCGCTCATTCTACGCCCAGAGCAGTGATGGTATGTCTGGGGAAATTTCCCTAGATCTAGGGGAGAAAAATACTTTTTAGGGAAAAGGGAAATTAGCACAAAATCTGGGGAAATTTTGTAATCTGGATATTTTTTTTAAATATGATAACATTAGTGATATTGCTTGTCGTTATTTATTATTTGTGAAGTTCCCATGAATCTTTTGATGTATGTACTTACATTAATCAAACAATGATGTTTTTAACACTGACAACTCAAAATGATATTAGGTATCTAGAAAAATAAAAGGGAAATTCCCAAAAAAATAAATAAAATTTAGGATTCAAGTTACGTTTTTTTTAAACTTTTTCAGTTTCGGTGATTGCGGTTGATTTTCATTTTACAAAGTGATTTTCATTAGGAAATTCCGTTTCTAATTAGCAAAAAGTGTTTTATTTGGAAAGGCACAATGTAATAACATACGACAACCCCCCCCCCCCCCCCCCCCCCTCCCCCTGGACGTGGGTTTTGATTAGCCAAGGTAGTACCTACGAAATCTGGGGAAATTTTGCCTCGAAATCTAGGGAAATAATTTTTTTGGGCATACCATCCCTGGCCCAGAGCCCGGGGCCAACGGACATGTCTTAGTCTACGCGGCGCTTCGATCTTTAAAAATATACTTGCGGAATAACAAAACACTGTTGTTTGCTAGAGATTAAGGTTTTTATTGGTAAACGCCCAAAAATCGTTCGCTCCGCCCGATTCCGAATGAGTCAAGGACTAGTGGATCATCTTAATGTGAAATATTTTTAAATAATATTATAAGTAATTCTCTCGTGTATTCAAATGTATGCGAATGTGTATGAATTAGAAGTGTGAATTGAAATGTAAAAAACAAAGTGGTTTTACTACGTAGAGCCAATAAAAATATGCGTTAAGAAAATGTTTTAGTTCTTAGTCGAAGTATAATTGTTCTGTTTTCATATTTCGATTTAGATTCGCTAATATCGTCTTCATTTAATTAAAATATTACTAATATTTTTATAAGAAAAACTCTCTTTTTAACTTTTGAAGGTTATTCCCATCAATGTAATATCATTGAAGAAGAAGATAACAATAATAATCTAATTTTTTTAAATATGAAAATGAACAAGACACAGAAAAATAATAAAAGATTACGGTCGCAACTGGGACTCGAACCCAGAACCATACGTCTTACCGGGACATACACCTCTACCAATTGGGCTACTGCGGTCTCATATGAGACTGTCGTAATTGTCAACTTCATATTTCAAATTTCAGAATTAACAATAATATCTTCGACTAATGTTTTTAGCCCAATTGGTAGAGGTGTATGTCCCGGTAAGACGTAAGGTTCTGGGTTCGAGTCCCAGTTGCGACCGTTATCTTTTATTATTTTTCTGTGTCTTGTTCATTTTCATATTTTAAAAAATTAGATTGTTATTGTTATCTTCTTCTTCAATGATAAAATATTACTATTTGTTTTACTCGTTAAGTTAAAAATAAAAATATTTTTACTAATCATTCCGCAGCAACAAATTGCTCTGGTTCTGGTGCGTTCTTCACGTGATTTTTCACCGGTCTGCGCGAGTACCTAATATTATAAATTTCTTATCTTTGACTTATTATTAGATACATTACTAAAGCATTTCACCCAGAGTATTAAAAAAAATTAATAAATTACAAATTTATTCAATAATTTATTTTTATTAGAAGTTCTTCATTCATTTAGAATCATTGAACTCTACCTTCGGTCTCATCCTCCGATGCATTCGCGAGTCCTCGGCCCTTTGCCCGCAGCCCTCCGCTCGCACAAAGCTTGCTGGTGGTGTCTTTGAACCCTCGCGGGCCATCTGCCTCTCTGCTCTCTGCCTGCCACCGGGGGAAGGGATGTACGGTGGGCACCTATAGCTAGCTACTGCCGGGTCCTGTGTGACCCTACACCCTACACCCTAGCCCCTAGTTCATGGGCTCTCAACACGATGCCCGAAAGGCTATTATTTTTTTTCGAATTCCGCAAAGCCCTCAGGCTTCGACCATTAATTATTTAGGTTTTACAATTAAATCCAAATAAACTGAACATTTCTGTACGAATCCGAAAACTAAAAATTGTTTTTGATAGGTGATAAAATACGCTTTCAATTTATTTCAACAAAATAAACATATAATTTTTTAAATACATAAAAAATTGCACAAGCAAACATAAAAATGTTTTGATAATGGCTCACCTAACGTTTTTTTATAACTAAAATTAATGATTATCGAAGAAAGCAAACTCTATGTGGCTTGACATTATACCAAAGAAAACTAAGTATTTGTTTCATTTGGTAAAATTAATGATAAATCAAAACGGAACAAAATAAAAACAAGTACATATTTTATTTAAAAACTATGTATTATAAAAATAAATTATTGTCGCCTTACTTTTTATCGTTTCATGTAAAATTAATGAATAAAAAATAAAAAAATGTTTTTTTTTTAAATTTTGCGCTTTTAAAACTTTGGTTTCATTAAACTGTAAATTTTACTTATCTTGTGATGAACTTTTAGATTTTAATATAAAGCGTGGTAATTTGTCTTTCTAACACCGTTTAGATCATATTTCTTACTATGATAGGAAAGAAGGCACAATTATTTCCTATACTATTCTTATTCCGATTGTGGTTAAAATTTCATCCGATTGCTATTAAATTTTTTTGAATTGTTGGGAACATGCCTGTAAATATTTCTAAGTGTAATAAGTGTATTTTATGGAGTTAAGCGGCTGGGAAAAGGGGGCTTTTTGTAACTCAATTTCGATATTTTTGGAGAATGGCTAAAATGTGTTGTTTGTTTGTTTCTCCTTCTTTCACATAGCAACGGAGCGACAGATTGACGTGATTTTTTGCATGGGGATAGTTGGAGGACTAGGAAGTTACATTGCCTACTTTTCATTCCGGAAAACATATCTTTTTCCTGAGAAAATTCTTTGTAGAGTAATTTTTCCCTAGTAATAGGTAAAAGCTAGTATTATCGTGCATAAGGATGTAAAAGTAGTTATGGGCGTAGATTTAATTTTATAAATACGAGTAGTGTACACACAAATGTGTCGCTAACGTCGTTCGTCCATATTGCTGAAAATAACATCTGCGCACAGCGGCGCCTCGTCTTGGTTTCTGACTACATACGAAACGCATAACTTTGATAGTCCGAACAGTTTGGTCATATATAGTCAGCACGCTTCCATTGCATTACTTATTTCGTTTCTATTTTCCATACCTATGATACTAACTACCTAACTAACCATCACGCCGTTTCCCCGCAGGGGTAGGCAGAGATGACGGACCGCCAAGCACCTCGGTCTTGGCACACACTCTTTGCCTCATTCACATTTATACATCGTCTCATACATACTCTTCTATTTTTCTGAATCTTGACATGGCCCGACTCAAGTATCTGATTCACTTGATTGTGCGATGTCTTCCTCGGACGTGCCCTACTTCTTATACCATTCACACTTGCATCATATATTCTCCTTACGCTCCTTTCTTCGTTCATTCGCTCTACATGCCCAAACCATCTGAGGGTTTCTTTCTTAATTTTACTCATTACGCTTACATCAGCCTTGCATTCTTCTTTTTTTCGTATCTCCACATTTCTCACACGATCATACATGGTTTTACCATACTATCATACTATGTTATGGAATTATTAATATAACATGTTGAGGCTTAATAATTTGTTTAAGGTTTAATAATTTGTTCTTTGTATTGATTTATTTTTTATTTGTTACAGGTAAGTTCTCTCTTCATTCTGCAGTACTTACTCATCAAACAAGACTCCAGGGGCGTTATTTGACTTCCTTTAAAGTAGAACTTGGTGAGTTTCTGTTTATGTGTATTTCATTAAGTTTATATCCGTATATTACATACGCTGGATTGTTCTTCAATTCATCACAAAAATCACTATTTCTTAGTGGTGAGGCCACATTTACAGGTTTTACAGAATTTGAACAATTCATCGAAATCAAAGTAAATATTCAAGTTCTGTGAAAGTTCTATACAAGTTATATTATTATTCTATTACGGACCAGTTGATTTACAGTGCTTGAATACTTACAGAAGTTGACTTATTTTGAAGTTTGATATGTGAAACAACAACTGACCCTCTAGATTTGAATGCAAATATAGTCTAATGTGTATATTTTTTTGTGTGTTGCCTAAAAGTAGTGTCACGCTGTGTTTTTATCGATTAAAAAAACAACTGATTTATATGTGGAAACCTCCGGAAAGGGTCTAATGACGTCATAAGAACCGTTCGGAGCGTCTTCGGACAGGGAGCTTACTGTTTCATGACGTCATATGACGTTTAGTCGGCCGTATTCGCGAGTTTAAAATTTTGAATTAAGATTGTTTTACCAGAGAATACCTGAAATTAGTCATTTTTACATGAAATTCTAGATGTATTGACTCTTTTTTACAAAAAAACATAAATTGATTTTGAAATATTGTTATTTTATATACCTACTAATATACTAAGGTTATACCGTTGGTCGTTGGCAGATTTGTTCAATTTTCAAACGATAGATTCTATTAAACAACACAAAATTTCAAATCATATAATCATACAACAAAATAAATCAATATATAATCTAGTCAACACAGTTTTCAAAATTTAAATTATAGATTAATTAAAATCATTAAAAAATAAATCCGAGAACGTGTTTTTTGTCAGTTTTTCTATTTATTTAAAGTCTTACAAACTAAAATATTTCAGATTTTTTTTTACACACTTATTTTGTTTAGACATTATTGAAAAATTATAAATTATTTTGATCGAAAATTAATTTTAAAAAGTATATAATTTTCATTCATTTACCATCTCCCTTTTGATAATTTTTATGGCAGTTGAAAACATAAATTCTGGCGATTCATTGGCCGCTAAGATGCGGCCGTGCGAGGTTGTCTGTTCGCGCCGCTCTTAATGACAACATTTTGCAATAAATTTAATATTAATACCGTTTAGCTTCATAGTTGTAAAAACAGCCGCGCGCAGTGCTATTAACGGATTGCTGGATAATTGCTCTTAATAATTTATTTTACGATGACTCCTGATTAGCTCTGATTTTTCCTGTGGGGGCAGCACCAGTCATTATTATACATATACTGCTTATTTTTAGGATATTACGCCCCGACCCTGAAACGATTGAAAACCGCTGTCATACGCCCTCCGATAGTCGGCTTTCGAGGGGATGCGTTTATTTATTACATTACTTGCTGCATATCGGCGGCTCGGATCGCTTTATATTAGTTTATTATTATTTTATAATGTACCTACCTACCTACCTATACTAGACGTAGTGAGGGTACAAGTTAGACCGTGAATAGGAAGGTACTTAGGTACTACGTGGGTAGGTACTTTAGTTATACATTGTGAACCACAACCCTAGTAGCGTACTTGGTATAGATACTAAGCTGCCTATATACTGTTTGCTGATGATGTATTGTTGACTGTTTTGTTTGTTTTTGCCACGAATACATTATTATTATATATACTAACAATTTGTTACCATACATTGTTCTGACGTCTTACCTGTTTTTTTTTTTACCCATAAATTGCTTGATATTTAAACGCTTTTGTTGTGATGCTTGTGATTGAAATGACGGTACGACGTAAAAGTAGTTGTGTTGACCAAGTGATTAAATGAAATACCCTAAGAGATTATTTGGCATACCAATAAAACATTATGTCCAAAAGCTTATACAAAAATGGCGGATAAGATGGAACCAATATCTAATACTTATCATATATACTGAATAATAACCATGAAAATCATATGAATTTTATTTATTACTAGTACAAAACGTTGAAATTTATATAACAAACATCTCATGGTAGTAATATTGCATAATAACTGAATACATTTATATAGCAAACATCACATGGTAGTAATATTGCATAATAACTGAATTCATTTATATAGTCAACATCACATGGTAGTAATATTGCATAATAACTTAATACATTTATACAGCAAACATCACATGGAAGTAATATTGCATAATAAAATTTAAAAAAATATTTTGTGATGTATTAAAATGATTCGTTGAGTTCCAATATCCTCCTTAATGAATTTTTGTTGAAAATCAGTTGTGAATGCTATATTTTGTGTGTTCTAACCAGGAATGTAATGCTGATGTCATTATTTCCAAATTCTTCCTAGTTTCTTTATAAATCGGGTTTAAATATCGACTTTCCAACATTTTCAGTTCCAAAATACTCCGTAATTGAGACGAATTACTGAGTATTTTGAATCCGATGTCAATATTTCAATAAACTCAAAAAGATAACCAGTTTCTTTCCATACAAGTTTTTGTCATTTAATTGATTTTTGTCATGCTTATTCTATTAATTTCTCAATAATACAATAAAAAACTTGAATCTTGAAAACTCAACAGTCCTCACGTTTTCTCAAAAGTATGAAAATCCATTAGATAGGGTTTTGGAACTCGACGATTTAAATAATAGTGCAAAATGTAAATTGCATTCAGTCTACTTTCATCCTTCATCTGCCATTCCGATGCCTCACTAAAATAAATCAGGATAGATTCCAGAATTCCATTGTGTACTGCTAGCTTCGCAACCTACTAGTTAACTTCATTATGTTCTTTACTAGTTTTGACTGGAAATCACTCTACTTTCTAATTATTTGTTATGCACTTTATTGTGGTAAGCAATTCGAACAACATAACAAAGTACAGAATAACGTCATGTCCTTACATAAAAATAGCGAAGGTTGATTGCATGCAATTGAATGAACCTACGAGGCATCACGCTGCAGCCACATAATGCATTCTGGAATGGGTATCCAAACCACTTTTAATTAAATATTGTTTTACTGTGGTGCAGACGACTTTCATTAAGCGATGCAGTCAATGAACGACTTCATTCGTAAGAAGTCACTTACTCAAAGAAACTATAATTAATTTGACATAGTTTTGAATTATTTTTTTTTTATTGTTATTAAGTTTATTTTGTAGAACTCCATTTTAATTTTTTATTTCTTTTATATTTTTTTTCACCAGATTTACATGATCATCTAGTAAATCCACGTTATGCAAGTGTATTATATAAGTATAATTAATACAAAACAATACAAGAACAACACGTTAATCTACCAAACTATTAAATGGGAATATAATTCACCGTCTCCAGATATTTTCATATCAGAGGGTTCGGCTCTGTGGAATTCCTAATTTGACCGATAAATCCTACTGATCCCTCAATATAAATATTTAAAAAATCTTTCGTAATCTTCATGTATTTAAAATGACTGATTTTTGCATTTTTATATACAAATTCTTTGACAAATCTAATATGCCTAAATTTTTAATAAGAGAGCTAGGTATAATGCCAGTAGCCGAAATAACAAAAGGTAATATTTTTATAGTCTGAGAATGCCAAATTCTTTTAATTTCATTTCCTAAATCTGTATACTTTCTTATTTTTTCAGAAACAGATTTTTGAATATTACAGGAATTTGGGATAGCTACATCAATAATATAAGTTATTTTAGAAGGCATTATCAAACGATTGATAATGCCTTCAGAGGGCGAAACAGCTGTAACGCTTAATAATAAATACGAAGCAGAACTTGTTTATAATAAACTGTTTTTATACATTGAATAATAACATTATTGAATATATAAAAGAAAACAAAAAAAATAGAAAAAAAAATGTTTGAATCTTGAAATAACCAATTTCATTATTTAGTAAATAGATAAAAATTATGCATAATTTTTTTTTTAAATATACTTTAAATTGTGCTCTGAAAAAATTTCAATTATGCCAAGAAAAACAAGCACGAAAAGTAGAGTAAAAGTGATCATTTTTGTTCTACTTCAACTAACGTAACCATCACGCCGTTTCCTCGCAGGGGTAGACTGAGAGGACGGACCGCCAAAAAACTCGGTCTCGGAACACACTACTTGCCTCATTCATATATCTTATCATACATACTCTTCCATTATTCTGATTCACTTGATCGTGCCAAGTCTTTCTTAAGCGTCATCGACTTCTTCTACCATTCACATTCGCGTTCATTAATTCTCTTTGCTCAACATGCACAAACCATATAAGCATCCCTTTCATCTTATTTATTACGATCAGCCTTGCATTCTTTTCGGATCTCCATATTCCTCAAACGATCATACATGGCTTTACCACATGTACGCCTCAGGGATCTCATTTCTACAACATTCAATCTAATTTCACCCTTTCTCTGCCAGTTCCATGCCTCACTGCAATACATCAAGATAGGTACAGTATTTTAAATTACAACCTTTAGTTCATATGGCATACATAAATGAAACGAAAAAAAAAATTAGAAAATTTTAATTTTATCAACCATGCCGATTATTTTGTCCCTTGCGTGGATTTGTGTTTCTAAGGCAGTTAATCTTAGGCCGGCCCGGGGTATAGAATCGACAGTGCAATACTTCACACATCTGCATCTGCTTCTGCAGTAAAGTTATCGCCTCGAATGCGAACATTGGGGCACTTTGGCGCATCTTGGGCCTTTTGTGCCACTTCTTGTGCTGACTCGGTGACTCGAACCCCCTTTGCTGGCATTGCTTTTTTTATTGTTGTGCAGAGCGAATGGAAATTGGTGTGTCAAAATCTGGTATAAGAAGAGTTTTTTTCTGAAAAGCCTTTTCCACAACATTTTATAGTTCAATAAAAATTCATGTCATGATGTTTGCATGCATTTCTCTATCAGGCAAATCCAACTATTTTCAGCCTTCTTCGTCCGTTTACATCGAGAGCTATGGATCTTTTCAATATCCGTTTATCTATTTCAAAAAGAACGGACATTTTAGGACTGTCAGAATATTTTTATTGGTAAAAAAAAATTGTATCAAAGGCAGGTACTTTATCACGTCTCCGAATTCTTGATACATCAGTTCCAATTTTGAAAGTGATCATTTAAAAAAAAATCTTGATTAAACGTTATGTTATAGGTGAGTACTTTAACGCTAGTCTTAATTCTTGACACAATTAGTTCAAACTTTGAAAATAACACTTACATTAAAAACAAATTCAAGTTCATTGCGTCAGAATTACAATAATAATAATGATAATTTGTAGAGCGCTGTTTTTGTGAAAATCACCTTAGGAGCCCTGTCCAATTTATCTCTAATTTTATTGTTTACAAAGAGATGCAGAATACATACTTACCTAGCAGGTAATTTTTGATAAACACACTTTTATTAGAAGGTTTATGCTTGGAGAAGGTGCGACTTTGTCCGCGGAGGACACTATATTCAAAACACTGGACATTGCATTATTTGACCAATCAGTCATATACAGACCTAAAAACAATGATTAGATGTCGATTTTCTCGGTAAAAATTTTTTTAATTTAATTTTTTAGCATTCGGTCGAAGCTAGTTAGTAACGACTTTTTTGATTCTTCAAAAACCAATCGCCCTGTAAGGTTTAGGTTTCCTCCCGGGCACGCGACCCTGCCATCTGCCCTTATAAGGTCTCAGGTAACGGGAAGAAGGTTCACTGTTCACTAAATACATATTACTTCCGAGTTCCCCAAGCCAAACAGGCGGGCTAACACATACATAGCACATTGCACATTGCAGAGGTCTCGAATTGAGTACTTTGGGTACCCCAAGCTACAGAGGTAGATGGTCTACCGTCTACCCACCGAGGTAATGTCCTTGCGTGGTGTGATAGTTGTTGTATGTTTTGGTGGACATCTGTCCCTTGCGTTTCTTTGAAGACGTGGTCAATGGCTTCACTTATTTGGATATTGCGAATGTAACGTTCGTTGTTATGTTTCGTTGTGTCCATCACTATCTCACTTACATTCGTCTGACATCGTAGATCTCCATCCAATTTGAATTTCGTAAACACAATTTTGTATTGGAAATTTAAGACTGATTTGGATCACGAAACTCGCACGCGATGTACCTCTTATGTTGTTCTTTGTCCTTTTTTGTGACTTACTTACGATATTCTACTGTAAAACTACCATGGTTGTAGTTTTGGTTGATCTTAGATATTGTAGATAGTAAAGTTGTTGACATCGGTAATGTTTCATTCATTTAACGTAATAATTTGTCTTTTAGTTGTTGACATCTTACATATATTATCTATTATTCCTGTCATTCACGTTTATTCGATGTTTAGTCAATTTCGTCTTATAATTACACATGTAAATTTAGTAAATTTGTTCCATTGTAACGCAAGATTGTGATAAACTTAATAGTTTTCTGGTTGTTGACATTACGTTACTATTTATTATTCTTCTTCTGTCATTATCGTTTCTTTAAAGATTTGATCAAAATTAATAAAAATGTCGTTATTTTCGATTATTCTTCATTAAAATCCCAAGCTTTGTCGGTACGATATTATTCTTTAGTTGTTGAGATTCTACCATAGTTACATTTCTTTTGATATTTTGTCATGTTTGCCTTTGTAATGCAATGCAAAATTGTCGCAAACTGTTTTTTTGGTACGATGTCCTACCATTCCACTACTTCTGTCAATTTGCGTTTCTTTAAAGAATTATTCAATATTTGTTTATGTTTGCGTATATAACATTATTTATTTTATTTTACTGTTCTTGTTGCATGGTATTTAAAGCATTTAGGCTATACCTTTTTTTAAACTATCTTCTGTATATTGTTGCAAATACCAGTTCTCGCCAATCAACTCTTTGATTAATTAAGTCGGATTAGGTGCTTTCGGAGTATCAGATCCTACAGCTTCGAAAAGACCAACACTTAAACTGTGACTAACTAAACCCTTCAAAAACTCATTTTACTAGTTTTGTAAACGCCCTTTAGGGTGATGATTAGCAGTAATGTTACATGTAATTTAAAAATATTGTAAGCTTAGTATTCTCTTCAACTGATTTAGTGTCGATGATTTGATATTATAGTAATAACTTCAGCCAAATGTGCTTGAAGTTCTTTCGATATAAGCCCTTACATTTCTAGGATCTCTGGTAATGTTACCAAAACTGTAAAATTCGATCTAGTGTAAATGTGTATTAGTTATGCTTATGTTATCAATGTTTATTTTTCTAATTATCGGGATGAGTAGGTACGTTGACGTTCTCTAATTAGCCTCGTTCAAATCCATCAAAAATATATTTTCTAAATTAGTTGTTCAACAGGATTTCGTCCAATTGGTTTCATGTTCCTCAGGTTTCTTGAACTTAAAAAAAGTTGTCCTTCTTGTTAGAATAAAACTACCAGTTTATGGCGTGGCACATAAAATATAATTTATTTATTCGATATAAAAAACATGCTCTGAGAATTAGATAACTAGATGAATGACGTGTGTTGTCAACAATAGGTACGAATTCGGGCTAGCAATTTATGGGTGAGCGTTTTTTTAATGTGGTTAATTATTTTCATTTCGCCAAAATATTTATTTATTTTTTTTTTTTTTTTTATTTATTTATTGAATCTATATCATAAGGTTTACATTTTTTTTTGGCCTTGCCTGTCTCACTAGGAACTCCTCGAGATATATATGCTCCAAGCGAGGTAAAGAATATGCTTGAGGAATAAATGAAGGTGCGAGAGGAATAGGACAATAGAAGAGAGACGGGGTATGAAATAGTAGCTGGTTGTTGGTGGAACATTCATCCCGATAAATAAAAATTGAATTCATGAATGGCTTGTTAAAAATGATTAAAAATCCAAAATATCTAAATGCTCTAGATGATTCTGACGTCATCGGTACCCTACGGACGTATTTAAAAATCGCACAGTTGGTTTGACCACTATAGATGAGTGTGTAATGCTAACTAAGGGTTAGCCAAACAACTCGGTCTTGGTAGAAACTCCTTGCTTCATTCATGTTCGTAAACCATCTCATATATACCCTTTTTTGATTGTGACACTAAGTATTGACATTGCCCAACTCCTTATTCTCTAGTATTTTTTT
This sequence comes from Limnephilus auricula, assembly GCA_951813805.1. NCBI lineage: Eukaryota > Metazoa > Arthropoda > Insecta > Trichoptera > Limnephilidae > Limnephilus > Limnephilus auricula. The sequence continues at coordinate 25,918,317 of OX638406.1, read as the reverse complement.
ATGTGAATACCTTAAAAGAGTCCCAACTGCTCCCGTCTGGAGCAAGTGAGACTGTGGCATCCGCAAATGAGGTATATTTTGGGCCTGAAGGTAGTAAGGGAAGAACTTGATCGAGTTTTGTCTTCCTCGGGCGTCCTTCTTATATCATACAAATTCACGTCATATCCTTACACTCATTTCTTCTCATATTTTCATCTTCTTGTTATTGGGAGCTGCGGTTTATGTTTCACTTTCGCCATCTGTTCTGTCTCCCTCCTTCGGACTAAATCTCAAAAGGTGTTCATTGATGCAACAAGGTCCCAGTTACCGAAATCAACCAGCTGTTCAATAAACGAACATCACCCCAAAGGATCTTGAGGATTTTGACCCCTTACGGTCTCCTATCTTATTATTTCATAAATATGTCCAAATTGGCTTCGCCAAGGAAATAACAAGAATAATAATGGTAGAAAAAACCTCCCCTCTATCGAAAATTATATGTTTCAGCTTTAAAGGTGTTGTGCAATGCTAAGGAGAGAAATAAACAATATTCATTATAAATTGTAAAGCTACTACAACACATCTGCTTGTTACACATTTCAAGATAGATAGATGACTTGCTTAATAAAAAAATCTACATATCTTTTCTCCATTTGTTTTTACTTAAAATTTATTTCTACCATGAAGATTAAGTTGTTCAAAATTAGAAATAAAATTTAAATACACAATTCTTTTTACATTTAGAGGAAACTTGTTGTCCTTACAAAGGAACTCCTCAATTTCCTTTCTGGATTTCAATTTCGACTATTAGTGGGTCAGTAAGTTTTGCTTTTTTCGATAAGTTGTTTCTCATAGAAGTTAGTATCCTCCAAAAATCATTAAATTACTTGATTTGAAAGCCATTAAATACGCACTTAAAAAAATAAAACATAGATAGGTACTATTTTCTTGTAATACAGTTGGTAAAACAATTTTAAAAATCGGACCAGTTTGGGTAGAGAAAATGGCGAATACAAAATCCCGATTTTTAGGACTTTGTTTGTGTATTATCATCCTGAGGTGCTGTTGTCCCTTGCTTAACCGTTGCTTAGTATTTGGTAGGGTAACAGCGACAGTGACAGCAACAGTTTGTTAAATACCTGTCTCTCAAATTTCTCAGCGAACTTGTACTTAAAAAATGATATCTCTTTTCTGCTAACTACATTCAAATTATTAATATTAAAAGCATTGACCAAAGAAGGACCTTCTTTGGTCAATGGTTAAAAGTAAACGGATTGATGAAACTTTTTCAAATAATTTATAAGGTTGTACCTAACCTTAAGAAATACTCAAATTAATTCAAATCTGATCAAATCTAACCAAGGAACATTTCCGTATGCGATTTCATCAACTTGGATTATTTTTAATGATTTTGAGTAAGGGAGATTTTCTGTATTTTTTTAATAGTTAAAGTTTTTAATCGAATTTTCATATCCAATATTATATTTTTACTCCTGATTTTGGTCCATTGCAATTGATGCTTATTTTATTCATTTGTGACATTAATTACATGATTTTTTAAATATTCATCGTAGTCGTCTGTTTTTTGGTGGTTTTATGGTTTAAATGCAATTTACGTTAAAGCACATTTTTGGATACAATTATGCACCTTCACAGCGTTTTTGGCTGGACGCTTTGCGAGCTTTGCCCGTTCGCACATTCTTATCTTAGGCACATTTATTACTGCCGAAGCCAGGTGCTATTTTTTACGAACTCCTGACATTCATTTAATGTTATCAGGGGATGAATGTAATGGCTGATTTTCGGAAGTAGATTCACGCTTTATAATTAAGATTATGTGCTTATTGAAATTCTTGGTTCTTATTTATTAAAAGGTTAGCTTACAAAATTGCTGACCTTAATACATATTTCTGGTAGAAGAGTCCTCGGTTTCACTTTTTAATTGTTTATGCTTATCCGTAGGTATAAAGTATACAGGTATAATTTGGTCATTAGTTAGGGTTTCTTGAACGTTGTAGTAATATGTTCTGACGAACACTAAATGCAGGACAGTCCGAAATTATGAATGAAGGTAGGAGGAAGCACAAGCACAAACACTAAATACATGACAGTCCGAAATTATGACTGAAGGTAGGAGGAAGCACAAACACGCACAAAATCAATCAATTTTGATTTCATTGAAGAAGAAGATAACAATAATAATCTAATTTTTTTAAATATGAAAATGAAGAAGACACAGAAAAATAATAAAAGATAATGGTCGCAACTGGGTGTATGTCCCGGTTAGACGTAAGGTTCAGGGTTCGTGTCCCAGTTGCGACCATTATCTTTTATTATTTTTCTGTGTCTTGTTAATTTTCATATTTTAAAAAATTAGATTATTATTGTTATCTTCTTCTTCAATGATATATTATATTGATGGGAATAACCTTCAAAAGTTAAAAAGATAGTTTTTCTTATAAAAACAAAAAATTAATTGAGATTTCATTTTCACAATCAGATTTTTTTTTCTTTTATGGGACCAACTGTAATATTAATTATTGTAAAGCAGAAATCACGCCTAACGCGTGTTCAACATTTGTACACAGTTGACATTTGTCACATGAAAACGGGTCTATTCTACGACTCGTTCTTGAGTTCAGCAGTTCGGATGTGGAAAGATTTGACGATCTGTGTTTCCTCCCTTCTACAACATGGGTCAAGACCCAGGTTCACTCCTTCCTTTCCACAAAAAAATCTTCCACACAGCATCCCCAAAGATGACATAGGCCCTGAGAGAAATTATTTTCCTCATTCCTCTGTGGAGTAAATGTTAAACAGTCAAAGGCAAAAACCTCGAATGGCGTACTTTGACTTAAAAATTGTATTTCGTTTTTGTGTCTTGTATTTCTACGTTAGCTGTTTTGAGCTCACATCGTTGTTTCCAACATGAGCTATGGAGGTTTAAAGAAGATGACATACCATTTTTTTAAATTCCTTGTCTTTCTCCAAATCTTGGACAAAGCTTTGTAAAGTCCAAGGTCTTACATATTACTAAAAATGTATCAGTTCTTTTGAAAAAAAAAAATATGTGATCCCAGCAAACGAGTCCAAACTACTCCCAAAAGCCTGGAGCCAGTGAGAATACGGCATCCTCAATTGGGGTATTTTGTGAGTGGTGAGTTGAAAGTGGTGGGGATGATGGGAAAGAGGAAGGTGTGGATGAAGAACCTGGGTATTCAGATTTGGTTACCAAACTCGACTAAAGCAACGTTTCAATTTTGAATGGTGGTCTCTTGAGAGTATCTTCCACTCTTTTCAACGTGCCACAAAATTGTGAAATAACACAAATATAATTTACTTGCGCACGCCGGAATTTGAACCTTCGACCTTTAGATCGTTAGTCAAAAGTCTTACCCCACGTCCACCGAGGCCGTCAATTCTGCTGTTTACTATAAGTTTTTCTTTGATCTTTACGAACTTTAGTCCGAAAATTTATTATTACCTACCGTTGTTTTTTGGCTTGTTTTTGTTTTTATCAGCTAATGTATAATAATATTATATTTAGCATAGGCATGTTGTATATCATTTAAACTTTCCGCTTTCCACCGTAATTGCAATTCTCTCGCATCCGTAATTAGTCAGTTAGGTAGAGTAATAACGGGGTAGGCAGAGCGGGTGTACGTACTCTGGGCACGCGTTCGCAGTCAGCACCTGGATCCGAAAGGTGAATCCACTGTCCGATATAAGGGCAAGATCTAAGGTATGATAAATTGACTTCCTTGGATTCAGGGGTCGACAAATCCTCACAATTTTTTTTTCGTCATTAATTGGTTCGTCTTAAACAATTGTGAACTATCTTTTTGGAGTCTATGTGCTAGAACTTGAAATGAAATGAGGGGTCCAAAGCATAATCAAGTCTGCCAGAGATAACCAATCTGAGAAATACTGTCTTGCCAATCATAGACAGAGAGAACAAATCGGAGAAATACTGTCTTGCCAATCATAGGCAGAGAGAACCAATCGGAGAAATACTGTCTTGCCAATCATAGGCAGAGAGAAACAATCGGAGAAATACTGTCTTGACCAATCATAGACAGAGAGAACAAATCGGAGAAATACTGTCTTGACCAATCGTAGGCAGAGAGAACCAATCAGAGAAATACTGTCTTGACCAATCATAGACAGAGAGAACAAATCGGAGAAATACTGTCTTGACCAATCGTAGGCAAAGAGAACCAATCAGAGAAATACTGTCTTGACCAATCATAGACAGAGAGAACAAATCGGAGAAATACTGTCTTGACCAATCGTAGGCAGAGAGAACCAATCCTAGAAATACTGTCTTGACCAAATAGACAGAGAGAACCAATCTGAGAAATACTGTCTTGACCAATCAAGGCAGAGAGAACCAAACTGAGACATACTGTCTTGTATCACAGCATCATTGATCCCTTCGACAGGGTTCTTAGTCGGGAAACACGTCTAACGCGCGCCCAACCTTTGTACAACATCGAATTATTTCTACGACTCTGCCATTATTAAATTTGTAAACGCATTTTCAATAGGTAGTGCGTGAGTTATTTGAAAAATGTGTGTATTTCATATAGTTTAGCGGAAGGAAGGGAATGGGGAATCTTGGAGGTGGAAAGGAGAACGAAGGAGGGGGTAGTTAGCGGGTGGTGAGTTGGTGAATACGGATGGGGAACGCGGGAGAAGAATGGGATGCGGGAGGGAGTTGTTGGCGGAACGGGGACGCATGGGTAAGGACACACAGGGAGAAATTTCACTGGCATTTCAACGCACGCCGGGTACTCGCTAGTGTATTATAAATTTGTACAGCTCACTTGAGGTAATTTTTCACAGAAACGGCGCTATAAAAATAAGCCAAATAACATTACTATTTTACAGATTTATCTCTTTCTCGCATATGAGTCTCTCTTTAGGTAGGTGTGTAATTTTTAATATAAAATTAAATAGTTGTTTTATTTGTCGACCCCTTTCTCATTGTGTTTCTCGTTGGCCTCTTCCGCCGTCATGCCAGACGGTATGCTTCTCCATAGATAAGGAAATTTTACCCTCGTGCCAAGAAACACGGGGACAGCTGTTGCGCTACCGGCGGGTGTCTTATAAGGGGGACGGAATAATAATAGTGAATGCAAGCAATTGGTACCTACCTACCTTGTCCCTTGTATCTTTTGTGTTTTGTGTAACCTTAGTACAGTCACTTCCCCGGTGCAATGACTCCTTGTTGTTCCTGAGGCTATTGAGGAAGAAAAATTATCAAATCTTTTAAGTATGTATGAGAAACAAAGAGACCGTTTTCTCTATTAATTCTGAATCACTATTTTTCGATTTATCTTTACTGCGAATCGGTTTACATTATAAATACAGAAATACGTTTTTCCACCATTTCCTTTTAGTAGAATTAAAATAAAATTGTTTATTATAAAAAAGGATTTTTTTATTTGAAACGTATAAAATCATATAAGAATTAATTGATTTGGAAGGCGGGTATGGGTACCACCAACACCTCTGCCATAGGTCACCCTAAGTGGTTCGCTATGTTTGGTGACTTAGCAGGGATACCCGGGTTCATGGGGTGAGATTTGTCTGGATCTTTGCTGCGAATGCGTCTGTCCACCATTTGCTTGACACGTCATATCGGGAGAGACTGATTGAAGGAAACCTTTTGACTTCTCCAGCAGGACTCTCGGAACATCGCCTTGCACTGTTGTGGGAGGGAAAGATTCATACTTCCGTCACTCATAAATTTTACTTTCTCAGAAAGATCTCCACATGGTATCCTCAAACATGATCTAGGCGCCGATGGAAATTATATCCTGTGTGGAGGTAATGTGAGAAAAGAAGAATCTGTGACAGTTTCAATTTATTAACTTTTTTTTTTCATCAAATTTTTTACAAAATAAATTTGAAAAAAAAAACTGTTGTGATTTTTATACGTACTATCGTTTATATTCTAATTTTATTTTTTTTCTTTTTTTTCCAAACTTAACCATTTTTTTTCATCCATCTGTCCTCATTGGTCACTCAGCCGAGTATCCAAGCGAATTCTGACCTGATTCTAACTATCCAATACCTTGCTTGAATAATGTTTTTTGCATATTGTGTTTTAAAAAAATACATCAGTTAGTCACAGAAGATCAAAATCTACATTTTTTACTAGAAATAATGTCAGGAATCACTGAAGTCAAGTACCCTATAAATTGCTGGATAAAGTATTCCTACCTCCTACCGGTATTTATTTCGTACATCAAAGGATCTATTTATTTACTTTGCTATGAATTTTATTCACATTGCAACAGATGTTGAAGATAAGAATCAAGTATCAATCTTATTGTATATTTTTTTAATCATTTTGCCCTAGTAGTTCTGTCCAAGGATATATTTAGATGATAAGAGAATTGATAAGAGAAAAACTATGAATGTGGAATATAATCTTTCAAAAACTATCATGTCAGATTTATTCGTCAATCAAACGTCTTTGGTTTATTTATTTGCAGTTTGGTTCTTAGCTCGGCCAAAGTGGCAAGTTTCCATACCATAAAGACGTGGAGTGTTTTCAATGTTTATTTTTATTTTATGTTTTTATTTCATTTAAAAAAAAATTACGATAATGAAGATATTTTTATTTTATTTTTATGTTGACGAATAAATATACTGTAACGATTAAAAATTTGCTGCCTAAACGACACATTCGTTTTTAATTGTGAATTCGGCGGCGTTGACGTCACGCCGGGCCACGTTGGTAATAGACATCGTACAAGACAGTGGCGATTTTCATGTCAGAATGACATTGTAGTCAGTTTGAACCGTTTCGGGATGTCTGTTTTTTTTTAATCAATAATTTTGAATGAAAATATTAAATTTACACACTTTAAATCATCCACGCAATTTTAATGGTATTCATAGTTTATGAAAATATCCCAACCAAAAGAGACTTATCTACTGCATTTCTCAAGTTTTGTGAGAACGGTGTCTGAAGATTGTTTGACGAATTTGCTAGTATTTGTCAAGAATCTAACAAATGCAAATTGCAGATGTTTTTTTGTGTAATCAATGTACTCGTAAAATAATAATAAAATATGTGAAATTTGTTATAATTGCAAAGAAACATTCTATCTAACAAAAACGGTGAAATTAGATAAATTTACATTAGTAGTCTTTTTGTACTCCAAATTAGTTGAATTTACTGTTATATCTGCATTTATAAATTGCTATTTTCGCACGTATGATTCTTCTGAATTTCCTGAGAGGTAATCTCACTTTGCTATATTATCTATGGGCCATAGAAAGATCCAATTAAAAAAAATTGAAACCTCATGGTAAAAGCATTTAAAGGGCAAGACAAAAGTAATTTGAGCTCTAAATAAGTATTATTTAGTGTGAAAAACTTAATTTTTCTCTATGTTGAACCTAGTGACCTACAATTCTGAAAAAAAAGGAATTCCCATTAGGAGATATCGATGCATGTTAAAAATGCATGAAACCACACGTAAACATTAAAAGCAACGATGACTTGTAGATTCTCGCCACGATTCTGTATGCAAACTGTTTATTCATTCTGAATCTTTTTCGAATTTATTTGAGCTTCTTTTTAAGAGGGTATTACCAGAGAATACCGGAAATTAGTCCTTTTTAAATCAAATTCTAGACATATTGAATCTTTTTTTTCAAAAAAACGTAAATTGATTTTGAAAGATTGTTATTTTATTTAGTAAACGTATTTTTTAAATTTTGAAAAACTATGTTAATTTTAATATACTAAGGTTATACAGTTGGTCGTCGGCAGATTTGTTCAATTTTCAAACGATAGATTCTATCAAACAATACAAATTTCAAATCATACAACAAAATAATTCAATAGATACATAATAAAATCAATACATTTATAATACCTCAGTTATTCTATTTATTTAAGGTCTTACAAACTAAAGTATTTTAGATTTTTTTACACACTTTTTTGTTTAGACATTATTGAAAAATCATAAATACTTATGATCAGAAAATACTTACAAGAAGTACTCGATATTTAATAATTTATCATCATGCGATTTTAGCATTTTTATTGCTAACTTGAATGGAGATATATATTAAAGCTAGTTTTAAATGAAATAAATCTAAATTAAATTTTGAATTAAAAAAAAAATGATACGGGGAATAATCGATCTTCCTCATTTGAATCTCCCTCTATAGTTGCAAGCATTTTTAAACTTTTATTCTCAGCCGTTGGTCAATGGCTCTTAAGAGAGCCTTATTTTTACTATGAATTTTATTTTCGCTTTTTGTGAAAAGGAGGATAATAGCTGTCCTTTTTAAAATTATCTATTAATTGCCAATTTTTTCTATAAAATAAGTCAAGAGGTGTGTTGGTCAATTTTTTAGCTAACAAATTCAGGGTCCAATGGGTTCATATAACTTGTCCCTGACAAACGCCCAAATAAACATGCCAGCTTTTATAACACGCAAATTTAATTGTAAAATTTTGGTTTGACAGGCCATACAGCCCACACTGCAATTGCAACTCAAAACGCATAGAGCCACACTGTTGTCAACTCCAATTTAACATCTCCCTCTCCCTCACAGAGGATTATTCTAAAAGCTCTACGCAAAATACCACGCAAATGTCCTTCCTCTCATGTCAACAAAAAAAAGGTCATATAGCAGCACCGCCGACAGCTCCAATTTAATTTAACTATTTTACCTCTCCCTCTCGCTCATAAACAGAGATTCTAACAGAAAGAGATGTTACAGCAGAACTCTGAGTGGCAGGACCTACATCGCTAAACTCACATAAAGGTCCTTTGTCGCCTCGTCATAGCTCCGATTTAACTTCTCCCTCTTTCCCAATATTGACAGATGTGACAGAAAGTGACTTTATAGCGGATTTCTGAGCGGCAGGAGCATAAAACTCGAGACTCGTTACTCATTAGTTTCCCGGACACACCCGAAGGTGAACGACACCGTCTGGGAATCTGCCGAATTCCTTTAGGACCCGACCGGTTCCTGCCGAAAGCCTTGCGGGATTCTTCCTGGTCCTGAAACGGGGCTTCTGGTTTTCATGGGGAACTCTTCCACTCGGATTTAATTGTTGTCCTTCCGAGTTTTGAACCTCCCCACACCCTTACCTCTTTCAACAAGCCTTTTCCGAGATGAAAAAACTTTACATGTTATGTTTTTTTTATTATTTATTTCTTGCTTTTGCTACAGAGCAACCCCGTTTTGGTATAAAACTCATTTTGGGACGAGATGAATTTACAATGAAATAATTGTAAAATAAATCAAGATTTCATGCATTTCGTATACAATACAGAACAAAAATAATCATATACTTTTGTTTTGTCGTATTTTGAAAAACCGATCGGAAAACCTATTCTAAAATTCATTTCAATGCAATTTTACTATTGATTGCGTGGAATAAAGAAGAACACTAGAAATGCCTTCTATGTTTATATATATTTGACACACGTTCATTACAAAATCATATATCGGGACCAAAAATAATAGCATTTCCAATAACATGGGTTCCCAATTAAGTCCTCTGCGCGCAAATTGTACCAAAATTTCTCTATGAAACAATGAACAGTTTTGGGTATATTTCTACGTTTTAACGCAGCATCACTTCTACATATACAAGTTATGTATTAGTGATCGACAAACCGGTGGATGCAATCTGTTAGCCATAAGCTGTTATAATAATTTTTCTAGTGTTCAGTTAGAAGTAAGATTGTAGAAATATGTTATAAGTTTTGTACAGCGCCCTTGAGGTGATTTTTCACTGAAACGGCGCTACACAAATCAACCAAATATTATTAATATTTGTTTTTTCTGTATGGTAAACATTTTGAAGTACTTCTGCTATCTTTACAGTTTCATACTCCAATATAATAATGTCCAGACCCAGACTCTTTTATCGGAATCCAGTCTTATGGACTTTTAAGTCGTCTTTTGAGATTTTCTTTTCATGTCAACCCTCTGGCGAATTAGTTTGCTCGCTCGTCTGACTCGTTTTTGCATAATAGCTATTTCGGCTGCGATTATCAGAGGGAAGTATTGTTATTATTAATACTGAGACGGTCTGCATAACTGCCGTAAGCGCTCGAGCAAAAAGTCTTTTGTGCTTTCACTGTATTGTTTTGACAATAGATCAGTCAAATTAATGAAGTTCATCGGGTTTGTCATCGGATATTTGGCGATGTCTTTTGATTCCTCGACCTAACTTCTCAAGTATGTTGAGCCTTGTATTCCTCATCTACCATGTTTGAACTTTTAGTCATTTATGAAGTTCACAATTTTGACAATGGCTGTTGATGGTATGGTTGATTTTTTGATATTATTTATTTATTATGCATTCATCTCAAAGAACTTACATAGGTTATGTACTCTGCCTGTACCTGCACTCGCTAGGAAATACTTTTTTGAGAGCAGGCGCTGTTTTTTATAACACAATATTACAATCAAAATAAAAGTCAAATTTTACAACACAATATTACAAATAAAATGAAAGTTGATCAACTTCGAACAGGTTTAAAAAAAATTGTTGATGCCTGATCAGTTTTGGCTGGTTTTCCAAGACTTGGTGGCCAATTTACGTTTATTGTAATTTGTGTTCTGTCTAATGGTCAGTGGAAGTGCACTATATGCTTTGTTGCAAAGAATCTTAAATTTATTTGGACATTCGTTGTTTTAGCAAAGGGAAAAGTGAGAGTATGTTAACATGTTGGACAATGTTCTGTGTTTGAAGTAGTGAGTTTTGGCGTAAAGACGCCTAAGGTCCAAAACTATAAAAATAAGAACAGTGGTATCGTGATATTCGTTAATAGCAAATATAATATTGTTACAACTTCAGAACATAATGTAGATTTAACTAACTGCATAGAAATTCAACTCAGGTACAATAAAATGAATTATTATTTACTAGCAATCTATAGAACTCACGAATCTAATGCGTATTTATTTATCGAACAATTGCGAAATATAATATCAAATTTTAAAAATAAAAATTGTATAATAACAGGAGATTTCAATATCAACATTAACAAAAATATAGACAGTAGACTTAAACATGAATATTTAAACTGTATGACCGTAAATAACTTTAAATCGTGTATAAACGAAAATACGCGCGAAATTCAAGGTCAGAAATCATCTTGCCTAGATCATTTTTGGACAAATATTAATATAAAAGAGCTTCATAAAATAAAAACCATCGTCTGGAAAAATAACATAACCGATCATCATAGATGTATATTTTTGTACGAGGATGGAAAAACAACACAAAAAAAAAACGCATCAGCTAAGAAATCCTATACCAAATTAAATCTGCAGAAATTAATTGAAAACTTGAAAACCGAAAATTGGCAACCTGTTATTAATTGTGAAGAGGTAGAAATATGCTCAAAATACTTTGAAAACATTTTATTCACGCATATAGAAAACTCTAAAACGGAAATTCCAAATCGTAATCTGACAAAAAATAAATTCTTGAAACCTTGGATCACTCAGGGCCTATTAAATTCAATCAAAGAAAAAAATAAGCTGTACAAAAAAACAATTAAATTCCCAAATAACAAAAAAATGGATTGTAGTTATAAAAAATATAAAAATAAATTGACACGCTTAATAAAAATCAGTAAAGATGTATATTACAAACATAAAATAACAAACTCTGAAAACAACCCAAAAATAATCTGGCAAACAATTAACTGTGCAATAGAAAACAATAAACAAAAACATTCAATCAATGAAATTGAAGACGAAAATTACGTAAAAATAAATGCTAAGGAAACAAAAAAAAATGTGCTGATATATTCAACTCATTCTTCGCAAAAGTTGGAAAAAACCTAGCCAAAAAAATTAATGGGACAAAAGGATCGACTACAAAACCAATTATTGAAGATATACAAAATCTAAACTCACTATCCCGATTTAAAACAATCAACGAAATAGATATCTTAAACATAATTGAAAATATGAAAGGAGGTTCGTCCCCAGGTTACGACAATATAACAGTGCAAATTTTAAAATCGATTAAAAGATACGTTGCAAAACCATTAACTCATCTAATTAATTTAAGTCTAAAAAATGGAATATTTCCGTCAAATTATAAGTAAACGATTATCTCACCTATATTCAAAAGTGGAAACACCCAAAATGTAACTAACTATCGACCTATTTCCCTCATTTCAAATATTGGCAAAATATTTGAAAAAATTGTGAAATCCCAACTGATGGAATTTATTGAAAATAACAAAATTCTTCACAACAATCAATACGGATTCAGAAAAGCGCGCAGCACACAAGATGCGATTGCAAATGTCACGTCACGCATATATAAAAGTCTGGATATGGGTAAAAAGTGTATAGGTATTTTCATAGATTTGAGAAAAGCGTTTGACAGCATATCTCACATAAAACTTATGAATAAATTAGATAATTTGAACTTTAAGGAGAATGTAGCAAATTGGATAAAAAGCTACTTAAAAAATCGCCCTCAATATGTCAAAATATACAACGTACTAAGCAATGAGGAAACATCTGAATATGGAATCCCACAAGGTACTGTGCTAGGACCAATATTATTCATCCTATATGTAAACGGGATATTCTCTCAGTCACTTCATGGTAGTATAACCTCTTATGCGGACGATACAGTACTCGTTGAAAGTGATGATACATGGGAACTGGTAAAACAAAAGGCAACAGAAGACATAAATATACTTAAACACTGGTTTGATATAAATCTATTATCCCTAAATAGTGAAAAAACTCATGTTATACCATTTGCAATAAAATCGAAAGACATTCCCCAAAATTTTGATATAATTATACATGACAATTTTAGAGATCACAACAAAAATAACTGTACAGTAAACTGTTCAAAATTGAAAATTGCGAACAAAATTAAATACTTAGGAATAACAATAGACAAAAACCTAAACTGGAAAGATCAAATCAACCTTACTGTTAACAAAATAAGAAAATTAATTTATATATTTTTGAAAATCCGAAACTTTCTCTCATTGGAAAATTTAACAACAGTCTACCATGCTATAGTACAATCAAATCTCCAATACGCTGTAGTCAGCTGGGGAGCTGCATACAAAACAAATTTACTCCCTGTTGAAATTGTACAACGCCTAATTATAAAAATTATATTGAAAAAACCAAGAGATTATCCAACACACCTTATTTTTGAACAATTTAAAGTGTTAAAATTCAATAATCTAGTCCGAAAAAATATATTAATTCAATTAATAAAAGAAAAACAAAATCACAGCTTTTTAACTGAAAGCCGCACTCGTCAAAAACATATATTTCCATCACAAAAATGTAACACCACATTTGCACAACAGCATTACATATACCTAGGAAAAAAATACTTCAACAGTTTACCGGAAAAGATAAGAAAAATTGAAGACGAAAAATGTCTAATAAAAGCGATTAAAGAGCAATTCAATGTAAAAACAAATGAATGATGAATTTATCATCATAATTAACATATCTAACTATCTATTTATCCACGTATTTTTAAGTTCAAAATATCTATTTAATAATTTTAAACATCATAATTAATTATAGGTACAAAATATTATTCATTCTGACACTCGCTCCTCTTCTAATCACAAGCGTCCGCTTCTATAGGAGAGACACAATCAAAAATCAAAAAAAAAAATCTGTGAAAACTTATTTTGTAATTTATTGTTATCAACATTGTTATACCTTGTAAACTTATAATTTAATAAATAAATTTAAAAAAATAAAAAAATAAAAAAAAACCACATTCTCAGATCGGTAGTTTCGTAATAACTTTGGGATTGCGATGTCTTCTGGTTCCACGATGTAGCTTCTAAAATATCTGATCCTTCTTTCTTTCAAGGCAACATGGACACCACTTATACAGATCAGTTTTTTCACCTTCTTCATCTATTTCCTATAGCCAGGTACCCTTTTCCCCTCCCAACATCTGTATGTATCTCCTGAGTTGGCATTGTCCAGTTAAGAGTATATAAATAGTTCTCCCAGAGTATTTCTTATCCATATTTATTAGTTTATTGGCTCCTTTGGGACTCGAGAGGAAGTTTTACTAGCTTTTATTACTTTCAGTTATTTAATTATGCAATAGTCATGTCATGACGCGTTGTTGACTGGTAAATGTTTAATTTACTTACGTCTTAGGTTGATGTGTATTTGCTTTCTGTTTACGAGATATTTTTATAGGATCTATGATAAAAAATCTTAAAAGAAGAGCCTTTGCACTGATGTTCCTAGAATTTTAATTATGTGTGACTGTCTTTAGGGATTTACTTTTTGGTTTTATAGTAGGTTTAATACAGGAAATTCTATTAATGAAGGAATGAAAGCCCTAACAGATGGGAATGAAGTCCGTAATAAAATCACTTGGCAAAGCGATGGTAAAAGTCGTCGGTAAAAATCGTAAAAGCAATGATAAAAACTAGTAGGTAAAAACCGTTTCCGCGGGAATTCTATGTTATATAACTTCAATAGTTCTATTTGAATAATTTAGATGGAAGCACTTCCGTTTGTATCTAGTACTTGGAGCGAGTGAGTACAAAAGACGTTAGCGTATTAATAATGTAGATGGTCGATGGTGATTTTGAATTATTTTGTGATTAATTTATAATAAGCCATAATTTTGTTTTATGTTTGTACTTATTACGCGTTCATATTTTTTTTTTAATTTAAAGTGAGTTACATATTTAGTTGTTTACCAATTCGTATTATTTAAGATTAATGGTACTAATAGACATGCTCGTTAGTAGCAATAAAGCATGCTACTAACGAGCAAATGCTACCTAGTAGCATGCGTGTCAGTTGCGTTGCTAGTATTAAGCATGCTCATATGAGCACATCGTCAGCCGGTTGATTAATGAGCATGCTATTAGATTCGCGTGTGGAAGGGGTAGTGTTCTAGGAATATAAAATATATATTTTTTAATTTAACAAATAAATTAATATTATCATATTTTTACTTCGTTTTGACGTTTAATCATATAAACAATTATAATCGTTTTTTTTCGTTGTTTGTTTTTGGGGTGTTATGCCGTGTTGTGCTACCTTCTTCTTTAGCCGACGTTTCGGATAACACCCCAAAAACAAACAACGAAAATGCTTTTGGCCGTGAGAATCTAAAAACGTATCTAATTATAATCGTGTTCAATAAAATTAAATTCGATTGAAATATCCCGTAAATTTTCTCGTTATAAATAAGATCCTGACAATAGTGTTAAATGTTTAAAGTAGATATAAAGTACATATATATTCTAATAGTTTCAATACAAACATCTCACTTCCTGTCAACGTTCGCATGTTTATACATTACATTTACGGACAATTATTACATTGGACATTTATGTAACAAGACACATTGGCCATATGGTCCGGGCTGTCTGAAACCCCATCAACAGTCATCGAGTCTGAGCAGTCCATGGGAATACACTGAGGAAAGTACTGATGTGGCTAATACCCCTATGAACACCACCTGACGTAAAGAAGTTTGAACCCCTACTAGTCTATTATTTTATTATACCGCGAATGAAACAAAAGAGTTACTCATTTTGATCCCTTCTGAATTTAAAATTTTATTAATTTATTTACTCTTGACGTGCTATTTATAGGAGGTTAGAATGTTTAATATATTTTTAAGTGCACATTATAAATTTTAATTAATGAAGACGATATTAGCGACTCTTATTCGAAAATTTTAAACAGAAAAATTCGAAAAAGGTACCGCAACATCTTAACCTTGTTCGGGCGGTGCTCTACCACTGAGCTAATAGGACCCTTTCCGCTTCGGTCATATTTAATTGTATCATACATCGACTAAGAACTACCAACATTTTCTTCATTTCCTTTACGCACATTTTTATCGGCTGCTATTTTTATGTTTGATTGCAAGATTTTTCCTGAACCAAATGATTTCTGACATTTTTGGAGAAAAAAATTTAAACGACATTTTCATAACGGATAGACTAATGACATTTTAGTCTATCCGTAATTTTTTGTGTTTTTTTCTTCAATTCCAAACAACAAAATCTTCCACGTGTCATCATTGGTCAGCCAAGTAACCGCCAAATCCCTCACCCAATCCCTACTGTTTTTATAATGTTTTATGTTTTAAAAAAAAATTAAATATATCAGAATTGTCACCGGAGACCAAAATCTTATTTACATCATTTACTCCAAATAATGTCAGGAATCACTGGTTAAAATATGTCAAGTTCATCCCTTATCAGCCTGTATATTAAAATGTGTAAAAATTCTACTATTTCTGGCCCCCTAGCACACTCGATCGATAAGGATTGATAGAATAACTTTCGGTAACTTCTCACCGTTCCATAGGACAACTACAGTTCGCTAACGTACAAACAACAGTTGATATCGAATATATTAAGGACACTTAGTCATTATGAACTGTCCCTTATTCGTTGGCGATTTGAAGTCATTCCAGAGAAGTTACCGAAAGTTATCCTATCGATCCTTATCGATCGAGTGTGCTAGGGGCCTTGTCAGGTCAATAATAATTTCTAGCTAAGCAGACTGCTTATTCTATTGAACCAAATGCCCCAGTTAAAGACCAGTTGTTTCAAATAACTTGATAAATTCATTAATTTTAGTTATTATTCAAGCCCTGTGAATCAACTGACCCATTATAGAATAATAACAGAACTTTAATATTATCTTTTAAATTTGATAATTGATCATCTTGCTATCTTCTAGACTACTTCCCATGTAACATACAATGGTATTCGCAATTATTATAACAGAACACGCTTCCTTTTTTCTATTACCATTCCAGTCATCCCCTACAGATTAAGATAGTAAAATTGGGGCACCGCATTGTGCCTTATGGTCCCTTCTGCAATTCTTTTTAAATGTCTGACACATTACAATAATTATTATTGTTATTTCTGTTGCGCTCTGCATATTATTTATGGTGTGAAATTTAGTTCCACGGTAATTTGTGTGGGTACCGTATTATTATAATAATGCTTCCTGTCTTCCTGTCCTATTTAGTGTCGCATCCGATTATATCCGGAACTATTTTAGAAAAGTACTTACCAAGTCATTTTCTTTTCAATTCGTCAATAATGGCTATGATACTTTTTATTTTTCTTATAGGTCTTTTGAAATTTTGAAAAATATCAAGCACAATAAAATCCCCTAACCATTGTCTTTTAATCCAAAGTTTTAACAAAATTGCTATTAATTTTGATAATGTGTAAGACTGACGTTTGCAGGACTTTATCAATAGGATTTTAGCAGATTCAGGTGGTAAATTTAAAAGTATATATAGCGAGAGTTGTGCATTGGTAAATAACGAAAGACAACCTTATTTTAAGAAAATCGTGAATAATTTGTGGATTTGGTGAACAACCGTGTATGTGAAAACATTACTAATATTAATTTAGAATCTGACAAAAAATTGTTCTTGTAAAGTTGTGTACATTGCTTATCCACCCAAAGAGGGTTGGTTATCTGTTGTATATACTATTTTTAATAATTATTATACATCCTATTTAGGAATTTTACGAGGGTTTTCAATGTTCTAACATTTCTTTTTTTTTATGTTTAAAGTTTTAAAAAAATGCTTATAATCTAATAAATAAATCTTTTTATTTAATTAATTTGCAAGAAAACGGTAACTTCACTTTTTAAAATAAGCACAATTGCGCATGCGTGTTTCGATGTTGACAGATTTAAATAATATAGTTGGAGTTTTTTTTATTAATACCAAATCGAATCTAAAATTATACTGTGTTTGTACAATATGTAACTAAAATAGCGTTTAACGATTGTTAAGTGTTTTTGAAATAAATACTTCTTTACGCACGCTTGACTTGGGGGGGTAAGCTGGCGAATGTGTAACGGAAATTGAAATGCGTTGCGAGGCGAACGGGCTCATTGTAGAAGCAAAAGAGAGCAGTGCGTGCGCACATTTTCTTTCTCTCTTCCTCCCATAGCCAGGGCATGAAATATTTAAGTCAGTATTTTGAAATGCCAGTGAAGCGCCAAATGCAGTGGGGAGCGGACGTCGATGCAGGAGGCTTGATCAAGCGAGGCGAATGATAATAAATTTAAATAAAATAAAAAGACCGGTCAGTGGTTGACTGGGCATCGCGTTTGGGTCCCATCCAGGCGTTCCGTGTTCGATTCCTCGGCTGACTAAGTTCTCCATCACAACACAAGCAACATCTTCCGCTTAGTGTGTTGGTAGTAGGAGATTTTCAAATGTTGTTGGGTTATTCGTAACCCGGGAATGTTTGTCTTTCTTTCTAAAAAAAAAAAAATATTTGTAGAAAATTGACAGATATATTTTATACATATGAACATATATATATATGGACACACATATAGATGGAGCTAAAGAAGTCTTTACTTCAGTCGTGTGGTCTAAAGCACACTCGTTTTTTTTATTAGTATGGCTCTAAGTATGTAATGATTGACAATGACCTGTGTAAAGCGTCTTGTACGCTGTAGATTTTTGCAAGATATGTGTTTTTAATTTAATGTTTAGGTCCCCAAAACCAGTTTCAGACCTTACACTACATGGCAAGACGTTGAAGAATGTGAACCCAACGTGTTAATTATTCTCATTAAATTATATATTGGGGTTTCCTAAATTGATTAAACAGGCTCTGACAGCTTTCAGTTCGGACAATTTTAAACTTGTTTGTTCAAAAGCTTAATTGTACCAATTTATTCGACTTTCTTCTTCTTTAGCCTTGCTCTACCCATTTATGGTTTCGTCCATCCATCCTGTCTTTCCTGTTTTTGCCCAGGGCTTGTCATTTAAGTCCTCTGCGTGTTTTTAAATCGTTCCTCCTTCTCTGATCAGTCCTCCTAGTGGTCTTTTTCTTTCAGGTCTCAAAATTTGCAGAGTTAAGGCCTCTACTCACCATGCTGCAAACAGCCCGACATGTCGAGCTGTTTGACAAATTGCATCGTTAGTAGGCACAACTGGCTGTCGAATCCTTTGCGATTTGTAGCCATTCTGCAAACAGCCTGACATGTCGGGGTGTTTCCAGCATCTTGTGGAGAGGCCTTTATGTACCAAAAAACCTTTTTTTCCTTACAGAAGGGCTTGCCAATTTCCATTTCAGTTCCTACTATTGTTCTTATATTTTCAATATTTAAAACGTGGTAATTCTTCTTCTTCGTGTGCCCTATCAGTTCCCTACGACATTGGTGATCACTCTGGTGAATATATCTCTATCTTGCGCTGCCCGGAATAGCTCCTCCACACTTCTGATACCAGTCCACTATCTTGCATTTTAATATTAATTGGAGCAAGTGATATTTCTCCCCTCGAAGTACTTGACCCATATATGAAATTTAATACGAGGTAATTAATGACATACAGATAATGTATATTTAGTGTTAGCAATAATGAAACGCTAAGTAGATGTTTATAATGAAATATATTGTCTCCACGGTAAATGACAATAATAATATCCAATCTCGACAAGACTATATCTCGCCATTCAAATTCCAGCCCCAGCCGTTGCCTCAGCCCGCGCAGTTGGTAGCCGTGTCAGTTGCAGGTCCGAGCAGTCTTGCAAACCCACGGTGTCAATCCCTTCTTTACCGACGCAGGGGCAGTAGTAGTTTCCCAGTTGGCCGCCAGAGGCGCTAGCAGTACCTCTGGTGGCAATATTCAAATACGTTGCTAACATTAGTATAAAATCAGCATCCTCAAATAATTCAATTGTGAACCCTGCACAAATAGCAAGTGCGCCCCACGGTTGAATTTGGCAGCCTCCACTGGTCTGGATCCCCAAAGTACCTGAATAAAACCTTCGACTGAGAAATTGAAGATTGCAATTTTTAGAGCACAGGCGTCGGGTGGAAATGCTGTCTTTGTTCTGCCGGTATTTCGATGGAAGATGCTCCGAGGAACTGATTCCTTCGGCACCGGTGCACAGTCGGGAAATTACATTTTTACACAATTGTACCTATACAGTCCGACATTAATTAAAATCAATAAACGAAAATAATTAATTTCAAGTTATAAATAACCTACACCATAAAAAAAAATTAATAAATTGAAAATTTTCAAATAATTGTCCAAGGTGTTATCAAGCCAAAAGTAAGATGTTCCATTAAAACAGTACCTAATTTGGTTATCAAAGGGTTAATAACTTAATAAATCAATAAACTTGATGCAGTTATTTCCTAGAACATAATCAATTAGTTTTTTTAATGTCTTAATATAGGTCACTTTTTGCTTTTGCCCCAATGCCAGAGTTAATGGCCCAATTAATTCCGAAGTAATTAAATACTGATATGCGCGGACCCTACAACTGCTCGATTAATAATAATTTTATATGAACCATCGACTGATCATCATACGAATCACCCTAGTTAATAAAATCCCGACGATGATGAAAGAACTTAATTTTTCATTGGTAAGAGAACTGAAAAATTCGGGTTTACGATTATTCGAATTCTTTCGCGACAAACGAGATTTTTTTTAAATTATCGAAGAAAGCAAACACTGTGGCATGACAGTATACCAAATGGAACAAATAACTTAGTTTTAAACCACTTTATATTTATTATTATATTTGTCGACCGGTTTCGATTGGACTCAATCTTCATCAGGACAATAAAATAAACTGAAGTTTTAATCGCTATGTCTTATCCTCTCCCCTTCTATTGCAATTAAATTCCTCCCCTCTGACGTATAAATAACAATAAAATGGTTAGGCTATCGTACAATCTGCAACACGAACGCACCAAAGTTCGAATTGAAATGCTGAAACTAGTTCACGCTTGTACTTTACAAGGTGCAACCAAATGCTTTCGAGTTTATGACGCAACTCCGCATGCAATGGCAGCTTCGCACCCTTTTAAAGGATGTGGAGTGCATTCTTTAATTACTCTACGCTACTGAAAAATAAATGCATATATCATTTTAACATTCCCTTTGTTGCATCCGAAACTGCTTACGATTTAGAGTTTCAGTTGCACTTGGAAATGGACCGTAAAACGAAACGAAACGAAATGGTGGATTCTGGAATTGAGTGACCATATGTGTAGGAAAACTAGGAATGCAAGGAAGAAGGATAACCAATCACTTACCACTGTACCTCTGCGAATGAGAACACAATATTGTTTATACAGTTCCACCGCCATACCTCGAGGTAATTATCGCCACAACAACAGGAATAAGTACAAAACGATATTGTTTACTTTCGGGTTAGTCAAATACCTTCTTATTGATTCCAAAACGAGATTATAAATACGAAAAGCACCAACAACTTGCTTCCAAAGTAGTCCCAATTCTTCTTTTGTTTTTCAAAAAACAAATGCTCTAGAATTTGTTACATTTCTTGTCATTGTTCCAATTTAAAAATGTTTTTGCAGCACGGTGATGTCGTTAGGGAGAGGTAGGTATTGGATAAATGACATCCCGGTAAATAAACAAAACCAAACACTCTTTCAGAATAATATAAAATCTAAATATTAGTTCAGAAATTATTTGACTTAAAATGGGATTATCTTGCATCACATGTGATAGTCATGATTTTTGTTTGTTATGTGTTGTATCTGAAAGTCTATCTACAAATCCAATTTTTTGACCGTATCTATACTTTGGATACGTTGCTTGCTAATCTAAGGACTCCGACTTGGAGAAACTTATAGTCACTGGCCGCAGTGTTTGGCAGTAGAAGGAGATGAAGGTCTCCAATACGCTGGAGTGACCAAGTATCCCTGGCTTCGGTCTCCTTGGTTCTCCATCCACGCAGCGCAAAATCGCAAGGAGTGGAGAATCCTATTCCGTTATGGAAATTGGAGTAGGGGCCACGATTCTCAACAGTGAAGGACTTGAGAAGCAGAAGAATATCAAAGCATGTTTACTTAACGGAAAATAATTTTACTGTCGTTACCAACTTTTTAAATATAATATATTTTCCAGATATCCAATAAATTAAAATTAAATTGGCAAAATTCTCACTCCCCTCATAAATCAGATAAAAAATCATCTTCATTTCAGTGTCTAGGAATTCGCGCATCGCTTCATCCCCTGTGCAGCTTTGCCATACATACCCACCGTGCCCTTATTTGGGGTAGTGTGGGGTAACTTCCCCCTGCCACGACCCGTCGCGGTCTCCCGGTTCCCACCCCACCGTGGGAAATCCTCTACCCTCTTACCCATCGCGATGTTCTGTCCCTCTTTCCTCTTGCACCACCTTCCCCCGTCATGATTGCTATTGTTAGAGGTTATAAACTACTCGGTGCTTTAGTAATGGGGTGTCCAGATTTTTAAGGTTTTGGGATTGTGAATTTTGAACCCACCAAAAGAGTATACGAAGAAACTAACTTAATGAAAATCAGAAAACTGTACGAATACAACATATGCTTATTAATCTACAAAATTCAAAATGGCTTTATACACACAAATACTACATTTATTAAAACATCACAAGTACATGAACACCACACAAGACAACGTAATAAATTATACACAAATTCAACAAAGACAGAGTGTGGCAAAAGAAACATAGGCTATGAGGGTATAAACATATATAATCTCCTTCCTGATAGCCTGACAACCGAAAATAAAATAAATATATTTTTTTTAAAACTGTTTGCTCTCAAAATTAATGAGAAAAACCAAAATGTTCTCACTTAAAAAAATGTGTTACTTGGTGTTAGGTAGTAAACCATCATTATTAATATTATTTGTATCAATGTATTAAGTTAACAAAGCGAAATATGTATATTTCTTTTAACTTAATATAAAATAAAAAATAAAAAAAAATTCAATTTGGTTTGGTTTTTATAAAATAATTCAAATTACTTCAAGCGGTTTTATTCTATTATTTCTATAAGTAGACCGAGTTATCGTTAATATATCTTAGGAATTTAAGCTGTTTTTGTATGGAATCGTAGCGGACTTTACCACCTTTTGGACCGAATAGAAGAATTATATATATTTTATTAATCGCGATAAGCAGAAAAGCACAATTATCGTGTTGTTGTGCTTCACAGCTGATCACAATTTAGTAGAAAGCTATGCATAGACCTAATTAAAAGTGTTTACTATGCATTACTTTTACATAATTGGATACAAATTCACCTCAAATACCGACATATTTAACATAAGTTTATCATTATTTAAGAGATACCTGGATGATATTTTAGCTAACATATTTTTTATAATTAAGGAGAATCACGTAAGAGATTTTGTATATATTTTTGTGTGTTTTCTATTTATCTAAAATTCAAAAACTTATTCCTCTCTTTTCTTTTTCTGTGTCATGCACTTTGCCATGTATTATTCACCTTTTTTTTGTATTATTAACTTACACCATATTATTATTTTTATTTTGTCTACAATTAAAAAACTGCTTTCTGTTTGTTTTTTCTACTTCTTTTATCCATTTATATAATGATCATGTCTTTAACATTATCTTTTTTTTTTAATCCAAATATTGTGTCTCTGTTTCACGCCTATAAGGACGTCGAAAATGAATAAATAAAATACATATTTGTATCGAAAGATTTTCTTATTAATATATTGAAATATATCCCTTTCATCTTGATTTATTGTTGGGTTATTATGCCGTATTGCGCTTCCTACTTCTTTAGCCAACGTTTCTGTCAGCATTACATTGTCCATTATCAGGGCAGATGTGTAATGCTCCAGCTATCACCATGGTTTTCTTAAGGCCGTGAGAATCTCAAAACATGCATTTTTACTTGTGCCAAGTTTTACCTGGCGATCTGAAGTCCTAATTTCAATGAACTTTTCACTCTGAAGCGGCTGTAGTTAATTAACATTGCAGATGAACTGGACCAAAAAATTATCTAATCTAGATTATTTTATATAACAAATCCTCATTACATTTTGGTCACCCTAGCTTGCACTTTTCTCGTAGGGTGGCTCCAACAACAATGCCGTATTAGGGTGGCTTTCTCACACACACATACCTGTCAAGGTACTCATATGTCATCAAGGTGCACGCAGACCATTGCGCATTACGCAAAACTAGGTAAGTTGCGATCATGAAGGTAATAAACAACCATTTGCTTGCGAGCACTTTTTTCCGATTACATAGGTTTCGATAACAAGCACTATGAAGGCTCCATGACAATTCATCCTTTTCTGAAATCCCTTTTCAAAGATGTGTTGAAAAGCCGCTGTGTTGAGTTGTCCGGTCATCCTTATTTCGTTGCATGTAGGTTACCAATAAATGTATATTTTTTAAACAATTCATGACTTTCTCGCAAGTAAATTTGTAAATTTTATGCTTCTCATGCTGACAGCCGTGAGAAGTGTGCGTATTTCATATAGTTTAGCGGCAGAAAGGGAAGAAGTAAGGTCTGAGGAAAACGAAGGGGAGGCGGGGAAGGTGAAATGGGAACGCGGGAGGGAAACGGGCGGGAACGGTGAAGCATGTGAAAGGGGGGAACTGGTGGGGCGAGGCATGGGTAGAAGGAGGAATTGCAAAGGCGAGCTAGTATCATTAGGGGATAGCAGGGGTAAATTTGGAAAATCCAAGCTTCTCACACGGACAGCTGTATGACAACAAGTGAACGATAAGAAGAATATGAAATATAAAAGTATGTTATATTGTTAATTTCATATTGATTTTTGAGTTGTTCACAAAGAAAAAAATAGTATTGTAACTAGTTTTAATGTTTAATAAAAATAAAACACTTTTATATTTTAAAACCACGATATTTATTAATTTACTTTACCGACCGGTTTCGCTTTACTCAAGCATCTGATGCTTGAGTAAAGCGAATATATAGAGGTAAAGGGAATTAATAAATATCGTGGTTTTAAAGAGAAAATAGTGTTTTATTTTTATTAAATATGCAAACCACAAAGTGATTGCTTTCTACAATAATAAAGTTTTGATGTTTTTAATCATATTTAATTCAGATCCATGTAGATGTGGCTGTCTGTCGATTTGATTAGTTTTATTTTTAATTAATGAAGACAATATAAGCGAAACTCTATCGAAAATCTGAAACAGAAAAATCAGAAAAAGATACGGCCACATCTGGGACTTAAATCCAGGACCTTCGTCTTGCCGGGCGCAGCTCTACCAACTGAGCTAATCTGTCCCTATCCGATTCGGTCATATTTAACAGTTTCATACTTCAACTTAGAACTACCAACATTATATACGTTTTTAGATTTTCACGGCCAAAAGCATTTTCGTTGTTTGTTTTTGGGGTGTTATGCCGTGTTGTGCTACCTCCTTCTTTAGCCGACGTTTCGGACAGCGTTGCAGTGTCCGTCATCAGGGCAGATCCGGCAGATCCATCGACGGATCTGCCCTGATGATGGACACTGCAACGCTGTCCGAAACGTCGGCTAAAGAAAGAGGTAGCACAACACGGCATAACACCCCAAAAACAAACAACGAAAATACCAACATTATCTTCATTTTCTTAACACATATACCGTATCTTTTTCTGATTTTTTTTTTTCAGATTTTTGATTGAATTTTGCTAATATTGTCTTCATTAATTCAAATATTACAATTTGAGGTTTTACTCATTAAGTTAAAAATAAAAATAAAGATCCTATTTTATCTATTTTTTTTAAACTCAAAAGTTTGAATACCCCTGACATATAGAGGCCCTGGCTTGGTAAGCCCACCTTAGTAGCACATGCATATGGCCATTATATGCAATTTGGGCATAACACATTAAAGGTTACTCCTGCATATTATATTAGCCCATGGGAGAGGGAGAGGTGCTTGCACTATTGCCCGAGACCCACAAACGAACACAATGGGGAATTTGTTTTTATTATGCTGAAAGAATCTCACAAATTTGGTGAAAAAAGTATGGGAATTTCTAGGATTCCATACAAATTCGATTGATTGAGTTTCAAGTTATTTGATGGACATGTTTTTTTTCCAATTTTTGTAATTTTT
Source organism: Limnephilus auricula (assembly GCA_951813805.1). Lineage (NCBI taxonomy): Eukaryota > Metazoa > Arthropoda > Insecta > Trichoptera > Limnephilidae > Limnephilus > Limnephilus auricula. The sequence continues at coordinate 25,892,413 of OX638406.1, read as the reverse complement.
TTATATTTACGCCATAATACTTATAAATAATAATAAAATTATTTAATGATATTTCTTTGGAGGGTAGTATGAATGAATCAAATTTAAAGTCTGAGTATTCATAAGATCAAAATCATCGATGACCAGTGGTTTTAGATAGCTTATTATTTTCGTCATGACATGATGTGTCGATCATTTGGTTTCAACTAGATTTTCATATTGTTCTTAATAGTTTAGTCTGCCATAGGTCACTTCAATTAGTTTGCTACGTTTGGTGCCTTAGTAAGAGTGCCCGGGTTCATAAAGAGAGGTTTGTCCGGGTTTTAGTGGCGGATGCGTCTGCCCACCAACTGCGTGACAGGATCGGGAGAGAATGGCTGAGGAAGACATTTTGACCTATCCAGCAGGACTCTTTCTGAAGGTCATCGCCATCACCGCAGTGGGTTGGAGATATTCATGTGCCCGTCACTCCTGAGCACATTGACCCCCAGATTCCTTCCCAACCCTCTTACATATTTCCTTCCCAGAACTTTATCACCTTACTTTCATAAAAAGACCCACAACAGCATCCCCAAAGATGACATAGGTCCTGAGGTGAATTATTTTCCTCGATGCTTCCTTTGTGGAGCTAATGCAAAAGAATGGTGCCATCGTTCTGGTATCTTCTTTAGTATTTTCGTTTTTACACAAGATAAGCGAGAAGGAAGATCTTTCTCTGTGACTACTATAGTAGATGTTTTTAATCAAACATTCGAGGTAAAGTAGGATAGTAACGACATTATGAGCTGAAAATATGTTTATTTGCAGAAATTTATTGATTTAAAAAATTTAAGTAAAATAATGAATATAATTTTTTCTATATATATAAGTGTAATTTTTAGGTTGTCTAGTTTATAATATATTCTCTGGTTTCACACTACCGTCACCATCTTTGAGAATTATTGTCTTTATTGAGAAATTTAGATTGCAAAGACGCAAATCAATTAAGGAAGATACATAACCGCTGTGTCAAATTCTAATATTCTATGATACGTGTTTGACAGTGTGTTGAGTTACGTATGCTCAATAAGTACCTACGATTATTATTTTATCACACTCACGAAGCATTCAAGCCAATTGGTTTCGATGCAATGTTGAACATATAATATATATGAAATCTTCAATGATGATAACAGCAAGACAATTATTAAAGAAAAATTCTATTCTAAAACAGTAGACACTCATTTACAACACAATAAATAACAAATCACGCAACATTTTGACAAAAATGCTTCTATGATAGAAAATCTACTACAACAAACATCCCACTCACCCTTCAAAAATTTGAAGTATTTTGTCAGAGGCCAAAAATATTCCCGTTTTTCAATAAAATCGAAATAAATGGAACGTTTGTTAACGTACTCGAAAACTAAAAACTGTTTTCGAAGGGATGATGAAATAGACTTTCAAATTTCCTTTACTATTAAAAATTACTGTCTTATTTTTTAAATATAATTTTTTTTATCATTGAAGAAGAAAATAACAATAATTTTTTTTTTTTAAATATGAAAATGAACAAGACACATAAAAATAATAAAAGTTAATGGTCGCAACTGGGACTCGAACCCAGAACCTTACGTCTTACCGGGACGTACACCTCCACCAACTGGGCCACTGCGATCTATTATGAGACTGTCGTAATTGTCAACTTCATATTTCAAATTTCAGAATTAAGAATATTATCTTCGACTAATGTTTTTTTTTCCATATTATTGAATTATTTATTATATTTTGACCATTATCTATTTTTCTGTGTCTTGTTAATTTTCATATTTATAAAAAAAAAAGATCACTATTGTTATCTTCTTCTTCAATGATATATCTACATATTACTTTGATCGGAATAACCTTCAAAAGTTAAAATGAGAGTTTTTCTTATAAAAAAATGTAAACATTTTTGGCGAAAACTTTGAAAAGTTTAAAAATGGCTCACTTTATTTTTTTTCTAACTAAAATTACTGATAATGAAAAAAAAAACACATACTTATTTCATTAGATAAATGAATTATAAACCTTACTGTCACCTCACTTTCATGTAAAAAATTCTTAACCAATTCACAAAGTTCCATAATTTTTTTTCAAATTGGGATCGGAAACTTTGGTTTCAGAAAGGGGTAAATTTTAATTTGTTTGTAGTTTACTTTTAGATTTGAATATATAGCTTGTTGTATTCTCTTTCCAATACCGCTTAGATCATACTTCTGGCTATGATACTAAGGGAGAAACAACGATTTCTGTGAGACTTATGTGAGCCGGGGCAAATATGGTCTCCTGTGATTAAACGGGTTAATTAATTTAATTTTGGAACTGTAATAATTGATGTAAAGCTTAAAGGGTTTATAGAGCTAATCTGATGTAGGTACTATTTTTATTTGTAATTGCATCTTGTTCGTGGGCTAGTTTATAGAATTTTATATTTGATAGTAGGTATATACTTCAGCATCCCTTATACAAAAAGTCACCGACCGCCACTGCTCCTCATGTCCCAGGATCCATCCTCTCCTTAAAAAGGCGTTACGCAAATTAACTCCGATGTTGAAGAAACGTTGAAATTACACAAAATGCTCTATAATTATTAAACTCGACATGCAATCCATAAAAAAATCAGTCAGGTTCAACCGATCAACCGTAGAGTATTTAGCGCAATTTCAACGCCGAGACAGCACCGTATCCATCAATGTTTGCCGCTCATCACTCGGTTCGTCTGTTCTTCGTGCAGCCATTTGGCCGGGGACCGGGGATAGAATTGCACATTATGCCGGAACGCGAGGAATGCCGTCCCGTGTCCTGTATGCAGTATTCAGCGTGTGCACATTATACTGTAAAGTAAAGCCCCATAAGTAATAATCGCTGCACTTAGATGCAGGGGTAGGAAATGGCGAAACTAGAGCAAAAATCAATATGTATAATCGACCTGAATCGAACTGACAGAATATTTCTTGATTCTCGAGTTTATCGAAGATTCGATTTACTCAACTTGATGAGTACAGCTCATAGAACTCAACAAGCTTTAGAACAGTAAAAACGATAACTGTACGATATCGAAACGATAGGCGTAATTTTCGATGATTTTATATCGATGTCCTGAGCACGCTTTCATCGTTGGCGGCCAATCCGATATTGACAGGGAATAAATTAGAAATCGATATAGACTAGCAACACTGCAGATATTTTGTATGAATTGACATTTCGAAATGTCAGACGTCAAGCAATTACGTTCAAGTATTAATAATTTGGCAAATTTGAATTTAATACTAACCCTCATATTCATTGGCAGTCCGCATTTACTTCTCGAAACTAAACTCGAATTAATTATTAATTAGATCTTTCTGCATGTATCACAACTATTTTCGTTTCTCAAAGTTCGAACGGAATAAACTAATTGCGTCTTAGATCCATTATTAAATCTATGGATCTCGTAAACTACTTCTTTCATTTCCAAGAGCTTCGTTAGTTCAATCCGTTCATTAAATAAGCCAGTGCATAACGAACAACATTATTAAAAAATATATGTGTATACTGAAAGTTAACCGATACTTATCTGAAAATATGGAGGCCGCGCTAAAATATATCAATTGTGGGTCGGAATATCTGTTATGAATCGTTGTCCGTGCTGGCAAATATTGATAACTGACCAATATCGTATTGATGTAGAGTTTCATTCATTGATCATGCTTGACCTCTTGATGCTAACAAATTATAATATACCAATTATACTTCAAGGTATTTTCATGTTGCCCATATAGATCCACATATTAAAAGTTCTTCCCATTTCAATTCTTCTATGGCGTTTTCACTTTTTAGTCTGTTTTACAAGTTGCATCTTCAGGCCACTTTATCTTCTACATTCTTCTCGATTTTTATACTTTTCATCTCCAAGACTTCTTGGATCGTATTTATTTATTTTTGCAGAAGCTTTATTTAATTATATTGTCGAGTGCTTTTTATTTGTAGCTCCCTTTCAACGCTTGACGATCCCTTGCCAAGGAGAGTTCATACGAAGACTGATGAGTTTTAAAAAAACCTACTTTGAATCTCGCATCTTCTTTCAGGCAATCCTTTCCTTTTATCCCGTAAATCCTTTTTAGTCGAGGCACTCCGGCGTCAACTTTTCACGTCAGCCGTGTCAAACGACTAAAGGATGTCTCTACCGGATGAAAGGACTCCCTACAGACCGTACAGAGTTTTAAATATCATTATTGCAAGTATGGTAACAAATAGAAATTTCAAAGGACTCGTTTGAATATGAAATTCTGTCATCGTTTTATGCTTCATTGCAAAATAAAATATTTTTCTCACTTGATGTAGAAAATGACCTCTTTTCACAATCACAAACCAAGATTCCTATGTGATTGTAGGAGTCTTAACAACTATAATTCTGAAATCTATTAATCAAAGAAAAGGGGGGCGGTCCGTCTGACTGATAATACATTGTTTAAAGACCGACTTCCATCTCTAATGCATAGAATCAATGTTGGCATGCTGAGTCTGTTCTACATGTATTTCAATGGAGCGTGCTCAAAAAAAGAGCCGGTCGTTTCTACGACTCGTTCTTGAGTTCTACAGCTGGTCTGTGTGACGATATGCCGGTTTCTGTGTCTTTCCTCTCTCCTGCAACATGGATATCTTCAAGGAACTTTTTTATTAACTCCATACAGGAGGCTTATGACATCTTTAAGGGGGCTGTGTGGATGGTCTTTCTATGAAATGAAGTTCTGGGAAGGAAAAAGGTATAAGGGGTGTGTAGGAATCTAAGACTCCATGTGTCCTAAATGTGACGGGTCTCTTCAAGACCCAGGTTCACTCCTTCTATTCCACAAAAAGACCCTCCACACAGCATCCTCAAAGATGATAGAGGCCCTGGTGGAAAATATTTTCTTCAAGGCCTCCTACGTAAAGTTGATATTAAAAAAAAGTATTTACTCGGCCACCATAACACGGGCATGTGCCTAGTATGGCGGCCATAAATTCCACAATTGTTATATATTTACTATTCAAAGAATAAAGAAACATTAAAAAAAAAAAATCTTAAAGTATGTATTCATTTTACGGAATAGTATTTCTGAGTAAGGTGTTTTTGGCTTCAAACATCCCGGTCAATTATGCCCACGAAGCTAGACAAGATGTAATTAATTATAACGAAAACCATCAATTATTTTGAAATCTTTGCCAACTAATTGAGTGTGAAACAAGGTGTATTTGAAACAATAATCTAGTTTCTCGTTAAGATGTAAAGCGTTGACCAAACTTATTACTGCTTATTATATTATCTCAGTTGCTAATTGATGGAAGAATTGAGATCTGAAAGGAATGCCAACTTAATGACTTTACTCTCAATGTCTTTGTGAATCATATGCACCGTGTATTCAGGGTCACCACCAAAGCAAAACTTACTCCACTATTAAAAACGAATATGTTTATATGTATATCGTCATTTTGGTTGAACTTCAATTTTCCTTCTTTTTTTCTCTTGTTATTTATTTTTATTTATTTATCTGTCCTGACGATGGACACAGTAACGCTGTCCGAAAAGTTGGCTCAAGACGTAGGTAGCGCAACACGGCACAACAGCACAAAAATAAATTAAGAAAATTCAGTAAAATAAAAAATAAAAAAATACATTAATGAAAAATTAAAACACTTTGTTTTTACCACGATAATCTTTATTTTAACAAATCGACATGTTTCGAGAACGATGTTCTCTTCCTCAGGACACGAATTGTACTAAAAACTAAATAATCAAGTATATAATGCTATGCGTGGGTAGAAATTAAAGTAGTGGGGGGGAGAGGGGGGGGGGGATAAATGTTATTAATATTCAAATCAATTTTGTGATTATAATTATAATAATCAAATCAACCCTATTTAAACATTTTTCCATTGTAATTTTTTGTCTTTGATGTTCTAAGCTCCTCCCCTTTCCACCTCTCCCCCTCCCCACTCTTCACTCTTGATCTTCTAATCACCTCCCCCCACCACCTCCCTCCCCCAACTACTTTAATTTCTACCCACGCATTGCATTGTATACTTGATTATTTAGTTTTTAGTAATATTCGTGTCCTGAGGAAGAGAACATCGTTCTCGAAAAATGTCGATTTGTTAAAATAAAGATTATCGTGGTAAAAACAAAGTGTTTTAATTTTTCATTAATAAAATCGTGCCACAAAGTGAATTTGCAAAATTTGAAGAAGTAAAAAATAATTTTTTTCCATACCTTCAATTTGCGTTGTTTTGAGATATGAGGTGACAAAGTTTGCAAATACGATCTCTTATAATCTAATTCTGAATATGAGGTTTAAAAAAATACAAATATCATCACAATTTTATGTTTATGGGGTATTTCACCGTCCTCCTGATAGCTTATCCATGTGATAACGATGTTGTTTTCTGTCTGATGGCCAGCGGAAGTGTTTATAACTTCGTCATTTCTGGATATAGCAAAAAACGAATGTTGCTGTCTTTATTAACTCTTTAAATACAATACATTTTCACATCAAAAATACTAGACAACCTCGTATTATATATGAATTCCTAGGCTCTTTAAGCAAACTCGTGCAAAGTGACAGTATTATATAACGATTTTTCATTATAAATTTTTTGGAGAATCTTTCATCTTTTTAAAATTTTTTACTTAATTTTTGCCTTAATTAACCCTTTGTTCTTTACATTATTGGCGTATCTTGTCAGTCGTGATTCAATGATATATTTAAATAATATTATGTAATAATCATGGAATTGTTTCTGAAGCGCTGTTTTAATGGGAAGATCAAGTATCATTTTCTGATTTTTCTATTTCAGATTTTCGATTGAATTATCAAATAGTGTCCAGAGTGGCAAATTCAAAAGACCGCCACTTTTTTCTGCCGCCCGTGTGCATATTACACATTGCACATCAATAAGACACGCCCCTGTGTCTACTCATTCTTAATGGCACAATGGGAAGAATGAATGCGGTAAACACACTGTAGAGAAGGCTGAACTTTCGTATGCAAATATATAAGAATATGTATTAGTTTGTGTATTTGTATTCTCTGAACTTTTCGTTTCTTTTGAACGTGAGACATACTAACAGATTTTCTGCTTTATAGCCCTTGAGGCGTTATACCACTAAAATGGGACTGCAAAATTTAGAGAACTAATATTTTAATTAATAATATCTTATATCTACATGCAGCCTTTGTTAGAAGTGAACTTGCATACAATACAATAAAAGCTATTGAAATAATTAAAAATAAATTCTTTCCCATTTTTTTAAACGTTTCCCAAATTTTAAAATGGGTATTCCAGCAATTATGTTGAATTACAACATATTTTAAATTATATGAATGTGCCTAAATTGTCAGATAGAAGGGTTTTCACTGACTTGATATTTCTATATAAATATTAAATAATTGGATTCTCCACTACGTAATACTAGACGTCGGGATTTCTTTCCATGCAGAAATTCTGGAACTAACTACCATATGAATTCTTCTTTGCCCCGAATACTAATGGAGGGAAATAATTATACCAATTCAGTGGACATCTTCAATTTGTCACTAAACAAATATAAAATGTTGTAACTGAAGCAGTTCAGTTATGTACAATAAATACTGAATAATTTTTTACCATATAGGCATAAAAGCCTCTAAAGGGCGTTAATAAATAAATATGTAAATAAGAACTCTAACATTGACTGCGACAAATTGATGGAATCAATTCTCTACATATAAAAATCCCTTGACCGCGTGAATTGATTGATCGATATTTTTAATATGTAACAAAATAAACATGTAATATAGCTACCACAGATACAAAAATAACTCCTTCTTTTACTAGAATACGATCATATTTTTCTTTTTTCAATGTATTGATATGATATTTTTTATTTGTTTCAGGTATGTATTCTCCACTAATACAGAAACGCTCATCAAATACGTCCTCAGAGGTTGTATTTGGTTTACTTAAAATAGGTAAGTCCCTACGTTTGTTTTATTTCAGAAACTTGAGTGGAAAACCACCCACGTAAAACTTAACGCCTCTAAGGACTGAGGTATAGCAGGCTTTGTTTGGTATGAGTTCTGATCAAATATTTGAGGCCATTTGTGTAGTTGGTAAAAGGTTGACGAGGAAGCTCGTCGACCATCACGTGAAACGTAAAGAAAATTCCTATAATATTACCATTAACCTATACTCATGGATGATATGATTTAAGATTTATTTTGTATATACATCGGATTGCAATCCATATTTCTCATATCTGTCTAAAAATATTACTGCGGGAGTCATTTAAGAATACGTTCAGCTCTTTAGAATGAACTGCACTAAAATATTACACATCTGCCCTCGTAATAATAACAATCTTACAAAACCATGGCTAAAAGCGGTGTTCCTCAGGGCTCGGCTATTTGATGACAATATTAAAGTGTTGCTTTTCGCCGACGAGCTCAAACTCTTTAAACTTTTTAATATTATATATGACTGTACACACGTTCAAATAAATTACAAAATTGATGTACATACGTTTAACAAACATTATCTAAACACGTAATGGTAAGCATTACGCCGTTTCTCTGCAGGGGTAGGCAGAGAGGACGGACCGTCAAACAACTCGGTCATGGCATACACTACTTGCTTCATTCACATTTATATATCTTATATATACATACTCTTCTATATACATACTCTTCTATTATTCCGACTCCTGACATGGCCTGACTCAAATATCTGGTTCACTCGATAGTGCCATGTCTTTCTCGGGCGTCCACAACTTCTTCTTCCATTCACATTTGCCTCATAATATATTCTCCTTGCACTCCTTTCTTCGTTAATTCACTCTACATGTCCAAACCATCTGAGGGTCCCTTTCTTGATCTTACTCATTACGCTTACATCAGCCTTGCATTCTTTGCGGATATCCACATTTCTCAGGGATATCATCTATTCATACTTTCTCTGCCAGTTCCATGATTCCGCTGCCGTACATCAATGTAGGTAAAAGCACTCTATCGTGGATTGCTAGCTTCTTATATTTATTAATTTTCTTTATTATTATTGTAGACATTAGTATATGTCGCGTAATTAGATTTTTCGGAATAAAGCAACCATTCAACTACAAATACAAAATTAATAATGTTTCTCTCCTCTCTGTCGATGTTATTGATGATCTTGGCGTTATTTTCCATTCATAATTAAATTTTCCTTCACACATTAATACAAATTCATTCATTCATTCTCCGTAATGGCAAAAAACTTGTCAACGGTAAAATTCTTATTTTTTCTTTACTTCGAAGTCAAGTGAAATAGTATTCTTCTATTTGGTCCCCTCACTTTTAAATCCGTTTTTTGAATCTGAAAATATGATTTTAATTTTAAAAATTGACTTTGAAAATTGATTTTGACAATTTGAAAATTAGCATAAATTTCTAAGACATTTTAACTATATACTCGGTCCACCTTTAAAAACCATTTACTTCAACCACTTCAACCACTATGAAATAATTAAACTCTCAAATAGAAGACATGAGACGATAGACTTCGCTTTTCAGCCCATACAAAAAGGACGCCCGGGAAAAAACACTTTTCTACATCGAAAATTGCACAAAATGAATAAATATTTTTCTTACTGCCTTCTAGAGGGTGAAAACTATGTCGGTATGTTTTTTGAATTTTCGATGCGTTTCGTATTAACGTAAACATTCACTGTCAAACATTTACGATTTATCAAAAGATATTATTTAAGGAAAAAGTGCTGCTAACTCAACTCTCATACAGAATTATAAAATTATAAAAAGCTACCGACGTAGCTTCTTCTTTCTAAAAAATATTTTTTTTTTTAAATTTCAATTTCGTGAAAGTTTCGGTGTAGAAAAATGTATTCTCCATAAACCCCTTTTCGAGCGATTTCTGTAGGTAAATTTGAGCGTTGTCTCATTCCCACATTTCGCATTCACATGTATTGTAAGTGTGCGTGAGCTTATTGTGAGCGGGACAGAATGACAGTCGCGGGTGTTCCGCGTGTCGTTCAAAGTCTAGCCTCTTAACTTTTATTTTTAAAATTGTTAATGGTGTTGTAGACAGCCCTGATTTACTCAACCTTCCATATTTATACTATGTAATTAGAACTATTCGAACAAAAAATATTTTCAATTGCAACAACGATATCAGGAATGAGTCATTTAGATTCTTGCTTGAGTGCTGTTGGCAATTAGAATTTAATGAATTTATAGTTCAATGAAAATAAAACACCTATACATCACTATTTAATCAAAACAATCTGCTTGTTTCGGGTCCAAAGCTATCCGCGTTTGGAACCAATGGTTACATATTGTTGGTCTACTCTATCCTGACCAAGAAACCATTGATTTCGAAACATGTCGATTGAATATATATATGAAGTGAATTATTTTCATGTCACAAAGTGGATTTGCGATTATTGAAGAATTTATAGTTATTATGTTTACGAAATTAATATTCTTTGAATGATATCGGCGGCCATCGGGCATTTACATTTGGTTTTAGAGACGTTGAAAAAGCACGTACATAAATTTGAAATAAACAGAAGAAGATAATGAACAACTAACAACAACTGTGCAGTACAAACAAGTGCAGCGCAGACGTGCCTTGTTCAAACAGGACCACAAAGGACGAACGAAGGTACACATATGAAGGAGTTGAAGTATAGTTATCAGGGTGACAGAAAGCAGGAGATATAATAGTATTGTGATGTGTTGTGTCGCGAGAGGACATCGACTTTGGTTGAATGTCCTTCACAGCAATTACATAACGATTGGATGAGAACGGAAGAACGCTGTCAGTCCTCAGCAGATCCGGTTAATGAATTGATTTAAAAAGAGGTTCAAACTGCCCTTCAAGTAATGCGGCTTTGAGTGCATTTTTTCCACAGTTTGTACTCGGTACTGAGTGTGCCTTTTTTCCACAGTAACTCTGTATCTTCGAGTCCCGAGAAAAGATGTTAGTTTAATGATGATTATATACTATTATTTTTGTCGTGGTTTTTTGCTAGCCTTCATATTATAGTTGTATTTTACTTCTGCATTGCTCAGAATCAAGTTGAATTATTTTTTTCAGGAGGTCAAGCACAGAGAAATCTATAACTTTACAATATCGGGTCGATAGGCGTAACTTCCAATTGTTTTATATCGATATCCATCGATATGAAATACTGTTGACAGCCGAACCGATGTTGACAGGGAATAAATAAGAAATCAATAAACGTTGGCAAAACTGGAGGTGTTTTCTATGAATTCACATTGCGAACGCCAAACGATTACATAAAAACATTAATAAATTGGCAATGTTTAATTGAAATACTCACCTAAATATGCATTGGCAGTCTGCATTTACTAAGAGTTAATTAGTTAATGATGTTTTTAGACATATTTCAACCACTTTCGTTTCTCAAAGATCAAACGTAATATATTGATCGCGCCTTAGATGCATTATTTGTCTACGAATCGCGTATAAGACTTCTTTCAATCTAAGAGCTTCTCTAGTTCAATCCGTTCATTTATTTTCATTGGCTTATTTAGCCAGTAATTTCGCACAGCGAACGACATTATTAAAAAAAAATGTTTATATTGACAGTTAACTGAAATGTATCTAATGTATCACTCGTCTGTTATATCTGTTATCAGTCGTTGACCGTGCTCGCATATATTGATAACTGACCATAGTTGATGGAATTAGTCAATATCGTATTAATACCGGGTTTTATCGATCGTCCATGCTAAACCTTCTCTTTAGTTGTCGTGATATTTATTTGTTCACGGTGACAATGTCAAAAATAGGCCTTATTATTCTTCATTGTATTATTACGCCTCTTCTTTCCCGTTCAATTTTTCATAACTGCATTGTTTAAATGCCAGGATTTTCTGAGAACAGCCTGAATGAAATGTCTTTTTTATTTTAATTTCATGCTTAATTAGTATGCCTGTTTTGTGCAATAGTCTCAAAATCGTGGTGGTTCGGTGCAATTCACTCAAAGGAGCAGAATGAATGCATTTGAATATTTAATGTGCATATCCTTCGCCTGTACAATGACTTGGAAGTGCTTTGAATTAAGTGGAATTAGCATCACAACGGGTCCTGGCCGAGGATGCATTATTAACTGCACTAAATTCTATCGGTGCATCGGGCCTGTTTCTGATGTCATGCTCTCAATTCTACCGCTCGATTCCAATCAAGCCAGTCTCATCCCTAATTTAGGTATGTTGTGAGGCTGAAGGTTATGGGAAGTAGATGGAAATGGGGAAGAGGAAAGTGGGGAAGTTCCGATCTCTTGGCTAAAGCCATTTCAAGCATAGTTTAAATCCATAATGGTGGTCTTTCGCCAGAGCGATACTGTGACCTTGTTTCACTCTGAAACATTCCGCAAATAACTATAAGTTGTTTTTTGTGAATTAATTCAGAAACAATATAAATGAATTAAATAAAGTTTACTTTTACTTGTACCCGTGAGCTCCCCATTTGTATTCGTGAGCCATCCTCAAGGACTACTGAAGTCCTCCCACAATCGTCCTAATATTGACTCATTCGTCTGCTTTCGATGGTTTTCACTGCTTTGGTACCTACTAATAATTATAAATTATCACTTCGGGGGCGCTGAATAAACTACTTAAGTAATCAATCAACCAATTCCTTTAATTTTTCTTAGATTTGGATTTGTCGGATAAACTGTCGAAAATTAAAATACACACATAACATAATATCTTATGATTTTTCTAAAGTATTCTGAACTCTAGACAAAGTATTACAGTATGCAGACGATGAATTTCCCAGGTTTCTGAACTCAACGTCGATACATGTACAATTCCTGTCGTGCTTTATTGGGTATTCAGGCTTCGATTTGTAACTTCCCTATCTGGATCTCGGATAGATCAATTTTAATGATCCACGCATGTCTGATCTGCTGCTATTCCTACCACTGCTATTGTCCCCTCGTTACGTCAACATCTCGAGGCGGGAGTCGTTGATCCCTTTGACTGGTTTATCTCTCGGCAACCCGCTTTTCCTTATTTCCTGCGGGATTCCTGTTCCGCTGGTGTTTTGTCCCGGAGTCCTTGGTAAACACACTCGTCAGGATGGAGCACTCGACTCTTGTCTTTTGTCACACGCTCGACTGATGACGGTTGTAGGAATCCTTTGCCAGGACGCAGCAGAATTATGAAATCAAAAGTTTATACAATTATTACCTAAAGATTTCTTTTACCTTATCAAACGAAATTCCCTATCTATCCCAAATTGATAAATTCAAAATTTTATGATGGTTTGGTTATCAAAATGATTCATCTCTTGCTGAACATACTGATACTCTTTCAATGCAATTTAATTGCGCGAATGAATTAGTTGTTATTTTTAAAAATTGTGATACCGCGGTAGAGTTGGCATTAGAGGGACTATAATTGGTAGATGGAAGGATGCAGAGAAGAGGAACAAGAAGACGTAGCCAATGATCAGAAAGTATTTGGTTATTTAGATTACTAATAATATATATAGTAGTTTCGATCAAATTTTTGTTTTTGGATTTTACTTAAAGTGTCTTCTGCTCTGAGGTACAATGTGACATTGAATTAATGTGTGTGAAAAACCCCATCATCACTCGACTTCTTTTTCAGTCTTCATTTGGTGTTATGTTTATTATGTTTTTATGTAAAAGTTATGTGTTTTGGTGTTAGTAGAGTATCATATTTTTGCCCAGCTTTTCATTTGAGGTTTAAGTTTTTTTAATGTTATGATATGAAGGAGAGTTTAGTAGGTACCAAAATAGAAAAATAATATTTTTTGTCTAATCTTAGTTGCTTGTTGATGTTTTCGAACGTGAAACCTAGTGTTTCTAATGTTGCGTTTTGAATTTATGAATTTATAGTAGTATTTTTTTTGTTTTAGAATGTGTTAAGATTGTTGAACATTTCGTTAGTGCTTATTCTTTCGGGGACTTTGAGTACCTACAATTTTTATGATGGCCATTGGGTGAGGAAGCTACGAATTTTGAAGTCAGAGCTTACTTATGATTTGTCTGTTTTGGAAAGTGGTTAATTTGGTTTTATTAGCATAAGTATAAGTGATTGGGAGTCTAGACATGTTTCTGTTCCTTTTAGTGTTTATCTTGCTTTCTTAAGTTTTATGACGTATTACATAGTTTATTCATCATCCCGTTCCTGTTGCGACTGTGTCTATATTTGGAATGGCATTTCCCGGGCATTGGCGCTATGCAGGTTACGCACTCCCAGCAGACTCACTCACTTTGTCTCGACCCTGAATTATGGCTAATCGATCACTTGTTTCCTAGATATCCAGAATATCCTGAATAGTCCTAGAATGTTTTTTGTTCAGCTGTGCAATAGAATTTGCATTAAAATAAATCTCTAGCAACTATTTCTGCCTGCCTTATTAGGTATCTGAAGACATTTTCATAACAATTAGATATTTTTTTAATGCTATCCTGAAACTAGGCCATTAAAAAAAAATTTTTGATTTAACAATTTTTTTTATAAGATAATGTGTCCTTACTGGGGTACCCCGTTCTAAGGTCACATTGTACATGATTGTGTTTGAAATAAGGTAAGTACGTATGTTAAAATACTACAAAGAAAATTAAAAAACAATATCTAGAATAAAAAAACAAAATAAAAAACAATACCTACAAGATTTTTGTTGGATTGAAATATTATATCTTATACCTTCCCGTGTCCATAATTCATTTCTTAATGCTTATTTTGAAGTCACTTATTTTTTACAGTTTTTATTCCAAGGGGGAGGATATTAAATAATTTTATAGAATAATATTGCATATTTCTTTGTCCAAGAGTCGTTTTAGTTGTAGGTTTGTGTAACGTATGTTGTAAAGTTGATCTTGTGTGCCGGTCTGAGTTTGTCTGTGTAAAGTTGTCCTGATTTTTGAATGCGTAAATTAGAATATCTTTTGTATATAATTGTTTTAGTGACATTACATTCATAGCTTTAAAAACATAGTCGGTTGGAGTTCTGATTAGGAGTCAAAAGTGTAATTTTTATAATCGCCTTTTGTGTTTTGAGGACTGGTTTTATAGTGGAATCGCATGAGCTTCCCCATCCGATAAGACCATACTGTAGTTGAGATTGGGCTAATGCGTAATAAATTTTAATTAGTTGTTTTTTATCTAAAATTTGACTTATAAAAAAAATACAATAGATCATGTAATATATAAAATGTGTAGAATATAATAATATGTATGTAAAATCCTCAAACTGCTTCGTCTCGCAGAATTAACGTACTTATTGTGTTACCTCTTTGTACCTATTCTTCAGAATTTTGTTTGTTACTTGGTTTTTAATGTTATCACTTATAACCCTTGCAAAAACCCAAATCATATGTTTTAAAATGAAAGAACCTGTTGTAAAACTCCAACTTTAAGTCACAGTTGTATATGTAAATTTGAGTCACTAGCTAAAAGTCGATGTAAGTCACTATTTATAATAGTGAATCTTAGTTTATTTGTACATCGCCCTTGAAGTGAATTGTCTCGAAAAAGCGCCATATAAATTAGCCAAATACTATTATTATTATTATTATTATTATAATAAGAATACATGACGGCCTCTGTGGCTCAGCGGTTACGATACTTGGAAACGAATCCGGAGGTCGCAAGTTCAAATCCCTGCGTGCGAAAGTAAAGATTCTTTCAGTATCACCTTCGTCAAAAACCACCATCCAGAACCACCGACACGATGCTTGTAATGGCTTTAGCAGTGTTTCGTGACTAGACTTGAATACCCAGGTATTTTCCCACTTTCTTCCTTGCCATCTCCTCCTTCTCTCCATTACCTTCAGCCCCACCTAATTGTGGGTGCCGTAGTCTCAGTGGCTCCAGACGGTTGGGAGCAGTTTAAACCCTTCCGCACTCTGCAGTACTCACATTAAAAAATATACATTCACTGTTTTATATTTTATCACAGTAATTACTGAAACAAATCACAATTGTTGTGACCTTTTGGCACCTAGGTATTAAATTAGATTGTTTAAAAATGGTTACTACACAAAGTACTTACCTATGATGTACCACAATCCTGAAAAATAAGGCGCTCTGATTTCGCTACGTAGTAAAGCGTTAAAAACGAAGAAGAATTTAAAAATGAGAAGCGTAAATATGAATTTTAGACAAAACTATCTGACATTAAAAAAAAAACTATAATGATTGAGCGAAAATTGTGAAAACATTTAATAAAATACGACTTGTATAAAATATAGCAAAATCTTTTTAACAAATTCCTAAGTTATATTTAAAGATACACCGTGAATTTTGTTCTGCCGATAACATTTTAAATAACAAAACAAAATATATTTTTAATAATTTTCGGAGCATACCTACTTTGCTTTTTTTCTACCAAGAGAATTTTATATAATTACTTTTCCGGCTCTACAAATGCATAGATATTATCTTAAAAATTAACATATTGTTTTAGGTACTTTTATGAGTTAAAGAGTTATGTTATAAATTCTGAATGCAAGGGATTAATTCAGCGTTTGTATCGTTAATAAGGAGACAGCAGGAGTCCTGCAGACGTTTAGATATTTTCTTGACCTAGAGCCTGCCACGACTCTCCAAGGATTATACCGCCTTTGACGTACATATGATAGAAAGGATTTCAATACAGAAAATAAAAACCTCTCACTACCTTTGACAGACATTCAAATTTCTGACTACACGAATGCTTCTTGATAATCTTTTGTTGCGTTAAAAATTGACATGCTTCAAATTACAATAGATATTTTGACACCCAATTTATCTCAGCTAAGAAGAAAGCTGTGTCAAAGATACCATCAATCAAAAATCTGTCAAACACCCAATCATCAATTCAAAACTTTCTTAAAATCTGCAAAGAGGACCCTAGTATATTCCGTGCAACGCCACTGCGTATTTCCTAGTACCCTGCGTTCGCATCCCCTGTTGATTTTATCGCTCGCATACAAAAGGCCACCAGTGGCGTTCCGTGGCGGCGGTTCGCAGGGACAATGCCAGATTATTGCTGTATGAATATTGAACATTCTCGTGCTCTTTTGTGCGCTCGGTGCGGGCAAATTGTCTTGCCACACCGCAAACTGTGCGCATTGTCGTGTTCTTGTATTGTTTCGCGTACAGCATTTTTATTGGCATCTCTGAATAGGATATTTAAATTACGGTCAACATCGCCCTTAAGTTATGTAGTTTTGATGACCTGAGGGCAATGCTTGTCGAGTTCTGTTGATTTTATTAGTAGTTTGCAATCAGTGTCCGTCATATATGGCAGTATCTTCGTCAAAACATCATTGTATCTCTCATTTGTGTCGTCTTTGTTTGATTCATCTTCTGTCTCGTGTAAATTGTGTTCATTGACTTTGAATCGATACAGGCTTATTTCCAAGGTAGTATACACTAGTTAGTACCCAGGCGTCGCGGGTTCGATCCTTTGACACCGTTATAATTATTTATTTATAACTTCAATATTTGCAAAATTACTTTGTGGCATCATTTTAATTAAATGAAACAAATTAATTTTAGATACGTTTTTAGATTTTCACGGCCAAAAGCATTTTCGTTGTTTGTTTTTGGGGTGTTATGCCGTGTTGTGCTACCTCCTTCTTTAGCCGACGTTTCGGACAGCGTTGCAGTGTCCATCATCAGGGCAGATCCGGCAGATCCGTCGATGTCGTCGATGATCGTCGATGCCGGATCTGCCCTGATGATGGACACTGCAACGCTGTCCGAAACGTCGGCTAAAGAAGGAGGTAGCACAACACGGCATAATACCCCAAAAACAAACAACCAAAATTAATTTTATTTTATTTATTTATTCCGGAATGCAGGGAGGTCTTTTTTATATTAGCCCCGCCCCACTCAGGAGTTCCTAAAGAAAAAAACCCTCAGTGCCCGTTTTATCTTTAGGGATGCTGTGTGGAGGGTATATTTAGAAAAGGAAGGAGAGAAAGTTCTGGTAATGAAAAGGATATGAGGGGTGAGTAGGTATCTGGGGGTTAATGTGTCCAGGAGTGAAAGAAGAATGAATCCATCCCTCTCACCGCTGTGCAAGGCGATGGAACGAGAGAGTCCGGCTGGAGATGTCTACGTCAGGTCTTCCTTAACCAATCTCTTCCGATGCGGCCCGCAACGCAATAGGAGGCTAAACGCATTGGCCGCCAAGATCTAGTCAAACCTTAAACCGGCACCCCTGCTAAGTCACCAAACGTAGCGAATCACTTGTTGTGACATATGGCAGGGGTTTTGGTTATCCAATATATTTAGATATCATGAATTATTTTTTTCTTTTGTTGTATGGTTGAAAAGTTTGTTTGGACTAAATTGATATAGTTACCTACATTTTTTAGTAATACTTGGATATCGTAGCAGATGTGTCCTCAGGGAGTTAATTTATAAGTAGATAATGTGCTCTTTGCTTGTCTAAACTTGTCCAAATGCATACGTAATGCAAACTACGGAATCGATAATACCCCATTTGTGCATCATACATGCATTCACAGTGGCTTTTTGCGGTCATAAACTTAAAATAATATAACACGTTTAATATAGGTACCGATTTACACTAAATTCGCTATAGTTCTATAAAGTACTTCTAAATACCTTCGCCCGAGTTTCAGAATATATTTTTTTTACGACATCGACTACTTCAAAGCTCCATTGCTCAGAATGAAAATGACTTTGCGATCTTAAATTAATTGCGACAAAAATTGCTGTGTAAATTTCATAACGCCAAAGCTCACCGTTCGATCGTTTTTGCTGCTTTATTATATAAATAAATATCTTAGTTTTTTTTAAATTTGTATCTATTCCATGATTCTTAAAAAAATACTCACAATTCGGTTAATTTTAAGACAGTAAAGTAGTAGTAAAGACAGATTAAAGGTTGTATATTTTATAAAGATAGGGAACAATAATAATTGATATGATAATACTTGCTCAATGGGAACAATGGTTCAAATTTATAAAACAAAACATAAAACTCTTCTAATATTATAGGTCTGTAGTTTATTGACTGCTGGTCGTAGCTTCCATCGGGTTGCGGTCAGAAAGTTGTAAGACTTCTGCTTTTTAAGACTAAAAATAGAGTTTTTTTAAACTATTAAACTTTTACTTTACTACTTTTCTGCTTCTTCTAAAGTCCAATTTAAATGGACCCGTGGAAAGTTAGTAATCTATGAGCCAATACAACTCCTAGCTATTTCATCTGTTAGCTATGTCCCCTGCTAGATATATCTTCTGCTAGCTAAGTGCTCTGCTAGATATATCTTCTGCTAGTTAAGTCCTCTGCCTACTAAGTCATCTGCTAGCTAAGTCCTCTGCTAGATAAGTCCTCTGCTAGATAAGTCCTCTGCTAGCTAAGTCTTCTTCTAGATATGTCCTCTGCCAGCTAAATCTTCAATTGAACACTTTCATTTTTTAAGTTCCTAAAAAAATATATGTAATTTTTTAAGGTAGTGTTTGTACGTTTATAGAGCCAAATATATAGCCCTTTAATTATATGAAATTCCCTCGATAGAAAAAAATCACGAATTATGTTAAAATTAAAATTAGTAAAAACTCATTTTGTTCTTCTATTTAACATGAAAGCTGCGTAAAAATTGACAATGTATCTTTAAATGCAACTCCAGAATTTGCCGAGAGATTTTTTGCTCCATCTTAAGTCGTTATTAAATATTTTCACCATTTTCGCTTTCTTCCTTCTTCTTTTTGAACGCTCACTACTGCGCCCTAAGATGATTTTTTACAAAAACAACGCTCTACAAATTATCCGATTATGTTTATTATTTGACGTTGGTACATATTTTTGCCGCGAGTGCATTTCGGATCAAAGCTCATTAGTAGTAGGCGGCTAGGCGGTGGCAAAACGAAGAATTCCAAGTTGAAAATTCGCAAAAACATCATTCGGAGATATTGAGGTTTGAAGTTTAGAATTGATTCGTTATTACAAAAACATATCATTTCAAAAATTCAAATTTCAATATCTCCGAATGATGTTTTTGCGGATACGTGACTTAGAATTCTTCGTTTTGCCACCGCTTAGCCGCCTCCTACTCATTAGATTGTACCGAGAGAAATTTTAGTTTGCCCGCATAAATTGTACTCGAAGATATCTCTATGCTTCTGACAACCACACGCAATAATGCGGGCACCTCCGAGTGTTTATTTTTGCATAAACATAAACAAATAATAACAAAGTCTCGTGGTGTAACAAAGTGTGAAGACGATAGTGGTAGGAGGTTATTATATGGATGTTCATATCGCAAGACTATGTAGGTACTTATTTTTGTTTGTTTTGGTTTTCTTTATGGTCTTTCGCCTTTATTATGCTCTGTCCACGTCCACGTGAATGTTTCTTAGATACGGACATTTTAAATACAGGAAGTAATGTATTTTTTTTTTTTCTATATATAATTTCTAAGTGATAAACGTAGATACTGGAATTTTAGGTAAAACGTTCAAAAATGCCTATCGCTGGCTTTCAAACCACACCTTTTACAAACATTTTGGTACCTACACTCTGTAGGCTAACTCTAATAGAAAGTATTATAACACGTCTTTTCTATTCAATGCTTTCTTTGGTGCCCAAGTTTATGAGCGATTCAGAAGAATATAGAAAACACTGAACCATTTTGATTCTTATATTATGTTTTTGGTAACGGTTATCGAAATGTGTTTTGGAATATAGGTTTATGTTTGTAGTTTCTACGTCCTTTAACAGTTGTCGTTGGTAAAGATAGTTTTGAGGTGTTTTAACAGATGTCATTTAATTAGTGCCTTAGAAGAGCGGCGACAATCGATGTCGTTCGTGTCTAATACAGTAACGGTTACGGAAATAGCCGATGATACACGATAGGCAGCTGGGCTTCCCCAGCGTCGGGTTCTCTGGCTTCAGAATTACTTAGAGCATCCAAAAGGATGGATATCATATGCTTTGTAAACCTTAAGATAACGTAAATAAAGGTACTTAATCTTGACGAACCTCAATCTTTATTGGAGTTTCCCGAATACATTTTAAGCAAACTCAATCACACAGATGTATTTATCATTGAGGGTGCTCCTCGCCATCACAATGCGAACCCTTACTTATTGAAAATTTCCTAGTTTCATGAATGTTTGAGTACATTACCAATCAAAATCAATTTTATATTATTCAATCAACCTACTCATAAAAATCTCAGATGATGCAGTGAAATAAAATACTTAATATTTTTATAGTTTAATAACTTATTGAGTAAAACCTAAAATCGTAATATTTAATAACATTAACAATATGAAACACAAAGCGCGAAACGGACAAATCGGAAAAAGATTCGGTCACATCTTGGAATAGTTGGTTCAATTTCTAGACGCGATCGAATCTTTAACTCATTTTTCTAGTTCGTAGTTTTCATCTGAGAGTTGTTTGCAATATTATCTTCAATGATTAAAAATAAAATTTAGTCGACACGGGAACTCCTCGTAGTAAAGATCAAAAACCATTGCAACATTCATTTTGTTACCTATCAAGATAAATAATGAAAAAAAAAAAAAATTAAAATTAATTACATTTAATTACTTACCTATCCAGATAAATAAAGAAAAAATATAGTACTGTTGTATAATATTATAATCTTTAATCCAGAATTACCGATTCCCTAAAAGATCTAAAGTATAACATGTGTTAACTTTGACGCAACTAATTCATTCATAATTCTTTCACATTTCACCCCGCGAAACAATAACTTCGTTCGTAATATCAAATTTCTCTGTTGGAACTTATAAAAAAGCCTTCTGGGTGAACTGCGTTGAAGCCATTGATTAAAAAGCTCCAGACAGCAACAAAAAAGGTTAATATTTTGGGAAAAGGCTTTTTTGTTATCAATTCAATTTTTTTCTGGGTTCATTGTGTTATAGGATGTTTGGCTCGTGGAGTTCCCAGCTTACCACATGTTGTATTGTTTTCAATATGTTATGTATTATTTAAACTAACTTCGATACACAAATTGAACATAGAGACACTTCCTCTTTTGTACTAGTTTTTTCTCTCTTTGGTAAATATTATATGTCGAAGACGATGTTATATTTTATGTTATATTGTAAATACCATTGACGTCTTTTTGTGTCGCGTCTCTCAAGATTGGCAAATTGTTTTAAGAGTTAAAGATACTGTCATCTTTCATTCCTAGCCCTAGTAAGAGGCCATCATTATAAAGAATCCAAGCATTGTTGAAATGGCTTTAATTACATGTAATATGGCTCAGTACCTACGTTATCGGGTACAGGCATTTTTTTTTTCATCTAGCTTGGGATTGAACTGAATTTTGTTATAACTGTTTTAGCGAGTGCGATATTTATTTCTTACTTAAATTATACAATTTACGGAGATTTATTATTGCCAATGTTTTTTTTATTATAACTTGGGTTTAATTAATGCAATTTACCAAAGTTTTCTATTTTTAATTAATTCAGGCGTTCCCCAAGGATCTGCATTGATACCTATTCTGTTTTCTTTGTACCAAACCTAATTATTGAAACATTGCTAACAAGAATATGAAACACAGGACGTTTTTATTGTTGAAGTTGAGTAGCATATGAATATTTTATTTAATGCAGGCGCACCACAATGATCTATATGTATTGGAAAATAACGTGTTTTCTTCATACAAAATTACAGACTCTAAGATTTTGCTATCGACGGGCCCTATGAGTCAGCCCAGCGAGTGGTGAATTTCACATTGAATGAACCTCACCAAACATCTGCCTATCCCATGAATAGGAATTGATTATCGATTATTCCTTTGTTGCCCGATACACCGAACGATAAAGTTCTGAATATAAATTGATATTCTGACACCCCCGTTGAGTATAAACATCGCGGGTTGTTGGTTTTATCAACCCTTACATTTAACCCAATAGAAATATTATACACTCACTATTCCAGGAATGATACGAATCTCATAAAATAGAATCTATGTTGAATTAATGTAGTGTAACCAGTGATATGAATAGACCTGATACACCTACGTATTATACAGGGTGTGAAGGGATGTACTTGACTTGCTTTAATCGGTGAATCCTCGTCTTCCTTCTTCTCTTTAGTGACTTGTAGATTATTTTAAAAATTACATATTTTCCTCATAACCGAACAATACAATATTTCTTCCACACTAGTCTGTCAGAGTAACCGCCCAACTCCTCTCCCCGACCCTACCAGCGCCGGTTCTACGAAATCTGGCGCCCTGTGCAGGAAGTACCGATGGCGCCCCCCCCCCCCCCCCCTTAACATTTTTTTTTAATTCAGATAAAAAATTTATATACATATATATATAGATATACATATCCATAAAAAAAATACATATTTTATGCAATACTTTCAAAATAAATTAATATCCCGCCAACAAGAATCAAGAGTAACTTTTCCAAGTGACCAGGCAATATCTATGACAATGGACAAAATAAGAACATCATAACAAAATATAATATAAAACAGGAGGCAGTTTAAAAATAATAATATTCCGATCAGTTTGTTTAATTGGATTCCTTTTTATCTTTAAATGCGTGAATATAAATCGAATTATAACCTAAAATTCTTACCTTGACTTGACAGACCTGTATGGTGCCAAATCGCGCGCGAATTGCGGCGAACATAAATAAACAATAACGCGGCGAACGCCAACGAACAACGAAGGGAAACCCGTACGAGCAGCGATCAATGAACCAATCACAATGTTTGTTGAATTTCGAACGATACAATGGTCGTAAGAGACAAGAAGGAAAAATAGGTCTTACGTTCGTATGAAATATATTGTATTTGGAAAAAAATTCCTTGACGTAAGTCAAATCCGTATTTCGTTAAATTTTAACCATCGATGCGCGCGCATTAGGTTCACGCATATGGAAAGTGAGTGTTGCTAGCGCGTACTAATAATTCCGTATTACGAGTAATTTTTAAACGATTCGGGGAATATTTTAATTAAATTTTAAAACAATATTTATTTTATCACGGCGCCCCTTCGGAGTTGGCGCCAGGTTTTTTGCACGTTTTTGAACGTATGGCAGATCCGGCGCTGGACCCTACCTGGCCAATATCTCTGATTTCTGCTATTTTATGTAATGTATTAAATGTAGCCCGAGATCTACATTTTAGTTACTTTGTTGTATTCCAAATAATGTTAGGAATCACTGGTTTTATCTATTGTAAGTCGAGTACGTCAATTAACACCTTGAATATTATATTTTCTGTACAATCAAAATCTATACCCGTTATGTGTTTTTGTAATGTTTCAACGTGGGACCTACCTATATACCAAACCATTATGAAAATTCTAATTTCGAAAATACAAAATTTAATAAATAAAATTAAATTTATTAAGTTCGATATATATACGTTCCACATATCTTTGTTCTCTGGGGACTATTTTTATTATTGATGTACAATTCTCAGCTCGCAGAGCTACAGAGCTTTGAAACGTCCATTTAGCTATCAAAAATACACGACATTCTGCTTTTTCCATATTTCCATTTCAAATCTCTTACCAAGATTGAAAAGTCTTGGTAATGCTAGTTATGTATAAAAACTTCCCGGCGTCATTCACGTGAATTAAATACTACCTACTCCTTATAATCTTTAAATTTGCTTGTCGCTTTTGTTAAAAAAAAACTTGATTGTTGGAAATATTCACGTCCTTGGTAACACTGTTGCTGTTATTATTTTGTTTATCTAGAACATGGTAACAATTATTATCTGTACCACGTTAAACCTCGCAACTGCACCTTTCCTTTTCATGCACCCGCCCGCGCACGCGTGCAGCACGCAAAAAACACACAATACACACTTAGAGAATCTATTTTGTACATACGCACATTTATGGAACGGAGTTTAATAAACTTTAAAATTTATATTGACTGAATTTCGCTCGGGTTGTTTTGGCGCGTGGGATATTTTATACGACTTACAAATAGTTTATGGATATGCGTTTATTTACGGGATATACATTTTATGGAGGTTTTTTGCTGTTTTTTTATTATTATTTATTTTTGTTTTTGATACATTTTAAATTTTCATGTATTGCTGATGTTTTGGAGAGTTATCTGTATTTAATTAATGCAGACAATCCCCAAGGATTTGTATTGAGACCTGCTTTGTTTTCTTTGTACCAAACCTTTGGGTTATTGAAACATTTTTAACAGGAAAACGAAACATCATAAGTTATTATTGTTGAAGTTGAGTAGCATATTAATCTTTTTTAATTTATTCAGGCTTACCACAATGACATGTATTGGAACCCACCCTGTTTTCTTTATTCCAATTGATTGAATCCGAAATTTTGCTATCGACAGGACCTCGTTCAGACCTAGTCAACACAACACGTGTGAAAATCAAGCGTCTCTGATTTCTGCTAAAAAAGAAATTAATGACTGTTATTCAAACCTTACGTGATGTATCCTCCTATTGAGTTGCTTAATGTGAATATCTTGGACCAGCTCAAGTAGCGGGGCTTTATAGAATTTTTTATTGAAAATTTAATATCTTCCTGATGTAGGGCGTTCTGTGAATGTCTGGCAGATTCTTTTATAGTGACCAGTTCCTGACCCTGTTATATTATTACAATGATACCTGCTCGGAGGTGCTTTCATTAGTGTTTCCGGTGTACTGACTAAAACTCAACACTCAACTTTTTTGATGAACTACTTTCAGTCATACATTCAAAATTCCCGGTCTTCAAACTTATTTAATATAGTACATACTTACAAAGTAAAATGTAATATCAGATGAAATATGTATAATATTTTTTTCAAATTTCCGGAATTTCGTAATGTAATTTTTAAATTTACTGAATAATGTTAAGAATTTTTATGATGTTTGATAAACCTAGTGATCTTTCAAACATGAGTTACTTTTGCATGCATTTTTACAATTTAAAAAAAACATCCCCTGGGTACATTATTACTACTTTTAATTCACCATTTCCTTTCACTAACAATGACGAAAAATCCTTAACGCACAAACGCTGTTTCACGCAATTTTAAACCCTACTGCCTTCAACATAAAGGATCAAACTACAAGGACTGCATTTTCATTTTATTTTGCAGTGTCAGAAATGTCATACTTTTAGGTTGTTTAAAGCATGTTATGAATACACGCGATTATATCGCTTACTACCTTATTCAGTAAGAACTAGAATGAAGAATAAAAACTTCAAATATGATGCTTGTATATTAATGTGTTAAAAAGGTCACGCTGGTAGAAAAAAATGTTTTTAATCTTTAAACATTCTTATAAAGACCCTAAATTGTCTTATTTATTTTAGTGGTATGGTTTTACTTACTATATGCATCAATTCCCAATTATATAAAGTTTAATTAATAATTTATTAATAAATAAAATAACCTTTCCGACACTGATCCAAAATATGATTCTATACTTTAAACCGTCTTAGGGGGTTTCTCACCATCCTCCCAATAGCTTATCTACACTAATAACGAAAATTTTCGATTTACGATTTACGGTTTATTTATTTATTAAGTTGGAGTTTATAATTCTGTACTTAAACCTATGAATGGTGGCTATCTAAGAGTATGGATATTAGAGAGACGGCATGTGAAGTGTGCCCGCGCGCTCCAAGTGTGCCTTTTCTAGAATTTTACCCAAACGGTTTACATTGGCTGCTGGTTTTTGGAAGTTTAATACGTTCCGACAGCAGCCATTTTACATGGTGACAGCCAATGTCAGCCATGTGGGTAGAATTCTCGAAAGGGCACACTTGGAGCGCGCGGGCACACTTCACATGCCGTCTCTCTAATATCCATACTCTTAGGTGGCTATATATTGGATAAGTTGACCGAGTTTTCTAACCACTGCGAGTATTTTATTTTTAATAATATTCGTTATTAGGGTAGATACGCTATTGGGAGGATGGTGAGAAACCCCCTTAAAGTAAGTTAATAATATTTTTTTTGTATAATTTCTTTTGCTTATTTATATCATTAATTCTTTTTATCCTATCTTATTCCTAAGTAACCTAACTAGCACACTTTAAAAAAAGATTCCAAGCGAGCTTAAGGATCTTAAAATCTTCCCCAAGAGAGCTTAAAGATCTGTTCTTCGTTTTGATAAATTTGAAAATGCTTTGCTAAAATAGGAAGTTAACCATATACTTGAGTAGGGTCATGACAAAGATTAGGTTGACGACAAATCAACAAAGTGGCATTTCAACACCCTTTCGAATAGTCATTAAAAGCTATTTAAAAAAAAATTTAAATAGCCCAACTGAGAACACATTAGTTCTATCCTCTCTTTCTGACAAATGCATCGTGTACGAGAAATTAACAAATTAAAATAAATTAACTTTGGTTCTAGAACAATGCTATCAGCGGCATTTATTTTTCAATTTATTATTCTTGATTATTTATAGCTCATTTGGTTCGATTGCGTTTTTTTAAGTATTATAAATTAAATAATGAATGCCTAGGTACATAGTTTGTTTCAAAATTGGCCATTGCGATCTCGTGCTCAAGATAGATTATCGCATGCCAGGTGTTTTTTTTTATATATAGCGTAGGCAAGGGCATGGGCCGATCGGGGGGCGACCCTATGCAGCTGTTGGCGCTGCAGATGTGCCGTAATGTGTAGTGGAACATTATAATGCCGCGATCAAAGTTACCCAGCATGGCGGTGTAAAATGATCAAGCTACGAATATGACAAAGTTACTAGGCTGGCGCTATTCACCCCCCTCGTTTTCGTAGACACGAGTAGTCGCCCGCGGTACTTGAGCAAATACATGGATTAGTTTTATAGCGCCATTTTGAGTGCGATATAACTTCAAAGGCGCCATTCAAAACTATAAATATCTTAAATCTAAGGCTAAATTTGGTGTATTTAATTTAGAATGTAGGTGTTATGTGAAAATATCGACACATAAATATGTTATTATAATAAAAATAGAGCATGTGAGAGGTTTAAAATCAAAAACGTCACTCTGCAAAAGTACTCTTTTCGGTAAATCACAAAAAACCGATTAAAGAACATTTTTCGTGTGATTTTTTGTGATAAATTAAAAAGTATATTTCAAAGTGAATTATCATATTAAAAAATGTTCATGGGTTATGTTGGATTCAGGCTTTTGATTGGCTTTTGTGGAGAGTGGCGATTTTGCTTGTTAATCGCTGTGTAGAGTGGTGATTTTCATCTAAACCCTATTTTCATTTCGATTTTTCCATGATTTGCGGTTGATTTTTCTACGGATCTCAAAAACTAACTTGTCGCTACGGACATAGCGCATGAATTGGCATTTGTAACGCAATTTCGTCTTTTTTGGAGAGTGGAGTTTTTTTTAATATTTTAAACCCCACATATCCTCGAGGCATGGTATTATAATGTGTCGTATCGAAGTTATGTTTTAACTCGACCGTTTGGAAATTCAGGTGTCTGTAAATATGTTTGTGTGTTCGTCTCCGTTTTCAAGCAAGCCTTACTTTGACTAGATGGATAACTTTGACTATGTTTTAGTGAACATTGTGTCAAATCGTCGTTTGAATTAGATCTTTCTTATTCGCATTTTTTCAATTATATGGTATCTACCCGCCAGAAGAAAGTTTCAAAATGAATTTTCATTTAGACAGTGGCGTTTCATGGATTAATTCTGTAATTACCTATTTGAAATAGAAAAAAATGTTAACTAACTAACCATCATGCCGTTTCTTCGCAGGGGTAGGCAGAGAGGGCGGACGGCCAAAAAACTCGGTCTTGGCAAACACTTCTTGCCTCATTCACATTCATACATCTTCTCATACATACTCTTCTACTATTCTTTCTCTTGACATAGCCCGACTCGAGTATCTGATTCACTCTATCGTGCTATGTCTTCCTCGTTCGTCCTCAACTTCCTCTACCATTCACATTTGCGTCGTACATTATCTTTGCACTCCTTTCTTCAATAATTCGCTCTACATGCCCAAACCGTCTAAGCCTACCGTTCTTAATCTTCTTTACAACGCTCAAATCAGCCTTGCATTCTTTCGGATCTCTACTTTCCTCACACGATTGTACGTGGTTTTACAACTCACTAGTCTCAGGGATCTCATTTTATCTTACTGCTCTCATCCTTTCTCTGCCAGTTCCGTGCTTCACTACCATCATACATCAGGGTAGGTACCTCAAAACTCCATTGTGGTCTGCTCATTACATTCATCACTTCTTTGGACAGTTTTGTCCTTTTGTAATTTTTTTTACATAAGCAAAAATTATGAAAAAAATGCAAAATCATTATTTTAGATTTATATTTACTACGAATCCGTTTACATTACAAATACAATAAATTATGATTTTCTTACCGTTTTCATTGATTAGAATAAAAAAAAAATTGTTAACTCTTTATGAAAATATATGCGGAATCTAATAAAAACTGTATTTTTTCGTTAAATATTTATAGAAGGAAAAAAAATAACTTTATAAAAATAATGATTTATGGCAAAAAATGTCTGTGACGGTTTCCATTGATTAACTTTTTTCTTTCTCGTTAAAATTATTCACAAAATAAATAAACAAACGTGACCCCTAGACTCCGTTACCAAGCAATTTTTATGCCTATTACCTACATATTATATTCGTGGCGATATAAGACACAACAAGAATGTATAAGTTTTCGGTTTGTGGCTTCCTCTTCATTTTACTCAAATTTTGGTATCTCTCAATTTCTTCCTTCCTACAACATGGGTCTCTCCAAGGCCCATGTTCACTCATTCCTCTCTTCAAAAAGACCCTCCACCCAGCATCCCCAAAGTTGACGTAGGCCCTGAGGGAAAATATTTTCCTGAGGACCTCCTGTGTGGAGTTAATATATGAAAACAATAATAATAATTTAATTATGGTCTGCAAAAATTCCGCAGCATCTTAATACACGATCAGACATTTTTATTTGCAGGTTATAAATCAAGACGAGGTTTTGTGTTTCAATCTTTACTGGTCCGTGATCTCCTTAAGAGCCATTCACAGAGAATAAAAGTTTAAAGATGCTTGCAACTGTAAGGGAGGTTCCGATGAGAAAGATCGATTATTCGCCTATCAATTTTTTAAATTAAAAATTTAATATCGATTTATTTCATTCAAAATTTGCTTTAATATATAGCTACATTCAAGTAAGCAATAAAAATGCTCAAAACGCATGATGATAAATTATTAAGTATCGTGTACTTCTTGTAAGTATTTTTTGATCATAAGAATTTATGATTTTTTAATAATGTCTAAACAAAATAAGTGTGTTAAAAAAAATCTGAAATATTTTATTTTGTAAAACTTTAAATAAATAGAAAATCTGAGGTATTTTCGTCATAAAACACGTTTTATATAAATTGAAAATCTGAAAAATGAGTTTACTAGATTATATATTGATTTATTTTGTTGCAATATTATGTAATTTGAATTTTGTGTTGTATAATACAATATGTTTGAAAATTTAACAAATCTGTGAACAACCAACGGTATAACCTTAGTACTTTAAAAATAAACTTAGTTTTACAAAATTAAAAAAATGCGTTTGCCAGATAAGGTAACAATCTTTGAAAATCAGTATACGTTTTTTTGTAAAAAAAAAAGTCAATACGTCTAGAATTTGATTTATAATGTCCTAATTTTCGGTATTCTCTGGTAATACCCTCTTAAACCTTCTAAATAGGAAGCCTAATGGTTTGTTAACTGCCACCTCACACGGATTGTCTCAAATTTAATTGTTTCAAATGGTGACTGTTAAAGTTCCGGTCAACTTACTAACTACATATTCCAGTCTGATAATTATATCAGCTAGCAGCTAAGATGTTTATTATTAATACGAGCTCCAGACGCCTTCTACGACATATTTATGAAGAGCTGCAGACACCGGACAATACCCGAAATTTATCCCTTTTAAATCAAATTCTAGACGTATTGGCTCTTTTTTTACAAAAAAACATAATTGATTTTGAAAAATTGTTATTTTATCCGGTAAACGTACTTTTTAATTTTGAAAAACTAAGTTTATTTTTTAATTTACTTAGGTTATGCCGTCGGTCGTTGGCGAATTTGTAAAATTTTAAAACGAAATATGGTATTATGCAACACAAATTTCAAATCATATAATCATACAGCAAAATAAATCAATACATAATCTAGTAAAATTAAAGACACTTTTCAGAATTTTAATTTTAGTTAAATTAAAATCATTAAAAAATAAATCCGAGAACGTGTTTTGTGACGAAAATACCTCAGTTTTTCTATTTATTTAAGGTCGATTATTGAAAAATCATAAATACTTATGATCAAAAAATACTTACAAAAAGTACACGATATTTATTAATTTATAAACATGAGTTTTGAGCATTTTTATTGCTTACTTGAATGTAGGTATAAGCAAGTTTTGAATGAAATAAATCGATATTAAATTTTAGTTTAAAAAGTTTAATACGGGGAATAATCGATCTTTCTCATCGGAACCTGCTTGTTCAGTTGCAATCATTTTGGAACTTTAATTCTCAGCCGCTGGTCAATGGGTCTTAAGAGCTCGACAGAATTACTAATGACAGGTCAGTGGTTGAGTGGGCATCGCGTTTGGGTCCCACCCAGGCGTTCCGTGTTCGATTCCTCGGCTGGCTTAGTCCTCCATGATAACACAAGCAACATCTTCCGCTTAGTGTGGTGGTAGTAGGAGATTTTCAAATGTTGTTGGATTATTCGTAACCCGGGAATGTTTGTTCTTCTTTAAAAAAATATACACACATATATATATATATTTCCTTCCGTGGAAAAACAAACACTACAGTAAGGTTTTTTCATACACGGTTGTTTACCAACTGTGTACAATAATCACCACTATTATTTATTATTAAGGCCGAAATAATACAGTGTAATTATTGTGTGTCCGTGAAAATTTACTTGAATTATTCCTATCTTTACTCATATAGTATGAGTAGTAAGTAGTACATCAATTTACTGAAACGAATCATGCATCTCATAAAGTCAATTAAAAACATATATCCAAGAACAATCCTCAGGACTATATTCTTTGCACTTTGTCAATCCATTATCACCTATGGCATACTGGTGTGGGGAAGTGCAACAAACATAGCAATAAACCCAATCGAAATAATACAAAAGGCAACAATCAAACTCATCCTCCAAGTACCTTTCTACACAAACTCGAATGAAACACTGGACGTCATGACAATAAGACATCTTTATGCCAAATCTGTACTACTACACTTCTTCAAACATAAACTCCAAATTCCCATGCAACCTCAAACAGAATTTAAAACCAGGGCCTCTACAAAAAAAACACTAAATATACCGATAACACATACCTCACACAGGCAGAGAAACTTTAAGTACTACGCAATCAAACTATATAACTGCATGCCCACTACACTGAAACAACTACTAACTACAAATATATCTACGATTATTCACAAAAAACATATCACAGACTGGATCAAAAAACAAGGCATTCTCTTAAAAAATAAAACTTTTCTTCTGGACAAAAAATATTACCTTAATATTATTTACAAAATCTAAAATATTCCTACCTGCTTTTGAAGAAAATAATTTGTAAAACTTTAACTGCTACCAATTTTATGTCTACGATACTGCCGACACGGGTTGAACCACGGTGCCCTTCTTGACAATATCTTCTTGACAATATCGTTTCTACTCGTGTCGGCAGAATATCTCTTAATCCTAAACATGCGCACAGATTCTCCCAGTGAGGTGTTCACAAAATGCTTCTATTAACCTTCTTAAATACAATTATTATAAGCAATAATTATTAGCCTGAAACACTCATCAATATTGAAAACTCTCCCGAGAAAAGATATGTGTCGCCGACGGGACTCGAACCCGCACCCCTCTGTTTGCCGGACAGGAGCTCTACCATTAAGCTACGGCGGGATACCTCCTACCCGCCAAATGATTCAATATATACCTAGTGTTTCATTCAACAATTATCGCTTATTATATTTTTTCACCTGCAAACAACCAACTTTATTTTATATGAGAAAGGCATGTAAGTGCTAACTCTCTCACTAGGTGGCGTCGAGACATTACATCTACATTTTTTGGTGAAAATACTTTTAACTCGTCAAATATTGATTATTTTTTTAAATTGATAAACTAATGTTTAGGACAAGATTTTTTATGCATAGCACAAAGGGTAACAATTATTATAAGCAATAATTATTAGCCTGAAACACTCATCAATATTGAAAACTCTCCCGAGAAAAGATATGTGTCGCCGACGGGACTCGAACCCGCACCCCTCTGTTTGCCGGACAGGAGCTCTACCATTAAGCTACGGCGGGATACCTCCTACCCGCCAAATGATTCAATATATACCTAGTGTTTCATTCAACAATTATCGCTTATTATATTTTTTCACCTGCAAACAACCAACTTTATTTTATATGAGAAAGGCATGTAAGTGCTAACTCTCTCACTAGGTGGCGTCGAGACATTACATCTACATTTTTTGGTGAAAATACTTTTAACTCGTCAAATATTGATTATTTTTTTAAATTGATAAACTAATGTTTAGGACAAGATTTTTTATGCATAGCACAAAGGGTAACAATTATTATAAGCAATAATTATTAGCCTGAAACACTCATCAATATTGAAAACTCTCCCGAGAAAAGATATGTGTCGCCGACGGGACTCGAACCCGCACCCCTCTGTTTGCCGGACAGGAGCTCTACCATTAAGCTACGGCGGGATACCTCCTACCCGCCAAATGATTCAATATATACCTAGTGTTTCATTCAACAATTATCGCTTATTATATTTTTTCACCTGCAAACAACCAACTTTATTTTATATGAGAAAGGCATGTAAGTGCTAACTCTCTCACTAGGTGGCGTCGAGACATTACATCTACATTTTTTGGTGAAAATACTTTTAACTCGTCAAATATTGATTATTTTTTTAAATTGATAAACTAATGTTTAGGACAAGATTTTTTATGCATAGCACAAAGGGTAACAATTATTATAAGCAATAATTATTAGCCTGAAACACTCATCAATATTGAAAACTCTCCCGAGAAAAGATATGTGTCGCCGACGGGACTCGAACCCGCACCCCTCTGTTTGCCGGACAGGAGCTCTACCATTAAGCTACGGCGGGATACCTCCTACCCGCCAAATGATTCAATATATACCTAGTGTTTCATTCAACAATTATCGCTTATTATATTTTTTCACCTGCAAACAACCAACTTTATTTTATATGAGAAAGGCATGTAAGTGCTAACTCTCTCACTAGGTGGCGTCGAGACATTACATCTACATTTTTTGGTGAAAATACTTTTAACTCGTCAAATATTGATTATTTTTTTAAATTGATAAACTAATGTTTAGGACAAGATTTTTTATGCATAGCACAAAGGGTAACAATTATTATAAGCAATAATTATTAGCCTGAAACACTCATCAATATTGAAAACTCTCCCGAGAAAAGATGTGTCGCCGACGGGACTCGAACCCGCACCCCTCTGTTTGCCGGACAGGAGCTCTACCATTAAGCTACGGCGGGATACCTCCTACCCGCCAAATGATTCAATATATACCTAGTGTTTCATTCAACAATTATCGCTTATTATATTTTTTCACCTGCAAACAACCAACTTTATTTTATATGAGAAAGGCATGTAAGTGCTAACTCTCTCACTAGGTGGCGTCGAGACATTACATCTACATTTTTTGGTGAAAATACTTTTAACTCGTCAAATATTGATTATTTTTTTAAATTGATAAACTAATGTTTAGGACAAGATTTTTTATGCATAGCACAAAGGGTAACAATTATTATAAGCAATAATTATTAGCCTGAAACACTCATCAATATTGAAAACTCTCCCGAGAAAAGATGTGTCGCCGACGGGACTCGAACCCGCACCCCTCTGTTTGCCGGACAGGAGCTCTACCATTAAGCTACGGCGGGATACCTCCTACCCGCCAAATGATTCAATATATACCTAGTGTTTCATTCAACAATTATCGCTTATTATATTTTTTCACCTGCAAACAACCAACTTTATTTTATATGAGAAAGGCATGTAAGTGCTAACTCTCTCACTAGGTGGCGTCGAGACATTACATCTACATTTTTTGGTGAAAATACTTTTAACTCGTCAAATATTGATTATTTTTTTAAATTGATAAACTAATGTTTAGGACAAGATTTTTTATGCATAGCACAAAGGGTAACAATTATTATAAGCAATAATTATTAGCCTGAAACACTCATCAATATTGAAAACTCTCCCGAGAAAAGATATGTGTCGCCGACGGGACTCGAACCCGCACCCCTCTGTTTGCCGGACAGGAGTTAGTTTATCAATTAAAAAAAATAATCAATATTTGACGAGTTAAAAGTATTTTCACCAAAAAATGTAGATGTAATGTCTCGACGCCACCTAGTGAGAGAGTTAGCACTTACATGCCTTTCTCATATAAAATAAAGTTGGTTGTTTGCAGGTGAAAAAATATAATAAGCGATAATTGTTGAATGAAACACTAGGTATATATTGAATCATTTGGCGGGTAGGAGGTATCCCGCCGTAGCTTAATGGTAGAGCTCCTGTCCGGCAAACAGAGGGGTGCGGGTTCGAGTCCCGTCGGCGACACATATCTTTTCTCGGGAGAGTTTTCAATATTGATGAGTGTTTCAGGCTAATAATTATTGCTTATAATAATTG
Source organism: Limnephilus auricula (assembly GCA_951813805.1). Classification (NCBI taxonomy): domain Eukaryota; kingdom Metazoa; phylum Arthropoda; class Insecta; order Trichoptera; family Limnephilidae; genus Limnephilus; species Limnephilus auricula. Next base: position 25,856,702 of record OX638406.1, on the reverse strand, counting down.
TTACCCTTTGTGCTATGCATAAAAAATCTTGTCCTAAACATTAGTTTATCAATTTAAAAAAATAATCAATATTTGACGAGTTAAAATTATTTTCACCAAAAAATGTAGATGTAATGTCTCGACGCCACCTAGTGAGAGAGTTAGCACTTACATGCCTTTCTCATATAAAATAAAGTTGGTTGTTTGCAGGTGAAAAAATATAATAAGCGATAATTGTTGAATGAAACACTAGGTATATATTGAATCATTTGGCGGGTAGGAGGTATCCCGCCGTAGCTTAATGGTAGAGCTCCTGTCCGGCAAACAGAGGGGTGCGGGTTCGAGTCCCGTCGGCGACACATCTTTTCTCGGGAGAGTTTTCAATATTGATGAGTGTTTCAGGCTAATAATTATTGCTTATAATAATTGTTACCCTTTGTGCTATGCATAAAAAATCTTGTCCTAAACATTAGTTTATCAATTTAAAAAAATAATCAATATTTGACGAGTTAAAAGTATTTTCACCAAAAAATGTAGATGTAATGTCTCGACGCCACCTAGTGAGAGAGTTAGCACTTACATGCCTTTCTCATATAAAATAAAGTTGGTTGTTTGCAGGTGAAAAAATATAATAAGCGATAATTGTTGAATGAAACACTAGGTATATATTGAATCATTTGGCGGGTAGGAGGTATCCCGCCGTAGCTTAATGGTAGAGCTCCTGTCCGGCAAACAGAGGGGTGCGGGTTCGAGTCCCGTCGGCGACACATATCTTTTCTCGGGAGAGTTTTCAATATTGATGAGTGTTTCAGGCTAATAATTATTGCTTATAATAATTGTTACCCTTTGTGCTATGCATAAAAAATCTTGTCCTAAACATTAGTTTATCAATTTAAAAAAATAATCAATATTTGACGAGTTAAAAGTATTTTCACCAAAAAATGTAGATGTAATGTCTCGACGCCACCTAGTGAGAGAGTTAGCACTTACATGCCTTTCTCATATAAAATAAAGTTGGTTGTTTGCAGGTGAAAAAATATAATAAGCGATAATTGTTGAATGAAACACTAGGTATATATTGAATCATTTGGCGGGTAGGAGGTATCCCGCCGTAGCTTAATGGTAGAGCTCCTGTCCGGCAAACAGAGGGGTGCGGGTTCGAGTCCCGTCGGCGACACATATCTTTTCTCGGGAGAGTTTTCAATATTGATGAGTGTTTCAGGCTAATAATTATTGCTTATAATAATTGTTACCCTTTGTGCTATGCATAAAAAATCTTGTCCTAAACATTAGTTTATCAATTTAAAAAAATAATCTTCTTAAATACATTTTTATATTCTGTTACTCAATATGAATTTTTTTTGTACTTCTATGTAAACCATTGCAATTATTTGTTAAATGTATGTATAAGTGTAGAAATAAATAAATAAATAAGAGTTACATCGATATTTTTACTTGGTCGGACTTCGAAACCGTGATCTCTGCGTTTGGAACATGAATCTTATTTAGTAAAATATTCAAATTCAAGTACAGTTAATAATTCTTCTCCGTAAGAGTGGGCAGTGCTCTGAACTCTTTACAACCCACTGCTTTCTGTTTTGGCTTTCTTATTATGGCTTTCAACTTCTCAACCTTTCATTAGGCGTGCCAAAAGCTTACGTAGCTATTCGCGCGGGGTCGGCAGTTACCCCAAAACGACGGACATTAAATAAAAATATTCAAATTCATAATCAATTTAAACTATTATATAAAATTTAAAAAATAACGATTTTCATAAGTACAAAATTATCAATTATCAGAAATTTTCTTCGCATAGTCACTATAGATAAATTTCGCACATTTATGGCACTTCATAGTCATTTTTCTGTGGCTATTTCGTTTGCTGGTGTGACATCTTCCTCGTGTTCTTGTTTGTAAGCCACTGCTAGATAAGATGTTTAACGGTCATACTAGGGAATATACTAACCTAAATTTAAACTATACTAGAAGTCGCGCGACCCCATCGCCCATCGCATCGACCCCAAGCACTGCCGTACAGCACATTTAACCACTTCCGGTGCGCGGGCGACACTTAGGCGAAAGGAGCTAACGAGCTAGGAACCTAGCAGAAAGTTCGTCTTGCTAATGTAAATAACTAATAAATAACTCCAATTGAAGATCACTTGGGGTCGTGTAGACACCGCGCGCCTAATTAAAGGTTAAACATACGTGATATGTTTTGTATTGTCCCTTCATTATCAATATTAATAATCTTTTTCTCTTTGGTTCAAATATTACACATGAATATTTCTTTCGGGATATTTTTCATATTATTAAACTTTTTTTTTCACAGGAGAAGAGAAAGACTATGGCATCCCCAATTGGGATATGTTCTGAGGGAAAGGAGTTGGGTAGGGGGAAGGTTGGGAAGTGCGTGTCTATTAACCGGCAACGATAACCTCTTATTAGGTAATCAACACCCATTTGGGTGACATGGGTGCTGGGTTCATGCGGAGAGGATTTGTCTAGGTCTTGGCGGCGAAGACGTTTTCCCACCTACTCCATGGCCGGATCGGAAGAGATCAATTGAGGGAGATTTATCTTAGATCTCTCAGGCTGGACTCTCTTTACCTATCGTTTTGCAACGCAGTGGGAGGAATGGATTGATACGTCCTTGACACATTGACCCCATATTCCTACCTCCCCAGAACTTCCTCTCCTTCTTTTCTTTAAAAAGGCCCTCTACACAGCATCCCCAAAGATGACAATAAGCCGTGAGGGTTTTTTCCTTGCAAACTTAAAAAAAACAGATCTGGATAAAAAATATCTTATCTTTCTAAATCATTGTTATTATAGGTTTTGTCGAGTCATTACACTTTAATACGAGATACCTAATTTAGATTTATCTAGAATCTAGAAAGAAACTTTTTTATTGTACATCTACGTCGCAAAAGATAATTTTTTTACCATTGATAAAAAAGCTCTCACAGTGAATACACATAAAAAATATTATCTCTTCTTATCGTAAGTCGGTATTCTGAATCCTACATTCATTCATAGTCCTTTACCAATATACCCTACCTCGATATATTAAAAGCGCCACCAATTTTTTTTATAGTTCTCAGTAGTTATGTATATATTTAAAAATTTCTCAGGCTCGTGGGTACAATATAATGTGTTATTTATTACTATTTACGTACTTAGGTGTCAATCATTTTTATTTTCTAAGAAAGTTAACAAAAATCATGTAATATAATATTTTTTACCTTTTTTCTTATCTATCTAATAAATCAAATCAATAGTATTGTTTTTGTAATTTAATATGTAATACATTTGTATTTATTTATTTGACTTTTAAATCTTATTTACTTTCCTCGAAAAGTACTTGTTTGTTCCGTGTTTATGTATAAGAATATTATATATATTATAAGAATATTATAAGAATATTATATATATTATATTATATATATTATATTATATATATAAATATATTGTAATCACTTGTTTTTTTCTATTTTGTTTATACAGGGTGATCGGGGGGGATAAAGTGCGCAAATTTCGAGAGGTAATTCTATATGATGGTTCTTTATTTTTTTTTAAATTCTAAAGTTTTTTCCCATTCTAAAATTTTATTCCATGTAAGATTTTTTTTATACAACCTATTCAACTTTTACATCCGAAAAGTACCATTAAACTTGGGAAATTCTAAAAAAATACATTTATCTTTTTTACTAGTAATATCATGTATATAGAATTACTTTTGTGCACGTTACGTGAAAAATCGCGAACTATTATACAGGGTGTTAGGCATCGTACTTGACTTACTTTAACCAGTGATTCCTAACATTATTTTAAGTAAAAAATGTAATAAAATTTTATGGGACCGGAAACATTTTTTAAGTTTTTTTTTCTATAAAAATTTAAAAATCAGTAGGTATTGGGAAGTAAGGGGCGGGGTGAGGGGTTGGTTGGTTACTTATCTTAGAGACCAGTGAAGACATGTGGAAGATTTTTTTTTCTTTGATTTCGAAGAAAAAGTATTTGAAAAAAAAAATCTCATCAATGTATAATTGTAGGATTCGTGAAGCTGAAAATATCTAGAAAGTAATTATTTGCCTTTCAATCAGCTAACGGCCTCCGCGGTCGAGGGGTCAGGCTCTCGACTAGCAATCCGGAGATCGCTTGTTCAAATCTTTTTTGATTAATTTGTGTTCTTTCACAATTTATTCATAAAAATAATATAATAAGTGACCAGAACTGAATACCCATGTGCTTTTCCCACCTTCCTCTTCCTCACCTCCTTTTCCTCTATTCTTAATCCTCAGCCACACAACATATTCCAGAAGGGAGTAGTTTTTTTTATCATTAGCTCTAAAAAATGATACTTAGGGATGCTGTGTGGAGTTCTGGGAAAGAAAAAAGTTTTAAGGGGTGGGTAGAAATCTGCGATTCAGTGTGTCCTTCCTCACCCCATGAACCCGGGAACTCTGCTAAATCACGAAACGTAGCGAACCTCTTGCGGTGACCTATGGCAGAGGTGTTGGTTATCCAATAAATTTTACTCGGAACGGTGGCACTTATACCGGCCTCCCATAACGGACAAATCTTGTGCCGTAAACACGTGAAAAATAAAATACCGTATAATTAAAATATTTTTGGGTTTATAAATGGATTCCTATTTGAATAAAAAATATATAATAAAATAATTATTGTGAAATCTGAGCATGACGAAAACAAAATTTTTACCATAATTAAAATACATGAAAGTTTTTGTTTTTGCATATTTTTATTATAATTTGAGGATTTTTAGATCTTAAAAAGGACATCGATAGTTCATAAACGTAGTAAATCCAATTATGATATTTTTAAATTCACTAATTTGATAGGTGTTAACGTATTATAAACTTCGGTGTAACTCGTTTCTTTGCACGGATTTTAAATTTTACCACCCACCATTTATATTTAACTACATTTTTGGTGTTTTATCAGCTTTATAAGTTTAGTTGTAAAGTGTATTCTAGTAAATAACTAAACGATTAATAGTTAAATTTATTTTACGACATGATTAAATGAATAGGATGTTGTTTTTACGTCTCTACGTTTGCTATAACGTATCAATTCAGATTAATAAAATTTTCGTTTTTGAAAACATTTTTAAAGCTCTCTCTATTATTAAATGTCCACAAAGAGTTCCTTTACATTAATAAGATTAATAGAATTTAATATATTCCTCTTGATTGAAAAAACAAGAAAAAAATTCAGTTTCTTGTACTTACCTAATTAGATCAATATTCCCTATGTGTTATTGTGACAATAATATTCTGTGGTCTGTGGCTACAATTCTGTTATAAATTCTTTGGTAACTTTTATGCCAATGTAGCTGATATTCTCTACTGAAGTATAAAGCTTTATAACACTGATAACTTTACGTGAATGTCTGATAAAACAACTCTGTCTAACGCCATTCATTCACGCAGCTACTTACAAGCGACTAAATCGCCGCTACCCGCTACCTGTCATACTATTTTGCTAGCTTTTTTTAACTAACAATATTTTTTAACACTAATAATAGTATGGAAGGTACAGACGAGCGGCGATCGCGTCGCTTGAAAGTATCTCCATGGAAGAACGGCGCTAGACTTTCTAATTAGGGTTTCTTTTTTTTATGTTATGGTAGATACATACATATCTGAAGATGATTTAAAAAGTAATTTTCATTAAGATTGTGATGTTACTGCTTCCGCTTACGGGAAACTGAAAAAAAAAACAGTTTTCAACTCAACTCGCTCTCCTGTATGTATGTCAATGTGATGATCCGCAAACTTCACAACTTCTCATAAACCCGTTGTCAACGGCAACGCAGTCACTCGCCGTTGCCAGTTTGTTTGGATGCCATATGGTTGTGCCAGTTTTGTTTGTCAGTTTTCGAGTTTTTTTTTTTTTTATTCGCCAGCGCCAATATGACTGATTTGACAGCTGAATAAGATAATGACTGAAATCGTAAATTTGAATTGGTTTATAATTGGGTCGGTAGCTACCTATTAAAGTACTTACTTCCAAATCTTATGATTTTTTCAGCAAATTATGGAATTGATTTATTAAATGAGATAAAATTAACGGAAACATATTCTTTGGACGCAATTTAACAATTCAAATAAGTTCAAGATGATGGATTTGACAAAACATTAAAAACTATAGATTAAACCCAGAACAGGAAACCCTAGTTACTGTGAAAAAAGAAAAAAAAATTATACTTATATTATACTTTATACCTACATAATGTGCAAACTTTCCTATCGAAACTAATTAAAATAAATTAAAACTATAAACCCACAGGAATGTGTATTGGACCTATGTGCCCAAAATAAGCAGAATTTTGTCTTACTTTGACTGAAAAATTGGCCAAAATTTTTCTAAAATCAAAATTCTTTCTTTGACGGGTAATTAATTAATTAATTTTAAGTTTTCTTTCAAATCAATATAGATCACACCACCTTAGTTTACCTTCGATTTGCTTATTTATTAAAATTAGAAATTGATCATCATTTCCTATTTTGTCATCTATTATTTTCTTATCTTCACTTCCTGGTTCTTATCACTTACTCTTTAACTCAAAAGAACAAAACAGGTACTCAGACAATTATTTTCCTTTTCCAAAATCCATGGTTGATGTTTTATCCTTTTATTCACCAGCCAACCAACCACACACCAGATACCACACACGTGCGGCGAAAGTATTCCATGGCTGCTCTTTACCCACTGACGAATTGAAGTTATTGTTAGGAACTGGAACACTTTCGCTGGAGCGTATCGGGTCACAGAAATCCGACGCGGCCGGATGTCATATGCATCGATCGTCAACATTTTCAATCATCCTTTCTTCTTATCACAATGCACAAGGTTCTTATTAATCTAAGGTTATTCTGTACTCTTTTTTATCTGTTATTAGTGATAGCCTTTTTACTCTTGGGCGCATTTCTATCTGTTGTCTGTTGACGTATTTCTCAAAATTTCCATGTAGGTGTTCCTGGTAGATCACCTTTTTTTAGCGGGAATGTGATGGAAACTAAAATGAAGAGGCTTGTGATGAGTCACATAATCTCATCGCAGATGATGCGGATGAAATTTCGGTCTGCGACTTTGAGATCGATAACGAAGATAGACTCAAAACGCCTGGTCCATCAGGAACAGCAAAGCGAAGAAGATTGCGCAAAATTTAGAAATTTAGCATAACATGTGGATTAGGCCTACAGGGGACAGACACCACGATAAAAAACCAGCCACTTACTCTACCTCAAGGTGGTGTGGAAATTAGCTTTTTAGCCAAATCGCATATTGAAGTATATTTTGCAGCGCTTGTACGCCAAAGCTATTGTTTTAAAAAAAATTGTTAACACGTAAATTGTAGCAAATTTTGTACGTACATGTTTTAATCGTACAAGGAGTCGGAAAGGAGATATTGTCAAAAAACTGCTATTAGGCGCCATTTTTTCAAAATGGCGGCGCGAGCGGCAAAGATACGAGGTGGCAAATTCGGAAAGAGCACATTGAAATCTATAATATTACCAATTTTCAAAACTCCCGGAAAACTTTTTAGGTAAAACTACCAAATGATTGGGCTAAAATTGCAATATCTTACATTTTTCTCAAATGATGTTTGTAACAGAAAGACTGATGATTATGACGGAGCTCTCAGTGGCAGGAGAATACTTATTTTCTTGAAATTATATTCATAACATTAGTCACAGGAAGAAGGATACTTCTGGTTGATATTTCTTCTTTCCTATATTTGTTCACGAACAAAGTTCTTATCAAATTAGGGTTATCTATTATATCTCTTGGTGGCAGCTTTTGTTCAGTTTGTATTCTATATCTCTACCATAAAAAAATCATAGTTCACTCAACTGTGATGCACTACCCTTTTTTCACATGTAACATTTCATTTTTGATTGGTATTTTTTCACTCTTGTTGATATTTGAGGTTCCTATCGAAGTAACTTTATTATTTTTTATCTTTCCTTGTGATAACATTTGGCTTGCGTTTCCTATATCTCTACCATTCATTGTCTGATTGTCGAAATGAATTATTTTCATCTCTATTTATTTAATTTGTGACTTCTGATCAAGTCTTGCCGATGTAGGGTGATTACCTCTCCCGGTGGTAGCGTTTGCTCAATCACTACCATAAAGAGTTCTGTGTTTGATACACTTCTCGTTAAGAATTATAGTCATCTCTATCGGTATTTCTTTAATTTGTGACTTTTGAATAACACTTGCCGATGTAGGGTGATCTATTTTTACCTCCCCGGTGGTAATTTTTAAGCTTGAGTTTTCTTGATCTCTATACCATAAATTGTTCATTATGTGATTAATTAAATAAGCGGTAGTCATATCACATTTTTTTAGGTTGTAGTCTATCCATTGAAAGATCCATCAGATCCAGTTGCATGAATATAATAAGTTGTATTATAACTTTCACTGGATCTGAAATAAATCACATGTACACGAAAATGTAGAGCACACATTTTGATTTTAAGTAATTTTATGAAATAACTAATTTATTATTATTTTTTAAACAATAATTCAATAATCACTTTGTGGCGTCATTTTAATATTATGAAATTTTTAATTAACTTTTATTCTGTCGATAAAACCATTGATTTCGAAACATGTCGATTGTTTTGATTATGGTGGTTATACAAAGTGAGTAATTTGAATTAAATATTATGAAATAGAAAATTATAAAAAATAAATTATATCGCGACTGAGACAGTTGGCTTGTATCTCGATTGCAACCTGATAAAATTGAAATAAATAGTTAAACCGGGTCTCCTGTGATAAAAATGTTTTCAAAATATTGAACAAATGTTTCAATGTTTTGAAAACAGTTTGACGCGGTTTTAGTGTATTTATTTTATTTTAATACAATTGTGCTGATTTATATATTTTAAATACTCTTGAAGAAAGGTTTTCAATCACTCAGATTTTCATCTGTTTAAAGTTTTTAAAAAAATCATTTTTTTGTACCTGCATCCTTTCCCAACTGTCCCTTGACCATTCAAGCGAATCTGATTGGACTATTCCTCTTTTCGGATATTCTTTCAAAAACCTCTGCATCCATTTTTCAGAAAGAAGGCCGAGCGTAGCCCTTTAACCCGCAACTCTTTTATTCGTATTTTTTTATTGCCTCGTATATTATCGGCCACGTAATGAGTTAGTCTTTCACCTGTTCACCAGATGCTCGATTCGTCGTGGACCTTGGACCAATACCACCTTCTTCGGATTCTTGTTAATAGGAATCCAGTAATTCTTTTCAAAAACATTTGTGTCCACCGAAGAGATACATCGATATAGCGTGTTTTCCGTTTGCTCGAAGTAAGCTATTTTTTTTTCTAATTTTGTTTTTTTTTTGTATGGTGAAGGAGAGTCGGTGGAGGTCAAAGTGCGATAGCCAGCCGACATATATTATGTATTGTACTCATTCGTTTAGTTACGATGATAATTACCTTGAGTTATCGCGGTGGAACTATACAGGGTATTAAGGGACGTCTTGACTTACTTTAACCGGTGATTCCTGACATTATTTGGAATAAAAAATGTGAATGAATTTTGAACTCCGGTGAAATTTTTGATTATTTTTTTTCTACAGAAACATTAAAAAAAATTGTAATTGTTAGCCAAGTTTCTGGCGAGGTGAGAGGTAGAGCGGTTACTCGGCCGAGTAACCAGTTCAAAGAAAAAACAAATTTAAAAATGAAAAACATCGAAAAAGTCACCGGAAACCAAAACTTTATTACACTCCAAATAATGTCAGGAATCACTGGTTAAAGTTAAACTCAATTACTTCCCTTAAACCCTGTATAACTATTGTGATTGTGCTCCTTCGCGGAGGTACACTGTTAAGTAAGTGATTGGTTATCCCTTTTCCTTGCATACCCACCTGGTTTTTCCTGCACATATTATCATTAAATTCCAACAAAAATCATTTCGTCTCTTTTAGTTTTTAGTATTTACAGTCCATTGACAGCCAGTCCAGTGCATCTGTAATTCGTTGGCAGTTTTGGATGCAATAAAAGGTTCTACGTAAATTTGCTGATCAGTTCTCTTTCAAATCCATAATCACTTTCATGGAAAATCTGTTCTGCGTTTGTGACCTTGAATACAGATTATTGAGGCCTACCGAACTTAATTAACTTAAGAGATTTGCCGATGTCTTAAACAGATTATAATTTCATATCTAAATAATCTCTTAAGTGTGTTGTAATATCTGGGTGACCTTAAAAATGTAATCATTATTTTTATAAAAGGAATTCAGATTGAGTTATTATTAGGTTAATAGCTCACGAAATTTAATAATGTTTGTCGATTGATTTCCGCGTTGGGCAACAACAAATCGACATATATGTATTATCGGTTTTGTGAATATCTTTTTGGCTGTCCCTGGTGAATGGTGGTCGCAAATTGAGTTGGTAGAGGAAAAGGAAACTAGATCGAATAAATTAGAAGTGAGATGCCTGAGGCGAGTGTGCTCCACGTGTGTGACCGAATTGCTAATAATAATGCAGGGTCGATGTAAGTGTAATAAATAATAGTAACAACAAAGAAACCAAATAAAATGCTAATATAACAAGATTGAAAGAGTCATCGACATCCCTAAAAGACAAAATAAATTATAAAATAGAACCCACGTAAAAGAATAATTATAGCTAACATTATTATTTATTTAAGTGCAGTTGAACACCTCTACTATTTCTGAGAAAGTATTGCCAACTGAATGCAATCTGGACGTAAGCTAGTATCTAAAGACTCGGTCCACGTGATATCGTTGATGCAATTAAAAACATTTAATGGGTCTTTCTAATTTTTCGTTGAAAACTTCTTCCGAAAGGTTTTCACTTTGTGATGTCATTATTTATTTTAATTAAAAGGCAAAATAACTTTGTTTACATCACTTTTATTTATACACAATCGACATGTTGCGTGAACGATGTTCACATCATCAGGAACAAATGTATACTAAACTTAACAATTAAATATAGATCACATATGGGAAGAAAGGCTTGAAGGAAGGGGAAGGGGTAAGGGTGGGGGAAGTTTATTACAATTAGGAATTTCAAAGTCATTAGCAGGGAAAGACCGGTTAAGTGGGAAAAGGTTCAAAAGAGGGTTTATAAAAATTTGCTGCTTATTTATTATGTCTGCTTTATTGTTTACATTTTTTCTAATTTCTAAAATCTCTAAATTATTTGTCTGTGGTGCCTTGTAACCCGTATGTAATATTTTAAGTCCATGGTTTTTGTCAAAATTATGATCATTATTTAATAATATCTGCAAACTCAGATTCGCTGTTGCCATTTAATGCCCTGAGATATTCTTTAACCCTTACTTCAAAGTTTCTATTTGTTCTACCTATATAAAAGTATTTTTTTCTAGTTGGTATAAGGAAGGTTGATGTGAGATGTCTATAATACCATTACTAGTTTTGATACGTTTCATTCTTTCATCAGGTGGAAGATGTTTTCTATTGTTCAGGTGTAGCTGCCACTTGTACTACAGTAAATTCACATCTCCCGTTGGAACATGGACTTCAAGCTACGTCACGAATTTTTAGCCAATCACCGCTCTACACGGTGTAAATGCGTTTAACGCATTTTCTACGAACCTTGTGGTACACCGTCGCCATTTATGAACTATACACCAATAACCCCTTTTTATTCAAATAACTAGGTCAAGCGGGACAAGGGTTTTTTAACCAAGTAAGAATCTATTTGTCTATTTCCAGTTTATCTCGGAGGTATTATAAGATGCCTCGAGCACACAGCATCCGTGAGACTTCGCGTCTCATCTATTCATCCCCTAACCTGTTCCCGAAGTTAGGGATGAACTATTTTCCCACACGTATGCACATTATCAGGTCAAATGCTCTGTTAGTTGTTATATTTTTAGGGATGTTTTGATCTTGTTTTTATTAGACTTGTCACAGAGTTTTGCTCTGTTTGAACATGGTTAACAGTGATGTTTGACGATGCATTCATCAATTTCAATTTTGTAAGAACTAAAAATGCTTTGGTGATCGTAATGGCATAATGAAAGGGGTAAAAGTTTTCGTAACAGATAATTGCCCACTACTTGTAAAACAGCAATAATTCTTGTCTAATTTATAAAGTGCTATTTTTGTTATCAATGTACTCATGAACATTCGACGACAGAGTACTAAGTTACACCAAATCGTGTGTTTTTGGATTGAAAATTCGATCACTTAGAAATATATTTTGATGCTTTAATTAAATACTACGAGTAGTACACATTTTTAATTTGAATTAATCGAGTTTTTTATTAATAAAGTATCAGGTGCATAAAAGTTGCTTTAAAGTTGAAAATCTCCTTAGGAATTCCATTTCACTTATGGTTTTGTTGTACATTGCGGAAAATTATATTATTTAGAAAATGATCGTAAAACTTTTAAATATTTGTGATTGAACTCCTCAACATAAAATAAAACACGCTTTTAAAAAAGAAAAAAAATGAATAATGTTATTATGAAGTTCTTTTAATGAAAAGATAAATAACTTTGTTTACATCACTTTTATTAATACACAATCAACATGTTTCATGAACGATGTTCACATCATCATACTAATGAATAATGATGAAAAAGTGATGTAAACGAAGTTATTTGTCTTTTCATTAAAATAAATAATGCCATCACAAAGTTAAAACCTTTTCGAAAAGGTTTTCTTCGAAAAATTATTAGGTTCTGTTAGTATTTTGGTTTTTATTTTTGTTACAGCTGTTTCAGTTTATAAGGCCATTTTCAAACTGTGGTCTTAACCACATTTAGTCGACGTACTTATACTATTTTAAATGTTAATTTTGGAGGTGTGTAAATTGATTTATTAGGGGTTAAAGCGAGTTGCTGAGAAAACAATAGATTCTCCCCAAGGTATTTCGAAATCTGTTTTCCCCGCACTAATGTGGTCTACACACCATGCTGCGAACAGCCCGACATATCAGTCCAACGGAATGGCTAAAAATCGCATCGTTAGTAGGCACTACCGGCTGCCGAATCCTTTGCGATTTATAGACATTCTGCAAACAGCCCGATACATCGGGCTGTTCGCAGCCTTGTCAGTGGAACGCTTATGTGTGCATGTGCATTGTTTCGTAATGACAATGACTAATGACACTAAAGAAGTTTCTGCTATGAATTATTGTGTTGTGTTATATTGTTTAGGTTTTTTGAATATACTAAGAAGAGGGGAATTGATTGTTTTCCTTACTATATTAATTAAGGTAAAAGAAAGGTCATTTGTTCGTTTATTGATTTCTAATTGTTCGAGTAAATTTAATCTTAGATCTTTTCTTTCTAGGATTAAACCTAATTATAATTTGAAAATCGCGACCACCACGGTAATTGCAAAATGTTGCTTATTTCGTAGTGGAGGACTTAGCCCGCTAAGGAATTGTACTCAAGACGCCTGGGTGGACCCAGACGCGATGCCAACTTAGCGACTGACCAGTTTTTAGTGAAAATTCTAATTGTCATCCTGATTTTATAAGTACGCACACTTAATTAGGTTTTTTTACCGTGCCAGCGTTGTGAAAATTGTCTGCGTAAAGAACATGATAATAATGTAGGCGACGTTTATATTCAAGGCGTTGTCATATTTAGTTTATTAATTTATTTCAGATCACATTGTAAAGCTCGTTATGAGATTGCCCACATATCAACTCCCACGCCAAAAGCTCTCGGCGCCTGACATTTGAGTCCCTTATGAAAATGGCTTGAGTTTCATAATTGAATCATTGATCAATAAATCATGATGTAATTAGATTAGTTACCCAATCCCTTCTTAGATCCTAACTATTTAAATGAAACCAATTATTTTTGTGTAAACCACTATAATCTTTTGTATAAACCACTATCTACATTTTTGTTGTTGGTTTTGGGGTGTTATGCCGTGTTGTCCTACCTCCTTCTTTAGCCGACGTTTCAAATACATGTTTCAAAACCGATGGTTTCTTCGTCAGGATAATAATAATAATACTAATCCTAATAATTTCGCCGGAAAGATATTTTACTGTAGAAAAATATTTTAAAAAATATATATAAAAATAAACAACACAAAGAAATCTAAATACGTATCATATCTAACAGTGGCGTGTATTGATCTATGACCAATAGTTTGTGTGTTGTTTTTAAAGTTCGTGTAAGAATTATACATGGAATATGTATTTATTTATTTACGATACAAGTTAAGTAATTACCTTTAAAGAGACATAATAAATCTTTTTATATATTTGTTTAAATTACTATACAATTATAAACCTTCTGAACGTACAGTATATGATTAAAATTAACAAAAATTTACAATGAATTTTTAGAAAACAAAATTTTTACTAATGACAACTGTTTTTGACGGCCTCTGTGGTCAAGGGATAAGGCTCTCGACTAGCGATCAGGAGGTCGCGGGTTCATATCCCGACGTGCGCAAGTAAATTTTATTTGATTCACTCGTGTTTTCACAATGTATTCATTAAAAATAACATAAGGTACAATTGCGAGACAATCCAGAGTATTGAAACAATTCAGAATTGAAATGTTGCTTGAAAATGTTGCCTTATTTGGTGACTAGATCTGACAATCTAGGTACTTCCCCACCTTCCTCTTCTTCCCCTACCAACTTAACTTTAGCCTCACATTATTCCTTAATTAAGGATGCCGTTGTCTCACTGGCTCCAGGCGGTTGGGAGAAGTTGGGACTCTTGTTCGGTATTCACAATAATAAAAAAAATAAGTTCGGTACCTATAGAACGAAATCGGAATAGGAATATCGAATGAATTCGGTTGTCGTAGTGAAGGGTTGTCGATAAAGGAATTAATGGTTTAAACATGTAAAATTACATCAGATGGCAATCTTCTGTCGGACAGCTTTATTTTGAAAAATGTATTTTAAATTATTTTATTTCGCTGGTTGTTGTGGCCAACTGAATGAACGAGCATTAAAATTCCTTGCAAATTTGTTTATATCATGATTTTTTAAGTATTATATTAATTTTAGGGCACGCACAGCTTTCAGCATTTATGAACAGCACTGCAATTTATACAGGAACAATAAACCGTCTTAGATTATTACTACGCTGCGTAGTAAAATATTTATGTAATTCCTGAACCGTATCTTTGGACTTCTGTCCTCGGTATGGCTACCTAAAATACTCCAAAACACCATTACATTACAGACCCCTTTTTGTCATCACTCGAACCGCGATGCTTCGAACCTAAACGGCGTCTTCCTGCTGCACTTCCTCCACCACGCCATAAATAATAACACAACCTAATTTCTCCTTTAAGCACAAACAACCTTCGTACTCGTACCACCGAGTTAAAAAACATACTATAATACCAACACCATCAAAAACTGCGTACACTAATTCATACCTTTTTTTGCAGCCTCCAAAATCTACATACCTAACAAAATTATATAATTTTTAGTTGTAAAAAGGTAACATTACAAAACAGTGCTTTTCGTGCATGCCAATCTAATAAACTACCCCCTTTTTACATACCTTCTGAAATTAAATTTTAAAATTTGGAAGCTAGCCCTGTATCATGTTACAATTTTTAATTCACTTCTTAAAAAGCTCTCTTTAATATAAGGGAAGCATTAACAGTATTTGTTTTAACTTTAACCCTTTTGTCTTAAGAGTTAACGTATTAATTTCACCATTTGATATTGAAAGCAAAATTTATTCCAACGGGTGAAAGTTAAGTGAAAAACATTTTGTAAAAACTTCGTATCGTTTAAATGGTACTTTTATTTTTCTCTGTTAATGTTTCGACCCTTTTATCGTAATGGTTAAATTTATTGATCATAATATCGTGTCGTGAGTGAAATTTGAGACCTTCGATAAACTTTTTTCGTGTTTGTGTTTTGTACAAGACCTCCCCTACAGCTTTTATTGTTACAAGTAGAGTTAGTCCGAAGGGTTGCGACAGGAATTCCGCTTGAAGGAACACCCTAAGTCTCCGTTTCCTACCCCCGAGCGACTAGGCATGGACACTTTGGATAGCCGGGTTGTCCTCCTTCCTGCCATTGTTGTGTTTTGTTAAGTGACGATGTTTTCTTATTCTAATTCTTGGATTATAGAACTGACTCTATTAACGAGAAGAAAGATGTAAACTGTATATTACATCTAATTTTAGAAAGTTATATTTATTTTTCTCTTCGTTATAAACAAAAAAAATATTTTTATTTTAATATAACTCTGTGTTACACGGTGGCATGCTTTGCTATATGGCTTGTGTGTAGTTTTGTAGTTTTGTAAGTTCTGGAATGAATAATTATTATGCTTTGAATATTTAAGGGTACTCGCGAAAAAATATTTTTTTCTATATTTAGATACTTATGTATTATAAAAATATTATGAAACATACAATTATTAAAAGAAAGCATTTTGATGGGTGTAAATTTAAATTACAAATGGCATATTTACGTCGAAACACAAATATGTCGTATATAAATTAAAATTGCTCCCCCAAAAAACGTATATATCACAAGGCTTTATTTTTAGATATATTTTTCTATAACACTATTTAAAAAAATTTCACATTTACCTCCAAAATGAAGCAAAATCGAATTCTTTTATTACCTTTACCTTAAGGTACGTACTTGACTTACTCTATTAACCAGTGATTCCTCACATTATTTGGAGTCAAAATGTATTTGAAATGACTTTTTGTGAAAAAAATTTTTTCTTCAAAATCAAACAAAATAACATTCTTTCGTATGACTTCAGACACTCAGCCGAGTAACCGCCCCATCGCTAAACACGCCCCAAACTGTCCAACACTTTCTATTTTTTATATTTTTGTAGAAAAAAAAAACCTCAAAAATGTCACCGGAGAGAAAAAAATTATTTACATTTTTTAATCCAAATAATGTCAGGAATCATTGGTATGTCAAGTACATACCTATATTATCATTTGCAACATAAATAAATTCAATAGCACATATCCGTACTAGATATTTAATACAACTTTAGATTTTTTTTTAAATGTGTATTTTGGGGTGGTATTTCACAAAAACGCTCTATAAAAACTGCCCACGTGCAATAATAAAATACAATGTATGAATTAATTCAACTTACGTTGTTCTTTCATCATTTTTTGGTTCTATGATTTGTCTTCTTCAAATGGCATGCATCGTCTTCCCCTGGCATACTAATTTGTCGCTAGATGGGGCTGCAGATAAGGGTAAGGAAGGAAGTGAGAATAGGGAAATCAAAGTGTGTGACGATATGTCTTTGATTGTGTAGGGGGAATGGTATTTCGTGAGATCAGTCTTAAGTTTTTGTTTAATATTTGTAATCGATTCATCTTAACTACGAATAGGTTTACATTATAAATGTAAATAAATACGCTTTGGATTAGTTGGAAGCTTCTCGTACCGCTTCCGTAGAGTAGAATTAAAATAAAATTGTTACATATTTAGTTTTCAACATGTATAAGCGTAAACTATTGTAAGAATTTTAGCCATGAAATACAATTTTTTTTCTTAAATTATCTGTATCAGTTTCCATTGATTAACTTTTTTCTTTCTTATAAAATTATTCACAAAATACATAAAAACTACCTTGCTCTTCAAATCGTGACCCTCAGGCGATTATTATGCCTATTACCCATGTTCGTGGCGATACAAGGCACCCTAAGAATACCTACGGGACCTTTTCTTAAAACATTGCATCTACTAAAAAATAGATTTTAATTTTCCTCCCAATTTCAATATTATGTACATTTTTATTTGAAAGTTTTTTAAATAATTTATGGAAATATATTGCAAGATTGTTAACCCGAACACAAATAAATGTAAACAATTTAGAACTGTCGGAATTTTTTCAAGAACGAGCGACCCATGTGACGTCACACGTCGAAAATGCCGTTTTGGCGGGATTACAAAAATGGGCAACTTAAACTCGCTGTAGCAAACTTATTCGTCAACATAAAAATAAAATAAAAATCGTAATATTTTGCTCAGTTTTTTTGAGCAATAAAAAAAACGTGTAATTACCCTTTTGTCACATAAACCTCCGGTCTCTCTATAACAGTATACAGAGCGGAAGTTCATTCACAACTTTTCGTGGAATGAAAAGACAGGTTTGTTTGATTTATCTCGAAGATTTGTTGATAAGAAATTACGTTATAATATTATATACATAGGTTTTTCATTAGGTGCAGATCTTTTTTCTTCAGTAGGTTTCTACAGTAAAGATAAATAAATAAAATTGTTTTCTTTCTGTCTTCTCTCATTGTTTTATTTAGAAGGCTTTAATAATAATAATAAGATAATTTGTAGAGCGCCGTTTTTGTGAGAAATCACCTCAAGGGAGCTGTAAAATTTATAGTGAACTCATAGGCTCTATCTAGATTTATTATATACAAACAGATACAGAAAACATACTTACCTGACAGGTTACTACAATTTTAGTAAAACACGATTAACTACCGACTTCCGAAAGGATATTAGGTACACATCAGTCAGCTACTCCAAAAAATTACTTATTTTTTAAAACTTTAGAATTTAAAAAAAAAATTATATTTCAAAAACTTTTAGTTTTACAAAAAATGAAAGTAAAATAAAAATAAAGATCATCAAAATTTAAAGAAATCTAATATAGAAAAACTTTTAAATTAAAAAAAAAACAAATTTCAAAACTTTCAAATTCCAAAAAATTTTTATTTCTTTCAAAGTTTAAATTTTCAAAAAAATTAAATTGTAGTGAAAAAGTAGCCTTCGTATGAACGAGTCCTAACGAGTCCGAGTCTCGTGAACCGTGTGTGAAAAACCTTCACGAAAAGGTCAATAATAAAAATAATGAAACACCAAAAACGCGCCCAACATATGGCGGGAACACATATGTACACAGTTGACATTTGAAACACATGAGAACGGGTCGTTTCTACGACTCGTTCTTGAGTTCAATAGGCTGTGGAACGATTTTGCCGGGCTCTGTGTTTCCTCCCTCCTACAACATGGGTCTCTTCAAGATCCATGTTCACTCCTTCCTCTCCTCAAAAAGACCCTCCCCACAGCATCTTCATAGATGACATGGGCCCTGAGGGAAATTATTTTCCTCAGAGCCTTCTGCAAAAAAAATAAATAATCATAACGTTATATTTATGCAGCGTAGTAAGTTTTGTGTCATTTCACTTCAAGTGCGCTTAACTATAGTGAACTTAAAAAATAATCCTACAGTGCGCCTTACGAGTCCTTACAAAATATAAATCAAAAAATTATGAAACAAAGAATATATATTCGCTATCCTACACCTGTTGCAACATGCCTTGAATTCATGAGGATGTCAGTTCTTCAATATACAGACGTTGACTTGCCGAAGAAATATAGCAGATTCGGTAGTGTTATTTAAAATCATACACAACTTAATCGATAGCCCCGATCTTCTCCAACGCCTATCATTCCATGTTCCATATCGCAACAGCAGACAGTCGCTTACTTTTAATCTCCCTCTTTGCAAGACCAACTCCAAACAAAACTCATTTATCTACAGATCCATAAATTCATTTAACTTAAATTATTACCATATTGACATTTTTAGCTCGACTTTACGCGACATAAAACGAAAAATTCACTAAGCAACATGACTCTAAGTAGAAATTCACTCCCTATATATTCCCGCCCTTTGCCTCTTCATCCTAATCCCATGTTTCCTCCTCCCCCTTTTTTCATATTGTAACTAGTAACTCCTTTTCACATATTGTAACTAGAACATAATTTAATTAAGAAAACAACCCTACAATGTCACACTTTATCATTTATTATTATCATTGGAAAGTTCATAATTGGCATAATTAACTATCTTATTAATATATCATTGTATAATCTCAGATTTGCTGTCAACTTTTTCTAATAAATAAATAAATAAATAAATGTTTCTTGTGTGCAAAGATCACATTTATTAAATAATTTGTTTGCATTCCAACCAACTGTAACATATTCAAACTCTCAATCAAAACATTTGACTTGACCCATATCCTAATATATTTTCAGCGAATTCACTTCCGACCTCATCTGTTATTCACCTGTTGATGCACAACGTACACTTATTTGAAAAGTAAAAGTCGTAATTACGAGGTGTTACTTCCGTTTAGTGTGCTTTATGAATACACTGTGATTAGGAAATCACGTATCGTGTAATAACTAATAATATATGCTGTTTTTTTTAAATAATAAGTACCTACCTGCTTAGCAATTATAAAAAAACACTACTTCTTTCTACTTTGCTTCCGGCTTTTGTACGTGTTTACGACTACACGGTGATTAGGATATCACGTATCGCAAATTCCGCGATGTTCGTCTTCGACATTGTAATTTTTTTTTATTATGTATTAGTATGAACAACATTATTACCTGTTGAATATTCATCACGCTGTATTACAATTCTAAAATCGTGGATTCAGAAGTCAATAAGTTTCAAAAATAAATTTCGTCAATCACTTTGGTTCCATGAAGGGATTAACGAATTAACCCATAAGAGTTTGTATTATTTATTTATTTGTTTAAGACATACACAGTACATTATAATACAAGTTATTGATATTCAGAAATATCAGCAAAAATTTAAAAAATACCTAAAGCTTCTATAAGTGTCCATATCTCACTATTATTATTATTTCTTTCAAACATTGAAATCCGTTATTGATAAATCTTGTATTTTCTTAATTATCCCTTGTTTTTGCCAAATTGTATTATTTTCTTTCATACCAAAGCGTGAGGAAAAGCTATTATTATGTACCATTTTAACACTGTGAAAATTGTTTATTTATTGTTTAAAAAAAAACTACAAATATTAAATAATTAAATAAAATAAAAAATTGTAAGGTACGTATTTTAAATAAATTACATGGTTATACTATTACTTAAGTTAGAATGCCATTAGGTAATTTCGCCTGAGATGAGAATGGGATTTAAAACTTAATTAATTATGTTGAAACTGATGATAAGAATTAAAATTGTATGACTAATAATAACTAATAATAACAAAAAAATAAAAAAGTGTACATATTTACAAAATGAAATTAAAAGAATTTGGCATTATCAGACTATAAAAATTTGTTATTTCGGCTACTGGCATTATACCTAGCTCTCTCATTAAAAATGTAGGCATGTTAGATTTGTCAAAGAATTTGAATATAAAAATGCAAAAATCAATCATTTTAAATACATGTATAATTACGAAAGATTTTTTTTAATATTTATTTTGAGGGATCAGTAGGATTTATCGGTCAAATTAGGAGTTCCACTGAGCCGAACCCTCTGATATGAAAATATCTGGAGTAAAATATTTGTTTGATTAAAGTTTTAAAAAAGTTAATTATAAGTAGATACGTTTTTAGATTTTCACGGCCAAAAGCATTTTCGTTGTTTGTTTTTCGGGTGTTATGCCGTGTTGCGCTACCTCCTTCTTTAGCCGACGTTTCGGACAGCATTGCAGTGTCCATAATCAGGGCAGATCTGGCAGATTCGACGACAGATCTGCCCTAATGATAGACACTGCAACGCTGTCCGAAACGTCGGCTAAAGAAGGAGGTAGCGCAACACGGCATAACACCCCATAAACAAACAACGAAAAATAATTATAAGTAGTAGCAAGCAATGATGAAATATGTCTTAGTATATTGCGCGAGGAATTGGTCAGTTATTTGCTGCATTAGATTTGTGGGATTTCTATATGAAAAAGTTAATCAAAAGACGGAGGTTTAAATCAATGTGTTGAGGGAGTATCCGTGTGTTCGAAGTAAGCTCAAGTTTTCCTTTCTTCTGTTGAAATTGATAAAATGTATTCAAATATCTAAATATTTTTTTCTTGATCAGATTATTAATTTCATTGATCTGCCTGAGGCCTGGGAGTTGGTAGGTTTTACGTACCACAATCTCCTCCCCACGTCTTTCAACCGCACAATGTACCTTATATTGGGATACCATAGTCCCTTTTGCTAACTCTGTGCAGTTGGGCCTCTTGCGGCATTAGCACGTTAAACAAAAATGTATGCAAATTCAATGGAAAATGCTCCGGGGAACTATTATCATTAATTCCTTTGGCACCGGTGACCAGTTGGGAAACGCGTCAAACGCGCGCACAACATTTGTACACAGTTGACATTTAGGTAACACATGAGAACCGTTCTTAAGTTTATCAGCTTGGCTGTGGAACGATTTGCCGGCCTCTGTGTTTCCTTTCTCTTACAACAGGTTCACTCCTTCCTTTCCACAAAAATGCCCTCCACACAGCATCCTTAAAGATGACATATTGATGACACTTGTGGTAATAATCTAAAAAAATGGAAAAAAAACATGGTGCCGCTGTTGGTAGGTGCGGTTCGCAGTAGTGTGAGCGACTGAACGATATTGGCGACAAATATATGCGCGTGGTATAGTATACGCCAATCTTTAAGACCGGCCTGAATGGATTCATTAATTCATGCAAAGATGCGTAAAAACATACGTGCGACAGAGAAAGGCGTGGGCGGGGAAGCATGCCGCTTTTCCGACCTTAAAATCGACTGTTGCAACGATTTCTGTTTTGGCACGCACTACACTAATACTGTTTCATGACCCATCTCCCTTTGTTTCTACTATCTTTGTAAAGTTAGTGTCGTTTTCAATAAGTTAGTGTCGTTTTGAATGATTCGCTTATCATATTATTATAAGGTACGTAATATTCGCGTAGAATAGTTAATAAGGTAATAAAGTTTAGGATATTTGTAATGTAATAAGTTAGTATTCGTATCACGTTCTCCTTGGCTATCTATGAGTAGTGACTAGTCCTTCTACTAAAATATTTCGTCCTTCTCGGAACGCCGATGGATTAAATTCTAGACCAGTGATAGGCAACCCGCGGCCCGCGAACCCATTTCGTACCACTGGTTAAACAAAATATCAAGAAGTTTGCGGTAAAGAATATTCAACGGTTTTTGTTGTTTTGTTTAAGTGTTTAGCGCAAAACTTTAGTTTTATTCAAAAGTTTGGAATCGGTTGCTCAAATTCATTTTTTTTCTAACGTATTCTTTTCTATCTATATTGCATGCAGTTGGTAATACTTTCTCGGAAGTAGTGGATGTGTTCAACTGCAAGTAAATCGTTGTAAGAAGGCTATAATAACATACTTCAGAAATAATAAAATCAATTTTAGCATAAAAGTATTATTTTGCTTGGATTCTATGTAATTTAAATAGCATGTATTTTACTTAACAATTTCGTTCAGAAAAAATATTATGCATCCATATCACATGTTTGTAAAATCCCGTATTATTTTTTTACATTAGCTCCACGCAGGAGGCTGTGAGGAAAAAAATCCCTCACTGCCAATGTCATCTTTGGAGATACTGTGTGGAGGTTCTTTTGAGACAAAGGAAGGAGAGGAAGTTCTGAATAGGAAAAAGGTTTGAGGAGTGGGTCAGTGTATCCAAGACTGACGAACGTGTGAATCCATCCAGCGAACATATTGAAAATGGATAGGTTGGCCCTCCGGCTGAAAAGATTGATCATCTCTGATCTAGATGGAGAAGGTTGTACGAAACTATTGGCGTGTGAAAAAAAAAGTAAAATCATTAATCAATATCCATTGATTTTCAATTTCAGTAAAATTGTTTCTCAGTTCCAGATTTTTTTTTAAAAACATTATTAGATTCTTCTCCACTCAGGATCCAAAAGTTGTTTAAAATGGTTTTAACCGTATTTGTTTACCAGATCTGAATATACAGGTAATTCTCCTATACATTTAGATTTGCTTCCCTTTTTGAGGATGCCATAGTTCCGCTGGCTCTGGACAGTTGGGACCAAAGAAAAATATTGCTTATTTCAATCCAATATCTTGAATGTGTGGATTGTATAATGCCGTAGAATGTGACGATATAGAAATATGTATTTATAAACAGCCTCATACATTTAAAAAACACTTATGCTCATTTTATTAGCTAATTGCGCTTTTGAGGTGATTTTTCACAAAAACGGCGCTATGCAAGTCATCCAATTATTATTAAACGCTAATATGACATCATGGCAAATATAAGTATTTGAACTAAAAAATTTGAAATTGCTTTCTTTATTTTGTCGTTTCTTTCAAAATCCCCCCAGATTTAAATATTAAAAATTGCAAAATGTCCTACATTGGTTGAAATTTTATTAATAATAAATGTTAACTAAATGGTTGTTTGGCTTGGGTAGGGAGGAGTCCGAAAAACTATTACCTATATAATATCACTTAAAACTAATAATGGTTACGTAAAAATGGCAGATCTGCCCTGATGATGGATACTGCAACGCTGTCCGAAACGTCGGCTAAAGAAGGAGGTAGCACAACACGGCATAACACCCCAAAAACAAACAACGAAAAAAACTTTCATTGTATTCATATTTATATTTTATTTTATTTTTAGAAGTATAAAATTTGCCGGCGGACACCCTGTAGTAATATCACTTGTACTCATTTTAAATATAACCCATTATTATATTATGTAATATTATTACTGTTATTCTTGCTTTAAATGTATCCAATGTAAAAATATAAATAAATAAGTAGTGGGACAGTTTTTAATTATTGTTGGGAAAATTCAAAAATATTTTTTAAGTAATTAATAATATTCAAAAGTCTTTCGTAACCAAAGAATGTTTGTCTGTTTTTTTTTTTGTTCTATATGTATATTTTTATAGCTTCGGTCATTCACTCCACACGATAGCTAGGGGCTTTTTGGTATTACCACCCTGTCAATTTGTCTATTTCATTACACTTTGACTGTACACAGTGTACACGACGTTTGCCTTTTTTATGGATTTACGAATGGATGAAGAGTTGGAATGCCAAGATGAGGCGTATGCCATTTTTATTTAATAATAAAAGTGGTTATTAAAATAAATAATGCTATTAATCAAATACGAAATTAAAATACTGACAGTCGTAAGTTACACGTTCAGTTTATAGTTAAAAGTATCCTGAGCTTTTGTTAGTAACAACTGACCTACTAAATCACCGTGCAATAAAATTATTTTCTATAACATCGAATTTCAGTCCGCTGGAAAAAAATAAGAGAGCAACTAAGCGAGAGAAAAGAATGTGTAGTATTGGTATGTCTCAACATGACGGCATTCGTGGTCGAGGAATAAGGCTCTCGACTATGAATCCGGAGGTCGCAAGTTCAAATCCCGACGTGCGAAAGTACATTATTTCAGTATCGTTCTGGTAAAAGACCACCATTCAGAATTAAAACGTTGCATGCAATAAATATAAGTCTCCAAAGCATAAATATAAGTCTCCAAAGCGGAGTATTTCTATAAATCTACAAACTAACTACAATTACTCCAATATTTAAATCTGGTAACCCAGAAGAAATACACAATTACCGACCCATATCAGTAATCTCGACCATAGCAAAATTTATTGAAAAGATAGTTAATAAAAGGATGAACCAATTTATAAGCAGTAATAAAATAATTAATGAGAATCAGTTCGGTTTTATTGAAGGTAGAGGAACTCAGGATGCAATTGCAAAATTAATTACATAAATCTTTAAAATGCTTTAGAATTTTCATAGATTTCAAAAAGCATTTATCACATGACAAAATTATAAGTAAATTAAGAATCATTGGGGTAAATGGTACAGCTCTAATGGATAAAAAGCTACCTTTTCAAACGCCCTCAAGTCATAAAAATCGACAATGCATTTAGTCAACAAAAAACAACTCAATTCGGCATACCTCAAGGTACAGTCCTGGGACCATTACTGTTTATCATCTAAGTAAATAACATATTCATTCAAAGATTAAATGTAAAAATAATATCATATGCTGATGACACTGACATAATAATTTAAGGTTCTGATTGGAATACTGTTATTAACTTAGGAAATACTGATATTAATATACTGAAAAATTGGTCAGATAAAAACCTCCTCTCATTAAATACCGACAAAACTAAATTTTATTCCATTCTCCATCAATAAATTTAAATTAAAACCAGAATTAAAAATTATAATACATCAACTTAAATATAACAGAATAAATTGCAATCATGCATGTTTAATCCAACTTCTGACATTAAATATCTTGGTATATATATAGCAACATTTTAAATGGAAATAGCAAATTTGTCAACTTATAAAAATATTATATTAATTATATATTTATAAGACTAAGAAATATTCTTAGACTAGAAAAGTTAATAAGTTCAATCTATATTGCAATATGGTATTATTGGTTGGGGAGGAACATATAATAATATTTTAAATCCACCCAACATTGTTGAAAGATTGATAATATAATTAAAGTAATATTGAAACAACCATCCAAATTATCTACTGAAATTCTCTTATCCAATATTCAATATACATACCTACAGTAGACAAAATATATAAAAAATATTCAATTCTACAAATTTACATAGAAATACAGTTTAATAACTTACAATTCCATTAATCAGCAAGATATCAGAATACCATCAAAATGTCTATATTCAGTACAAAGCACATACAAAATACTTATCTCTAACTAGGTATAACATATTTTAACCAACTACCATTTTTTCTAAAAGTTATCGAAAATATTCAGGAATTTTAGCAAAAATTAAAAAATTCCCCAAAACTACTATAAGAGTCCATATCTCACTATTATTATTTTTTTCAAATCTTGAAATCCGTTATTGATAACTCTTGCATTTTCTTAATTATCTCTTGTTTTTACCATATTCTATTATTTACTTTCATACATGATATAATATAATTGAACTAAAATTCCCTGAATATAATTGAACTAAAATCCATACTAATATCTAAGAACCATTTGTAACTAATGTACATAATCACAAGATTGCACGTATTGCATCTACCTTAACCCGCCCCACAACTCGGCCAACCGGGTGGCAACATAGTTCCCTTGTTTACAGCCATACAGATAAGTGCGCTCTTGTGATGTCACATAAAAAAGTTGGCAATACTTTCTTAGAAATGTTAGATGTGTTTAACTAAAATTCTAATATAAATAAATAACTAAATAATAATAATAATTCAACATCGAAAACATATTGCACGTTGTTCATACTTGTGTGACGCTTTGGCGGAATTTTTGAAATGGTTGATTGCACCTGTAAACATTAAAAAACCTTGTTGACACGATCCAGACATTTTGTATTATATTATTATGTGTGTTGTTATTCTTATTCTTTTTTATTCAGGACTTTATTTGATTCCCTCTAACTAGTTATGAATAAGACTTTATAAAATTCTATTTCAAACTTTTATTGTCGGCATGAAATCGAACCCACTACCCTCGGATCGTATTCAAGCGCCTCAACTTGTAACACATGTGTATGGCCATAAAACATTGAACATAAAAAATCACAATTATAAATTTTAAACCTGCCCCGAGAAATTCCCAGATGTGAAGGGTTAATTGTTTCCGAGGAAATTGACACTTAAAATAAAATTTATACAAAGTGTTTTTTTTTTTCAATTTTGTTTACGGAAAAGATCCCATTACACCACGTGGACATGAATTAAAACTTTTGATTCAAACCTGTATTTAACGTGATTATTTTTCGTTAATATTCTAGGTTGCGCTTCCTCCGTTTTTAGCCAACGTTTCGCACAGCGTTAGTGTGTCTTAATCTGGGCAGAATTTCATTGTATTTACCCAATCGGTCATATCATAAATATGGTCGTAAATAAGACTTAGTTTTAAGCTACTTGTTGTAAGTCAGGCTAGCTTTACACTTTTAGCATTCACGACTTCTGGCCAATGGGCATATTGCATTTTGAAAATCCAATGTGCCCATTGGCCAGAAGTAGTAAACTTACGAAAAAACTTACAAGAGTAAAGCTAGCCTTAAATCAGATTAGAATTTGGTTAGCCTGGAATCAGACGGTTCACTCGAGTGAAGGTTTACTCTGTGGTTGCTCGAGCGAATGTTCCCAACTTCGTTTCACTTTTGTTTCATTTCATGTTCAGACGTGTCATTCCGAGTAAAATAGGCCGAATTAAATACAGAAATGAACGATTAGTGAACCTTCTGATTCCAGCCTTAGAAAAAAGTATAGGCGCTCTCGAAGCTTGCCGGTTGATTTTTCTATCGCTCTTACCTTATATTAAAAATATTGTCTTTATTTTTTCCGTTGTCAAAATAACCGTACAAATCCAAAAAAATAGTAAGTTGCTAGTTATAATAATAATATTTGGCTAATTTATATAGCGCCGTTTCCGTGACAAATCTCCTCAAGGGCGCTGTACAAATAAACTAAGATGTATAATCATAATTAGTGACTTACATCTAAGACTTTTAGCTATGGCCGTCTGTTTCAACACTACAGTAAAAGTTAAACTGACTACAGTTGTAAGTTTCTTCGTAAGTTTACGACTTCTGGCCAATGGGCACATTGGATTTTCAAAATGCAATATGCATTTTGAGAATCCAATGTGCCAAACTTACAAGATAGCCAGTTTAACTTTTACTGTAGCTGCCCTTGAAACAGACGGCTCCTAGTGACTTATGACTATAAAAACTAAAGCTAAACTAAAGCTAAACTTAAAACTCACCTTTTTAGACTGTCGTACCCATAAAGCAAAAAACAATAACCTTTACTTTCACCTTCTCAGCCCGCGACATAGTATATAACTAATTGCATAAAAATGTTAACAAATTCGTTATTTGTACATCTAATTTCATTCAAATTCTCCAGTCCTAATGAGTCCTAAATTCTCAAGTCTTTCGAAATAACTTCAATTTATTAACTCCATTTTTGGTTGTAATCTTCTTATAAATGTAATATGAAAAATGATGGTGTAGCAAATGTAAAGTTATACAATGTCCAGTGTTTTAATATAGTGTCTTCCGTGTGCAAAGTCGTATCTTCTCCAAGCATAAACTTTATAATTAAAGTGTGTTTATCGGAAGTGACCTGCCAGGTAAGTATGTTATCTGTATCTATTTGTAAATAATAGTTCTAGGTAGAGCCTAAGTCATAATAAGATGTACAGCGCCCTTGAGGTGATTTCTCACAAAAACGGCGCTCTACAAAATATCCAATTATTATTATTTTTATAAGTTTTAATTTGACGTTAGTTATATGCCTTATCTAAAAGTTATTTGCTAGTTTAAGTCTTAATTTGAAGTTATAAGTCTCAATAATAGTTAGTTGCTAGCTATAAGTCTTAGTTGTAAGTCACTAGTTATTAATTTAACCTTAGTTTTAAACCACTAGTAATAAATCGTTGCTGTAAGTTGTCAGTTATTTTAACCTAAGTGAAAAGTTATTGGAAAAATAAATTGAGTTTTGTACGGCCCTCGAGTTCCCACAAAAATGGCGGTATACAAATAATCCAATGATTATTTTTAATAGTTTTTAACAAAGAAAGTACTTTTTTTAAGTTCATTTCACTAACGTGTCGGGTGTTGACCGTTTTGATTATCACAGCTGTAAGGAACATTCAATTTAATAAGATTAAATTACACTTACATTTTAATTAATACTTTAAATAAATAATTAATTAATTTCTTTCTGAGCATTGTTTTTATCGCCCTTATTTTCAAATTAATTGTTTCCCGCAGCCCAAACTTACATTACTAATATTTTTTTAAAACTAATGCACACGCGCAAAAAAGTTCAAATCATTACCAATAAAACTACACACTAACATTATTTAAAGACACGTACACTATTACGACTGTTATTAAATTTACCTGCCAATTTATGCGTTAACTCTCCCCCTCTACCCTTTAACTTTTTTTTTACTAGTTTTTGTTTGGGTAGAGTCCCTCGTTCGGGACGGTACAGGGGGGCTTTCAGTTTGTCGAGTCCTTTGCGCTGTTCAGTCTGCTTTCGTTCTTCGTCGCGTGAGCTTGTGTCGATAACGCGTCTACTCTGCGGACTAGTGGACAAGTAGTTTACCCAGTGAAAACGCGGGCTCGCAGCCCAGACCGGCTAAACAAAAAAAAATAATTAAAACAACCAGTTCAAGTTTGTTAGTGTTTGTGAAAACGAAATGTGCCTAAACCCTGCGTAGTAAGTTTGGAATCTTTGACAAATATAAAATCTTGTGTCCTTTTTTGGGAATTTTGTTTTTTTGAATAAGTCGAGTTTGGATTATTTAAAAGTTTGTTTTGTATGAGACGACGGACGCATGTATCCGCGCCTGTGCGTACCACCACGTCTGGTCTCCGATGGGGTAGGAAGTGAGGAGAGAACGCCATAGCTATCACAAATGCTACGACAAGAGATAAACATCAGGTTACTTTTTAATTTAAATTAATGCTTTTTTATACAAGATGAATATATTTTAATTTGTTTAACCTATTTTATTATGTTGTGTTGTGCAGATAACGCGTTACGCTTTAGCTATAATTAGATCGCACAATTAAATTTCAGTTTCATGTTAGTTTATCTTCATTGTGTTTTTGTACTTTTATTATATTGTCATATTTTATTAACTACCATGCCGTTTTCTCTTAAGGGGTATGCAGTCCGCAAAACAACTCGGTCTTGGCAGACACTCCTTGCATCATTCACATACTTAAATCGTCTGAAACATATACTTCTATTATTCTGATTCTTGACATGGTTCGACTCAAATATCTGATTATTTTGATCGTGCCATATCTACCTCGGTCGTCCCCGACTTCTTCTACTATTCACATTTGCGTCTTATATTCTCCTTACACTCCATTATTCGTTCATTCGCCCTACATGCCGAAATCATATGAGCGTCTCTTTCTTAATCTTAATGTGTTTTTACCACACGTACGCCTCGGGGATCTCATTTCTACAACATTCAGTCTACTTTCATCCTTCCTCTGTCGGTTCCGTGCCTCACTGCCATACGTCAGGGTAGGTATGAGCATACCATTGTGGACTGCTAGCTTCGCTTTCTTGGACAGTTTTTTGTTAGCGCCAACGGCGTTTAGTCCTCCATTATGGAGTTACCTGTATTTACCTACCTACCTACCCTTTTTCAATATCTCTTCCACCCTTCTCATCTTTCGTAATTTATTTTAATTTTATTCCTCTATATTGTTTACAGTATTTTAGCGCTAGATAGTGCGTGGTTCACATTATATTATGTTCTTAGCATTTATTGAAAGTTTTATTTATTTATTTTATTATACATTAACACTTTACTTCACTTTTCTACCTCGCGTTCACCCCGTAAACAGTAAGCATCATTCATTTGTGAACAGTTGAACATCAACATTATAAAAATTGAGAATCTTAAGCTCGCACCGGTTTAGTAAATGACCTAAGAAAATTATTTGTTCGTATAAACACAGCCTTTGATTCTTTACCAGTTGACAAAGGGTCCCAACCGTCTAGAGCTAGTGAGACTATGGGATCCCAAATTGTTGTAGGTGTGTTTTGAGTTTTGAACAAGGGTTAGGTTAGGGAGTTCAACCCCCCCCCCCCCTCCCTCATCTCCCTTAGTATTGCGTAGGAAAAGAATAGTTCGTAAATTACCATTCGTTTGAAAAACAACAATATTGTTAGTACCATCTATTTTTATCACTCTGACGTAAATAATAGGTTGTGGTAAGTAGAGGTCCCAAAAAATTTATAATAATTTCACCCCCCCCCCCCGCCCCCTTTCTCCGGTGCCCAATCAGTATCGACCCCCCCCCTCCTTCCCTAGGGTCGAACCACCCCTCATTGATTCCTTTGACAGCGGTACACAGTCGGAAAATTCGCCAAACCCGCATTCTTGAGTTCAACTCTTCTCAAATTTCCTCCCTCCTACAACATGGGTCTCTTCAAGACCCGAGTTTACCCCCTCCTTATCATAAAAAGACGCCCCACACATATCAGAAATTATTTTCCTCAGGGCGTTTGGTGTGTAGATTATAAAAATATCTAATTATTTTTTATTACTAAGTTCTAGCCCAGTTTAATGGAAAATTAGAAAAACCCAAAATGACCTGATTTCAAATTAGGAAACATAATTCTTCACCGTAGGTTAGAGGTACAAGGTAATCAAAAATTGTCGAAAACCAAAAAAAAAACTTTGGGGCCTGTACTCGTACAAGCCTGCTAATTACATACCAGCTTTGAGGTCTCAAGACGGGTTTTTCAATAGCTTTTTAAGCTTTTTTGTTCTTAATTGCCTTTCCCTTTAGTTTAACACAGGAAATATTGGTAAGGTATTGTTAATTGTTTACCTAAATCACCTTTAGAAGTTTTGAAATTTATCGAAGGTTAATTATTATATAGAATTTTTACGGTCAAACCTATTTTCATGATTATTTTTTGTACTATTATGCCGTTTTTCTCTTCCTTCTTCTTTATTAGATGCCACAAAAAACATCATCGATATTAATAGGGACGACGGACGACTAAAACTAAGACGCCGAATATCACATTGATTTTCACATTTTTTTTTTGCTCAAATTGCTATCGGAAACTTTGGTTTCATAGAGATTTAAATGTTTCTATTCTAGTAAGGGAGATACAACAGTTTATATGGGACCTAAGTGAGCTAGGAAAAATTTTATCTCTCGTGGTTAAATGGGCTAGACAAAGTAATGTAACAACCTTTTGGCTTGACCAATGAATGTGATTACTGCGAATGTAGAAAATATAGATGACTCTGCTAGTTAGGTTACTTGATTTGAACACTGTTTATTGATTATTAGAGAAATTTATACAGACAAAATTAGGAACAGTGTTCACATCACTTGATATGAACACTGTCGATTGATTATTAGAGAAATTTATACAGACAAAATTAGGAACAGTGTTCACATCACTTGATATGAACACTGTTTATTGATTATTAGAGAAATTTATACAGACAAAATTGGGAACACGCTATTATTGCTATTATTTAATCCTGATACGTATATATTTTAATAATAATAGGTAATTGTAATGATCGTATTTGGAAAATATTTAGAAAACAAAAGCAAAATTGTATGAGGAGCGATTCAATAGTACCTACAAAGATTTGATTGGAATAGTTAGTTACCTATCTTCCTAAATGTAAGAATGTCCAGATTGAGGTGATAGGCTTCGAATAATGTTAATCTTTATTTTTTACCTGTTATTATTGATAATCAAAGAAATTTAATTAGTGTGTAGGTTCCATCTTCAGATGGTTTTATTAACATTTTTTTTATCTAGTCACTAACGTGGGCAATCACCCTGAACAAGTGAACAATCACTGTACCTATATTTTTTTGTTCATTTAAAAAAAATCATTTAGTTATGGTGTAATCTAATAGGATTAATTAATTAATTTAAAGTATTTAATGTTTTGTAAAATGGTTGGTAGGATTAAAACTTCAAAAGAAACACCGGTTTGCAGCTAGTCCTGGCTTTGTTTATATCCTATTTTTATTAAATTGGCCAATTATTTTATTATTTACAAAGGTGGAGGAATTCGAACTCGTCTTTGTCACCTGTCCTATGCGTGGAGAGCTTTTGGTTTTCTCGGTCAAACCTAACCTAACTTTACTTTCGTTTTCGCGCCTTTTTATGTAAGGCAGCGTTGTCTTGTTTCTTCTAGCGCCTCTACTTACGTCACTGCATCCTTTTCGTCGAGAGTTTGGACTTTAAACGTCAAAAACCTATAATCTCGCATGTTGTTTTGAAACACTTCCTGTTCTTGAGTATTAAGTGTGGTGTGTGGTCCATTTCACAAGTAACGATTATCATATTATATATACACATAGCCCGGTAGATGTATCAGCCGGTCCGTATCCTTGCTATGTACGACATTCCTCGCTCCAATAAAAGCGCGCTAAATCTACCGCTGAAATTTCGATAAGCTGCAGAATAGTTCCATTTTTAGTCGCCGGGGCGCCAGCGGTCATACGCTAAATCTGATATTCACGAAAATTATATTTCAATACTTTCCACCGAAATGTACGTAAATTGCTTAAATTTACAAGTATGGACTATTAGTTCATTGAGCGATGAGGAGTAACGGTGTTATTTATTGATAAAATCAATCAAAAGTAGTATGACAAGGGATTTTAAATGTTTCACTCTCAGGACATTTTGTTTTCAGGGGCACTGACTCTAGCAAAACTAATACTAATTAAAATTAGTGTACTCGCATATAGCACCATTCCTTTATCAAAAATTAACTCGTAAATTAAACCCGCTTAAAAATAAACTGTCGATGTTTTCGAAAGATCGCGATCGTAATATCGCGATTTCCTGGTTAAGATGACATTAGAGAGGCTAGACAGTAGATTTGTTTTTCAAGAAAAAAAGGAACATATTCCTCTATTAAATTCATGGACAATATACATAATATTATTGGTGACATCTAGGCTATCGACCTGTATACGGATTATGTTCCAAGCTGTGCTAAGCTCGACATTTCAACCAATCCGAGATTAAAATCAACTGATATACCGGGTCTATAACATATTTGTCTAATTCCTAACCTAGCTTACATGAACTTGTGTGACCGCACATTGTAAATATGTAATTATTTCTTTGTTAATATTTGTGCATGTCAACTACGAATATGTTTTTTTTATCTTCTCTATGATATTTCCGTTACATGGTTAGTGTTAGATTTTATACGTGTTTTCCTTATTTTACATACAAAATTCAAGTATTATACGATGACTTCACTAAGAACTTAGATTATCCCTTTGTAAGTGTCACTAATTAAAAATTGTTGTCTGTATTAGTAATACAGTTATTAATTGATTTGATAAACATTTATCAATTAATGAAGAAGACAAAGTTGACACAAATCAGCTAGTTATAAACATTTGTAAATACAAACTTATAATTGTATCAATTTGATAAACCCATCATTCTGGGTTAATGTAAGAATGATAAGGCATAAGTCTTACGAATTAGAGAAGTCACAATTATTAAATGTTGCGTTTATGACAGCATTTTAGGAATGTAATTACATCAATTACTGATATATAATAGTAATATTTGGATGATTTGTAAGTGTGCCGTTTTGTTAAAAATCTCCTCAAGGGCGCTGTACAAATTTGTGATATATTTCTACATTGCTCTATCTTGCTACTACCCTAGACAAACTATTAAAACAACTTATGGCTAACATATTGCATTCACCGGTTCGTCGATCACTAACTCGAGACCAATGAACGTGATGCTTACTTATCTGGGAGGTCACTTGAGATTAACATTGTTTATTAGAGAAATAATGTATTACATGTATTGAATACAAGTTAAATTAAGTTAAAATGCATCAAAAGTTCTGAAAATTCAGTCTTTAAATCAACGATAAGATATTAAAATAAGCCAACAGCGCGATTTTCAATTTATAGCAGATTCGACATTGTTCTCCGGGACGGTCGATATGTATCTGTAAATAATATCTAAATAGGCTCGTGCTTCTTATATAGTGTAAAAGAGCTCTTGATATAACATAATTCACAATACTTTTAGAGACATTTTCATATTGATATTATTTTTCTTTCTCAGCCATAGGCGCCTCTCAACTTTTATAACATGTCATTATACCTCTGTACCCATAAAGTCCATGAATTCATTCATTACGGTCTTTTCTATAATAATATAACAACTTGATACATAATGCGGTAGCTCGATCATATATGTATATTATATCCTTTGGGAAAGGTCCCCCGCCAATTCTTTTCAGCTTTTTTGTGAGAAAGAATTTTGGTAGGCATTACAGTTTCGAAGGTCCGACCGGGCACATTCCAAATTACTTCTGAGAATAGCCCAGGCACAAAGGGCCTGCTGGAAGGGTCCTAGGACCACAGGGTCTACAGGTAGTTAGGGCATGTGAACGAGGAATTTTGGCGGGAATCAGCTGTTTTAGAGATGGCGGCGATGAGATTTCGCGCGAATTTTTCGGGTAAACGTCAAAAAACGCGGGGAAGTTACAAAAGTGTTACTTCTGTTAGTGAAATATCAAATACCTAATTAGATTGTACTTTCTGTAAGCATTTGATTGCCTTCTATCATACTTAATTATTTTATTTACCTGTAGATATGATTGTACCCTTTCCTGCAATGAATTTGTAGAAATTCTTGTATGCTACCTGATCATCTTTTATTTTTATTTCTCTGTGTTATAAATTTTATAAAATGAGTTTTATAGAAATAATATTAAATGGATAATTTATATAGCGTCGTTCCTTGCGAAAAATCACCTCAGTGGCGCTTTATACTGACTGCAAATTAAGTTGGCTCACACTATGTCTCCCTTTACTTAGTTCATAAAAATTCTCCAGTCCTAAACAGTCCTAAATTCTCCAGTTGTTCAATATAAATATCAACTCTATTCTTTTGACACTAATCTTCTCATAAAATGTAATATTAACAGTAATGGAGGGTAGCAAATTGAAACGTAAAAGCATGCAATGTCCAGTGTTTTAAATATAGTGTCGCATAAACTTTCTAATAAAAGTATGTATATTAGTGACAGGTAAATATTTTTTATGTAACTGTTTGAAAAAAAAAAAAATAGACCCTAAGAACTCAAAATAAGATACCTCTATGTTTGTACAGCGCTACTGAGATTATTTTTTACAAAAACGGCGATCTACAAATTATCTCATTATTATTATTATTCTCTTTCAAAAATTACCTTTCATCAATCGTTTTCTAACCCTTATTTGGTTAGCGCCATCTTATATTATGCTTTGTAAATTTATCCATAAGATGTTAATGTTAACTGAAGTGTTAAAATATACCTGCAAAAAATAATATTTATTGTTGAAAGAGCTTAGCAAAAACTACCACGAAGGTACAAAATGGAAGGAAAACTAACATTGTTTAACTGCTGATCACAGAAAATTTGTTGTCATTTTCAACAGAATTGAAATGTTCCTTAGAAAGAAAAGATACTGTGATGAAAAAATCTGGGTTTACCAAATTTCTTCTGTTTCTTTTGATCCTCATGCTGTCTCTGAGGCCCTCATACTTTCGAGTATATTATGTTACCCCTCAGCCTACCTTTACAATTGGTCTCGCCGACACAAGGCGGAGAGGCGCCTATCACATTATTATTTATTATTATTCTGGCCGCCAAAAATCCTCCGAGGCTATTATATCTCAGAGGATTCATTCGCAAATGGAATTTCTTAACGTGATGAGGTTTTGTTTGTATTAATTCCACATAAAAGGTGGTTTCCCTCAGGGTATGTCGTCCCATCTTTGTCGATCTTTGTTGTGGTAATGAATTAAATATATTGCAGAATTATATTTACGCTTTTAATTTCTAATACGTTAATAAGCTTCAAAATCTGACAGGAGTATTTGTTTATCCCAGCGATTTTACGTTTGTGGATACTAAAAAACTACAGAATGGAGCTATCTTTGATCACTGGTGAAAGACCACCATTTAGTATCGAAACGTTACTTGAAATGGTAATAGCTGGGTTTAGTGACTAGATCTGAATTGCCAGGTACTCCAATCTTCCCTTTCCCTAGCTTCTTCCCTTCCCAACTCCCTTCTGCCTCACAACATAGCTCATAATTTGGGATGCTTCAGTCCCACCCAAGATCAGCACCGGACAGCCCGTGGCAGTTTGGAACTTTGGCGCGGTATTCACACAAGCTAACAACCGTCGTTATTAAAATTTCGTCTTTGATAAATGATGGTTAAATTTATTTTTATTCGAAGAAGGATTTCGACGATTTTGCTACTATAATTCTTCTAAAATACTCATGTAAACACAAAGAGAGATAAGCATTTTCACCAAAGTTTGTACATTGCGTTTTTGTCATGTCCCATGATTTTGATTGGCTTTTTCGTAGTTACGTATTACAGAATATTGGAAAATTATATATTTTTAACGTGCAAATTTATTAACTTACTTTAGTTAGTTAAGTATAAGTTTTTTCAAAAAGGTGTTGGGTTGAGTCTATTCTGAGTTATCATGGAACCATTTGTGTACAGTTTTTTATTCAAATTATATAAACTGCCCAAGAACAATCTTTGGCATTTTTTTTAAACGATACCTTGAAGATGTCCACAGAAGAATCCACATTAAACCCTCAAGGTAGCTAGTCCCAGAATTTCTGCCTGAAAAAAAATTTCGACCTCTAGTAATCTGATATTTATGGAAACTTAATAATTAAACAGAATGGAAAGCTTAAAAAATGTATAAAAACATGTACCTACAAACTTTGGAGAAAATAACCGCGTATTTTCAGCTAAAATCGCTCAGAATGAAAGACCTAAGCCAAAGCTCTTCCACGCGTTCAAAATCTCCGCGCTGAGCTTTTTGCTCCATTGTGAATGAGGCTTAAAACACATGTAGGTGTGTCAAGTCCTCGAATATTATCGGTAAATAATTCTGTAGTACTGTAGTCCATGGCGTGCAAGTTCTTATAATACCTATTAGTATGTTCCTCTTCAAGTGATCCATTGTGCTTTTCAAATTATACGCAATTTTACTGATTGGTGCGAATAATACAATATATCAGATAATGGAGTGAAGAAATTGAAAACGTTCAGAAGATATGCGAAATCAATTTTTGAAAGAGGGCTGCAAATTGGTATTCATTATTATAATATACATATTACATTCAATTTTCAAGTATTTCTTTTTTCATTTTATGGTGGTTTGACTAATTTATGAATATGGAGGAAGGTATGTATTTAAAATTGTTAAGTTTTCACGATTTTCAGATAATTTGACAGCTTCTTGATAAGTGTAGTTGCTTCATATTGCTTTGTGGTTATTCTGGGTACCCACACGTAGACACAAGTGTATTTTTTTTTATTTATTATTCAGCTCTATTTTTCTTTTTTCCTGCATGTAAGGGTTAATAGCTCATTGAAGCAGATTTCTAGCGGCTAAACATCTTTTGTATTCTCGTACATCCAAAGATAAAGTTGTAAACAGTTTTGTGTATTTTTGTCGGTTCCCTTTCCCCAGTTTATATTAATATTTTGCTATGTTGAAAACTCCATTTATGTAAAATATCACCGAAAGATTCCTAGTAAACAAATATTATTATCGATTTATTTTATTTTACATAAATACCGCCCAACTTCTCCCGTCTGGAGTCCGTGAGACTTTGGCATCCTCAATTTAGGTATGTTGTGAGGCAGAAGGTGAAGAATATGAGGGAGAGGAAGATAAGGAAGTACCTCGCTATTCAGATATAGTCACCAAACATGTCTAAAGCCATTTCAAGCAAAAATTTCAATTCTGAATGGTGGTCCAATACCAGGGCGATAATGAGAGTATCTTCCATTCTAGAACGTGCCGCAAATATACCGTATATTATTTTTAATTCAATTGTGAAATATCACAAATTGATCAAATAAAATGTATTTGCCCACGCCGGGATTATAACCCGCGACCTTAGGATTGCTAGTCGAGAGCCTTACTCCTCGATCACGGAGGACTTCGAATACAATCTTACCAATAGTTAAAGAGGTTATTTTTGAGTTTCACTGAATTATGAAATTTTTATTTATTTATTTATTATTTCTTTACAATTAAAATACAGTGTTTAGCATTAGTTATTAATCGGGGTTAATTATTTCACAATTTAATAAAAGTAACACACATTACAGCAATATAAAAAACACCATGATGAAATTTGTGGAAAAAATAATTAACAACATAATAATATTTTGTTTGATCAAAGATCAAACGAAATTTTATTATTTACTGTGATATTAGTTAATACCATTTTTAACAATCAAAAAAAAAAATAAACAATAGAAAAATTTATTCCACTATGTTTATCTGCACTAGAGTCCCAGCCAAATGTCTGTAACCAATGGGACTATGACTCACTACTCACTATGACATATCATATTGGATATATTGTGAGGCTGAAGAGAATGAGATGAGAGAGAAGATGGCTAGCTCTTCAGACCTGGTCAATTAAAGTTACTATTCTGAATGGTAATATGTTACCAGGGCGACACAGAGATTGCATTATTATGTAAATATTAATACTGATTAACATTCTATGCAAATCTCGCCACTCCCAAAAGGAAAACATTGTAAAGTAATATAATTTCGTAATGATCATATTTGGATAACAATTAATGAAGTAATTTAACCTCCTTGACCACAGCCTTATCAATTATCATAACGAAATGAGTTTATGTATTTTGTAATTACTTAGAGATACATATTATATACGTGGCAAATAACGTAATAGAGAGTTTATAATTTAATTTAATTACTAAAATATATTTAAAAGTTTTATGTATGATCTGGTCGATATTCTAGAATTTTAGACAGATTTCACGATGTGTTTTTGTTCTGTAATTATTATTATTTTTTTTAAATATAAACAAATATTCCCTGGTTACAAATAACCTTACTTTTTGATTTTTTTTTTGCTTAATTAGATTTTCTATTGAAATACAAAAAAAAAACGTAAAAGCCCAATCGGACGTGAAATTGTTATTCTAAAATACCATCATTTTATTCGTAAAAACGGTTAAAAACGGGACTGAAGTTCTTACGAACAAATTAACAGGATTTCAATGTTTATTGGCGGGAACATGTAAGAATAATTTGTTGCTATACGTAATTTCGTACGTATACCAACAAATTATTCTTACATTTTCCCGCCAATATACATTGAAACACTGTTAATTTGTTCATAAGAACTTCTGTCGCGTTTTTAACCGTTTTTACGAATAAAATGGTCGTATTTTAGAATAACATTTTTCTCCGTGTACCACCACAGTAAGCGGAAAATGTTGCTTATGTCGTGATGGAGGACTAACCAGCCGAGCAATTAAACATGGAACGTGTTATTAATTTTTAGTTATTTTATTTCATATTTTTACATTCGATTCACACAGGAAGGCTCTTAAAAGATGCTAAGTATTTTTTTTAAGAAAATTAAGGAGAGGAAGGGAGATGGGAAAATTGAGATCAATGTGGAGTGAAAAAAGTGGAAGTCGATGGGTCGGTAGAGTCCAGCTGGAGACGTCAAAAGGACTCCCTCAACCTGTATCTCCCGATCCGGTCCGCCACGCAGTAGCTGAGCAAAAGCACCGCCGCCAAGACCTAGACCAAGCCTTACTCCATGAGCCCGGGCTGATATGTTTGGAAAACAATGAAATTTCGTTGTATGAGACGACCTCATTATGTTGTCCTCGTACCTAAACATTTTACCATATCTATTTCCAGATTATCACGGTATTGACTACTTATGTATTACATGTTATCTGGTAATTTGTGGTAGCATGTTATCTTTAACCGGATCGTAACTTCTAGCTGTGATTCAGTTATTAAACACCGGAGACGTGTTAGAGCATTACGGACAAAAAGATTCAATTATGCAGTCAATTTGATTATAATACATGCACCTAATTGATTGCGTTCTGTTTCCGTCATGTTTTATAATCAGTATGACGTATTAACTAAGTAGGTACTCTTCGAATTTATTCATCTACACGTTATTGTTTTAAAAGTGTCTCGCTTTTAGTTTGCCAATTTTTTATTAAATTTGATACTAGGGGATCGGAGATCCAACAGCCTATTTATTATACAGGGTTTTAAGGGAAGTAATTGACTTACTTTAAATTACTTACTTTAACCAGTGATCCATGACGTTATTTGGAGTTGAAAATGTACGTAAAAATTTTATCCCCGGTGACTTTTTTTGGTGTATTTTTTCTTCAAATTCTAATAATACAAGGTATATTTGTAAGCTCTCAGTACCTACCGCACTGGTGTAGATCACCATTCAGAATAAAATATTGCTTGAAAACGCTTTAGCCGTGTTTGGTGACCGAGATCTGAAATCTGAGTACCAGGGTATTTTCCCCACCTTCCTCTACCCCATCTACTTCCCTTCCCTACTACCTTCAGCCCCACAACACACCCCAATTGTGGATTCCATAGTCGGGAGCAGTTTGAACTCTTGTGCGATATTTATATAAATAATAAAAAAATATTATGTTTTCTATCCAGTCCTACAATAATTACATGTATTTTTTTATACATTTTATTTCCTCTATTTGATCTCCTAATTCGTCTGATGATTATTTACTAGTTGGAACTATTCATTTGAATATGTAGTCATTTTAAATCGTAAGAGATTTTATTCCCACATACAGATTGCTAATTATGTTAATTTTATCGCCTCAAGGATCTTGTGTGAAATTAATCCAATATTACATTATTTTATGTATAAAATATTAATTTGGATGAGTGTGTTTGGGATTAGTCAAAGTTTAGATAAATATTGTAACACATCATTCTGTCAAGAAAAAAACGTTCGTTCTATTATTTCTTCATACTTTGGTGAAATTATTACGTAATTTTACACTTAGGTTTATTACAAACCTTGTTCGTTCAATATTTCATATTTGAATAAATTATTAGATACTTTTTAACGTAATATATGACATCGTGTCCTAATATTTAACATTTTAATTAATATGTATATAAGGTTCCACAACTCATAATGGAAACGAGAATTTTTTGTACAAATATCTTTTCAAATGTTAAGAAATTCAATTTTACAAATAAGATTAGAAATCTTGTCCAATGTCTGGATAAATAATCTAACGTACTATTAAAATAAATGGTTGAGAATTGAAACATTATATTCCATACTAACCTATAGCACAACTTTGGCATAATTCTTCTTATAAATCAATACTAACAGTAATGGGGGGCAGTAAATGTAGAATCATGCAATGTCCAGTGTTTTCAATATAATGTCCTCCGCGTGCAAATTAGTATCTTCTCCAAGCATAAACTTCTAATTAAAGTGTGTTTATCGGAAGTGTCCTGCCATGTAAGTATGGTTCTGTATCTATTTGTAAATAGTAGACTTAGATAGAGCATAGCTAAGTATTTATAACGAACTGTACGCGCCCTTTGGGTGATTTCTCACAAAAAACGGCGCTCTATAAAATATCCAATCATTAATATATGTTATGGTTATAGCAGAACCCCGGAAAGGCTAAGGTCGTGGGTTCAATTCCTAGATGCAACCGTATCTTTTTTTTAAATTTTTCTGAGTCACTAAAATTATCATTAAAAGT
Organism: Limnephilus auricula; assembly: GCA_951813805.1. Lineage (NCBI taxonomy): Eukaryota > Metazoa > Arthropoda > Insecta > Trichoptera > Limnephilidae > Limnephilus > Limnephilus auricula. Next base: position 25,813,746 of record OX638406.1, on the reverse strand, counting down.
TATTAAATTAAATTATGATTAAATACTAATAATTGCTTATTTTGCATAGCGCCGTTTTTTTTCAAAATAACATCTAATTATGCAAAAATAGTTGCGAAAAACATTATTTCTCTCTTTCTCACTCTTATACCTGACAGGTTACTTCAGAAAATTACAGTGGTACGGTGATTCGATTTTGCATGCAGATGGCACACTATTAAAAGAATGCTCATTGTCCATTAGTGATTTTACAGTTGTTTTTTTTTATCATCTTTTACTATTTATATTACATTTATCAAAGATAGTGGCATTTATTTTTATTTATATATATATATTTTTGATTCCCAAATACCATATTTATGTTTATAAACTTTACGAAAGAAGATACAAAACGTGATGTTAAAGACATTGATCATTTTTGTAATTTTCCGTAATGTGCTGACCTTAGAACATAGATTTATTTAATATTGATCATTTTATCAAATTTCTTTCGGCATCGGCTAAGGCCCATGCCTACCGGGGAAGATTCAAGGCTGTTAATTTGAGCGGATCACGACGTAAAATGTTTAAAATAATACCACGGCAGGTTCATTAGCCACGATCGATCGTTTTGTAACAATAAAAATAATAATGGCTGCTCAAACACAACATATCTGCATTCTTCTATTTAATCTTAAACTCATTAATTTAATCCTCAACAGTGGGGCCGCTGCGGTAGGCGCAAAAACACAAATACCTACTGACTTTAATTTTTCTTTTCTGGGCTGTCAAATACATCATTTTGTATAGAAATACCAAGTCAGTGAAAAATCATTCTGGGTCACAATTTTAAGCACTTTCATTTCATTTAAAAGAGTGTTGTGGTTTAACAAATTTGCTGGAATACGCACTTTAAAACTTATGAAAAGGAAGAATTTATTTTGTTTATCTCAATAGCTTGAACAAGAATATTATAATTTAGGTTTCAGACGGGAGAATTATGCCCAAGTTGACGTTAATGGGCTTAATATTGTCGAAATTTCTAAACATTTGTAAAGTTTCATTTTCAAACAAATGAACGAATTGATTGAACAGCTTTGCTTAAGTGTTTAATTTGTGATAGTGTATCAAGAGTATTGTTATTAACATTTTATTCGCTAAAATCTAACTGTTCGAAATTATGAAATATTTAAGTAGTCTATTTTCATTGCATCAAATTTACAATTTGTTGATATTATCTTAAAGAATGTCAGAATGGTAAATATTTTAAATAATTGTGAAAAACATCATTAGCAAAAAGTAAGAAAAAATCATCATGAGATGTTTTTATAATATCGTTTATAAACAATATTGGACCAAGATGGGAACCCTGTGGGACTCTTTTTTGTTTTCTGATTCACTAATACCAGGATCACACCTATATGATATATTTATTTTGTGTGATTCAATTCAATGTACCTGTGCGGTCTACTCATTATAAGGTGATTTAAAGTAAAATTGCTTTTTACAATTTTCGCTTTATGGATATGGTTTTATAGGCTGTGTTCGCCTCTGTTACCGGCCGCCTATGTGCACCGCACATATTGCGCTAGAGTGAATGCGGCGTGCCTCCCCAGCGTCTCCATTCACTTTTATTCATTTGAATGATATCATTATGTTGTGAACCTGTGTGCGGTCTTCCGTAACGCCTCGATATTAAATTGCATTTACTGATCTTAAGTATAACACGCATAAGTTGTTGTTCAATTGGCGTCAGTATCAAATGTCTAGAGATAAATTTAATACACGACAAGTTCGTCATTCATAACATCATAACGGCGTTAGACATTTTCCAGATGAGACGAAAACATGTGGCTCGAAGAAACACATGTGATATTATAGTTGCTAGTTTTTAAATTTTGTGTTCTCATGCTTTCCTATTACGAAAACAGATGATATTCAAATTAAAATCATCTCAAATGTTGTCCAATAGTTGTTACAAACCGGTTTCGCCCGAATTTGAATATTTTTTTTGAAAGCTAATAAATTAATGTCGTATGTTTTTTACAAGAAAATGGATATTTCATAACTCAATAGCCCACCATGGAAATGGCATAGCAAACTAATTAATTGCGTGACATAGTTTTTTGATAATAAAAGCTTGAAAAATTTCATGACAAAAAAGTTTCAACAAAACAAACTTTTTTGGAGTATTGCTGGTGTTTCCTCTCACTCTCTCTCATTAAACGACCCATGTAACAGAAAGAGAGGTTGCTACGGAGCTATCGGCGGTGTGCACGCAAGATAATAAAAATATATAACATGACGATCAAACGAGTCACGAGCATAAAAGACCTCCCAATTCCGTGAAGAACCTGCTTTCATGCTGCTTTGGTTTTTTACCAAAATGAAACCGTGGAATGCCTAGTCTATATAGTTGCTGTATACATATATTGACTCACTGACTCTTTCTCATACATAACAAATCTGATTTTTTCTCTATTCTGCTTTCCTTAAAAATATTGCAAATTCTCATTGAGACTATTAGCCTACCAAACAATTTTCGAAGTATTGTTTACTGTAAATGGAAAGACTTCACCACCAATCAGATAACTTTTGATTTCGTGTCCTGTTTTTAATTATTATTAGTTACTGTTAATTTCCAATGATTAATACAACTTTAGGTGTGTTGGGTATCTTTCAAATAAGAGGTTCGTGTTTACTAAAAACTAGCCTTTCTGCCCGCGACTTCGTCTGCGTAGGATTAGTACTTCGGGTAATCTATTTTCTTTTCCTAGGTCCCATCTACGTTTATACCAAAATTCTTAACCTATTTATTTAAAATATTCATAATTCTTGATTAGATTCAACACATTAGGCGAGTACTTCAAATAAATTCACTAATTTAAATATTTTCTAACATAGAATTTTGATTTAACAATCATTATTTTGCAAAATGGCATTCTCAAATTTTGACATTTCTATTCTTTCGAATAACAAGGTTCCGTCTGTTGCGGAAACGTCACGCGGTTATTGGATCTATGGTAAGCTACCTTAGAGTTCATTATCGCATGAACTTAAAGCAACTGATGGAACCTTGTTATTCCAAAGGGTCGATTTTCTATTAAAAAATAATTATTATTTTCAACATATTTAAAATTAATAGCCAGCTTTATAAATTATAGCCTGTATGTTACTCTGATGTATGACCTATATTATTGTAAAGTTTCATTAAAATCCATTCAGTAAAATTTCCGTGAAAGAGTAACAAACACACATGCATCCATACAAACTTTCGCGTTTATAGTATTAGTAAGATTTATTAAATGTTTGTTTACTTTTTAAATTATCGTAAATATTACAATGAAAATTAAACGGAACTCGACGTCCTTACTAGTCTAGGCTCGCCCAACTCTCAGTTGCCTTTGTCAATCATCGTAACCGTTCGCACCTAAGATACGAACGACGATATGTGGTACTCTTCTGACATCATACTTATCTGCCATCTGTTGGGATATGGCAAAACTGTGTGTGTATTACTAATAACTCTTATATCGATATCTATTGAAGGAAGCTGAAACTACATGATTAATCTATACAATACAGTTACAATACTGATACGGACATTGGAAGAAGAACCAATCCGTGAAACTCTTCTAACCATCCATGGATGTCTGGTTTTTGATTTGGAATTAGACTGAATTTTGTAGAAATTACATTCCTCAAGCGAATGTGTAGTAAAACCACGTATGACCGTGCTACAAATAATTTGGGGATCCGAAAACAAGGCTGACGTAAGCGCAATGGAAGAAATGAGTGAAGGAAAAATAAAATTATAACGCAAAATAGATGGTAGAAGAATAGAATGGTAGAAGTCCAAGATGTACGAGGAAGACGCGGTACTATCAAGTTAATCAAATACTTGAGTCGGTTAAGTCAAGAATCAGAATTACAGAAGAGTTTGTGTGAGAATATGGTATGATGAATCAAGGAGTGTGTTGTGTCATGTGTGGCGGTCTATCCCCTCTGCTTATCTATCTATCCCATGCGGGAAAACGGCATGATGGTATGTTAGTTAGGTCCAGTTCTCTGGATGCCCTTGAAAAACCTTTGGTTTTTTACTGAACCATCCCAACACCAATCCACTTGTTGGTGTCTGTGATCAAAGAAACCGGTCATGCCCAGCTGGAATGTGTATTAATATCCGATCTCGCCATTCTTATACAGATGTTTATTTATTGCAGCTGTTCTTATCTTGACGTTTAGGTAATTACTGCAGTTGTTGATTTCATTATCTTCTTGTGTTCTCCCTTCTTATGTTCGTGTGTACCTACTGACTTGTTTCAATCTTTCTTATCGCAGTATTTTTTATATTTGTTTTTTCAGGCGGTCTCATAAAGGCGGTGTAGTTGTTGATTTTATTTATTTTGGTAGTTCTCATCTTTGTATTCATGTTAACTAATTGATGTCATTCTGATGTTTAATTGCTACTTGCTATTCCCATAATACCCAATAAAATAAATCGAAATAAACTAAGTTATTTTTTTATTATTTTGTACTTACAGCATTACTTAAAATCACATTTTGCTTGTTGGTTTCGTTCTTGTGATGATATTTACTTTCTTTTTATTTACTTTTATTTTAAAGGCTTACTTTTTGCTTAGAAATTGCAGTTGTTACTATAGCGATGTTTTATTGTTGCCGCGTTTAGTTTCCGTGAATATGTTTACTAGTTGAAATCGTTCTTATAAAGATGTTTACGTGCTGCATTCGTTCTCATAATGTTGTTTCATCGGCATCGGTTTCGTCGGCTAACCTGTTGCAATGGTTTTCATGGATCGATTATTTGTTGCAGCCATTCTTCTAAACTCGTTTACTTGACAGTGACCGTCGTTCTTATAATGAGGTTGACTTGTGGCCGTCGTTCTTATAATGAGGTTGACTTGTTACAGTCGTTATTTTGCTAATGTCTTCTTGTTTCCATCGTTCTAATGTTCATGTTAACTAACTGCATTCGTTCTTATAACGATGTTATTATTACAGTCATTATTATATTGACGTTTACTTGCTACAGTCGTTCTTATGTTGATTTTGACTTGTTGCAGTCGTTCCGGCTATGACAGCGAGAGCAGCGAGGATCTATCTGACGACTCTGCGGCCACAGATGAGGCAATCTCCGCCAAGGGAGGGGCCAGCGCCAAGTTCATCAACAAGGGAAGATGGAGCAAAGAAGAGGTAAGAACACCACACCAATCAGGAATCAAGCCAGTTAGAACAGCTAAATAAATACTTTAATTTAAACCCTTCATGCTTTCAAAGGATTTGAAAACCATTCTAGAACTTCCAGAAATGAAAAATTATCAAAATCTCGTTCAGGCTAAAGTTTCTCACAATAATCCTTACATACTCATGTGAGGAATGATGCTAGTCTTAGTCTTTTGAGGTATTTGATAATTCGCGTTGCGTTTAATTCTCCTTGAGTTATATTTTCGGACAGCCTTGATGTATCTATCAACAGGGTAAATGAAGGTACTTACTAACATGAACGTAGCTGTGACGGCTCATAATTTTGATAACAATATAGGTAAATTCTATTCAATTTAGTTTAATATTTGGAAATAATTCTTATTCGCTACCGAATCAATTAATTCGATTTACTTTGCAATTTATCAAATGTAGTAAATACCACAAAGCTCACATTTGTTTCACTGGAAGTGCCATAAAAATTAAGATCTTTAGTTTTTCCCAGTTCGACCAGACAGTTCGCAATTTGGTTCTTACACAAAGTAAAAATATTTGTTCCCCTTGCTATTGCATGACATTTATCCTCCTTTTCTCATCCCCAACAATGGATTTCTTCTCTATTACCTATGAATGGAATAAATGATCATTCATAGCTTTCACAATTTTAGAGTTGTTAATCATAAACCAAAAAAGGGTTTGACGTGTCGGAACGTTAGGATGTTTGTTCGTCAATAGGGTATTTTCAGAAAAAGGCAGGATGTTCAAAGTGTATGGATATTTTAATATTTTCTTTTTCTGATTCTTCCAGTTTCACGTCTCAGTGTTATTTATTATGCATCAGGGATATGGTCAGTACATCATTGTGTACTGCTAGTGCCGCTTCTTTTGACAACTTTTTACTGATGTTTACCTCATCCTGTCCTCCTCAGTGCAATCATCCTTTTTACAAAACCGTCATCAGGTTTTCTTCTCTTCGACTTTTCTTTTCTTCGTCATCTGGTCTCTCGCTACGTAATAAGTAGTTATGATATTAGTTCCACATTAGACCTAATAACAAGATGTGTTCTTCTTTTTAGTTTCCTTTCACCTTCTTTTATACAACCCGATGATTATTTTAACAGCTCCAGCATATATCTGGTAGTTAGATTATTAACTTGGTTACATCCTTGAAAGTAGTTGTACAATATACCATCAGATGTAGTTAGCTTCTAATTACATACCGCCTTCGCTTACTAACATTATTTAAAGAAGCGGTCATACTACAAACTATAAACAAAGTTGGGTACCCTAATTATCGAGTAGGCGCTTGCTAAATTGTTTTTTTATTTTTATTATTATTAAATTGAGTTTATACAATCGTTGAATTTCCTAATGAGAATCTACTCTGTAATAATGTGCGTTTCTATGGGTGATCGTTTGCCGACAGTGATTTAGAAAACGATATACTCGTGTATATACGTACATTTTTTTCTAAATATTATTATGGTTTTGTTAACCGGTTTCGTCCGTGATTTTAATTATTTTTTACATTAATTACATATTCCCTAACTTCTGTAGGTAATCAGAGTGAAAAAGACTAATTATCGTTGAAAATTTTATTTTTTGTCTTTCACAAACAAACAATATTATGGCTATCTCAGTTTTGTTTTTTGTTGATGAAATTACCTTCCTAGCTAAGTAATATTAAGTTGACCTAACAAGTCAACCTAAGCCGTTTGCGTTGAGGCGTTTTATAATAAAAAGCTTAATATCGCCCTATACACAGAGCTAGTTAGACTATGGCATCCCCAATTGGGGTTTGCCATAGTCTCTAGTTGTGAAACTTAAAGTAGTGTGGAGGGGAAGTACCTGGCTATTCAGGACTGGTTACCAACCACGGCTGAATGGTGGTCTTAACGGGCCTCTCTGCCAATTTCTACCGATTTCTGACACGTTTTCCTTAAACGTTTGAAGTTTTTAAGCTCTTAAAAAAATATATGTTATTCTTTAAGATAGTATCTATACATTCCCCACGCCGAAACGGTAATTATTTGAAATTCCCTCCATAGAAATAAATCGCAAGGTATGCTCCAAAAATTATTATTAACACGTTTTTTTCTGTTATTTTACAAGTTATATGTTGTTGTTTACTGTTGTTTTTTGCATGTTACCTGTGAAGAAGAAATTCTAAACTTGCTCAAAAATACAAGAAGTGACACAAACACAAAAAAATGCTTAACCCTACAAACAAAACAAGAGATAAATGGAATTTTTTGGAGGAGGCCTTCACCTTCGGCTGAGAGAAGGGTTCTTGCTTATGAAAAACTTGAGATATCTATATTACATTTTTCGCAAATAGCATTAATTATATTTTTCTTACTTTTTACAACTACTCTGTAACATACTTAATTGCAAGAAATAAAAGGCTTTTTTATTTATTATTTATTTATATGTATGAAAAAAATCATAATGTTTCTTTAAATGCTACTTGACACATCCCCCACGAGATTTTTGCTCTTTTCAAACGAGTCATCTTTTATTTAACATTTTCACAATTTTCGCTTGAATTTTATTGTTTTTAATGTTAGCGCGCTCGCTCTCACGTTCGTATTGTCGTATCTCTCCATCTTCTTCTTTTTGAGCGGCGTAGCGCGCCCTTGCTATACTGAGAGTATTTTTTGAATTGAGTATTTTTATTGTCTGAATCTCTGCCTTTTACCGCTGAGCTATAGCGACAAATCTTATTACTGTCTTATTTCTACAATATTTGTACATTTTTCGTTGCAGGTTTTATCCGCTATGTTTTGCCATTTCAACTCAGAATTACTAAGTATTCGAAGACATTATTTCTTTCAAAGCTCTCTGCTAAACTAGACTGACCGTTTTTTGTATTTTTAAACTTCTAAAGCGAATATTTTATAATATTGTTTATCACTTGGTCGCCGTGATTTATGAATGGTCAGTGGATAGGCCGGTTTCCATGGTCATATGGCCGGCCATGGTATAATGTATATTGTATTCGGTATCGTTTTGTCGAATTCGCCAAGTCCCAAAACACACAAACCCAAACAAACCGGTTGTATTCAGCGAATATGTATTACTACCTATACACTATGTATAGGCGTACTAATTCCGCTGAAACCACATGTTGGCAATTTTATGTTCACTTTCAATGCCAGAGATTCTTCCCTGTTATTCAATATTCTATATTTTTTTATACTTATTTATGTTTTTATTATGTATTTTATTAAATTGCAATTTTTTTCTTATTGTATTATACTTGAGACATTTAAATTGTACAATGTTTTGTTCACACTATTTTCCTGCAGACAAGCTACTTGCAGTAGCTTTGCAGGTATATTGTTAACATGAAAAAAAATCTGTTTTTCTGTAATAAAAAAAAATAAAAATAAATATATATATATTTTTAAATAATTATATTGCCATTCGGCTTTTCCCGAGTTTCAACACATTTTTTTAACTTTTTCAACTTTTTAAAGATGATATTTCAACGCTCCACAGCTCATGGTGGATTTGACGTAGCGACCTGGACACAGTTGCATCGACTTAGACATAATTAATGGAATAAGATTTTTAGAGTTTCAACAATTTTTTATTCAACTTTTTTTGAGTGATATTTCAAAGCTCCATAGCTTACGATTGATTTGACGTAGCGATCTGAACATAGTTGCATCGACTTAGACATGGTTAATGGAATAAGCTTTTCAGAGTATCAGCACATTTGTTTTCTTATTCAACTTTTTTAGAGTGATATTTCAAAGCTCCATAGCTCATGGTGGATTTGACGTAGCGACCTTAACATGGTTTGTGCAATTTTCGTGACGCGATTGGTCACCGTTCCAGAGTTTTTGGTACGAGACACAGATTTTTTATGTTGATATTTAAAGATCAAAGCAAATTATTTTGTAAAGACATTTCAAAGCTCCATATGTCGTCATGGAAAGTATGTTGCATTCTGAAAATTGTTGCATTGTCTTGCAAATTCTTGAGGGAATAAGCTGTCTATATTTCATGACTCTCAGCTCAAGAATGTATCAATATTATTTGAACTTTGAACAGATACCTATTAATTTATAGATTTTTAGTAAAAAAAAATCTGTTTAAATTTATTTTTATCTCTGAAAAGTAAATTGATTATCTATGCCCTACGAAAACCATATTTACGTTAGATCACTATCTCCGCTAGTTGTCGCAAGTGTTTTTTTTTTTGACGGGACCGCTTGTTTCATCGACAAATTTTTATTTTTTTTTACTTAAACACTTTTAAATAGGATGTGCGATATTTTTTTTTTTTTTTTTTTTATAGTGAATACCTCACAAGAGTCCCAACTGCTCCCATCTGGAGCCAGTGAGACTATGGCATCCCCAATTGGGGTATGTTATGAGGCTGAAGGTAAGTGGGAAAGGGAAGGAGACGAGGAAGAGGAAGGTGGGGAAGTATCTGGCTATTCAGATCTAGTCACTAAACACGGCTAAAGCCATTTCAAGCAACGTTTCAATTCTGAATGGTGGTCTTACACCAGGGCGATACTAAGAGTATCTTCCACTCTGGAACGTGCCGCAAATATACTATATATTATTTTAAATAATTAATTGTGAAAGAACACAAATCAATTAAATAAAATTTATTTGCGCACGCCGGGTTCGAACCCGCGACCTTCGGAATGGCAATCCAACGCTCTACCGCTGGACTACGCCGGCCGTCATAGCGATATAGCGCCCTTGAGGTGATTTTTCACAAAAACGGCGCTATACAAGTCAAAAACTTTTTTTTTAAATTTCTTTGATATTTATTATTATGAATCCTCTATGCCCAGGTCAATAATGCCTGCACCTTTGAAGGAATCTAACTTATAAAATAAAGCTTAATTGCGTAAACCATTAGGACACCGAATCCCAACTAGCTTTTAAATATCGTTAAATTCCTGAAGGCTGATGAGAGAACCTGATTTGAAACAACTCCGTCATTAGGTCTCCTGAAAAGGGATTAGGAAATTCTTGGATTCCGAGACGTTCTAAGGGCTTTGAATCTTGTACTAAATGAAACCATTAATGGCTTTTAAAGTTAAATAATGTTATGTTTTCTATTTTTTTCTGTACGGCATGAAAACCCTAAAACACTAATTATTTGAAAGACGGATTAGCTTTTTAAATTTAGATATATTTTCTACAGTCGCTTCCTCAAAATATCTTCTACGGATGGTGTGAATCGTAGGCATCCAAATTGATAGACTGGCCCCTTTTCACTATTCCTTATACCGGGCGCGAGTATTGCTAGCTGCGTAACAAAATTAACTACAAATCGCAAATCGTGTAAACCAAAGTTTTGGCTTGTAGACACTTTATCAAATTTATTTTAATTTTTCCCATCTGAAATAACACTGATTAATCAAATAATATTTAGTTGCGCACCCGGTATTTGAACCCGCGGCGCTATTTCTGGTGGAAAGCCTTACCTCTAGTCCACGGGGGCCGTGGTCCTACATCGTACATTCTGTCACTAAAGAACTGAGGCTTTTATCAAATCGAAATACTGAATTTTTGCCCCTTTTCATCGCAGAAAATGAAGCTCCTAGACTTTTTAATACGAATTCCAAAGTTGTAGATTCGTCATCGCGTGTTATTTTTAGCTTTTGAAAGGTAACGAGCATCAGCCCCTCCGCAATGATAAGTAAGTCTTGTCTCTTTCCCGCGGAAAGTGATAAACCACATTAGCCGGGCTGACCGTGACAAACTGGTTTTCTTCACGTGGTCCACGGTTCCAACCAATCTGTACTCTGCACTATAGCCTTTATATTATTATTCGATTAAAAGCTTTGACTTCGAACAGCTGACATGGTTGAATCAATAACCGGCCAAGTACGCGCCTGCTGAAATGATGTGGTTCTGAAAGACATTAAAGAGTGTAAAAGTTGTTGTAATGTATCCATAATTGGTCTATGTTTAGTTCTTTAGATACATTACTTTGGTTGTCTGTGGGCTCTTCGGGTCACATCTTCTCGTTTCCGAGATGTGCCGAAGGTAGATGTGCAAAGTCATATTTTAATCTAGAACTCCGCAGACAAAACCTTACTTTTAGTAAGAAAGGACGTTAGTTCTCCGATTAAAGGTAGGGACAGACACGAAGCTCACATCAAAAGATACTGTATTATAAAGTATCTTTTCTACCGACACACTACGTTATAAAAGATTTCTTCCTACGGCAGGAGAGGGAGTCAGTTGAATTCGGAAGCGGTCGAGGGAATATCATTTCTTTGTACTGGATATGTCAACTTGACGGCTCCGTGCAGGCTCTGTGTATTCAAAATGACCCCTCCCGAGTTTACGGCGGAGGGGGTTACATCAGTGACGTAAACCGTTTGGAATTTTTACAACCTATCCACAAAATTGTCAATTTTGAGTCTTGCATAAATTTTAAAGGCTTTTTGTTCGATTTAAAGTTTTGACTCTTAAACAGCGGAGATGTTTGTGTCGATAACTGGCCTAGCAATAGCTTATACAGATCGATATACTACTTAAATTTGAAATCGGTGGTGTCGCTAGTTTGGTAGATCTTTTGATTACAAATCTATGGTTTAAAAAAAAAGTTTGTTGGTTCGTTAGCTCCTCATTTAACCGCCTGCAAAGATAAGTGTGTCAAGCTGTATCACAATGCGTACGTGATAAAATACTGTCATTATGTAAACACATCGAAGAACTTTAAAGTTATATGCCTGTCAAAGCGGTGACGTAAATAATTTAAATTTTGACAATCCACCGACAAAAGTTTTGGCCATTTCTTGGAAGTAGGTCTTTTAGTCGGCGCTTTGGTAAGGATCACATTCAAGTTGGTTTCACTTATCTCTAACTTCTTAATACTTCTGTCTGAGCACTCTTTTGGCATGAATAAAGCTATTCTGAGAAGGAAATATGCTTTTAAGAATGATAGCTTAGTTTCTCCGTTATTTATGGTTAAATTATATGGCGTTATAAACTGTAGTTTCGCTTTGACAATGCGTGCAGAACACAATCTTAAAAACACGCAAAAAACTTAAGATTGTGCAATTCCAAACACTGCCGCCAAAAATTCCTCAGTTCATAAAATTGACAGCTTTTTGATGAAATATGTAGACTAACATTGGTTTAGCAAAACTGACATTTAGTGCAGGAAACCATGTGGTTTTTTAAAATCCAAATCCAAATAAATATTATTGATTCTAAACAAATTGTACAAAATAAACATTACTTTGAACAAACGATTTGCTATATTCTCAGCATTCCACTCAATATTTTGACTATTTTATATGATGGCTATTTTTTTCTTGCTCCAGGTGATTATAAATTATGATTGAATTTTTAACCGGCTGATCCGAAATTAAATTATTTAATACCTTTATCGCCTTCCTAAATCTTCTTTGCCTATTTACAAGACATAGATTTGTGTATGCCTCTCCTCCCAGCATCAACACCAACAAAGGATTTGACTAGTCACGATCATATATTTTTATCCCACCGCCATCCCCTCGAATCTAACCCTTTCTCGGGGCCAGGGAAGAATAATAATATCTAATGTAATAAATTATTACGTTACCTGCGTTTGGTTTTAGTTCTCAGGTAAGGGTAAACCCTGGGATTGGATGCACCGAATGCATTCACCCCAAATCTAATTTGAAATAGGGCTGAAACCTGTTCCTGAAATGCTAGGAGCACACTCATTATAATGCCTTTGGATTGTAATCTTCTCCTTTAGGTAACTTTCCTGTGTGTTCATTTTAGGATCGTAGGCTCTAACTCTACCTCTACATACAAAAAATTGGGATTTGAATATGGTCGGCTCGCTGCTTTGTTTTGGTATTTTTTCGTCGATATATTACTTAGGAACCTAGCCAACACGACTGGTTTTGATTTTAAATAGGTTGTTGTTCATTATCCATTTTGGAGCCTCGGTGTTTTCGAATAGTAATGGGGGGCCAGGGTTATATCGAAAGGTAGATTGGATACAGACAGCGTTATTATTATTACGTGAAATATTACCTCAAGGGCGCCTGTAAGCTAGAAATTTTGTTTAAACAAATGGATAATGAAATTTGGTTAGAAAGGCACTGGAATTAGGTTTTAAATTCTCTCATCTCTTTATAAAAATGACCATTTGACGCGGTTATGAGTTTCGCTCTGATTTATGAGTCTTATCAGTTTTAAATTCATTATTTTTCAAGTTTTAGGTCCTGATGCTTCGAAAGCCCGATTTCCAAACTTAACCTTCCGATAGCTGATGACGCTGTTGATCTAAGAGTTCAATGTCGTGAATTGGTTTTTTTCAGGAATGTCTAGTTCTTATAAGTAAGGCGGATCCATCCTGCTTGCTTTAAATACCATTGAGCAATCCTTGAAATGGATTATTTCACGACAATTAACCGGTGAAGATTTCTAAGACGCTCTAAAATGTATAGTGAAAATGTATTGTAAGCTCAGCACCGAGGTTCAAGTTTTGGCAAGTATTTCCAATTCTACAATAGTATTTATTCTACATCCAATGAACATGATTTTACCATTTATCAACTCGACATAAGCTTACTGTATCCCGTTTATCACGTCCTATTTGCTTTATCTTCCCAACACAACGTTTTTTAATTCCTTCAACCTTGTGAAGGGCATCGTTGTATATTTGTTTTTTCCGCTCCCACTAAATCACTTGTTGAAATTACTTATTAAGTGTTTTTTTCTTCTTGTTTTATGAAACAACTCTTCTTGGTTGGATCATTCTTATGAAGCAGAATTATTTTTCTTAGAGTATATTTAAACCAGGTTAGTCTTTTTGGGCTGCTCAATTTTGGTACTCCCCTTCTCGCGTAAGCCAGGTATGCCAGGACTGGGTTTTTCAAAGTCTTGAATCTCGAAGAGATCTACGTTGAGGGAGGAAACGAAGAGAACGAACTAGTTCTTCTAAGCTTTGAATTTCCATCTGATGTCTGTGTCCTGAAGACGACTATCCGTCCGTCGGGACTCGGGTTTTTTCGTATACAATATATAGGTGCTCATACAGGTCTTGCCAAAACCATAGGTAGTTTTGGCTGTATACTATCGACAACTAAGCGTAGAATCTAATTTCTAGGAAGTGAAAGGACTCGATAAACTAAGCAGATTTTATCATTATCATATTTATTTTAAATTTTCGAGCTTGTAACGAGAGTCGCCTAATGGCCGATAATGTTGATATAACCTTTGTGGTGCCAATATTGACAGGGTCAGTAGTTGTGTAATATTAGATTATCTGTGAGCCTTGAACATATACATATACAATAAGCCGCAGCTCCAAGAGGTATTCAGGAGCTCACGCTAGACCACGTGTCTTACTTTTTGTTTTTTCTTTAATAATACATATTAATAATTGGGAAAAATCACCCCAAGGACGCCGTAAATCACTGTGTGTCTATTACGTGTTGTATTTCTAATGATCGGTGTGTTTTCTGTTGTTTAGGACAACCAGCTCAAGGCGCTGGTGGATGAGCACAGGGAGCAATGGGACACCATAGCGTCTCACTTCACCGACAGATCGGACGTGCAGTGTCAACAGAGATGGACCAAGGTCGTCAACCCCGACCTAGTCAAAGGTCCTTGGACGAAAGAGGTCAGTACAAAACAAACTCCAAAAGACAAATAGACTGATCCATTATTTTTAGCATTGAATACTAAATTAAACCTATTTGTGTACAAAATAAAACAACCTACGTAACTAACCTAACCATAACGCACAGGGTTTGGAAGGTCACATAACTCTATAACAGCACGAATTACTTGTATAAATGCTCTAGTGTTCCGATTGTTAACTATCTTGACATGACCCAACTCGAATGTTTATTTCACTCGATCGTACAGTATTTTGGGAGGTCCGGATAATTCGTTCATCCTCTTGTGCATAATGTATCGCCTGGCAGGTATTTCATCTGCATTCTGTCTTTCATCCACTTTCATCCCGGCTCTGACAGTTCCAAGCCTCGCTACCAGCTGGTTGGAGAGAGTTGGAGTTTTATCAGAGTTGGATCTGGTACTAGTAGTCTTGTTGTGGACTACCCACAAGCCAACATAAATTCATTTGACAATATTTGACTGGCGATTACTGCTTTAAGGCCACAATTGAATTCGTTGCATTCTCCCTTCTGTCAACCCTCAAGTCTCTACCAAATATACCTCTTGCTGCACAGACTAATCCGCTTGTTTCAAAGATTCACCGTTTGGAAACCTTTAAGATCTCACGGATCATTAGAATATCGACTGCTCCAAGGAAGACTGCAGTAACTCACTATTTGGTGTTTTTGAGTTAGTTACATTTTCGGGTTTCATAAATAATTATCTACCTCCCAAGAAGACATTCTGCACTCTAACATTAATACACCCCGAGAAAAAACCATTTCAAAATAGTCGTAAGTCACGAAGTCATTAGTTTTCCATGTACTAAAGAAGTAAGTTGAGTTACTGCCCTTTTCTTCGGAAATTTTTGTTTTGTCTACGGTCGTAAGTCAGACTTACTTCTTTTATCCACGGAGAAATATCGATATTGTGATTTAAATTGCGTTTGTCCGTTGATTTTACAGTCATTGCGGTTTGCCTATTGCAGTGATAAAATGGAAAATATTTATTTACTTATTGGTAAGAGATAAACAGCTTATAAATAAAATATATACATTGTTAAATGAAGTCAAGCCAAAAAAGTCTCCTGTATTAAAGTTCATTGGAGAAGGAGTTTTATTACATATTAAAATTAGTTTTGGGTGAGGAGGAGAGGAAGAGGAATATAGGATAAGGATAGGAGATGCTCCGGATACATTCCACACTCTTGTATTAATTTTGGATCATACGTGTTACTTCTAATCGATATTTATGAAGTGTATCGTTAAATATGTCTGTCTTTTGAAATTTTGTGTTATATTGTGCACATACATGGGGAATTGGTGAATTTTTTCTAAAGTTAGTTCTATATGTAGGCAAATGAAACAAATGGGATTGCCGTGTTGATCTTGTCGGAATACGAATATTTATTAAGTTGGTTAGTTCTGGCGAGTCCAGGCCATTATTAAGAATTTTAAATAATAAGATTTGGTCAAAAATTAAACGTCGTGTAGGAAGGGAGTTGAAGTTATGGTAATTAATAGATTCGGTGTAATTTGAGAAGTTTATGTTTCGTTTATTTATGTGTTTAAATTTTTTTATGTATTCTTTTGATTCCGACAATGTGAGCTTGGTAAATAGGAATCCAGATCGGTGTGCAGTGTTCTAAGTGGGGACGGATGAACGCTGTGTATAAATATAAAGAGAATTATACTGTGAAAGTGTTAAACATGAGAATATGTAGAAGCACATTATTAGTAGGTAGAGCATTATCGTCTACAATGCAGTCTGGTAAGTCTAAACATACGAGTATGTCAGACATAACCAAATTTTTTATTTAATTCTAAAGCCTCAAAAAATTGGCTTGTTAATTCTTATTCTTTACATATTGTTGGTTCATATTATAATATATTTTTAAAGAGTCTGATGACTTCTTGGGTCCTTCATCAGCAAGATTTTAGTGGAGTGAATTCTGATGACTATTGGAAGCCTGATGAATGTAGTAATTCAAGATCTATGGAATTGAGTGTTTGTTGACTAACTTCTCCCGATTGCATGTTGCTTCTTAATTAGGAAAGAGGATTGTTCTATCGTTCTACTAACACAACTGATAATATGGATATTCCGAGCACCGCATATAATTCATAAAAATGATAACGTTTTCAAATACTTAAAAAAATTATTTCAATGTTTTAATCAACCTACTTTTTTTAAAAGCTCAGCAAATTTAAATGATACTGCGGATTAAATACAACCACATTCGGGAAAATGGGATCAGGTTGCACATCAAACTGCCACTTTAAATGCAAGAATATTTTGCGCGAAGAATCGTGAAAAAAATGTTCTGGAAATTAGGATGTCATGCCATGCAGTTGAATTTTATTTGTCAATTCGTGGAATTAGTGCCAAAAAAAAATTCCTGCTGCAAAGCGTAACAACTCCAGGCGTGGAATTTGGTGAGAATATTATTTAAATATGAATCAGAGCATATCATAATAAGTAACATGTTTGCCAAACAATGTTTTTGCAAACATTAGGGATCCCTGATAGAATGATAACCACTGCATGTGGAAAAATTAACGAAGGAGGTGCGCTTATGCCTGATCAGTCTGGGAAACATCTCACAAGACCTAATCAAATTCTCCCTGATATAAATGATTCGGTACACGAACACATCTGAGCCTTTCCTGTAATGGAGTCACACTACACCAGGAAATCATCCGAGAAGCTTTAGGTACCTAGAAAGAGATCTGAGTATTTCCAAAATGTACAGGCTATATTGGCAGAAAGAAAGAAGCATTGAAACATCTGCTACACTGAGACAGTACTCAGATGTTTTTAATTTCCATTATAATTACGCTTTTCACAAGCCTAAAAAAGACCAGTATGAGGTGTGTGAGAAAATTAAAATAGCCACATAAGGAGAAAAAATACTATTGAAAGATGTATGAAACGCGTCAGAAAAAAAAGTTCAGGCCATAACCGTCATTTTAGAAAAACGGACAAGAGGCAGGCGACTGGACAGATTAGTTGAACCCGTTGCTTAGTATAATAAAAAACAAAACATCGATATACTTAAACATAAATATCTGCCAGCATTATGCAACAGCGTACTCCAAAGTCTTACCATAATTTCTATCTTTCACTAAATTCTTCCATTGAAGAAACATTGGAGATTCTAATGCCAGAGATGGGGTATTTGATGATTCAGAAAGCGAATGAAACTTGATAATGTTATTTTTATTCTTTCATTTTATGTAATTACTTAAGAATCTCTTTTATTTTATATAGGTAATAGTTTCTAAAAAATATATTATTTTTTCAGTTGTTAGAACTAAAAATGTTTTTTATCTTGCTTTAAAACACTGAAACACCCTAACTAGGTAAAACTCTCAACTGTGTATTTTTAAGGTGTATAAATTATGTTTTGTGCTGTTAAAATAAAGCAGCTCGTTGCTACTTCTATAAATTCTTTAATTTTTCCCTGTAAAAAAGAAGTAACTCAACATACTACATACTGATATTATATAAACCCCGAGGAAAACAGCAGTAAGTCCTAAAACCCTAAAAATTTGTGTGAATTCGAAGAAAATACTAAGAAAATACTATACAGTTAGAAAGAGTATTAACGAACTATATTTATTCAATTTAAATAAAATTCAAAACCCTCATGTTAGATTATGCAACATTTTTTGAACTTTAAAATCGCTCTCCTGCAAAATGATAAAAAGTGAGTTACTGCAGTCTTCCTTGGAGCAGTCGATATGGTCTATTCTAGCTTAAATATTATATTTCAGTATCCAGTGAGACTTTAACATAACAACCAGAATTCAATCTGCAGATGGAAGTGTTTCAAGTGCTTAGAATATTGAGCTTGCAGGTTCCCGCGAGCTTTTACCATATATTTACAACGTGTAATCCGACCCCGCCATTTAATTTTGCAAAGCAGGTTACCGCCGGCATGAATGTGTATTTCATTTCTCGACGTGGTCCTGCCACTTAAACCAGACTATCGTGACCAAAACACTTACTGGAGAATAAAAACTCAAGTCTGAAAAGAATCTGATAAAACTCGAGCTTTTTTGCCGCATATCTCAAGTGAATAAGACAACTTTATAGATTTAATGCCATGGGTTAGTTCACCATATTCAACATCATGGTTTTTGGTTTTGAAAATTTGAACGCTTTGTATTATTTTTAAGTTAATTAAATACTGCGAGCAGAACCCGTCTTGGCCTAAGTTTCGTCCAAAAAACTGTAAAAATGATTTGAAGTTTAGAATTTTCGGGTGTTGTTGTGAATGTATAATGGCATAATGTGAAACTTTAAGTTTTTTAGAGTATGATTGTACAACATTTAAAAAATTCTGTCTGACTATGTTTTTTGTGATTTGCTTAGAATTCCAAGGTATTTTTGGAAGTGTTTCGCCTTTAAATCGTCGTTTCGTTTCGTGAATGCACTCAATATAAAATATGTTGTGGGGAGACAATACTGTCTCGAATTTAGAATTCTTTGTCGCGGCGTTTCTGTATTTGTATGCAAATCCACCATTGAGCCTTCCATTATAATAAACAGCTCCGCAGACGTCCTACAAATTTCAATTCAGGATCTGCGGCGTGGCCAATGGCAAATAAATAATTGTTTTAATGAAGTTTGACCACGCTGATACCCGGAGAACATAAGACACATGGACGTGGCTTGCTTTGTGATTTAGTTCCTCGCTGACTCTCCCATTCATAACTTATGTAACAACGACTGTCTGATTTCCTGGACGGCTTGGAATCTCATTCAAGAATTTGATAAATCACTGCAAGATGTCCGACATTCTTTTTGCTGAATGCAAATTCTCAACTCCCACATCATTCCGGCCAGTTTGCACTCACTTATAACTTGACACTATTTAATTTAGTCCTTTTTTGTTGACGAAACGACTGACGCCCACTCTCTCGATATGTAGATATGGCTATCAAACTAGCACTAATAGCTCGGTCTAATTCCTTTTCAGCTTGCTGTATACGTCGTTTATGTGGCGATACAAATAGTCTGTGAAGTTATCCGATAAACCCCGCTTCGTTCAATTTATGATTTCATTGACCATAAAATAGTTGAGTGAAGAGTGAAATTAAATAACTATTCAACTGAAAGTGAAATGATGACATACCACTTTATATCACTTCCCAGTCGTATTTGTTGACGACTGAATTACAAAGATGGCGACTTTTTTGCATTGGATATTCGATAAAATCATGCAAATTTCTTGTCACTATGGATGGTCATTGACTCAAGTTGATATTGCGTACCCGTATCTTGACCTTTTTTTCTTTCCGTAATGGTGCCAGTTTTTATTTATCCTGGTTACGTAATAAAATAACGAACAACGAAAGCTTTTAATCCGGACTTAGCGTAAAATTATGAAGAATCAACATTTGAAATTAGATGTATGAATGTAAATTATTCGACGATTGTGTGTCAGGACAGAAGTGTTTGATGTTCTACCCCTCTTACTACCCTAGCGAAGAAATTGGAGCGTTGATTACTTCATTAATTTTTCTTGTCTAATTTCACGAAGTAATCAATATTCCACTCGAAAAAAGTTACAAGTATGTCGGCTTTTTCGTTTGTGGATTCAATAAAGTAATATTAATAACTCAGGTACGGGCCATACGTCATTCCTATGTCTACCTACGTTAAATTATCGTGAAAACAAGCTTATGTGTCCAAGCGGTTAATGATGTTTTAATCCAAAATTTGAAAATAAATCAACTCGCTTAATTGTAATTTTTGTTTTATATTAAACGTGTAACTCTATCATCGATCATAAATTTAACATTAAATTCAGCGTTCAGATACAATGGCCACCTTTCAACAACAGCTGGCATTCAGCAAGGATCTCGCTTTAGCATCCATTAATTTTTTTTCATCCTATTCGCCTCCTAAATTTATTCAATTATCGTCATTCGTCTCAAAACAAATATAATTAATTTCACCAATCTTCCATTATGGTGTAATTCTGGCCTTGTTTGGGGCAACTTTACCTCTGATTGCTTTTTATTTGTACACATATTCAATTCACACTGTTGCATTAGTCACGGCTAAAGATCTATCTAATCATATGGTGTGTTTGTTTAATCCCACATCCGTTTTCGATTTCAATTGGCTTTGTGCGAAATTGCTCAGCTTATACTCTGTAAAAAATTGCACAGTATAATCTCTAATTCTGTTCAATAAATACATTTACATTCTGGTATTTACCACTTCTTTCATTACCAATGAAACAATTCCATCCTCATAAAAAAAACTTGATTTATAGGCGGAATTTTTTTGTCTTAAGGTGTTTCGAAAATGCGTGGATATTTTTCTTTCGTCATTATAATAATGGCCTTCATTCCGCCGATCCTTAGTGAATATTCTTATATATATATTTTTTTTATCATAATTTTTCGACCCTTAACCTCGGCAATTTACGATTTTGCTTCCACATTATCTCAGCAATGTGCTAAAGTATTGAAATTAGTCCTAATTGCTCCCACAATCATCTCAACAGTCATACATATTTTTACTTACTCATCGTCCCGATTCCGTGAGAATTTGTAGTTCTTCACTCCTAAAGTATAATAATTCTCACATTATTTGAGTCGTAACCTTCGGCGTTTTATTAATTTATTGATCCATCAATAGATCCATTATGATGGAGTTTCACCTCATTTAGCACCTTTTCTTTTTATTGCACACTTAGGAGTGTGATGTTTTAGAAACCTGTAATATTTTGTTTAAGCTGTCTAGGAATGTATCTGTCTAATGTTTTGAATGCTGGCATTCCACAAGGATTTAACCATGGTCCGGATTAAAAAACATACTTTAATCTTTCGTTTATCACAAAAAAGGCCGTCGCTTTATCAGAGTAACCCAACAATCCAATTCCAAAGCAGAAATAGGCACGATTCGAGGAAATGTTGAAAACCTCCACGCGTTGTCCTTTGTTCGATTTAGAAATAATTCATTACATAAAATACAGAATTCCTTTCACATGCCACGTCCTTTCCGCCTTTGTCGGTTTCCCCTCTTTTTTCATATAACAAATACTATCCATTTAAAACCCTGTCTTATTTCCCGTCGATCTTCATTACTTTTGGTTCCTTATTTCTTTTAAACTTGTCCACGCTTCATTTTCACTTTTTTCATTTCTTCCAAGTGCGATGTTCTGTACTCTTTGTTGGTACAATATTTCGCTTTTGATTCTAAAATATCCTGTTAATTAATAAATCTAAATGTTTTTTTTCTCCAATTGTAAAATGCTTTTGGTTTTTTACATTATTAACTTGTGCTTTAACATATTTATTGCATTCTTTGTGGATGAAACATTCCGCATAGTTCTTACATAGGACTTCCCAGAAGCACTTTGCATAATTTTTCCGCTGCTTTTTTACGATCCACTCTTGAACTTTGTGGTGTTTTTCTTTGCATGGGTTTTTAAACCGAATCATCACTCGATCCTATACCCGTGGAGCAGGAATAAGCATCTCGAGTATTCACATTAATTTTAAGTGTTTAAAAAATTGAATCTTTAAAAATTTTTAAGTTATTACTCTCTGTTTCATTTGACAGATATTCTTAAAGTTTGCTTTAGCTACACGAGTGTTTACGCCATTGTAAAAACGTAAATAATTTATAGGAATAATTTAGATTTGGTGACGGTATTTTAATATGTAATTATTTTTAAATTCACAGATTTGTGATATTTATTATCTTTATACCACTTTTCTATATATTTTTTATTGTGAGTCTATGACTTCCCAAATGGGGTTATTTTGCGAGGCTGAAGGTAGTGGGGGGGGGGGGGGGGAGGGGGAAGAATATGGGGAAAAGGAAGGTGTGAAAGTACCTGGCTATTCAGATCTAGTCACCAAACACGTCTAAAGCCATTTCATACAACGTTTCAATTCTGAATGGCGGTCTTCCACCAAGGCGATAGTGAGGGTATCTTCCACTCTGGAACGTGCCGCAAATATACCTTAAAAATAGTAAAATAACAAATCACACAAATAAAATAATAATAATAATTGGATAATTTGTAGAGCGCCGTTTTTGTAAGAAATCACCTCAAGGGCGCTGTACAATTTATAATATAATTCTTAGGCTATATCTAAATTTATTATTTACAAATGTTGTTAAAAATCACCATACGTAACGAACCATTTGTGGTGACTTAAGGCAGATGTGTTGGTTATCCAATAAATGGTTCCTGGGCGGCGGTACCCATTCCCGCCTCCCAAATTATAAAGTCGACAAATTACTATCAAGCTTCACCCACGTTTTAACACTCTTTTGTAATAAAAAACATCTCTTCTCTCTTGACATTTCTAGTAATATTTAAAATCTCCATAACTCACGCTGTAGAAGAGCTAGCGAGCTTAAATTATCTTAATTAGCTGTTGCAATTATCTCCAAATGAAATTCAGTATCATCCATGCAAATTTCACTAAGCAAGAGCTCACCGTTATAGAGTTTTTTTTTACCATAACAAACAAAACTTTGTGGTATTTCATGCAAGAACAATATCCTTTTTGTCTAGAACGCCGGCGGCAACAGGATATTCTAAGTTTCGAATTTTTTTCTTCATCCCAACCGAAGTTATTTGAAATGAGTGAATATCTAACATCTATCAGCTGGACCGGTCTGGGCAGGCAGTGACGTAAGACCAGCCTCTGAGTCCTCCCGCCTCACACATAGGTCGTGTACACATTATTATTATTACTAGGTTGTTTTTTTCTCTTTCGTTCGTCTGTAGAGAAACTTGGTCGAAGGAAGAAGAGGATAAAAGGCATTCAATGAAGAAGACGTGCCGATAATAAATTAACACCGGACATTCCTTGCATTTTTTTCGTCTCTCTGAACACACAGCACTTCGGTAGGTACCGGGTAGTTAGGTAGGTACTCGTTTGATGTTTTAATTCGATGTTTTTAGGGCGATGTGTTTATTCGCGATCTCAGATCATAAAGATCATGTATCAAAAAGGAAAAATAAGCTTCTTGTATGAAATCATTATTGTGGCTGTAGTCATACTTCGTTAGTTTGATACCCATATCGCCTACTTTCCTGTTCCAAAGAAAACTCCTACCACTGAGCCACTTTGGTCGCCTACACTCTTAAAACGACCCAGGGAGCTTACCGCTCAATTCAGATATCCTGCTACTGAGCCACTCAAGTCACCCAGTCAAGGCGTCCAGAAATACATTTAATTTTATTTGAAAAACCAACAGAGCCTTGCAAAACGTTGCCTAGGTGTTTACTGCTCAATTTTTTCACTAAGTATTGTACACTTCGGATTGTGTATGTTGAGACGCGTGTTTTGATACCCATATCGCCTACCTTCCTGCTCCAAGGAAGACTCCTATCACTGAGCCATTTTGATCGCCTATACTCTTAAAACGGCCCAGGGAACTTACCGCTCAATTTAGTTCACCTGCTACTGAGCCACTTCAGTCGCCCGGCTCAAGGCGTCCAGAATTATATTTAATTTTATTTATTAACTGTTATCTGTCACTTGTTCCCTTTGGTCTAGCTCATTCGTCGCACGCATCTCGGAGTCTGGACCAGCCTGTTGACATTATTAATTCCTGTAGTGTGTTGATTATTAACTTAGTTTCAGCTTCCTTTAATAGTTGTCGATAGCATAGTTAGTAATACGAAGTTTTGCTGTTTCCCAACATATGGCAGTTAAGTTTGATATCAGATGAGTACCAGCTATCGTCGTTCTTGTCTTAGGTACGAACGGTTACGATGATTTCCGAAGGGATCGGTGAGTCGGGCGGGTGCCTTCAGTCCGCCAGCGGGAGCGGCAAACGAATTTAGAGCCTAGTTTAGAAAGGGCGTATGTAAATTAACTAGTGATCACACGAACCTCCACCTTATTTGTAAGACAGCCAACACATTAATATTGGAAACTAAGAGACATAACGATTCCGGAATATAAAAAATATTATTAATTTGTATTATTAATGACATAATATCTTCCCTCAAGAATACCCAAAGATGACGTAGGTCCAGAGGGAAACAATATCCCTCATATTATTTCCCTCAAAGCCTCCTATGTAGAGTTTTTATGTATTTAAAAAAGAATCATCTTATCGAACCTTCCGGAAGTGCCCTCGTCCTACATAAAATTTATCTGATTTTTTTTAGATGTTATCTTTTTACGCTAAGCAGTAGCACAGCTGTCATAGGGTAAATACGTAGTTACGTATTGTTATTATGTAAACATTAAAAAATTCAGACGTATTTCGATTGCTAAATATTATTCTAACCGAATTTAACCAAATTCGATGAACTAAGTAGGTAAATAATGTAAATTTTCTATGAATTTCAACTTTGGTTAAAAATGTGTGGATTTCAAAATAATGTCCATTTTTTTCGTTTATCGAAATTTCTTTTATTTTAACCTTACCTGATTTTTTCAGAATTCTAACATTATATTTGTTAAATAGATTTTCTGTATTTCAAAAAATTTGTAAAAACTACTCTTAAAGTACATATTAGAAAAAATATTTTTTTTGCTAAAAAGACGAAATAATAGCGATTTTATTTGACAGAATTTTGTATAATTTTTTGCATTAGCTCCAAACGGGAGACCCTGAGGAAAGAAATCCCTCATGGCCCTTGTCATCTTTGGGGATGTTGTGTGGAGGGTCTTTTTAGGAAAATAAAGAAGAGGAAGTTCTGGGAAGGCAAAAGGAAGGTATAAGGGGTTAATATGTCCAGGAGTGACGGACGTATAAATCCACCAACTGCGGTGCAACCCTGAGGTTCGAGATAGTCCGGCTGAAGAGGTCTAGGTTAGGACTAGAGTAGGTTTGCAAACGCACTCGCCGCCAAGACCTAGTCAAACCTCTTATGAACCCGGGCTCCTCTGCTAAATCATCAAACTTAGCAAACCAATGAGGTGACCTATGGCAGAGGTGTTGGTTATCCAATAAATGGTTCCCGGGCGGCTGTACCTATAGCCTCCTACAAATTGAAAATAATAAGTTCATTTAAGATGATAGACTTCGCTTTTCGGCCCATACAAAAAGGACGCCCGGGAAAAAACACTTTTCTACATCGAAAATTGCACAAAATGAATATATTTTTTTTATACTGCCTTCTAGAGGGTGAAAACTATGTCGGTATGTTTTCGAATTTTCGATGTGTTTCGTATTAACGTAAACATTCACTGTCAAACAGGTATCATTTATCAAAAAATATATTTTAAGGAAAAAGTGCTGCTAACTCAACTCTCATAAAGAATTATAAAATTATAAAAAGCTACCGACGTAGCTTCTTCTTTCTAAAAAATATATATTTTTTTAAATTTCAATTATTTCGTGAAAGTTTTGGTGTAGAAAAGTGTATTCTCCATAAACCCCTTTTCGAGCGATTTCTGTAGGTAAATTTGAGCGTTGTCTCATTCGCACATTTTGCATTCGCATGTATTGTAAGTGTGCGTGAGCTTATTGTGAGCGGGACAGAATGACAGACGCGGGTGTTCCGCGTGTGGTTCAAAGTCTAGCCTCTTAATATTTATAAACATACGACACATGTTTCATATAACTAAAAAAAGCGCACCAGATGTCTATAATATCTCATAGCTATTTGATAAGTATGAAGTGCGACGGTAGGATCATAAAAAAATGCGTCTTTCAAAATGGCGGTCTAGGTGACATGTCACAACAGTAAAAAAATCAAATTCATTCACGAATATGCCAACTATTTGTTTACTAGGTCACACCAATGAATTACACATAATAATACAAATACTCTAATGCAATATGATTATAATTATTTATTAATTTTATCAGTGTTAACCCTGATTTGCGATTCCATCTGACACCGCCGGCCTTGAAAAGTAACGGCCAAAGATTTTGCCGCCTTTTCAGCAGTTCATTATAATTTTTCGTTGTTTTATTCGAATTTTAAGTTTGGAATTAGAATTTTTCTCCCATTTTGACACTCGAAACGAATGTTCGTTCTCAAGGTGCGATTTCTCAAGAACAATATTATTCAAGAATCTCCATTAATCTTCTCGAGTTTTTTGTGAGTTTATTGTTGCCTAGTGGTCTAAAGTCGGTATAAAAACACTCGATGCATAGAGATTCTTTATTATAATATTACGTACTCGTATTATTAGATGTCTTGTTGCTTCGAATTTTAATGAATTTCAATTGATATTGCTTCAATGTACTAGGTATGTACATAATGTTCCTACTGGCATTAATAATATTGTTTTGTCAATATTATTATGACTTCTAGAATAATTTGCAATGGACAGGGTTGCCAGAACTTGAAAATGTAATGAAATACAAAGAGAAAGAACTTAAAGTGAGGTTATGTAACTTGAGCGATGTG
The DNA here is from genome assembly GCA_951813805.1 of Limnephilus auricula. NCBI lineage: Eukaryota > Metazoa > Arthropoda > Insecta > Trichoptera > Limnephilidae > Limnephilus > Limnephilus auricula. The sequence goes on along the minus strand of OX638406.1, from coordinate 25,786,598 downwards.
AAGATGCAAAATTTTAGACAACAGCTGATCGTATTAGTTATTGGTTTATTTATGGTATTACTCATGTAAATAAGATTAGAACTAACTTTCATAATATCCTGTTAGTGATAACAGAGAATCGGACCAATCTGACAAAATGTATTTTCGTTGATTGTTTTTGGGGTGTTATGCCGTGTTGTGATACCTCCTTCTTTAGCCGACGTTTCGGACAGCGTTGCAGTGTCCATCATCAGGGCAGATCTAAATAGCAACACCCCAAAAACAAACAACGAAAATGCTTTTGGCCGTGAAAATCTAAAAACGTATCCGACAAAATGTAGTTTATTATAATGTCCATGAAAATTTATAAATGGTACAATAATAATAATAATAATAATTGGATAATTTGTATAGCGCCGTTTTTGTGAGAAATCACCTCAAGGGCGCTGGTTGATATTATTTTCACTATCTTAAGTTAAATGATCTTTTACATAACTGTACGTTTCCTTAACCGCTTGTGCACATAAGCTTGTTTTCACGACAATTTAACGTAGGTAGACGTAGGAATGACGTATGCCCAAGTTATTAATATACTTAAATAAAAAAAATAAAAATTGATTAATTCTATGTATTGTCTCCTCAGTTAGACAAGATTAAACTGACATTTAAAAAAAAAATTTCATAATCATCCTCTGTACTGTAATTTAGTTTATATGTTTCTTGTGATCAACCGAAACCAGTCGATGAATATAAATTTAAATAAAGTGGTTTTAAACAAACGAACATTTATCATTTTGTATAATGTCAAGCCACAAAGTGTTTGCTTTTTTCAATAATTTAATTAGTAGTTTAGTCTTATGGCAATTCAGTTGGTAATATGGTTAAATTTATGTCCTATATGTTTAGCAAAAAGTTTTGAAATGGACTTGTTAATAGATTGAGATTGACCTATTAAATCCATTCAATAAAACTAACTGTTTGTTTAATCTTTTCAGGAGGACGAAAAAGTGGTGGAGCTCGTCAACAAGTACGGCCCCAAGAAATGGACGCTGATAGCGCGTCACCTGCGCGGGAGGATTGGCAAGCAGTGCAGGGAGAGGTGGCACAACCACCTCAACCCCGGCATCAAGAAGTCTGCCTGGACCGACCAAGAGGACAGACTCATCTACCAGGCGCACCGCCAGCTTGGCAACCAGTGGGCCAAGATCGCTAAGATGTTACCTGGAAGGTACCTAATAATTACTGATAACTTACTTATTTCCCTGTAACCACTCGAGCGCTTTTTGCCACAATATATATTTATATCACTTTTCCATCTTCATAAATGTTCTACCAATCTTTGACAAAATGCTTCTATATTCAGAGCCTGTAATATATTTAATAAGAAATTTAATGATATGGACATATTCTCGTGTAATTTAAGAAACTTTAAAAAATTTGTCATAGCTAACATTAAATAATTTGAAAAATTCCTTTAGCAAGTTATCATGTTGTTGCTGTGAATCCTTTCCAGTTACTTGTCATCCAATTTATACACATTTGTTCACTTTAGTTGTAGGTATAATATATATTTTGTGCATTTATTATTATTTATGTATTGTAAGTGAATATATGAAGATAAGTTTATAATACATTATGTTTTGAAATTTAGCTGGTTATTACTTGATTAGTTACATTTAAATTGTTATTTATTTGTGTTCTTACATCTTCTATTATTTTTTATCTAATATTTACAATATTGTATTTTTTGTAAATATGTCAGCCCATAAGTAGAGGACCCTTTGTTTTTTTTAAACTTTTTTTATTGTTATTACAATTTTAAGTTACGTGAAAATCTGTAATTGGATTTTATTTTTATTATTAAGTTTTTTGTAATAGATGTAAATAATCTGTTGATTTTCCTAAATAAATAAATAAGTAAATGCAGTGATGACGTAGGCTGCGCCAATTTGTCAATGGTTTCTAGATAAATAATAACACCTTCACAACAAAACCTTTTTTCCCTATTTAGACCAGAATCTCTTATAATCGGGTACAAGAATATAGGACTGGAGGCAAAAGTCCCCTTAATTAGGCTCTCAAAACCTTTTTCTTTTTGATAGAAGCCTAACTCCTAGGCCATGTCTTTAGGCTCTGAATACGGTGGGGCTGACCAATATACTATGACATCTGTCGGATAAGCCTATAACCAGTAAGACCTATCTACAGTAGAGACTTGAGCTATCACAAATTCTCTTAGGTGGGAAAACACCATTAAGAGGCTAGACTTTGAACCACACGCGGAACACCCGCGTCTATCATTCTGTCCCGCTCACAATAAGCTCACGCACACTTACAATACATGCGAATGCGAAATGTGCGAATGAGACAATGCTCAAATTTACCTACAGAAATCGCTCGAAAAGGGGTTTATGGAGAATACACTTTTCTACACCAAAAATTTCACGAAATTGAAATTTAAAAAAATATATATTTTTTAGAAAGAAGAAGCTACATCGGTAGCTTTTTATAATTCTTTATGAGAGTTGAGTTAGCAGCACTTTTTCCTTAAATAATATTTTTTGATAAATCGTATATCTTTGACAGTGAATGTTTACGTTAATACGAAACGCATCGAAAATTCGAAAACATACCGACATAGTTTTCACCCTCTAGAAGGCAGTATAAAAAAAATATATTCACTTTGTGCAATTTTCGATGTAGAAAAGTGTTTTTCCCCGGGCGTCCTTTCTGTATGGGCCGAAAAGCGAAGTCTATCATCTTAAGAATTGAAATATTGCTTGAAATGACTTTACTCATGTTTAGTGAGGCTCTGAATAGTCAGTTCCCTATCTGTTACTGTAAAAATACCAAATATTTCACTTTGTAACAGTAAAAATACCAATTCTTTACTCATTTTTCTGTAAAAATATTAATTCCTACGGTTGTAGCGAAACCCGGTCGGCATTAAGTATAAAAAAATAAAAGTTGTGTATACAAAGTTATTGTTATATTTTAAATTATAATGTCACACCACAAGTAACTGCTTCATACGAACAAATACGAACAAAAATTAATTCTTTTCAATTGTTATAGTAAAAATATCAATTCTTTTGTATTATTAGAGTAAAATTATTAATTCTTTCCCTTTTTACAATAATAATATCAATTGTGACAGTAATAAGATATTCCTCCCCTTATTACAGTAATAATATCAATTCTTTCCCCTTATTGCAGTAATAATATTCAATAGTTCCCCTTATTGCAGTAATAAAATCAATTGCCTGGGTTAGGCTGTTGGGGTCAGCTCTCCTCAATCTCAGGTTGTAGCTTCTTCGGTTCTGGGTATCGCTTTAATCCAGGCCGTTTTCACTTAGGATTTTGGAGCATTGAGTCATCCAGGAGTTCTTTGATTAATTTAATTAATTAATTTTTTCCCTTTTTCAAATTAAAATTTGTATTTTTCTCTTTTTACAGGACGGACAATGCAATCAAGAACCACTGGAACTCCACAATGCGCCGCAAATATGAAAATGAAGAATCCACCTACTCGGTGGGACGGCGGAAAAACTCACGCGCTTCCAAACCGGCCGCGTACGCAAAGGCCAACACGTCCGCCAACAATGTGAATAGCAACACCAGCAATAACACAAACGAGACGTTGTTTGCGACCCAGCAACTGATTGAGTCCAGCGGCTATCTGATAGATTCTCCGTACAGCAATTGCTCCAACGACGCGGTGCAGGTTACCGTCGCCAACTCGGTGGAGCAATTGTCTGAGTTGGACGGGTTCAAGTTGCTGGGGAATGTGGACACAGATTACACGCAGTTTCAGAATAACATTGGAATGGGTGCTAGCGCTAATCAGTCTGTGAAAATCGCTTACAGTGATGTTAGTTTGTTGTGTTTTTGTTTTTTAATTATTTATTAACGGTGTGGATAAAATGTACGCTTTTCCCAATTTCTCTTGATGTCATAAAAACACTATTATGCCACATGCGAACATAAAAACACTATTATGCACATGTGAACATAAAAACACTATTATGCCACATGTGAACATAAAAACACTATTATGCTACAAGTGAACAAAAAAACACTATTATGTCACATGTGAACATAAAAACACTATTATTCCACATGTGAACATAAAATCACTTTTATGCCTCACGTGAACATAAAAAACACTTATTATGCCACATGTGAACATAAAAACACTTATGCCACATGTGAACATAAAAACACTATTATACCACAAGTGAACAAAAAAAAATTGGATGTCTGTTAATTCAATCGTAACTGTAGAATTAATTTTATGAATTTTAATGGTTACAACCCGGTTATTCCTTTAAACTCTTTTTTCTTATTTACCATTTGAAAAATATGGAGACTTGTCATGGAAGTTTAGTAGATTTTTTAAAGCTCTATTATTAAGTAAATAAGCTTTGAGTCTGAGAATAGTTGCGTTGACCTTCAAAAAATTTCATGATGCCAGAGCTCGTCATTTGGAGAGTTTTTGCTGTTTCAAACCAACAGACTTTTCTACTTTATGCTTAAAATTCTTATGATCCAATATTAAATATCCATATACTTAGTATATGTGTTTCTTATATCCTACAACCGGGGTCTCTTTAAGACGTGGATTAGCTCTTCACTATTCCTTTCAAAGTTATTGAAATCTCTCAAAATAATTTACTTTTAAGCTTACATTGTATCCATACCATTTACTTATTTTTATGTTTTTAACCTTTATGATACCCACAAAATGACCTAATTTCACTTTACAAATTTTCCAAATCTTCTTTCGATATCTTAAACCCTGTACAAATCGCAAGTGCGCCCCTCAGCTGAATTTGTCAGCCACTTCTGGCCTGGAGCCCCAAAATATCTGAAAAAAAAACCAAAATAATAACTTAATATTTGTGTAGCACAGTTTTTGTTTTTATTTCACTTCAAACACGCTCAACTATAAAATAATCCTACAATGCTTCTTAAGAGTCCTTACATCTTTGTATTGGCTGGGGAGCGTCAGGAAAAATGATTTTTAATCCGCTTGTAAAGGCCCAGAAATCCATAATTAGAGTCATTATGCGTAAACCCTACAGGTTCTCAAGCGACAAACTCTACAAAATATTTAACGTTCTTGATGTTCGTCAAAACTTCATAAAAAAGATTATTATCCCATGTACATAAAAATATAGAAAATTTTAATAAAATTGATCACAAATACAATACAAGAAGTCACAACAGAAAGTATCTCTTCGTCCCAGGGAGCAATACGGCAAAGAATCAAAAGACATATGCGTATCTGGGACCGAAATTATACAATAAAATCCCCACAGACTTAAATATTGAAAATTGCAAAATGTCCTGCATTGGTTCAATAATAACTAAATGGTTGATTGGCTTGGGTAGGGAGGAGTCTGAAAAACTGTTATATAATGTGACTTAAAACGATACATGGTTACCTATGAATGGCACATTTAGTAAAAACTTAGTACATACATAGGTATTAATTAAAAACAAAAATAATAATTTAAATTGCATTTGGCACTTTACACACTTTGGTTCCTTAGAACAGGCAATCTGCCTAGCTAGGAACTAATATCGACCTAAAACAACGTAATATTATTTGTTATTTTGGCTTTAAATGTATCAAATGTAAATAAAATAATTAAAATAAATAAAATAAATAAAATAAATAAAATAAATAAAATAAATAAAATAAATAAAATAAATAAAATAAATAAAATAAATAAAATAAATAAAATAAATAAAATAAATAAAATAAATAAAATAAAATAAATAAAATAAATAAAATAAATAAAATAAATAAAATAAATAAAATAAATAAAATAAATAAAATAAATAAAATAAATAAAATTAATAAAATTAATAAAATTAATAAAATAAATAAAATAAATAAAATAAATAAAATAAATAAAATAAATAAAATAAATAAAATAAATAAAATAAATAAAATAAATAAAATTAATAAAATAAATAAAATAAATAAAATAAGTAAAATAAATAAAATAAAATACTTAAATAAAATAAGTAAAATAAATAAAATAATAAAATAAAATAAATAAATCTTACATGCAGAAACGGGAGGTCCATTTGAAGGTTTCTACGATCTTAACAAGTAGATTGCAATCTTTAGAGCACAGGCATCGGGTGGGAATGCTGTGCTAGCTCTACCGGTATTTCAAGGGTTTCCTCCCTTCTTCAACATGTGTCTTTTCAATATCCAGATTTACTCCTTCCTTTCCTCAAAAAGACCCGGCATCCCCAAAGACAACATTTGTCCTGAGGGAATTATTTTTCCCTCGTGACCCTATTATTATATTCCCTATTTTTTGTGTGAAGTTAATGTTAAAAAAAATAACTGTAAGGAAAGTAAATCTCCTGATAGTTGGGTATTCTAAAGGTTAAACTTGTTGTTTATGTGTTTGTGGGAAAAGTTATTCTATTTAAATACCGTTTCCTTTTTTTCTCTATTCACACATAACATAATTAAGTATTATGTGTAAGGATGTAACTGAGAAACAGGATTTGTATAGTAAGACTGCCCAGTTAAAACTGTGAAATAATTAGAGCAAATTGCTCAGAATACTTGCAAAATATTCATGCTCTAATTTTTCATTGTTTAAAGTTTTGTTTTTTTGTGTTCTAAAATTTTTTTATGTGTTTTCATTTTTTATTATCCTTTTGTTTAATTGTTTTCATTTTATTTTTCGTCACTAAAGTGAATTCACAGCTCTCATTAAAAAAATAAATTGTTTTAACGCTTTCAAATGTTAAAGTTTATTAGATTCATTCTACATTTTTGGGTTCATTCATTAATCGTTTGATGTTTGATTAAATGTTTGTAGAATTATTGTTAGCTGTTTGCACCTCACCTCATTTGTTGTGGTTGTCTCTTGCACAATTTCTGACCTTTTTGTTGTTTTAACTTAAATATGTAATGTCAATAACAAGTTTTATTACATTTTAATCGTAATTGTTTGTCATAGACATTGAATCCTTTATATAACATGTAATTTAAAAAAAACAGTACACATTTTATGTCAATGCTGCAGCTCTTTCTTAAACACTAAATGGCGTGAGGCAAACGTAGTGATGTATGTACGTCTGCTTCTTCTAAAAGAAAAAGTTATAATTTTGTTGCATCTCCCTCACGTCGCCAAGAAAATTTTAAAAGCAATTAATGGGTACCTTACATATCTTATTTGAATTAGAATTTGTAGCTTTTTCTAAACTAAAGTGTTTTTATTTGTCATAAAGTCCTCAATGCTAGTCACTTCAGACTATATGTCATATAATTCTAAAAAGATATTTTTTCATTGTCTTACAACTTTATGGAGTGTTAGGTGCTCTAAAAATCTTTTTAATTGTAATTTTAAAAAAATAATCACGTATTAATATAAATTTGTTCTTTCTCCAGGACTGGCCGATTGAATTCTACAGCAACGACCGTTCCAACAGTTGCCATAGCAACGCCTCCACTGAATCCGCCAACCGGTTGTCTTCAACCATTAGCATCATCAACAGATCGTTGTCGAGCAACCATTCGTTGTCAAACCACGGCAACGGTGGCCACAACAACAACCACCAGATGTCTGCGTCGAGCGGTAGTCAACAACACCAACTGCAACAGCCGATGACGAATCAGCAGCAGACCACCAAGCAGTTCCTTCACTTCCGCGAGTTGTTGAGGAAGCAGATTGACTCGGTTGAACAGGAGAAGGCAAAGGAGAAGGTTGTTGTGCTGGAGACTGCGGGAAATTCTTCATTCAGGTTAGTTGAAGATGATTCGTATCCTTGATTCCCCAGATTGTATATTCTGCGTTCTAGAAGTGTGAGTGGGTTGTCCCTCTCTAAACAAATATTCTCACTTCTATCAATCTATTATCTAAAATTATCTAAATTATCTAAAATTACCTTCCCACTATTCAACTCATATCTTCTAAGTCTGAACTCGACTCCAATCTTCGATATAATTTTGAAAACTGCCCATTTGAATAAAATCAATATATAACATCACCTTTCCTGTCTCCATAATTTGAAATGATGTCCTAGTGCACCCTTGAAGGGTGAAAGACTGCTTTTTCACCTAATGTTATGTTATTTTAATATATATATGTAATATCATGTATATTTCTATCAATTTATTCCATTTCCAATTCATTTTACTGTAACATCATTTTAATATATCTATGTAATATATGTTTAATAACCTTTCCTGTGATTTGTAAGATCAAACTCTTTAGAGAATTAATTCACACTTCCAATCAACTGCCTTTTATTGTATTGAACCTAAAATGTAATTAACCTTCATATTCAAATAACCATGTTTGTATACAATTTATGTAACTCTACGTCTGTCTCGACACAGGTTTACCCTAGTGAGACAGGCATTGAAAAAAATAATATGGAATTATAATATATGTGTAGATTAGACACAAATTGTAAATTAAAACAAACAAGATCATCAATCAAACTGTTGTACTGATTAATACACCGTTATTTCTCACATTCTTGATTTAAAACTTAAAACTTTTTGATGAATCGATTCAATAGCACTGCCCACTGTGCTATCGAATCAAGAAGTGGGTAGTCGAAAAAAAAACCTCCTATCACCGCATCCAGTAACCAAGAATGTTGCCAGTCAATAGATTCAAGTCAGGCTAACAAATAATCAATTAACTTGCCAGGAAAGGTTACGAAAATAATTATTTCAGTAGAAAATAATTATTTCCATGACAACTAGTAGGAAATTTCTAAATATCATACTAATGTAGCGGACCGTTATACTACCCAGTGTTATTTTACAGCATATTTCATATCACAGACACATGTAAATAATATTTGATTTATGGCGAGCATCTAAATATTGCTTTCCTAATTATTTCAAAACTTAGTAAAGGTCAAGAAAATAATTATTTCAGAAGGAAACAATTATTTCAATGACAACTAGTAGGAAATTTCTAAATATCATACTAATGTAACGGACTGTTATACTATGCAGTGTTATTTTACAGCATATTTCATATCACAGACACATGTAAATAATATTTGATTTATGGCGAGCATTTAAATATTGCTTTCCTTATTATTTCAAAACTTAGTATGTGGAGATGTCTGACTAATCAACTAGATAATTGTGTTGCAATGTAGCATGTCTTACTGGTTACATTAAGAGATTCTTTTGATTTTGTAGTATGTTTAGTAATTCATGTGCGGAGCGATTTTGTCCCTTATGTATAAAGAAATTGTATGAAGAACAAGGTCAGAATCGCTTGGGCCATTCTCATTCTTGACATAACAAAATAATGGATAGCATTTAGCCACTCCGAATAATTCATATTAATTGCTAAAGACGCACCGGGCACCAAAGATGGCGGACAAAATGGCTGCCGCTTGAATGCTGTCATATTCGAAGTCTATATTTATTCATTGTTTTTTATATAAATCCATTGTGGAAGCATAGATTTGAGTGATTATTAGGAAGTTTTATTTTTTCTACATTATTTTGATGTAATTTTTGTATTATATCACAATAAAAATGTTATAAAAATTGAAATCGTAAGAAATGTGAGAACTGTGAATTGCATAGTAAATAGTTGTATTGAAAAAATATATTTTTTTTATGCTGGCCTTCAAGAAGTTAATAAATGTCTGTTGTTTTGTTTATAGCAGGTATTCAAACCTCATGAACATTCTGGAAGATGAAGATGACACCGATACCCCTGTAAAGTCTGATGCGCTGGTGCCTCATCCTAAGATCAAACAAGAAGTTGAGGAAAATAGACTTCCAATAATATCTCCAGGTAAATATTTTAGCATTACATCCAACTTAAGCACCCTCTAAGTGATTTTTCACAAAAACAAAATTCTGAATAATAATGATATTGGTTTAGCACCGTAATATTTAATTCTTTTAGTTTTTTTATTTTGTCTTACGGTAATTATAAATAATTCCAAATTATTTTGAAATTGCACTAAGTTTGGCCGGTGTGGTCTAGGGGCAAGAATTTAGACTCCCAATCCGAAGGTCGCAGGTACGAACCCGGCGTGCGCAAATAAATTTTATTTGACACGTTCCAGAGTGGAAGATACTCTCAGTATCGCGCTAATGTAAGACCACCATTCAGAATTGAAACGTTGCTTGAAATGGCTTTAGCCCTGTTTGGTGACCAAATCTGAATAGCCAGGTACTTCCCCACCTTCCTTTCCCCCATCTCCTTCCCCTCCCTACAACCTTCAGCCTCACAATATAGATAGCAATCTATTGTCCATTTGGACATAAATTTTAAAAAATCTTAAAAAGACCCTCTACACAGCATCCCCAAAGATGACAGAAATTATTTTCTTCAAGGCCCCCTATGTGGAGTTAGTATAAAAATAAATAAACATAATTGATTATCCAGGGGAAAATTGTTGAAATATATTGTAGAATTGGTAGTTTGCAGGGTGAAGATTGCAGATTGCCAATAAAAGATGGAACCAGAAGAATAATTCTGTTGTGATTTTCTAACCTCGCAATTTCTTATTTGTGATTATTCCCTAAAATTTAGTAATGACATTGTCTTGTTCACAGTGAAATACGAGGAGAGAGAGGTGCTGCCTTCAATAGCCGTGTCCCCAGCCAAGAGTGGCTCCATGAGGAACAATTCTCCGCCACCCATCCTCAGGAGGGCCAAGAATAAGAAGATTGGAGCCGGTTACGCCAGCTCTGTCAGCCACGCTTTGGTAACTTTACTCTCTTATCAATGCTTCCATTTTGAAATATTTATTTGAAAATCATTTCCAGGTCTTTAATTATGTGTTTAAATTTCATTTTTGGTTTTAAAAATGGTCCTAATATATAATTTATCCAATTCAATCATTCCACCTCAGCCTGGAGAACTTCTGTCATGGTGCACCAGGGTGCACTGAGCATGTATTCTAAGCTCTAAACATGTGTCAATGCAATTATGTTTTTTATTTTTATTTCCATTAAACGCCTATTCTAAGTCCGTCTCCACTTTTGATCGATTAGCTGAATTGTTATGTTTTATGATTGTCAGCTGATCACAATTCATTCAAAAGTTGAAATGGACTTAGAATCGGCATTTAATAGGGACCTTTCAAATGACATAAAAAATAAAATAACCTAACCTTAAAAATGTCCTAATTGAGAATAATGTATGACAAAACGTGCTGAAGATGTCATCAAAAATCCCACACGTTAGCAAGAACTGAAATGTCTTTCATGATAATTGTAGAAAATAAATATGTTGTTAAAACATATAATATATGCTCTGAGGATGGAATATGGTTGGATTTTAATCAGCTGGTTCACAATCAATCGTGAACCAATATAATAATGTTAGACAGAGAGGGATAGAGGAATGGATAAAGTGTTGTTTTTCTATTCTTGTCTATTTCTTTTTTACTACTTTTTGCTCTTGTTGTCTTTTTTAGGCTCATGTTTAATCTTCTTGCAAGACTTGACCCTTCAAGCCTCTTCTCATCTTGTCTTAACTCTTTTTGTCTTATCCTGTCTCATTCTGGCACTTCTTGGCTCTTCTTTTGTCTTTTTGCCTCTTTTTGGCTTTTGTAGTATTTTCTAGGTTCATGTTGAGTCTTCTTGCCAGTTCTCTTTGGCTCTTCAAGCCTCTTCTTGTCTTCTTTGGCTCTTTTTGTCACATCTTGTTTAGTTCTGCCACTTCTCGGCTCTTCTTTTTCTTTTGTTCTTTCATTTACTTTTTGGCTGTTCTAGCTGCTGCTTGCAGCTTTTCTATAAAATGTCTGACATTGTAATGTTGTTGTTTAGATGCTGAGTGATGACACCCCCAACAAGTTGTTCCTGAGCACCACCCCCATCAAGCAGCTCCCCTTCAGCCCCTCCCAATTCTTCAACAGCCCCGGCTGCTTGCTGCACGCCTTCCAGTCCCCTGTGCAGGCCACCCCAGAGAGGCGCGGCTCTCCCAGGATCATCAGGGTAAGGATCTAACCAACCATCGCACAACCCCCTTCAGCCCCTCCCATTTCTTAAGCCTATGCTTGGATGCTGCCTTCCATTCCCCTGTGCAATTATTTGGTTGTGTTGCAAATAGCTCTGCAATTTACATCATCAGAATAGATGTTTTAAATCACATTTTTGGTCAATTTTACAACTACATTATGTATTTGTTTTCTAATTGGCTCAATTTGAGATGGATTGTCATCAACAATATATTGTGTATTTAATTTGAAAGTATGTTTTATTTCAGGAGAGCGGCATCAGTCCTCTACATACCCCCACCCCGGCCATGTGCGCTCCCAGTGGCTCGCAGTCCAACTCCCATATCACCCCGGTAGGAACCAGGAGGACTCTTCTACCCTACCGTTCTCCAAGGTTAGTAAGCATTGACAATAATTCATTATAAAGACAGAATGAAGAAGATAAAACAAAAATATATAATCACGCTCAAGTAGTGATAATGACAGTTTCCAATAATATAAATTTCAGCATTTTTAAATATAAATAAATACATTCTTTGTTCATACATAAACTGCCAAATGTCCTCATTTGGAAGATATTAATAACTCAGGTACGGGACATACGTCATTCCTATGTCTGCCTACGTTAAATTATCGTGAAAACAAGCTTATGTGTCCAAGCGGTTAATTCCAGTGCTGCTTTTTACTACAATAAATTGTATTTAAAATCTACAATTTTATTGTCAATAAATAATTGTCAGTTTTAAATTTGTACATTTGCTCAATGTTTAAGTTTTTTTTCTTTGATATAACCTCTTGTTTGTCGTAAGCCCGCCGGCGGGCTGGTGACAGCTATCAGATTAAAAAATAAAATGCGATTTTAACCCTTATGTATAACGAAACTGTACTACGACAAGGTCAGAATCGCTTGTGCCAATATCATTTCAGGCTTTGCTTTGTATTAGAGCACTCTAGCTTCGCAGAATGCTCTGATATTAATTTTGTTGTGAAATACGGCCTTGAAATCTGACATTCAAGAGGTTAATAGAAATGTCAAAGTGGTCAAATTGCAAACTGACTTGTTTCCTTTCAATGGATTATTTTGTCAAAAATTTTGTTAATTTAAAGTTATGACAATTATTTTCAAACATTATGACTTTGTAGCTACTTTATAATACTTTTGTGACCACTATTCAGGGTGTTTCGGTACGTACCCGACAAACTTTAACCAGCGATTTCTGATTATATTTAGAGTAAAAAATGTTATGGCTACTTTGCTCTCCGGTAATGTTTATTTTCAATAAAAAAAAATTAAAATTCCACACCCAGTCACTGTCCCCATAACATTTTTTACTCTAAATATGATCAGGAATTGCTGGTTAAAGTTTGTCTGGTACGTACCGAAACACCCTGTTTAAAAGTGCCACAAATGGCAGTATGTTTAACTAGAAAGCTAAATCGTGAACTAAATTTTTATTTTATGAGTAACAAGATTGTTAAATAGAGCCACGCGCTGTTTCAAGTATACTTTTGCTAAAATAATTTTTTTAATGATGTTAATGTGGTCTTTAAACCAGAATATTCCTCGAAATTGTGCAAAAAAACGCAATACATTATCAATTAAATTTGAAAACCAGAACAACTGTCAAAATATGTGGCTGTATTTGGTTTCGCGTCGTTGTAGGATCTGACAGCTTTATTTCTATGAAAGTATTTGTAAGAATATTTCAAAATAAATGACGACCTGCTGTAAACTTGCGACCTGCCTTATTTAGCAATTTCTTTTACTATTAATTTTACTCTAGCAACTGTTGAAACAGACGGCCTCTAGTGAGTTAACTTTAAAACTTTACTTTATTTAAAATAAGTTGTTAATGTTTAATCAATCTATTTCCAGAACACCTACACCTTTCAAGAATGCCCTCCTAGAGCTGGAAAAGAAGTCTGGCCAGATTAAGTACGAGCCATCGTCACCAGGAAACCTGGTTGAGGATATCACCGAGATGATCAAGCGAGAGGAGTCCTCCAACGGATCCCAGCTGAACGGATCCCAGTTGAACGGGTCCCAGCTGAATGGGTCCCACATGAGTGACTCTCAATACTGTACAGAGGGAGAGACCAGCAGTATTGCTGGCAATGAGAGTAGCTTCCAGAATGGCAATAGCACCAGTCAGGTAGGATTATCAATCAATTTCTCCAAAAATACAGAATACGATCATTTGTATAGAGATACAAGATTCAATCATTTTGTCCAGAAATATAGGATTCAATAATTGTGTCCAAAGATACAGGATACGGTCATTTTGTTTCAACAATTTAATAATATTAAGAAATAATGATAATAGATATAAATTATTATATAATAATTTTCACACATGATTTAATTAAACAAATTATTATAGTGATTTATTTTTGAGGTTTTATGCCGTGTTGCGCTATCTCCTTATTTAGCCAACATTTCGACTTGCATACATACTGTCCATCATCAGGACAGATATGTAAACTCATAATCATTGTACAACTGCCCTGATGATGGACATTGTAATGCTGTCTGAAACATTGGCTAAAGATGGAGGCAGTGCAACACAAATCACAAAATTTCTAAAAGAGACCAAATTTAATAATTTTACTCAAAAATACACTATTTAATAAAATTGTCCAAAAATACACAATTCAATGATTTTCACCAAATATGCAAAATCAGACATTTTGTCAAAAACCCACCATTCAATCATCCTGTCCAAAGATTTAAAACATCAAAATTTATCCTTACAGATGCACTACGACTCGGGCATCTCAGCCTCTCTGAAGCGCAAGCCCTCTGAGGCGGGGCAGACTGGCAAGGAGAACGAGGTGCCGAGCGGGGGGCATAAGAGGGCGCGCAAGGCCCTGCTGCCAGCCTGGACCACCAGCACTCCGCAGTCCCATCAGGGGGCCCCACCACCCAACCCCGAGGGTCACAAGGTGCCTGACATGTTCATCATTGAGACACCGGTGAGTTCCATGACATTTCAATCATGCGCACATAAATTAGACTTAACCTAACATACAAATTAATGCTAACCCAACCTAGGCGTAAAGTTGCCTAATGTCCAAAGCACAGATTCTCCTAAAATTTTTATTATGCTCTTTATAATTAGTTTCTGAGCTTTAACCTGTAGAGGCCAGAGCACCGCAATTGCAATCTTGAAGAATCTAAGCACTCCAATTCATTAATGTTAAACATCAGATCAACGGCGGCAGCGTTGATACACATGAAACATAAAAGTTTGCTGTGATAGATAGAACGTTTTAGATGACGTGTCCAATAATCAAAACCTCGCTTTCTAGTTATTAGTTTTATCAGTTAATAGTGTGCCATTATTAAAGAATCTTTTTATTTTCAGAGCAAATCACTCGCCGACACCTCGGGGATGTTCTCTCCGCCGTCCATCATAAAGGACACCCTCATGGGAGACGAATCCTCCAGCCTTCGCAGCATCCTCAGTCTGGACTCCACCCCCGGAGTCAACTCCTCCATCGAAGACCAAACGGCCATCATCCTCGCTTCCTCCAACACCAATAAGGTACAACACAAGGAACTATCCTGTCTCCCTTCACATCCCGACCCAACCCCTCATACACCTGTCTATCCCAACCTTCTTGACAAGACAAGTAATATATTTTATACTAACAACAACTTTTCTTTCGAAGATAATGTAAAACATGAAACATACCACTTAGACAACAACGACTCAGGGATTAATAGCTTCTTCATCATCAACGAAGATGTAAACAACACAAATCAATACACTTCTGAACAAAACGATTCTTCTACCGAGGCAAAACGTGAAATTAAAAGCGAAATGTTTGTCGATCAAGCGTATTACCAAGAAAATTCCCCGCCTGCTCAAAGTTTTTCACGTCTGAACGCCGAACGGTTTAAAGCCATTTCGACGGGAGCTTACGATGATTTCAAAGAAGTCAAACGGGACAAGCAATGCTTAAAAAACATCACTAATCTGAAATTTAGTAACAGTAACGTTTTAGCACCGAGACAAACATTAGCGAGTGCTTTCGCTAACCACATTTACAAAGTAACAAATCAAAAGCCTAGTACGTCCGCTATTGATAATATCCTTTCGCAGAAGATGATGCAAAACAAGATTGCGTCAGATGCGGCTCAAGATACAGAGAATTTAAATAGGAATTGGATCGAGAGTAATATAAGACAGACGAACAATAAACGTTTGCAAGAACAAAACGAAAATCAGAATGGTAACGGCTTCTGGGGTCATTACAATTCGCTTTAAATGACTTTTTATTTCTTTGAATCGACATAAACTGATTGTAAATGATAATTGACTTAAACCTTGTAACGATAGACTTTCATTTATGCGGTCGTATTTTCCTAACTGAAATTTTTGTGGTTATTTCATATAAAATAGCACGTAGTCTTTATAGGTTGTGAATTCAATTTAAAATATTGATGTTTTACCAGAGTTTTTGGCCATAAAAATGTTGCCATTGTAATTCATTGTCAGATAAGAATTTATTTATTTTTATCTTTCGCTCTGATTTTGATGTTCATAGTATGTACCTGTTTTCTTAAATTAAAGAGAGAAAATAACCTCTTAGATGATAGTACAAACACGTAAGCCATCCTTAATGTTCAAATTTTGCATAGAATATATCGTGGATGGTAAATTCCCAAAGAATTTGAACAATATTGACTCTTTGTTGGACATTATGTAAAAACTGCAAAACACAATTCTTAGTTTAACTAAATTGTAATTGTAATTTTAACTGTACATATATTATTATATTTACAAATGAATTTGATTTATTTAAAATTATTTACAATAATTTTGTTTTTCACTAGGAAAGTATTTAAGCGTGTAATTGCATTTGATATTTTATCGCTTTTCTGAATTAAAAACCCGTGCGTTTTTTTGTAATTTACTTTTAACATAGTTTTAAATCTGATGTCCGTATAAAAGTTTTAATTTTTTTACTATTTCATGTAACATTTTTGTAATTGATTGAATCCGCGTTGAAAAATATATATTTTTTTATAATTAATTTTATCATTGTTTTAAATTATTTATGCTGCATTTTTTTATACCTAAGTTCTTTGATAATTTAAAGTATTTTATTAAGCTGTTGTTTTAGATTTTTGTTTCGTTAATTATTATGAATATGAATATGTCAAAACGCGTTCACCGCCGGTTTTGTGATTTTACGCTAATTATACAATATAGTTTTACTACGTCTTGTACCTACACACACAATGCAGTGAACTTTAGTCATAAAATGCACCAAATGCAGTTCTTGCACTTAAAAGTAACTCTTACCTATCGTAATACGAATTCTCCTGTAAAATATATCATAGGTAATGTTTAATGATTTAACCTTTCAACATGCATGTTCCAAATATGGATCATGACATCGAGGTCGAATAAGTCATGTGACGGTGGAAAGGTTAACAATGAAATAATTTAACCTTTTCATTTTGAATGCCCGTCATTAATGAATTAAGTATTTGTACCATCTTAATATATTCTAATATAATACAATAATGTAGTTGTTCTTATTTAATAATCAAATGGTAAACTGCAAACCAAAGATGTGAAACAAAATAGATTTAGAAATAATTAATATAAACAAGATTATTTTTAATTTAACACTAAGAGCCTCAGCAAATTATCTTGCATCCCAAAACGCTATTAAAAACACTAACAACATATATTTATTTTAATCGTAACAAAACAAAACGTACTTAATAACATTTAAAGTCGTAATCGATAAATCTTTCTCTTTATCTAATTTATTTTTATAAAAGTAGAATTAAATTAACCAAAAATGCTTTTATAAGTCAGAAAAAATTGAATTTTATTACTGACAACCAAAAACTAATTAAAACATATTCCTTATTAATTATAAATAACTATCTTTTGATCTTTTATTGCCCTGAATAGTAACAAAACTAATAAACTTATTGCTTGATATTTCGTTGTCTTTCGTGTTTTGTCTTTATTTTTTAAACATTTATAAATGTGCCAGCACAGTGGAATTCTAGTGGTATGTTGTGAGAAAATCTCTCAAATTTTATCTAAATTACATTTATATTAGACTATAAATGTTGGTTTTATGCGTACCCCCTGCGCAATATATAATTATATATTTCTTTAATCTGGAAGAGGGATTCCATTGTAAAAACAACACATAACATCAAATAACATCTATTTAAAAGTATTATTATAATTTAAACATTTATTTATATTTTTTGTATTTTACTTTATTTTATTTGATTTTTCAGTTTGCACCACTAAAAACTCGTTTAAAAAAAAAAAAAACAAAGGTTTCACTATATTTTAACCTTTAGCACGCAGTCGTAACAACATTGATTATTGACCCTTAATACTTTGGTGGTTGATAATGTTCCGCGTGGGGTTAATGAATCACTTGAGCTAGTTAATGCTGCCAAAAGGTTAAAGGACGTATTTATGTCTTTATTTAATGGATATTTTCAGGCATTTTGTGCGGTTATGACAATACTATATATGTAGCAAATTTTGCTGATAATTATTATTACATAATATATGATTTGTAATCCTTTCCTTCAAAATTCCACAATATTGACAGATAGATTCCGGTGTTGGCCTTAAATGAGTGTATTTCTGTTTCTGTGTTAAATGGAACTTGTGTATTGAGATATAATATGATTTTATTATTTATTTGAGATTTTTATAATTTAATTTATTTTTAATTTAGTGTTTCTCTATTATTTACATATTTCTTTGAAAAGTTTTGTTTTTCCACCAATTCCTTTGATTTTTGATTTATATAGTGTTCAAATTTACCTCATTTGCGATGGAAATGCTCTTATTAAACATATTTTCAAAATTAAATGTGCTTTTTAAAGCGCTCTTCTAAGTTAAAGTTACATTTTAAAGTGATCCTCCTTGAGTAAAGACTTTTTAAGTGTTGTCTTCTGTCAATATTGTATTTTCCGCAAATATCCAAATGTCCAAAATGTTCCACTTATTTATGTTATAAAATAAATTTATTTTTTCTAAAACTTGTCTTGTTGCTTTTGTTTTTATGTTTTGTTCTCATTTTCCTTTTCGTTTTGGTATCATTAACCCTGGAAAGAGTATTAAGTATTATTTTTTACTTTTATTAAATTAATCCCATTCTATTTAATTTTGGTTAAATGTCACCCAATATATTCCAATAATTATTACTAATTTTCCAAAGTAAATTATACCAAATGTTCCCAACACATTTTTGTACATAAATGATTCATCTTATGTTACATGAAAATAGCAAAAGTTATTTACTTCAATTTTGTAAATATTATAATTGGGTTACCTTCTAACTACTGCTTTTACACACTTAATTGCACAGTAATTAATCTACTTTCTATCTACATTTATGTTCATAATTTTACGGACAAAGAGATTAATAGGGCGTGTTGCATATATGATACGTGCCAATATTCATTCACTTCATTCATCAGAAGTCCACCGGCAAAGTGATAAATTATCAAGACAGATTTAATACTGTAGATAGCATTGGTCAATGTATAAAATGCTAAGTATTCTATATGTCTCAGCAATTTGAGCCATTACGAATAAAGCCCGCCCTATTAATCATTCAAATTTGCTCCAAAACATGTACATATATATTTATAAACACATATTTGGTACATCTTTCTGTAAAATTCACCCTGGGAATGCACTCATCTCACAATTTTGCTTACCTTTCAAATATGGGTAAAAAATATCAATGGTTCAAAAGTAAGGGCAGATTTCAATTCATCAGAGTATTTCATACATAGTGTTGAGCTATTGTGAAATTGTTTTCACGTCTGCTGTCAAAACTTTTAACACATTATTTTGCATGTTATCATTTTGAATAAATATTATAATGTTATTGTCACATTAAATTGAAACATCACCAAAAAAATATTTTGATGGATGCAAATAAACAAAAATGTTCCTCATTTGCATGGTAATCTATAAAAGTTAGAAAATTGTTTATTTGGTGATACTTTCAAATAACTACGCTCAGTTGGGGAAAATGCGAATACGGGGCAATTGTGTCAATTTAATCTCTTTCTTTCCATCAATCTTTAAAGCCTAACCCCTCACGTTTCTAGTGGTCACAATTTCTTCCACTTTGTAGACATGATGAGTCTCAAACTGTTTGGCATGCACTAAACGTCTGTGCCAATCTTGTCGAGTAAAATCATATATGTGGGTATCGCCTCGAGCCTTCATTCTTACTCGATCGAGTAAAACCGATGAGAAAGAATGCTAGGTTTAAGATAACTGTAAAAAGTGCTATCTACATATTAAAAATTTCTACCTTCTGTAGAAGATTGAATATAGAGGCGTGAATTGATACATTTGCCCCAAATATGCATTTAACCCGAGTGCCTGTATTTGAGATCTAATTTTTTGTTGACATTAACTTTATTTTCAAATTGATTCATGAAAAAGTGTTGCTTCCGAGTGTCATATTGTGTTGTTTTGTTGTTTGTGAGTGGACTCTAACTCTGTATTGGGGTTGGAGTTGTCTGTGTTGTGTGTCGCTTAACATTGCAACATTTGGTGTTGTTGTTCTCTAGTGGCGTCGCAAAGCCCTCAACGCTTCCAGTCCCTTCCAGAAATCCTCGGCCGTTCGCTCCATCAAGTTCGACGGCCATAAAGTGAAGAAACCTGCGGTAAGTTCAAAGTTCAACAAGAAAAAGAACCAAACTTAGGCTAGCTTTTACATCACCAGCTTAATCTTAGATTAGAAGTTAAGTGAAACACTGCTCGCCGGCTGATTCTATTTTCGTTTTTTTTTAAATTTTTTTGTAAATTGTACCGCCTTACCAGATGATGTGTTTATATGTTTTTAAAATCTATCATATCTAGTTTCCCCAGCATAGCTAGTTATATTCAGAGAAACTTTTTTTTATAGTATCATTTTGGATACACTGGCGTTCAAGAGGTTAAGTAATGATCAAAGCATTTGACTTTGCTTTTGGGAAGTTTCGAATTCGATTCCTGCTACTAGCTCGAAAGTATATATCTGAGTATGACATGGTTCATTAAATTTTGTATTTGGGTGTTGCCAGTCTGGAATTTTGTGTTGATTTTTAAGCTTCACCACGTACCTGATGCTTCCGATTGTACGTGGCACTTTTTATGACATTCATACATTTTCTATGAAAATGAACACTGGAGAGATTTTTGTCTCCAATTGCTTTTCGGATTAAAACAAACCAATTATCACTTAATCTGGCAATTTAAAAAAATATATATTTGCAGCCCTTACGCTTGTTATTTTGGTCTTAAAACGAAGCTATAGAAATTCTATATATTACGACTATAGATATCGCAAATCCGAACTTCATAGACTATTTTAAAACAAAGTTAAAAATATATTTTTGAAATTTTTTTTGCTCAGAATTTTTAATCAGCTGTTTACGGTTAAAATTAAGTCCTATTTCCATAGATATACCTTTAATTATCAAGTACACCAAAGACAACATACAGAAATCGAAAAGATTCTATGTTTAGTCAAATAAGAACCTCTCACGGCAGTTTGAAAGTAACAAATCCTACAAATATGTGATAAATGGTAAAATACAGGTTAATTCATTGGCTATGTACTTTAATAAGTTTTAAAGTCTCCATGTTAAAATTCGAAGGATTATTTTTTTTTTAAGTTTGCCAAAATTTTTTAATAATTATTGTCTGGAAATCTCGAGCAATCGGGGCAAATTTATTTATTTTGAGTGGTCACTCCAATGGATTAGATAAAAATGTGCATAGCGCTGATGGCACAGTTTATCGGCGCACAAATATGTGCCCGTACCGGCTAAGATGTTATGTTTGATGAAAATACAGCAAAATTTTACATCTTTCATGTAGAATATGACTGGAATATAAGGGATAACTTACACTATCTTGGTGAAATTAATTCCCAGTACACACGATATCAGCCAGAATCTAACAAATTTATGATTGTTGAAATAGTCATTATAAATTTTTATAATGACAAATATCATTAATGTATGGTTAGTGTAGGATGCATTTGTGAGATTAATATAACTATGCGATAATTTATTTATAGTCAAAATCTTGCATTGACAAAAAATTCTTGGTGTTATATTTATTACAAAACATCGGGTGACAATTTCTAAGGCTAGCTAACATATTGCATTTTGAAAATCCAATGTGCCGATTGGCTAGAAGTCGTAAACTTACAAGTCTAAAGCTAGCCTTATAGTTTGGTATACATTCTGCTCTTTTTTTGAACACCATTCGATTGAAAAATTGCTAAAAACTGTCAACAAATTCTAAAAAAGTGTTTTATTGTTTTTTTT